>CM052886.1:57250982-57425628 GCA_028534135.1 Potos flavus | reverse complement strand
GGACCATATCTTCTTGATCCATTCGTCTGTTGAAGGGCATCTTGGCTCTTTCCACAATTTGGCGATTGTGGCCATTGCTGCTATGAACATTGGGGTACATGTGGCCCTTCTTTGTACTGCATCTGCATCTTTGGGGTAAATATACAGTAGTGCAATGGCAGGGTCATAGGGTAGCTCTATTTTTAATTTCTTGAAGAATCTCCACACTGTTTTCCAAAGTGGGTGCACCAGCTTATCCCACCAACAGTGTAAGAGGGTTCCCCTTTCTCCACATCCTCTCCAACATTTGTTGTTTACTGTCTTATTGATTTTGGCCATTCTAACTGGTGTGAGGTGGTATCTCAGTGTGGTTTTGATTTGAATCTCCCTTATGGCTAATGACGATGAATATTTTTTCATGTGTCTGTTAGCCATTTGTATGTCTTCTTTGGAGAAGTGTCTGTTCATGTCTTCTGCCCATTTTTTGACGTGATTATCTGTTTTTTGAGTGTTGCGTTTGAGGAGTTCTTTATAGATCTTAGATATCAGACCTTTGTCTGTAGTGTCATTTGCGAATATCTTCTCCCATTCTGTGGGTTGCCTGTTTGTCTTGTTGACTGCTTTCCTTTGCTGTGCAGAAGCTTTTTATCTTGATGAAGTCCCAAAAGTTCATTTTCGCTTTTGTTTCCTTTGCCTTTAGAGACATGTCCTGAAAGAAGTTGCTGTGGCTGATGTCGAAGAGGTTACTACCTATGTTCTCCTCTAGGATATTGATAGATTCCTGCCTCACGTTGAGGTTTTTTATCCATTTCGAGTTTATCTTTGCGTATGGCGTAAGAGAATGGTCAAGTTTCATTCTTCTATGTATAGCTGTCCAATTTTCCCAGCACCGTTTGTTGAAGAGACTGTCTTTTTTTCCACTGGATATTTTTTCCTGCTTTGTCAAAGATTATTTGACCATAGAGTTGCAGGTCCATATCTGGGCTCTCTACTCTGTTCCACTGTTCTATGTGTCTGTTTTTGTGCCAGTACCATGCTGTCTTGGTGATCACAGCTTTGTAGTAAAGCTTGAAATGAGGCAACGTGATGCCCCCAGCTTTGTTTTTCTTTTTCAACAGTTCCTTAGCAATTCGGGGTCTTTTCTGGTTCCATACAAATTTTAGGATTGTTTGTTCCAACCATTTGAAAAATGCCAGTGGAATTTTGATCGGGATGGCATTTAAAGTGTAAATTGTTCTCGGCAGTATAGACATTTTAACAATGTTTATTCTTTCGATCCATGAGCATGGAATGCTTTTCCAACTTTTTTGTCTTCTTCAATTTCTTTCATGAGTGTTCTGTAATTCCTCGAGTACAGATTCTTTACCTCTTTGGTTAGGTTTATTCCCAAGTATCTTATGATTCTTGGTGCTATTGTAAATGGAATCGATTCTCTAATTTCCCTTTCCATATTTTCATTGTTAGTGTATAAGAAAGCAACTGATTTCTGTGCATTGATTTTGTATCCTGCCACACTACTGAATTACTGTATGAGTTCTAGTAGTTTGGGGGTGGAGTCTTTGGGGTTTTCCGTATAAAGTATCATGTCATCTGTGAAGAGAGAGAGTTTGACTTCTTCTTTGCCAGTTCGAATACTTTTTATTTCTTTTTGTTGTCTGATTGCTGTTACTAGGACTTCTAGTACTATGTTGAACAGCAGTGATGAGAGTGGGCATCCTTGTCGTGTTCCTGATCTCAAAGGGAAGGCTGTCAGGTTTCCCCATTGAGAATGATATTCGCTGTGGGCTTTTCAAGATAGATTTTATGAAGTTGATGAATGTTCCTTCTATCCCTATACTCTGAAGAGTTTTAATCAGGAACGGATGCTGAATTTTGTCAAATGCTTTTTCTGCATCAATTGAGAGGACCATGTGGTTCTTCTCTCTTCTCTTATTGATTTGTTCTATCACATTGATTGATTTGCGAATGTTGAACCACCCTTGTATCCCAGAGATAAATCCTACCTGGTCATAGCGAATAATCTTTTAAATGTGCTGTTGGATCCTATATGCTAGGATCTTGTTGAGAATCTTGGCATCCATATTCATTAGGGATACTGGTCTGAAATTCTCCTTTTTGATGGGGTCTTTGCCTGGTTTGGGCATCAGGGTAATGCTGGCTTAATAGAAAAAGTCTGGAAGTTTTCCTTCTGTTTCTATTTTTTGAAACAGTTTCAGGAGAATAGGTATTATTTCTTCCTTTAATGTTTGGTAGAATTCCCGAATTCCCCAGGGAATCTGTCAGGTCCTGGACTCTTGTTTTTTTATATTCTCTTATAAATCTTTACATTTCTGTGATGTTGGTGGTTATTTGTCCCTCATTTCTATTTCATTTATTTGAATCCTCTCTTTCTTGGTGAGTCTAGCTAAACGTTTATCAATTTTGTTTCTTTTCAAGGAACCAGTTTCTGGTTTCATTGATTTTTTTTTTTTTTTTTTTTTTTTTTTTGGTCTCTGTTTTATTTATTTCTGCTCCAAACTTTATAATTTCCTTCCTTCTACTGTTTTTGCCTATATATGTTCTTTTTCTACCTTTATTAGGTGTGTGTTTGGTTATTTATTTGAGATATTTTTGTTTGTTTCTTGAGATAGGCCTATATTGACATAAGCTTCTCAGAACCGCTTTTGCTGTGTCCCAAAGATTTTGTACTTGTGTATTTTCATTTTCATTTGTCTCTGTGTACTTTTTGATTTTCCCTTTGATTTCATAGTTGACTCATTCACTGTTTTGTAGCATGTTGTTTAGCTTCCACATATTTATGTTCCTTCAGATTTTTCTCTTGTAATTGATTTCAGTTTCATACTATTATGGTCTTAAGATGCTATATATGAATTTAATCTTCTTAAATTTATTGAGATTTGTTTTGTGTGATATGTCTTGGAGAATGTTGCATGTGCATTTGAAAAGAACATATATTCTTCTCGTTTTGGATAGAATGAATGTTCTTTCTATATCTGTTAATTCCCGTCTGCTTTAATGTGTCATTCAGAGCTACTTTTTCCTCATTGATTTTCTGTCTTGATTATCTATCCATTGATATAAGTAGACTATTAAAGACCTCTACTATTATTGTAAGACTGTCAGTTTGTCCATTTCTGTTTGTTCACGTTTGCCTTATATATTTAGGTGCTTCTGTTTTGGATGTATAGATATTTACAGTCATTATATTTTCTCGTTGGATTGATCCCTTTATCATTATGTAATGCCCTTCTTTGTCTCTTGCTACAATACTTGTTTTAAGGTTTTTTTGTCTCATATTAGTATTGCTACCACGGCTTTCTTCTTTCTTTTTTTTCTTTTCTTTCTTTCTTTTTTTTTTCTGAATGATGTATGTTTTTCCAGCCCTCCTTCACTTTCAGTGTGTGCATATCTTTAGGTCTGAAGTGAATCTCTTGTGGGCACAATATTGATGGGTCTTGTTCTGTTATCCATTCAGTAGCCCTGTGTTTTTTATTTAGTCCAGTTTACATTTAAATTATTGATAGGTATGTACTTATTGCCATTTTGTTAATTGTTTTTTTGTTGTTTTTAGTTTTTCTCTGTATCTTCTCTTAATTTGGTTTGATGGCTTTCTTTAGTGTTAGGCTTGGATGGTGTGTGTGTGTGTGTGTGTGTGTGTATCTGTTACAGGTTTTTGATTTGTGGTTTCCATTAGTTCATATGTAACATGCATACCAGTCTATGTTAATGGTTGCTTAAATTCAAACACATTCTGAAAGCACTAAAGTTTTACTCCCCCTTTGTTTTATATATATTTTGTCATATGGCTTTTTATTTTTTGTATGCCTTGAAAGATTTTTATAAATATAATTGATTTTACTGCTTTTGTGTCTTAACCTCCATACTGGCTTTATAAGTGATTCATCTACTATCTTTACTATATGTGTGCTTTTACCTGTGAAATGTTCTTTTTTATAATTTTTCTACCTGTAATTATAGCCTCTTCTTTTGATTTGAATAATTCTGTTTATCATGTAAGGCTGCTTTAGTGGTGATAAACTCCTTTAACTTTTTTTTTTTTTTTTTTTTTTTAACTCCTTTAACTTTTGTTTGGAAAACTGCGCCTTGTTCTGTTCTGAATAACCTTTCTGGGTCTTCTTGGTTGCGAGTTTGTTTTTCCCTTTCATCCCTTTGAATATATCATGCCACTTGTTTCTGGCCTGCACAGTTTCTGCTGAGAAATCAGCTGATAGCCTTATGTAGATTCCTTTGTATCTAACTGTTTACTTTTCTCTTGTTGATTTTAAAATTCTGTCATTACTTTTTGCAATTTTACTTATTATGTGTCTTGGTGGACCTTGAGTTCATCTTGTTGGGGGCTGTGTGGGCTTTTTGGATCTGGTATCTGTTTCCTTCCCCACATTAGGGAAGTGTTCAGCTTTATTTTTTCAAATTTTCTCCTCATTTCTCTCTTTTCTTCTTCTATTACCTCTACAATGGGGATGTTATTTCACTTGGTGATGAGTTTCCTTAACCTATTCTTACTGTTTTATTAATCTCTTTTCTCTTTGTTGTTTGGCTTGGTTTGCCTCCCATTGCCCTGTCTTCCAGATCACTGATCTTTTCTTCTGCATCCCCTAATCTGTTGAGTCCCTCTAATGTATTTTTTTTTTTTTTAATCTCAGCAGTTGAGTTCTTTATCTCTGACTGATTCTTTTTTTATTTCTTAAGATTTTATCTATTTACTTATTTATTTGACAGAGAGAGCGCACAAGCAGTGGGAATGGGAGAGGGAGAAGCCAGCTCCATGCCAACCAAGGAGCCCGATGTGGGACTCAATCCCAGGACCTTGGGATCATGACCTGAACTAAAGGCAGATGCCCAGCTGACATCCCTGACTGGTTCTTTTTTACACATTTTTCTGTTGGAGTTCTGAGTTCATCCATTCCAGTGTCAAATCCAGTGACTGTCTTTATGACCATTACTTTGAATTGAATTCTCTATCAGGAATATTTGCTTATCTTAGTTTCATTGAACTCTTTTTATGTGGTTTGTCTTGATCTTTCTCTTGGGACATATTTCTCCATCTTCTCATTTTGTCTAACTCAGTTTGTGTCCATATATTAGGGAGGTCAGCTAAGTCTCCTGGTCTTAAAAGTAGTGCATTTTGTAGAAGTCCTGTGGTACCCTGTCAGTACCCCCTTGGTCACCAAAACCAGGTACTCCTGCGTGCCCTAATGTTGTGGCTGAACTGCATTTGCCTTCAGCCCAGCCAACTGCAGTGACCTGTTTTGCCTGCTTTGGGCAAACAAGGCAAAATTTGTACAATTGAGAAGTCTGTCTGAGGCCTCAGCAATCTCATTGGTGGGTGGGGTCAGCAGCTGTCTGAACTTAGCCTGTCTGCTACAGCTGTGGGATACCAAAAAGCAAACCTTACTTTTTGCTCAGCCAGTGAAGAGTCTTTGATGTGGGAACTGTGGGCATTCTGGTGTGTGGGATTATCTTCCCCTCTCCCCAGGGAAGGCATCATTTTTGAGTGGTGCTGGTCTCTAGTGGGGCTACTTTGAGGTAATGGCGGGGGCAGGAACCACTTTGGTGGGATGCTTGCCAATGCAGGAGGGTTGGATGGGCAGGTCTGCAGGTAAATAGTGATAGCAAGATAGATAGTGTTATGCTGGCTCCTACAAGTGTCTGGCATCTAGGATTGGGAAGGGGAAGAGAAATGGCACCCACCAGTACTTTTGTTTCTAGAGAAGTCTCTTGATGATTCCTACCCCTCTAGCATATGTTCTGAGATTAGTAAGTAAATCTCCTTCGTGTATACCCCAGGCACTTTTCAAACTGCTACTATTATGCTATGGCATAATTTATTATTCTGTTTTTTTAAAGGCAGGACTCTGTTTCCTATTGTTGTCTGACTCTCCTGGAGTTAAGCCTAGCTGATTTTTAAAGTAAGTGGAGTTAAGTTTTGCTGATACTAAAAGCTCCTGAAGTTAAACCCCATTGGTTTTCAGGGCCAGATGTTATGGGGACTCATCTTCCCAGGGCATTTCCCAGTGTCTTGATTGCTTGGTGTGAGGTTTAATCCTCTCCCTTTTCTTTGCTAGTGTAAGTCCTGTTTGTGGTTAATCTCACCCAGTGTATTGATTCCCAACTGTGACTCCACCACTTCTACACTTTTTGATGTGACCCCTTGTCTATGATTAACTTTGGAAAGTCTTTTCTGCCAGTCTTCAGATCACTTTCAGACTAGTTACATAAAGCTAATTACATAGCTGTAATCTCAGAGGTGTGTCTGTGGGAGGAGATGAGCTTGGGGTTACCCTACTCTATCTTCACTGAACTATTTGATCCTTAGAGTTTCATCTCTACTGAAATTTCCCACCTGATGATCCAGATATAATGACTGTCTTTACCATTAGATCCTTTAGTGTTTTAATCACAGTAATTTTATATTCCTTGTCTAATTATTTCAGCATCTGTTTCATATCAGAGTCTGCTTCTGTTGACTGTTTTGCTTCTTGACAGTTATTTTTTTCTTTTTTATGTGCCTTATTCTTTTTGTTGAACATGGGTTATCTTGTGTAGTGATAATAGTGTTTATGTCTGGAACAGGGCTTGCCTTTCTGCTAAAACTTTAGTTTGAAGTAATGTTTGATATGTTTGAAAGAAACAGTAAGTTACCTGTATATAAGGGAAGCTATCATAAGCTCTGGAGTTAAATGTATCCTAATATATTTGCCATTATCTTTTTATTATCATCTTTGTAATTACTTTTGGGGGTCTTATTCTATGTAAAGCATTCTCTGTACTTTTTAAAACACACTTTAGGGAATGAAGTGAACTTATTCCCATTTTACAAATGGAAACTTAAAGATAAACACCTATCAAATAATAGAATGGGAACTTGAGTCTCCAGGTCTGATTTCATATCTTATGTTCTTATGTTCGTAACTATTTAAACTGTTTATTTATTTATTTTAAAGATTTTATTTATTTATTTGACAGAGATCACAAGTAGGCAGAGAGAGAGGGGGAAGCAGGCTCCCTGCTGAGCAGAGAGCCTGATGTGGGGCTCGATCCCAGGACCCTGAGAGCATGACCTGAGCTGAAGGCAGAGGCTTTAACCCACTGAGCCACCCAGGCACCCCTATTACCCTGTCTAGATTCATCATTTGACTTCACCAAAAAAAAAAAAATGAGTAGGTATCACTTATATTGAAGGCCCTGTAATATGTGCTATGGAGGGACATGATCTGTATGACATCTGCATTTAATAAAATGTTAGGGGTGCCTGGGTGGCTCAGTCATTTAAGTGTCTGACTCTTGGATTCAGTTCAGGTCATGATCTCATGAGTCATGAGATCAAGTCCCTTGTTGGGCTCCGAGCTTAGTGGGGAGTCTGCTTGAAGATTCTCTACCACTGCCCCTTCCCCCCCACTTGTGCACGCTGTCTTGCACTCTCTAAAATAAATAAATAAATATTTTTAAGAATAATAAAATGAAGTGCTAATATTCTGAGAATAGACCTCAAAGAATATCCCTTTTCACTACACAATTGAAATAGTAGAAATATGCAGTAATCTTATTTATAAATGATACTTAGTTTATGTGTTAGAGAAACCTCTGGTTGCTGTGATGATGTATAACCATTGTAAGTGGTCCAGCCCTCCTCCTGAGGACCATCATTGACTTGTTTTCCAGACCATTACTCATTCAGAACTCAGGAGTGATATAGTCCAAAAGATACTATACAAAGAAAAATTAGATTGTGGAGCACAGTATGGAGATAGAATTTGACATTTGGAAATGATAATTTGATACAATAAAAAGCTGAAAGAAAGTAATAATGAAGAACAAAGAAGATTCTCCTCAAGTCTTAGAGTATAACTTCAGTGAGGATAAGGAGGAAGAAAAATCAGTAGATAATAATGAAGTGACTAGGGTATTAGGAGAATCAACAATCTAGCAATGCTGTCTAATAGAACTTTCTGTGATAATGAAAATGTTCTTTATCTGTGTTGTTCAATTCAGTAGAAAATACTAGTCACTTTAAAGTCAGAGAATTTCCCAAGCACTGTCAACCTGGGACTTAATCCATTGGTTTTGTGGTTGGTTTACTTCTGTCAATTATATTTTGAGAAGACTGACTTCCTTGCTCATTTACTTCTCCTCTTCATGTTTTTGTCTCAATTTGGACAGGTAATTCCTTACTCTCCAGCTCTTTGGCTCAGAAGTTTTTTGTAATCCATATTTTATTTAATAATTTTTTTCATGGAAATGTTGGCTTTTGTAACCTAATCTATTCCTAGAAAAAGGAATCTTTGGTTTTGAATTTCATGGAAGAATGCTATGCTTAAAATTTTCCTGAGCTTCATGGCATAATCTTTCTTTTATGTGTTCCTCCTTTACTCTTTTGTCTCAATTTTTTTGTTGTTGGATTTTAACGTAAGTTATGTTGAGAATTTTTTTTTTCTGTGACTCTCCATTGGTACTGTTCTTTTTATAAGCTAGGCTCGTAGGCAGCTTAGATGTTTGATCAATTGTTTCCAGACACTTTTCTTACCGGCATTTTTCTCTGTATAATAGACTCCCTTCATGGCTAGCCATAAGCTTCCCTAAAGCATCTTATGTATTATAGATCATTTTTTCTACTTCTTGTGTTCTTATTGCTATCTTATTTTCAGAGTGAATAGAGGACATAGACATCTTTTTTCCTGTAAACTTTAATAAAAGTTCTGTTTTGTTTCTCTAGATGGCGCTGTTCTGTACATGGCAGGTTGACTATAAAGTTTAAGTGTTATAATTTAGTTCTCTGCCTGTTACTAACCTTGCAGTTCCTGTATTTCCACATGCTTCTGTTTTGGTACCATTGTATTTTTGTCCATGCCTTAAAGAGTGTGTTGGTTGATTTAGAAATAAGCAGCTTTTTCTAATGGTCTCTAATTTCTTTATATATTAGTGAGGCTTTGAATTAGTTGATTTCAAATATTCCTTCAAAGTCAGTTGTTGTTGTTTTTTTTTTGCAGGCTTGTATTTCTAAAATTTATTTTATAATATATCATTTCAAAAGTATGTACTATGGGGAGAAACTAGTTTTTTTTTTTTTTCTTGAATCTTCATAATTGCCCCAAATTAGGAGCATCCATGGTATCTTCCAGTAGGTGAATGGATAAATTGTGGATGTACCAATTCATGCAATGAATTATCATGTAGCAGTAAAAAGAATGATCTATAAATACACAAAAAGACATAAATGAACCTTTATTATGTATTGCTAAGTGTAAGAAACCAGTCTGAAAAAGTTACTGTTACGATTCCACCTATGTAGCATTGTGGAAAAGACAAAACAATAGAGATACTGAAAAGATCAATTATTATCCAGGGGATTGAGGGAGGAGTGAGAGAAGAAGGGTGAATAGATGGATTTCAGACGGTTCTGAGGTCTGTAAAACTATTCTGCATGATACTGTTGTAATGGTGAGCACATATGCTTTTGTCAGAAGCCATACAACTGTACACCACAAAGAGTAAACCCTCATTTAAATTGTGGATTGTGGTTAATAATGATGTATCAATATTGGTTCATCACATGTAACAAATATACCACATAAATCCAAGATATTAATAACAAGAACCATATGTGGGTTGGGGAGCCAGTGTGTAAGAGGAGAATATATGGAAACCGTACTTTCTGTGCAATTTTTCTGTAAACCTAATCTGGAAAGTGAAACCTATTAACTTAAATATATTCATACTTGATAAAGAGTTCATAAATATAACTATATAAAGTAATCAAACAACCCTAGGTAGTATCTAGTAAAGTAACAAAACAACAACTTATATGAGAATGTGTTTCTTTTCTGTTGTTAACAATTTGGTCTTTATTCTGCTGCCTTAAATTTTTTATTTTTTTTTTATTTTTTATTTTTTTAGAGTATCTCCAGTCACTCCCGTTTCTGTATTTATTTTTCTTTTTGTTTTTTTCTTTTAGGTGTACTAGCTCTATCTTGGTACCCACCTGGTACAAATGATGAGAATGGAGAAAATACTGATGACTTGGTACCAACTATTTTGGATAAAGCTCATAAATATAATTTGAAGGTATTTAATTTTTTTTGAGATATCATAGACATATTACATTAGTTTCAGGTGTTCAACATAATGATTTGGTGTCTTTATTTTGTGAAATGATCATCACAATAAGTCTAGTTAATATTCATTACACAATTACAAATTTTTTCTTGTGTTAAGAACTTTTAAGGTCTATTCTCTTAGTGGCTTTCAAATGTATCATACAATGTTAACTGTAGTGACTATACATTATATACCTAGGTCTTTTTTATTTTATGACTGGAAGTCTGTACCTTTTAACCATCTTCACCTGTTTCACCCCCTCCCCATCCCCACCTCAGACAACCATACATCTGTTATCTGTATCTATGAGGGTTTTTTTTAATTCCACATGTAAGTGAAATCATAGGATATTTGTCTCTGTCTGCCAGACTTATTTGACATAGCATAATGTGCTCAAGGTCCATCTACGTTGTAGCAAATAGCGAGATTTCCTTCTTTTTGTGGCACAATAATATTTGCCTTGTATATATGCCACATTTTCTTTCTCCGTCCGTTAATGGACATTTAGGTTATTTCCATTTCTTGGCTATTGTAAATGAGGCACACCTCATTTTGTTGTGCTTAGATTTTGTGCTTTGCAGATACTACATTTTTTTAAAAATTGAAGTTTTGCAGCAAACCTGCATATAGCAAATATATCAGCACTATTTTTCCAACAGCATTTGCTTCATGTTCTATGTCACATTTTGGTAATTCTCACAGTATTTCACACTTTTTCATTACATTCGTTAAGGTGATCTGTGATGAGTGATTATGACTTGCTGAAAGATCAAATGATGGCTAGCATTTTTTAGAAATAAAGTATCTTTTAATTAAGACACATACATTGTTTTTTAGACATAATGCTGTTACAAACTTAATAGACTACAGTGTAGTGTAAGATGAGCTTTTTTATGCACTGGGAAGCCAAAAAATTCATTTGACTCACTTTTTTGCAATATTCACTTTATTGTATGGTCTGGAACCGAATCTGTAATGTCTCCGAGGTATACTTGTAATTGCACAGTAAACATCAGTATTTTTTCAAATTATTTTTGTTTCCTTTGGATAAATAACGTAAAGGGAACTGCTGGATCATATATAGTTTTATTTTTAATTATTTAAAGTATTCCATAGTGTTTTCCATTGTGGCCGCATCAATTTATATTCCCAACAATAGTGCACAAGGGTTCTCTTTTCTCCCCATCCTCTCCAACACTTGTTATTTCTTAAAGATTGATTTATTTTAGAGAGAAAGGGAGGGCCTGTGCATGCATGGGTGGGGCTAGGGGCAGAGGGAGAGAAGGAGCATCTCAAGCAGACTCCACGTTGAGCACAAATCCTGATGGGGGAATTGATCCCATGAACCTGAGATCATGACCAAGCAGAAACCAAGAGTTGGATGTGTAACTGACTGAGTCACCCAGGTGCTCCCAACACTGGTTATTTCTTGTCTTTTTGATAATAGGTATACTAACAGGTATGAGGTGTATCTTATTGTGGTTTGATTTGCATTTCCCTGATAATTAGTGAGGATGAGCACATTTTCAAGTACCTGTTGGCCATCTGGATATCTTATTAGGAAAAATATTCAGAACTTCTGCCCCCTTTTAATTAGATTGTATGCTTTTTTAAATTGATTTGGAATATTAACTCCTTATCAGATATATGATATGCAGATATTTTCTCCCATTTGCTAGGTTGCCTTTCACTTTGTTGCGCAGAAGCTTTTTAGTTCAATGTAGTCCCACTTGTTTATTTTTGCTTTTGTAGCCTTTGCCTTATGGTGTCAAATCTAAAAAAATCACTAAGACCTTTGTCAAGGAGCTTATCACCAGTGTTGTCTTCCAAAAGTTTTATACTTTCTAGACTTAAATTTAGATTTTAATCCATTTTAAGTCAGTTTCGTATATGGTGTAATTTAGTGGTTCAGTTTCATTTTTTTTGCATGTAGCTGTCCAGTTTTCCAAACACAATTTATTGAAAAGACTGGCCTTTCCCCATTATGTATTCTTGGCTCTTGTTGAAGATTAATTGACGATACCTGCATGGGTTTTTCTAGGTGGGGCGGGGGGGAGGGAGGCTTTCTATTCTGTATGTTCCATTGATCTGTGTCTGGTTTTGGTTTATTGTTTGTGTTTTTGCGAGTACCATACTGTTTTGATTACTGTAGCTTTGTAATAGAATTTGAAATTAGGGACCTTGATATTTCCAGGTTTGTTTTTTCTTTCTCAAGATTGCTTTGGTTCTCGTGGTTCCATACAAATTTGTTCCATTTCTGTTGAAATGTCATTGGAATATTCATAGGGATTGTATTGAATCTATACATTGCTTTGTGTAGTATGGATATTTTAACAATATTAGTTCTTTTAGTTTATAAGCATGGAGTATCTTTCCATTTGTGTTTTCTTCACTTTGTTTTCATTAATGTCTTATACTTGTCAGTGTCCAGATCTTTTACCTTCTTAGTAAAATTTATTCTTTGGTATTTTATTATTTTTGATGCAGTTGTAAGTGGGGTTTTCTTAATTTCTCTTTCTTTTAGCTCATTATTAGTGAATAGAAATACCAACATTTTCATATACTGGTTTTGTTGTATTCTGCGACTTTACTAAATTTTGTTATTTGTATTGTATAAATTGTATATTCTAACAGTTTTTTGATGAAGTTTTAGTTTTCTGTGTCATCTGTAAATAATGACAGTTTTGTTTCTTCCTTTCTATTTGCATTCCTTTCATTTCTTTTTCTTGCATTATTGCTCTGGCTAGGAATTCTAATACTATGTTGAATAAAAGTGATGAGAGTAGGTATCCTTGTTTGTGATCTTAGAGGAAAATATATTCAGTATTTCTCCATCGGGTGTGATGTTAGCTGGAGGTTTGTCCTATATAACCTTTACTATGTTGAAGTACATTTCCTCTATACTCACTTCATTGATAGTTTTATCATAAATGGATGTGGAATCTTGTTGAATGCTTTTTTTCTCTATCTATTGAGATGATATGCTTCTTATTCTTAATTAATGTTGTGTTTCATATTGATTTGCTGATTTTAAACCATTCTTGTGTTCTTGGAATAAATCCTATTTAATCATGGTATATGATCTTTTTAATGTATTGAATTCAGTTTATTGATATTTTGTTGAAAGTTTTTGCTTCTATGTCCCTCATGATTGTGGATTGCTGCACTGATAGTGGGGTTTATGGTTAGATTGTGTCTCAGCCTGTCCTATCCATTTCAACATGGGTCTTTTTCCTTGTTAGTCTGATGTACAGAAGTAACTCAGCTACTTTTTGGATTTCTTACAGAGGAATTGTTTTGCACATAGTTGTAGATTCGGTATATCCATGGGGGTGAGTTAAGGATCCTCCTATGTCACCATCTTGAACTGGACCCTCTGAAGATATTTCATTTTATTATCAAGCTTCTCATAAGTTAATTCTTTTGGATGTGAGGATATTAGTTTTTGGAATAGATATTTTTATTTTTTGTAGATATTTTTATTAAAATATGTGCAAATATGAATAAGAATCTTTTCCATAAAAAATTTCTATCATGAATTCTAGAACTTGTGTACATTATAATTTATTAAAGATCTCTTACTATTTTATATACATATATTACATTCATTTACTTATTGTTTACCTAGTGGAAAATAATTGGGGTGTTCTTTTATGAAGATAATATAGTAATTAGATACATGTTTAGATATCTTAGATGTCAAAGATGTATTAAAAAGTGTTGTTAAGCATGTGAATTTAAGTATCTATAAAGTAATTTTGAAAAAGAAACTGCCACTCAAAAATTTGTCAAAATCTGATATTTACTTAAGCTGTATTTAACAAATATACCCCCCCCACACACACACACACATAACACACCTATTTATGTACATATAAGAAAGATACTGGTGAAATTCTGAAGACAGCTGTAAAACCAAGTATTTTTTGTTTGTTTGTTTTTAAGATTTTATTTATTTGTCAGGTAGAAAGAGAGAGAGTGCACAAGCAGGGGGAGCAGCAGGCAGAGGGAGAAGCAGGCTTCCTGCTGAGCAAGGAGCCTGATACAGGAACTCAATCCCAGGACCCTGAGACCATGACCTGAGCAGATGTTTACCTGATTGAGCTACTCAGATGTCCCAGACCAAGTATATTCTACCCATATATTAAAGTGTGTTACAAATGGGGGAAATTTTTCACAGTATAAGATTTTATTTCTTTTGGAAATTAATGAATCATGGGAACAAATAGAAATGACTAAAGGATTTCAGTAGCACTGCAAAGGAAAATTTTATAGTAAATAACAAGAGAATAAGCATTGTTTTTATTCACACTTTTCAAAAACTGGTTATGTAGAAGGTGGCAACATTAATCTTAATAAATTGACAAGAACTATAACCATAGATTCTGTGTTCCTTGGTCATATTCAGTATAACTAAACATTTAAGGCCAAATAAAACATTTAAAAGGTAACAAATTAAAAAAAATTAATTGTAAAATTCTAATTAAAATAAAAAAATCAAGAGTGAAATTTAAGATGATAAAAAATAAATAGCACTGGCAAAATTACTGCATTATTAATACTAGTGGGATAGCGATAATAAGCTAAAAGGGGAAGGAGAAATTAATAAGGATGAAGTAAGCAATTAAATAGAATACAAAACCTTCAAATCAGTAGCCTGTATAAATCCATCATTTTTTCACTTAGAAAATAGAGAAGTCACTGGTGAGATTAAAAAAGGAAAAAAAAATAGAAAAAATAATATAAAAAAAGGGAATATACCCATAGATTCAGAAGAGAGTTTACATTTTATATCACCATATGTAAAATGTATAAGAAATGGGCCATTTCTTTTTTTTTTTTTTTATTTGACAGAGGAGAGAGATCACAAGTAGGCAGAGAGGCAGGCAGAGAGAGAGGGGGAAGCAGGCTCCCTGCTGAGCAGAGAGCCTGATGCGGGGCTCGATCCCAGGACCCTGAGATCATGACCTGAGCCGAAGGCAGAGGCTTTAACCCATTGAGCCACCCAGGCACCCCAAGAAATGGGCCATTAGAAAATACAAAAAAAATAAATTTATGTACAGAAAGAAGTTTAAATAATCTGAATTGACTTGTATCTTAGAAAAAAGTTCTTAAAGCTTATTGAACATGTCTTCCCAGAGCATCAGATTTCACCTGGCACTTGTAGTCAACCTTTGAGGAAACAGCAGATTCTTATGATACTGAAATACAATGGCAAGTTTATTCATTATTTATTCCTGTATAACAAATTACCCTAAAATTCTGCAGTTCAAAGCAAACAAACCTGTATTATCTCACCCATTGTCTGAAAGTTGAGAATCTGAAAGTGACTTACCCTGGTGGGTCTGGTCAGACTTTCCCAAGAGGTTATAGTCAGTCTCTTTACTACTGGTGCTGCGGTTATCTGAAGGCCATAGGATCCTTCCAAGCTTTCTCACATGTAAGAGTTAACAGGCGCTCAGTTCCTTTTAGCTATTGTAATGGGAGTTTTCGTTCTTTTAAGCCTCTCCATAGAGCTACCTGAGTCTCCTTAAGACATGGCAGCAAGTGTCCTCATAGTGAATGATCTGAGAGAGTGCAGCGGAGAAGCTGCAGTATTTTTTTGACCTAATCTTAGAAGCGACTATCACTTTTGCCATATTCTCTTGTTTTATCTATCGGGTAAACCAACTAAACAAGTATAGCATGAGAAAGATTTTAGACTTGGCACCTGGGTGGCTCAGTCAGTTAAGCATCTGCTGTCAGCCCGGTTCACGATTTCAGGGTCCTGGGATCAAGCCCCGAGTCGGGCTCCCTGCTCAGGGGGGAGTATGTCTGCTCTTACCCCCCTACTTGTGTGTGCTCTCTCTCTCAAATAAGTAAATAATCTTTAAAAAAAAAGAAAAGATTTATAGACTGATTTTAATAATGAAAATATGTGCAAAATTTCTAAAGAAAACTTAGATAAGAAGTGTTCATTATTGAGAATCTAAGAATGGTTTCAAGAGTATGAAATCTGAAGCCAAATCTCTGTATTCACTCCTGGCTCAACCACTTATAAGAACTGTGTGACTCTTGTGCTTCAGTTTTCTCATTTCTCAAATGGAAGAAGTAAGAAAATGTACTTTACAGAGTGGCTATAAAGATTACATGAGGTAATACATGAAAAGTACTCAGTGTCTGGCACACAGTAAGCACTATATTGTTAAGTACATTAAACTTAATTATTTGCTGGAGATAAAATATCTTAACAGGTACTGAAATTTCAAGGAAATAAAAAATCTATTGTGAGTTCTTTAACTTGATAGATGAGGTCTTTTACTAACCTATATCAAACACCATCTTTTTTTCTTTTTTTAAGATTTATTTGTTAGAGAATATGAGCAGGGGGAGGGGCAGAGGGAGAAGCAGACTCCGTGCTGAGCAGAGAGCCCTCTGGCTACATTGCAGGATCCTGAGATCATGACAGAGCCAAAGGCAGATGCTTAACCCACTGAGTCACCCAGACACCCCTCAGACACCATCCTTAATGGAAAAGCAGTGGTATCATGCTAATTAAACCAAGATCAATAAAGAATGCCTTTTATCATCAGTATTATTTAATACTGCTATAGGATTCTGTTTTTTTTTTAATTTTATATATTTATTTGACAGAGCACAAGCAGGGAGAGAGGCAGGGGGAGAAGCAGACTCCCCACTGAGCAAGGAGCCCAATGTGGGGCTGGATCCCCGAAGGATCCCAGGATCATGACCCCAGCCGAAGACAGACACTTAACTGACTGAGCCACCCAGGCGCCCCTGTTACAAAGTTTCTGAACAAATCATTTTAACTAAAAAATACAAAAAGAAAAAATGTTTTAAGTATAACTACTATTCTTTGCAAATGGAAAATACCTATAAAACTCATGAAAAATATCTAAAAACTTGTATGTAATGAGTTCAGTAAGGTGGTTGAAAGCAAAGAATATATGAGTCAATAGGATTCCTTTATTAACAGGGGGAAAGAAATGGAAAAAATGTATACTGAAAATAGGATAGCAGTAGACTTATGAAAAAATCTTTGGCATTTTATGAAAGGATATAAAAGACTTGCATAAATAGAGAAACATGAATTTAATGTGAAGATTCAAAATTGCCAAGTAGCCATTCTTTTGTCCATTTGTATTTTATATATATTTTTTTCTAGAATTTATCCACTCATTTGAGAGAGAGCACAGGAACATGAGTGATGGGGAGGGGCAAAGGGAGAGGGAGAAGCAGGCTCCCTGCTGAGCAGGAAGCTCAATGTGGGGCTCCATCCCAGGACCCCAAGATCGTGACCTGAACTGAAGGCAGATGTTTAACCGACTGAGCCACCCAGGCTCCCTCTGTATTTTATATTTTAACATAATTTGTAAATTTAATGTAATCTCAGTGAAGAATTCTGATGAGATTTTAAATGCAGAATTTAACCACCTAATTCTAAAGTTATAAATAAATTAGAAAAAATAAGACTTTTAGGGGTGCCTGGGTAGCTCACTCGGTTAAGCACCTGACTTTGGCTCAGGTCATGATCTCAGGGTCATCCTGAGATTGAGCCCCCTGTTGGGCTCTGGGCTTAACAGGAGTCTGCTTTTCCCTCTTCCTCTCCCTTTGCCCCTCCCCTGCTCATGATCGCCCACACACGCACTCTCTCTCTCTCTAAAAAAATAAAAAAAATTTTTTAAAGATTTTATTTATTTGACAGAGAGAGAGAGAGAGAGAGAGATTGAGCAGCAGCGAGAGAAGGGAAGCAGACTCCCTGCTGAGCAAGGGCCCGATGTGGGACCTGATTCCAGGACCCTGGGGTCATGATCTAAGCAGAATGCATAATCAACCAACTGAGCCACCCAGGCTCCCTTTTAAAAAAGTTTTTTTTAAAGATTTTATTTAAAATATAAAATCTTTAACAAAAGACTTTAAAAAATGTTACTTAATGAAGGGAAAACTTATTTTTCCAAATAATGAAATGTACTATCAAATGACAGGTATTAAGAGTATGGTATTAGCATTAGCATACAGAAGGAGATCAATGAGACATAATAGTCTAAAAACAAAACACTTTATATGAGATGCGAGTATATAATTCAAGAATCATTTAGAATGAAGTGTAAAAGGAATGTTTATTAATAACCTTGTCTTCATGATACCAATTTAGCTTTTTGCATTATCTGTTCTATTGTTCTTGTCCTTAAGCAATAATTTTCATGTCTAATAACTCTAAGATTGTTCATTTTTCTTCATGTTTATTCCTGTTTTTTAAGGTAGTGTTAGCAAATCTTAATGAAAATGTGAATCAGAGTATCTTTTCACTTAGAGACCATTTATTCTGAATTCTCAGGTTGTTACCACTCTTAAAAATCACCGAGCATTTTTATTTGCTCAAAAATGTCTTGAAATGTGTATATACTAATGGAAGACAGGCTGGTTTGTCCAGTACAGGTAAATTAATTGAGGTCTTTAAGAGATGATGTGGGCCACTGTTGAAATATTTATTTCCAAGTAAAAATCTGAAAAATCCGTTTTAATACTTCTTTTGCAGCTTAAGGATTCAGTAATTTATCAGGGAGTAGAACTGGAACTCTAGGGAAACAGGATCAGCTAACTAGGCAAGTTCTTCCCTCTCCCCCCCAATTCCTGTCCATAAAGCCTTCTTTTTCTACTTTATAATCCTAAAGCTCTTAAAGCTGCAGCATCTCCTAAATTAGCTGACTGGAAAGAGCTGTCATTTGGCATGTCCCCTAGTACCATTCAGTAAGCTCTCATTGGCACTTGAAATCTGCAGATACACAGACCTTGCAAATTCTGGCACCAGGTCTGAAACTGGATAAGTAATACGATTTATCTTCCACAAAACAGGGCCAAAGGCCACTCCTCTCTCCATGTAGTTATAGGTTCTGTAATTCTGGGAGATGAGAGGGAAGAGGCCTTCACAACTCAAAGCTGGCTTTTTAGTATGTACTTTTAGGAGTTTAAAGGTAAAGTGAGGATGTTCTGATGCGTGAGGATAGGTTTAGTTTTCTCCTCTTTAAAGCTTCCTTTAGGGGCGCCTGGGTGGCTCAGTGGGTTAAAGCCTCTGCCTTTGTCTCGGGTCATGATCTCAGGGTCCTGGGATTCGAGCTCTCCGCTCAGCGGGGAGCCTGCTTCCCCCTCTCTCTCTTCCTGCCTCTCTGCCTACTTATGATCTCTCTCTCTGTCCAATAAATAAATAAAATCTTAAAAAAAAAATAAAATAAAGCTTCCTTTAAGCAGAATGTGGTAAAGATATCTAATTGCCAGCATACTTGGTCTCTCTGTGCTTCAGCTTTTATACCTAATGATCAGAAAGATCAGAAACATTCGGAACCAGACAGGCTAATATTTTACAAAATGTTTAGGATAATTTCTTGGCCTTATGTCTGGGGAGCAACTATGCAGTGCTTATAAAAATAGACCAGGAACCATGAGACTGGAATTAATCTAAGCTTTGGAATTTTATATTAGTTACTTCATCTTGTCTTATCTTCCTCATTTATAAAATGCCAGGAAGAAACCATAAGATGGTTTTATTTATTGAGTTTTTGTGTGATTTCTATAGTGTTGTTGAGCAGATATTTCTTATAATTAGATAGAGTATAATATATCCTGTTTTTATAAAGAATGGAAATTTTGTTTGCTAATACAAAGAAAAGTTAATGCTTAAATAATGACAGTAACTTACTAAAATTAAAGTTCTAAGGCAATGATAGAAGTGATGAATAATATTGTGAGTTCTGTGCTAATAAACTGGGGCCTACAATGTGCATAATTTACCACACCTGAAACTTTAAGAGTAAAATAAGTGAATTTATTAGTAACAACTCTTTTTGCCCTTGCTAATATTCAGCACAAGAAAATATCTCCCCTTTAACACAATTTGATTAGCTTAGAGTTGCTTAGCCCCTTCCTGCCAAAAAAGGAGCCCTTCGATTTAAAATTTATCAATTTTACCAAATTTAAAATTTATCAATTTTATTTTTAAAATATTCTAATAGTTTTTAAGATATTCTAATAGTTTTAATGTATTCTACTCAGTCTTGATTGATAGAATTAATCATTGTTTCCTCAGGTTTGTTTACTCTTCCCTTTCTACTTTTTGAGCCGAAAATGTTTTTCCTTTATTCTCACTCTTTTTTTGGTTTAGGAAGAGAGTTTGTTAAGAAATGATTTTGTCTCACAGTTAAGCTTTTGTCATAGCTAATTAGTTTTGATTACATAATGGTTTAACTAGTATTAGTCACTAACTACTTTGTAATTGCAATTTTTATTTATTCAACCAAGAGTCATTTTAGGTGAGTGCTTTTAAGTTGAACAAATGAGCAAGAATAATAAATGTTTGACACTTTAGTTATTTGTTTTGCTTTATCTTTGGCAAACCTGGACTAATTAATTTCCTGAGGAGGGCAAAGTAAATGAGTAAAGCAAAATATAAATTATGAGTTTTCAAAGAGATTTAGATATCTACTCTTTGATATGTTTGTTAGCATATTCACTGGAACAAGGGCTGTTATGGCACTTTTTAACTATAATAAAAATCAGAGCTGGATCTTTTCCACCAAATCTTTGCCATCCTGCTGTATCTTTACAAACACAGGAGTGAGGGTCTCTTGGGGGTGGCTCAGTAGGTTGAGCATCAGACTCTTGATTTTGGCTCAGGTCATGATCTCAGGGTCTTGAGATGGAGCCTTCTGTGGGGCTCCCCACTCTGTGGGGAGTCTGTTGCTCTCCTTCCTCTCTCTCTGTCCCTTCCCACCCATTTGTATGGTCTCTCTAAAATTAAAAAAAAACAACAACACAGCAGTGAAACAGTGTTTGAGTGAAACACATTTTGGTAGATTGTGTCATTGTTTAGTCAATATTCCTTTTTCCCTTCCCCTCCACGAAACAGAGTGAATGTACTTCCTGACCCATTGATGTTGGCCTTGGCCTCATGGCTTGCTTTGGCTAATAAGATTTGAAAAAACATATACCATGTCTGAGCATAAACACTATTTGTGCTTCCACGGTTATATTCCTTTTCTCTTCTGTGAGAACAGCATGCCCCAGGTGCTCTTTCTTCCTAGGACCCAGAATGATAGGCACATAGAGCAGATCTGAACCCGATCCACAGTCTGGAGCAGCGCCATCATAGCCAGTCCATATAACTATGTGCAACAAACAAATGTTTGTCTTTGAAAGGGTTTTTAATTATATAACATCATCACATCACAATCTGACTGAATTAAACCATCCATCTAGGTAAAAGAAAATCAGGAGGATCCAGTGAAAGAACCAACTTAGCCACTAATAGTCTTGCATTTTAATAAATGTAGTATTTTAGAATAGGAAGTGTTTTTCGATGTTATGTATAAGTCACATTGCTCATACTGTTAGTTCACCAGCATCCATTATTTATTTGGCCTATGGCTTTGGAGCCATAGGCCAAATAAATAAAAAGAAAATTATGTTTTTCAGGCTCATGCAGATTTTTGGCTATGTTAAAAGTTGCATGGAGTATGTTTGTGTGTGTGTGTGTGTTTAAGATTATTTTTCAGCTTCATTTGAAAGATGTTATACTATCAGTGATCTCCTTTTTCCCCCTTTTTTCCTTCCTTGTTCTTAAGTTATAGGGTGAATTTGTAATGAAAACTTGGTAAATCTTACTTAAATTGGGTATATAAATGGCAGACGTAGAGTTTAATTTGACTGTTAACCAATTTCACATGGAAATCTTTCACTCAAATGCATTCATTCATGACCTGCTACCTGGCAAGTACTGTTCCAGATGCTGGTAATATTAAGAATAATATAATTTCTCTGTATCTTTAGGGACTTTGCAGTTTGGTGCAGGGCAGAGAGAAACACAAGTAATCTCGGGAAGAGAAAAGTACTAAGTATTATAGCACCATATAGGTGTAGGAAGACCTCACTTGTATTCTAGGGGAAGATGAAAGGTATAGGAGAGTGGAGGAGTTGGAGGAGGAAAGCTTGATCTGATTTTTAGCTCCTTTTTTAGGCTATAACCAGCATATAACATGTAAATTAAGGTTTACAATGCACTGATAAATTTATACTTCAATATGATTGCCATTGTAGCACTAGCTAATACCTCTATCCTGTCACGTAATTATAATCTCCTGTAGTGATGGGAACAATTAAGATCTAGTATTTTAGCAAGTTTAATGTTTATAATACAGTTTTGTTGTGTATAACCACTGTCCTGTGTGTGTTAGATCTTAATGGTTTTTAATCTACTAGTTGTAAGTATATATACCCTTAAACAAGCTCACTCCCATTTCTCCAGCTCCAGGCCCTAGCAACACTATTCTACTGGTTTTGTTTTATTTTGTTTTGTTTTGCATTCATTTTTTTTTTTTTTTAGATTCCACATAAAAGAGATATCCTTAATTGTCTGTTTCTGACCTATCTCACTTAATGACCTCAAGGCCCACCCATGTTGTCACACAGCAGGATTTCTTTTTTTCCTCATGGCTGAATAGCATTTCATTGTGTATATATACCACATTTTCCTTATCCATTCATCCATTGGAAACTTATATTGTTTCCATATATAGTCTATTGTAAATAATGCTAGAATGAACATGAGGGTGCAGATATCTTCTGGGGATAGTGATTTCATTTCCTTTGAATAAATACTCTGAAGTGAGATTTCTGTATAATAGTGCTATCTTTAATTGTTTGAGCAACCTCCATACTGCTTTCTATAGTAGCTGCACCAATTTACATTCCCACTAACAGTACACAAGGGTTCCCTTTTCTCCACAGCCTAATCAACACTTCTTTTTGATGATAGCACTTCACATCTGTTATTATGGCTATCTTATTTTGGTTGTTTTTTGTTTGTTTGTTTGTTTGTTTTTTTCCCCCAAATACTTTTTATTTTTTAAGTGTTACAAGATTCATTGTTCATGTAGCACACCCAGTGTTCCATGCAATACGCGCCCTCCTCAATACCCACCACCAGGCTTGTCCAACCCCCTGCCCTCACCCCTCCAAAACCCTCAGTCTGTTGCTCAGAGTTCACAGTCTCTCATGGTTCATTTGCACTTCCCTGATGATCAGTGATACTGAGCACCTTTTCATGTACCTATTGGCCATTTGGATATCTTATTTGGAAAAAATGTCTACTCTTCCTCTGCACATTTTTTAATCATATTTTTAATTGACTTGTATGAATTTATAAATTTTGCATATTAACTCCTTATCCAATACATGCTTTGCAGATATTTCCTACCATTACATAGCTGTCGTTTCATTTTATTGTTTATCTTTTACAGTGTAGGAGATTTTAAGTTTGATATAGTCCCGCTTACTGATTTTTTTTTTTTTTTGTCATTTGTACTTTTGGTGTCATATACAAAATATCATGTCAAGACCAGTGTCAAGGAGGTCCTTACCCATGTTTTTTTCCTAAGAGTTTTACAGTTTCAAGTCTTAGGTTTAAGTCTTCAAGTCCCTCTCAAGGCAATTTTTGTGAGTGTATAAGTTAGTGGTCCAATTTTTTTCTACATGTGGTTATACAGTTTTCCCAGCACCATTTGTTGAAGAGACTGTCCTCTCCTCACCAGATGTTCCTGACCCCCTTATCAAATACTAGTTGACCTTATATGCAGGGGCTTAATTCTGGGCTCTTTATTTTGTTCCATGGGTCCATGTGTCTATCTTATGTCAGAACCAAAGTTTAATTACCGTGGCTTCGTAGTATAGTTTGAAATTAGAAAGTGTGATACCTCTAGTTTTATTGTCCTTTCCTTTGATTGTTTTATCTATTAGGGATCTTCCATGGTTCCAAACAAATTTGAGGATTGTTTTTCGTATTTCTGTGAAAAATTACATTGGATTCGGATAGGGTTTGCATTGAATCTACAGGCTGCTTTGGGTAGCATGAACATTTTAACAATATTATCTCTTGAAACTGTGAACACGAGATGTCTTTCCATTCGTTTATGCTGTCTTCAATTTTTTTTAGCAAAGTTATGTAGTTTTCATTATACAGATCTTTTATGTCCTTGGTTGAGTTTATTCCTCTGTATTTATTATTGTTTTTGATGCGTTTGTGGATGAGACAGATTTTTTTTTCCTTTTCAGATGTATGTTAGTGTATAGAATCCAACTGATTTCTGTGCATTGGTTTTAATTTGTGCAACTTTACTGAATTACTGATTAGATCCAATACTTTGAGTCTTTGAGATTTTCAATATATAAGGTCCTATCATCTGCACAGTTTTCTGTGCAGTCTATCTGCACAGTCCTATCATCCTATACATAGTTTTACTTCTTTCTCTCCTATTTGGATACTTTATATATCTTTGTTTTGCCTGACTGCTCTAGCCAGGATTTGCATGGGCTATTTTGAATAAGAGTGGTAAGGTGAGCATACTTGTCTTGTTCCTGTTTCCCTGACTATGTTAGCTGTGGGTCTGTTGTATTTTGCCTTTATTATCATGAGAGATGTTCTTTAGCCTCTCTTTTCATAGGATCTATAGTTTTCCATTCATCCCTAGAGCATCATTATCTAGCTTTGGCATCAGAATAATGCTGGCCTCATAGAATGAGTTTAGAAGTGTTCCCTTCTCTTCTAATTCTTAGAAAAAATTGAAAAGTACTGGCATTAATTCTTCTTTAAATATTTGGCAGAATTGCCCAGTTAAGTAAGACATCTGTGGTCATGGGGTTTCAGTTGTCAGAAAGTTTTTGATAATAATTCAAATCACCTTACTTGTTACTGTTCAGACTTCCTATTTCTTTGTCTCTAGGAAATTATCCATTTCTTTTAGGTTATCTAATTTGTTGGCATATAATTATTCATAGCAGTATCTTATGATCCTATTTATTTTGGTAGTGTCTATTATAATTTCTTTTTGAGTCTTCTATCTCATATTCTGTCCTGCATAAGAGTTGCAAATTTTGTTAATCTTTCAAAAAAACAGGATCTTAGTTTCATTGATCTTTTCTATTGCTTTTCTGATTTCCATTTACCTTTGCTCTGATCTTTATATTTCCTTCTTTATGCTAATTCTGAGCATAGTTTGTTCTTTTTCTAGTTCCTTGAGGTGTAAAGTTAAGGCTGTTTATTTACAGTCTTTCCCATTTCTTAATATGTTCATCACTATAAACTTCTGTCTCAGAACTAGTTTTGGAGCATACCATTGGTTTTGGTATGTTGGGTTTCCATTTTCGTTTGACATATTCTTTGATTTCCTTTTTTTTTAAATTGGGTGTAATTAAAATGTGACATTATATTAGTTTCAGGTGTAAAATGTAAAGATTTTATATTTATATATATTGTGGAATGATTACCACAATAAGTTCAGTTAACATCCGCCACCATACATAATTATAAAGTTTTCTTGTGATAAGAACTTTTAAGAGCTACTCTCTTAGGAAATTTCAGATGTGCAGTAGAGTATTAGGAACTGTAGTCACCATGCTGTACATTACATCCCCATGATTGACATTTTTTATAACTGGAAATTTGTACATTTTGAATACCTTTGCCCATATCCTTCAACTCCCACCCTCTGCTTTTGTATCTGTGAGCTTGGTTTGTTCCACATTTGAGATCAAACAGCATTTCTTTCTCTGACTTATTTTACTTAGCATAATTACCTCAGGATTTATCCATGTCATCACAAATGGCAAAATTTTATTTCTTCATTCTTTTATTATGGCTGCATAATATTCCATTGTGTGTGTGTATATATATGAGTGTATATACACATACATACTGCTACTTCTTTACCCATTCATCCTTCACTGGACATTTAGGTTGTTCTGTTGTCTTGGCTATTGTAAATAATACAGCTTAGTAATCTTTTGTTGATGATTTTTGCATCTGTGTTCATCATGGATGTTGGCCTGTAATTTTCTTTTCTTGTGGCATCCTTGTCTGGTTTGGATATCAGGGTAATGCTAACCTTGTAAAATTAGTTTGGTAGAGTTCACTCCTCTTTTGTATTTTGGAAGAATAAAAATTTCTATAAATTCTTTGGATATTTGGTAGAATTCACCAACGAAGCATTCTGTCCCTGGACTTTTGTTTATTGGAAGTTTTTGATTACTGACTCAATCTCCTTACCAGTAACTGGTTTGTTCAGATTTTCTCTTTTGTCATGATGCAGTCTCAGGAGGTTGTATGTTTCTAGAAACAAACATTTTTCTAGGTTGTTCAGTTTGTCGGCATATAATTGTTCATTGTAGTTTTTATGATCCTTTGTATTTCTGTGGTTTATTTGTAACATCTCTTTCATTTCTGATTTTTTTTTTTTTTTAGTTTTCTTGGTGAGTCTAGTTAAAGGTTTCTCAATTTTGTTTATATTTTCAAAGAAACAGCTCTTGTTTTCTTTTCTATTGTCATTTTAATCTTTTTCCTATATAAAACTCCAAACTTTGTTATATATTTTCATATATAGCTCCAAACTTTTTTTCCTAGTTCCTTTAAGCATAAAGTTAGTTGTTCTTATTTCTGAAGGTAGACATTTATTGCTATGAACTCGTCTCTTAAGTGTTTGTATTTTATATTTCTATTTTCATTCTCATTTATGTTGTTAGCCACTGTATAATATATATTATTAGTTTTTGATATAGTGTTCAATGACTCATTAGTTGCGTATAACACCTAGTGTTCATTACAACGTGGGCCCTCCTTAATACCCATCACCCTGTTACCACATCCCCCCACCCCCCTCCCCTCTGAAACCCTCAGTTTGTTTCCCAGGCTCCATAGTCTCTCATGGTTCGTGTCCCTCTGATTTCACCCAGTTCAGATATCCCTCCCTTCCTCTATGGTCCTCCATACTATTGCTTATGTTCCACATGTGAATGAAACCATATGATAATTGTCTTTCTCTGCTTGACTTACTTCACTTAGCATAATCCCCATCCACTTCCATCCGTGTCAGTGCAAATAGTGGGTATTTATCCTTTCTGATGGCTGAGTAATATTCCATTGTATATGTGGACCACATCTTCTTTATCCATTCTTCTGTTGAAGGGTATCTTGACTCCTTCCACAGTTTGGCTATTGTGGACAGGGCTGTTATGAACATTTGGGTGAATGTGCCCCTTCTTTTCACTACATCTGTATCTTTAGGGTAAATACCTAGTAGTGCAATTGCTGGGTCATAGGGTAGCTCTATTTTTAACATCTTGAGGAACCTCCATACTGTCTTCCAGAGTGGCTGTACCAGCTTGCATTCCCACCAACAGTGTAAGAGGGTTCCCACATCCTCGCCAACATTTGCTGTTTCTTGTTTTGTTCATTTTAGCCATTCTGACTGGTGTGAGGTGGTATTTCATTGAGGTTTTGATTTGTATATCCCTAATGGCTAGTGATGTTAAACATTTTTTCATGTATCTGTTAGCCATTCGTATGCCTTCTTTGGAGAAGTGTCTGTTCATGTCTTCTGCCCATTTTTCAACTTGATTATTTGTTTTTTGGGTGTTGAGTTTGAGAAGTTCTTTATAGATGTTGGATATCAGCCCTGTATCTGTAATGTCATTTGAAATATCTTTACCCGTTCCATGGGTTGCCTCTTAGTTTTGTTGACTTTCCTTTGCCATGCAGAAGCTTTTTATCTGATGAAGTCCCAAAAGTTCATTTTTGCTTTTGGAGACATGACTAGAAAGAAGTTGCTGTGGCTGAGGAATTTTTAAGTTTCTCTTTTAATTTCTTCTTTGATATATTGGTTGTTCAGTACCATGTTGTTTAAGCTCCACATGTTTGTTAATTTCCCAGTTTTCTTATAATTATTTTCTGGTTTCATCAAGCATCTTTTCTGACCACATGGTATATGATTTTAATCTAACTATATTTGTTAAGACTTGTTTTGTAGCCTAATATATGACCTATTCTGGAGAATGACTATGCACTTTAAGAAGGTGCAATCTGGGGGCGCCTGGGTAGCTCAGATGGTTGAGCCTCTGCCTTCGGCTCAGGTCATGATCTCCAGGTCCTGGGATTGAGCCCCACGATGGGCTCCTTGCTCAGCAGGGAGTCTGCTTCTCTCTCTGCCTCTCCCCATTCTTATACTCTGTCTGTCTCAAATGAATAAATCTTTAAAAAAAAAAAAAAGTGCAATCTGTTGCTTTGAATGAAATTTTCTGTAAATATCTGTTAAGTTCATCTGTTCTGGGATGTTAAGGCCTATAATTCCTTTTACTCTCTGAATGATTTATCCATTGACTTAAGTGAGTATTTAAGTCCTCTACTATTACTGTATTGCTTTTTCTCCCTTCAGGTGTTTTAACATTTGCTTTATATATTTAGGTGCTCCTGTGTTGAGTGCATAAATATTTACAAATGCTATATCTTATTAGATTGACCCTTTTATCATTATGTAATCCTTTTTTATCTCTGCTAATCTTTGCTTTAAAAGCCTATTTTGTGGGATATACATATAGCTACTCCAGCTTTCTTTTGGTTTCCATTTGTATTTGTATGGAATATATTTTTCCATCCCATAACTTTCAGACTGCATGTTCTTATATCTGAATACTCTTGTAGGTACCATATGGATGGGTCTTGTTTTTATTTATTTGTAATCCATTTAGCCTGCCTTTTGATTAGAGAATTTAGTCCATTTACATTTAAAATAATTTAATATTTATATACTTCTTGCCGTTTTGTTTTCTGGCTGTTTTGGGGTTCCTGTTTCTTTTGTCTTCTTTTGTTCTCTTCCTTTGTGGTTTGATGGCTTTCTAGTGGTGTGCCTAGATTCATGTCTCATTATTTTGTGTGTGCACGTATCCACTGTAGATTTTTGCTTTGTGATTACCATGAGGTTTACATATAACAAGTTATATTTGTAACAGTTTAAGTCAATAAGTTTGAATGCATTCTAAAGCTCTATTATTTTACTCTCCTCACACCTCTTTTATGTTTTTGGTGTCACATTTTACATCTTTTGTTGTATATATACTTTAATTATTGTAGTTATTTTTACTGTTTTTATTGTGATTAATTCACTACCCTCACTATCTATTTACCTTTACCAGTTAAATTTTTACTTCTACAAGTTGTTACTATTTAGTGCCCTTTCTTTCCTACTTAAAACAGTCCCTTTAACATTTCTTGTAAGGCAGGTTTGTGGTGATGAACTCCTTTGGCTTTTGCTTGTATGGAAAACTTTTTATCTCTTCTGAATTCTGAATGATAACTTTGCCCAGGTTCAGTGTTCTTGGTTGTGACACTTTCTTCTGGTCAGCTTAGTTTTTGCTGAAAAATTTGCTGTCAGTCTTATGGAGGTTCCCTTGTATGGTAACAAGTGTTTTTCTCTTACTGTTTTTAAGATTCTCTCCTTGTCCTTAACTTTTGACATTTTAATTACATTTTAAGACATTTAATAATCTCTAATTGTGAGTCTTTCTGGGTTCATCTTTTTAGGAATTCTCTGAGTTTCCTGGATCTGGAGGTGTTTTCCTTCCTCAGGGAAATTTTCAATTATTATTTCTTCAGATAAGTTTTCTGCCCCTTCTCTCTCTGTTTTCCTTCTGGGACCTCTACCATGCAAATGTTTGCTTGATGTTATCTTATAAGTCCCTTAATCTAGCTTCACTGTTTTTCCATTCTTTTTATTTTTTTTGCTGCCCTGATTGGTGAGTTCCTATGACCTGTGTTTGAGCCTCTCTTCTGTTTCATGCTATCAAACCCATCTGGTGTATTTTCCGGTTCGGCTCTTTTACTCTTTAGCACCGACTTCTGTTTGGTACATTCTTATATTTCCTATCCCTTTGTTGAAGTTCTCACTTTCTTAATCCATTCTTCAGAGTTTTGTGGGCATATTCATGATCATTACTTTCAACTCCTTATCAGGTAAGTTACTATCTCTATTTACTATATCACTTGATTCTGTGTTGGTTTCTACACATTAGATGAACCAACCATCTCTCCCAGTCTTCAGTGGCTAGCCTTGTGCAGGAGATGAACATTAACATTTAACCCTGCCCTAGCTTTTGGTTGTCTCTCAATCCTTTGTGTTTGTCTAAGCATCCTATATTATTTCTAACAGATCCCTGTAGTTGGCATGTTCCAATAACTCGTTAATTACCCACAGTGGGAGAGGGCCTCAGTCAGCACCTAGATTCAGGCTAATTAGAGGCCAGACCCTTAGGCAGTAGCTTTAAAGAATACAGCTATGTTTGTGGTCCCACCAGACTGTATATAAAACCCACTGGCCATCAGAGCCAGAGGTGTTGTCTACATGGCAGTTGTGAAAATTGGGGCTCCAGGCAAGTTTATAAGCTCCTTTCTGGGAGATTCCACAAGCTGTAGTGAGGCAGAAGGAAGTCACAAAGATAGCATCCCCTGACTTATGTTCCCTGAGAGCACTTCTGTAGCCTCTAGCTGGGTGCCAAACCTTAAGCCTGCCCCTAAGGCTGAAGCTCCAGAGCAAGCAACTCATGCTTTTTGACAGAATGGGGCTGTGTCTCAGTCTGCTGTCTGCGTGGTGCCCCACCAAGGACTGTCTGATTAGTACAGTTCTGAGGGACTCAGGAACTCAGGCCCTGCTGCTACCAGAGCCAAGCAATCAAGGGTTATCCTTTGGGTTGCAGCTGCAAAAATCAGGGCACCAGACACATGTAAGACCTTCCCTCTGAGAGATGCTGACCCTCTGGAGTGCAGCAGAGGGAGAACGAGCGACAGTACCTGCCCTCTGGGGGCTCAGGAAAGGTTTATAGTGTGCCCTAATGTGTGTGGTTGGTTGGTTGGTTTGTTTTGCTTTGTTTTAGCTTTTATTTATTTGTCAGAGAGAGCACAGGCAGGGAGCGTGGCAGGTAGAGGGAGGAGCAGGCTCACCGCTGAGCAAGGAGCCTGACATGGGATTCAGTCCCAGGACCCTGGGATCATGCCTGAGCCACCCAGGCATCCCAAATGTGTGTTTAATTAGAAGCCTGCCTCAAATTGCAGCTGATGCAAGCCAATAGGCCTCTTTCACAAAAAGACTGAGCTCCTAGTTCTCTTTACCTCTTGCTGTGCCCTAGTGGTGGTAGCTTGATAGCTATTTAAGAACTCTTTCTCTGTTAGTTACAGGCGTATGGGATTTATGAGCATAAACTCCACTGGACACCAGAGCCAAGTGATGTAGAGGTGTCCCCCAGAAGCAGCTGTAAAAAACCAAGGCACCAGCCAAGAATATAATAAGTTCTTTTCTTAAAGATAATGGCAAGCCCCAGCAAGGCAGATAGAGAGTGTAAATATTGCATCCGCTGGCCTCTGTTCAGTGAGAGCAATTCTGTGGATATCTATAAATGTGCCAAACCAGAAGCCTCAGGTTGGACCCTCACGTCAGAGCCCCTGGACAAGCAAACAGGCCTCTTTCTCAGATTGGGAGTGAGTTTTGGTCTGCTAGCTGTACTCTGCCCTGGGAGTGTTAGTTTGCCAAACTGCCTCTTTGATTGTTCCAGTCCTATGAGACTCAGGACCACAAGCTCTCATTCTCTAGAGCCAGGTGATCAAGGGCTGTTTTTGAAAGGCAGCCACAAAAACTGGGTCACCGGGCATAAAAACCGGGACACCAGGCATAGATAAAATCTCTTCTCCAGGAGATACTGGTGCTCTAGAGTATAACTGAGAGAGATGATTAGGAAGACGGCACTCACCAGCTTTCTTCCCCTGACAGTCTTCCTCTAGGCCTGTGCACCTCAGACCAATGCTTTAATATTAACAAATGAGTCTCTTTCACATAAAATCTGGCGCCTGCAAAGGACTGCTTCCGTGCCAGGCCCTGGGGCAGGTGAGTCTGCACATAAGCCTTTTAGGAGTCATTTTTGAGTTTACTATAGCCCCATCAATCTGGTAGGTGTAAGCCCTATAGGTCTTCAAAACCAGACATTCTGGAGTCTCATCTCTCAGGTGCCAGTCTTAAACGTCAGGATGCCCAATGTGGGATCAAACACTTTGCTTCTCATGGAGAGGCTCTGACTTCTGAATCCCCGTCTGATTGTGGGTCCATGGTGGGGGTTTACGGTGAGATTGTGTCCCACTCTTTCCTACCCATTTTGATGTGCTTTTCCCCTTGTTTGCTAGATGTGAAGAGCTCACTCTGCCAAGTTTTAGGGTTTTTTTCTAGAGGAAATTGTTCCATAGATAGCTATAGATTCAGTGCACCGAGTGAGGTGAGTTGTAGGATCTTCCTATATCACTATCTTGAATTGGAGCTGTTGGTTTTTTTTTTCTTTTCTTACTAGAGTTATATTTATTTCAACAAAATTATAAAGTGAAACTACAAAGAAAAATATTTGACACAGAGATGTAATTTTGTAAAGAGAAATTTAGCACTAATGGATATAAGTATAATAAATTATATCTGTTGATATTTGGGGGGAAACTATTACCAGAAGAAACATTAAATACAGCATTGTTGCCACAGCACATGAAAACATTCCCATTAAAAAATTAATGATTTTCACTCGAACACTTAATTTTTCAGCCCTCTTTGAATTTATATTCTGAAATTTGATTTTTTTTAATTTAATTTTATTTTTTCAGTGTTCTAAGATTCATTGTTCATGCACCACACCCAGTGCTCCATGCAGTACATGCCCACCTCAATATCCACCTCCAGGCTCACCAATCCCCCCATAACCCTCCCCTCCAAAACCCTCAGTTTGTTTCTGAGTCCACAGTCTCTCATGTTTTGTCTACCCCTCCGATTTCCCCCAATTCACTCTTCCTTTCCTTTTTCTAATGTCCTCCATGTTTTTCCTTATGCTCCACATGTAAGTGAAACCATGTGATAATTGACTCTCTCTGCTTGACTTATTTCACTCAGCATAATCTCTTCCAGTCCCTTCCATGTTGATAACAAAAGTTGGGTATTCATCCTTTCTGATGGAGGTATAATATTCCATTGTATATATGGCCCATATCTTCTTGACCCATCCATCTGTTGAAGGGCATTTGGCTCTTTCCACAATTTGGCAACTGTGGCCATTGCTGCTGTGAACATTGGGGTACATGTGGCCCTTCTTTGCGCTGCATCTGTATCTTTGGGGTAAATATCCAGTAGTGCAATTGCAGGGTCATATGGTAGCTCTATTTTTAATTTCTTGAGGAATCTCCACACTGTTTTCCAAAGTGGCTGTACCAACTTGCATTCCTACCACCAGTATAAGAGGGCTCCCCTTTCTCCACATCCTCTCCAACACTTGTTTACTGTCTTGTTGATTTTGGCCATTCTAACTGGTATAAGGTGGTATCTCAATGTGATTTTGATTTGAGTCTCCATGATGGCTAATGATGATGAACATTTTTTCATGTGTCTGTTAGCCATTTGTATGTCTTCTTTGGAGAAGCATCTGTTAATGTCTTCTGCCCATTTTTTCACATGATTATCTGTTTTTTTGAGTGTTGAGTTTGAGGAGTTCTTTATAGATCTTAGATATCAGACCTTTGTCTGTAGTGTCATTTGCGAATATCTTCTCACATTCCATGCCCTCTTGTTTTGTCGACTGTTTCCTTTGCTGTGCAGAAGCTTTTTATCTTGATGAAGTCCCAAAAGTTCATTTTCACTTTTGTTTCCCTTGCCCTTGGAGACAAGTCTTGAAAGAAGTTGCTGTGGCTGATGTCGAAGAGGTTACTGCCTATGTTCTCCTCTAGGATTTTGATAGATTCCTGCCTCATTTTAAGGTCTTTTATCCATTTTGAATTTATCTTTGCGTATGGTGTAAGAGAATGGTCAAGTTTCATTCTTCTACATATAGCTGTCCAATTTTCCCAGCACCGTTTGTTGAAGAGACTGTCTTTTTTCCACTGGATATTTTTTCCTGCTTTGTCGAAGACTATTTGACCATAGAGTTGCAGGTCCATATCTGGGCTCTCTACTCTGTTCCACTGCTCTATGTGTCTGTTTTTGTGCCAGTACCATGCCATCTTGGTGATCACAGCTTTGTAGTAAAGCTTGAAATCAGGCAATGTGATGCCCCCAGCTTTGTTTTTCTTTTTCAACAGTTCCTTAGCAATTCGGGGTCTTTTCTGATTCCATACAAATTTTAGGATTGTTTGTTCCAGCCCTTTGAAAAATGCCGGTGGGATTTTGATCAGGATGGCTTTGAAAGTATAGATTGGTCTGGGCAGTATAGACATTTTCACAATGTTTATTCTTCCAATCCATGAGCATGGAATGCTTTTCCACCTTTTTGTGTCTTCAGTTTCTTTCATAAGTGTTCTGTAGTTCCTCAAGTACAGATCATTTACTTTGGTTAGGTTTATTCCCAGATGTCTTATGGTTCTTGGTGCTATAGTAAATGGAATCGATTCTCTAATTTCCCTTTCCATATTTTCATTGTTAGTATATCAGAAAACAACTGATTTCTGTGGATTGATTTTGTATCCTGCCACACTACTGAATTACTGTATGAGTTCTAGTAGTTTGGGGGTGGAGTCTTTTGGGTTTTCCATATAAAGTATCATGTCATCTGTGAAGAGAGAGAGTTTGACTTCTTCTTTGCCAGTTCAAATACCTTTTATTTCTTTTTGTTGTCTGATTGCTGTTACTAGGACTTCTAGTACTATGTTGAACAACAGTGGTGAGAGTGGGCATCCTTGTCATGTTCCTGATCTCAAAGGGAAGGCTGTCAGCTTTCCCCATTGAGAATGATATTCACTTTGGGCTTTTCATAAATAGATTTTATGAAGTTGAGGAATGTTCCCTCTATCACTGTACTCTGAAGAGTTTTAATCAGGAACGGATGCTGAATTTTGTCAAATGCTTTTTCTGCATCAATTGAGAGGACCATGTGGTTCTTCTCTCTCCTATTGATTTGTTCTATCACATTGATTGATTTGCGAATGTTGAACCACCCTTGCATCCCAGGGATAAATCCCACCTGGTCATGGTGGATAATCTTTTTAATGTGCTGTTGGATCCTATTAGCTAGGATCTTGTTGAGAATCTTGGCATCCATATTCATTAGGGATACTGGTCTGAATTCTCCTTTTTGATGGGGTCTTTGCCTGGTTTGGGGATCAGGGTAATGCTGGCTTAATAGAAAAAGTCTGGAAGTTTTCCTTCTGTTTATATTTTTTGAAACAGCTTCAGGAGAATAGGTATTATTTCTTCTTTGAATGTTCGGTAGCATTCCCCAGGGAACCTGTCAGGTCCTGGACTCTTGTTTTTTGGGAGGTTTTTGACCACTGCTTCAATCTCCTTACTGGTTATTGGTCTATTCAGGTTGTCAGTTTCTTCCTTTTTCAGTGTTGGTAGTTTATAGGTTTCCAGGAATGTATCCATTTCTTCTAGGTTGCTTAACTTATTGGCATATAGCTGTTGATAATAATTTCTGATGATTGTTTCTATTTCCTTGGTGTTAGTTGTGATCTCTCCCCTTTCTTTCATAATTTTATTAATCTGGGTCCTCTCTCTTTTCTTTTGTATTAGTTTGGCCAGTGGTTTATCAATCTTATTGATTCTTTCAGAGAACCAGCTTCTAGTTTCATCGATGTGTTCTACTGTATCTCTAGTTCTAACTCATTGATCTCTGCTCTAATCTTATCTCCCTTCTTGTGCATGAGGTTGGCTTAATTTGTTGTTGATTTTCCAGTTCTTTAAGGTGTAAATATAGTTTGTGTATTTGGGATTTTTTCAGTTTTTTTGAGTGAGGCTTGGATGGCTATGTATTTCCCCCTTAGGACCTCTTTTGCCGTATCTCATAGGTTTTGGACCGATGTGTCTTCATTCTTATTGGTTTCCATGAATTGTTTAAGTTCCTCTTTGATTTCCTGGTTGACCCAAACATTCTTGAGTAGGTTGGTCTTTAGCCTCCAAGTGTTTGAATTCCTTCCAAACTTTTTCTTGTGTTTGAGTTCCACTTTCAAAGCATTGTGGTCTGAGAATATGCAGGGAATCATCTCAATCTTTTGGTATTGGTTGAGTCCTGACTTGAGACCCAGTATGTGGTCTATTCTGGAGAAAGTTCCATGTACGCTCAAGAAGAATGAATATTCTGTTGTTTTTAGGGTGGAATGTTCTGTATATATCTATGAGGTCCATCTAGTCTAATGTGTCATTCAAAGCTCTTGTTTCTTTATTGATTTTCTGATTGGATGATCTGTCTGTTACTGAGAATGGCATGTTAAGATCCCCTATAATTAATGTATTCATATCAATATGATTATTTTGATTAACAGTTGGCTTATGTAGTTGGCTGGTCCTATGGGGGGGGCATAAATATTTACAATTGTTAGATCTTCTTGGTGGATAGACCCTTTATGAATGACGTAGTGTCCTTCTGTATCTCTGACTATAGTCTTTAGCTTAAAATCTAATTTATCTGATATGAGAATTGCTATCCCAGCTTTCTTTTGAGGTCTGTTGGCATGGAAGATAGTTCTCCATCCCTTCACTTTGTCTGGATGTATCTTTAGGTTCCAAATGTGTCTCTTGTAGACACTATATGGACAGGTCCTGTCGTTTTATCCAGCCTGCAACTCTGTGCTGTTTTATGGGAGCATTTAGGCTGTTCATGTTGAGAGTGATTATCGAAAGATAAGTTTTTATTGACATCATGTTGCCTGTGAAGTCCTTGTTTCTATAGACTATGTCTGTAAGTTTCTGTTCTGTGTCACTCTTGGGTTCTTTCTTCTTTTATAGAATCCCCCTTAATATTTCCGGTAGTTCCGGCTTGGTGGTTACATATTCTTTTAAACCTTGCTGGTCTTGAAAGCTCCTTATCTTTATCTCTCCATCCATTTTGAATGTCAGCCTTGCTGGATAAAGTATTCTTGGCTGCATGTTCTTCTGATTTAGTGCCCTGAAGATGTCTTGCCAGCCCTTTCTGGCTTGCCTGATTTCTGTGGACAGGTGTGATATTATTCTGATGGCTTTCCTCTGTAACTAAGGAATCTCTTCCCCCTAGCTGCCCTCAGGACCTCTCGTCTAAAATTATAATTCGCGAATCTCACAATCAAGTGTCTGGATGTCTTTCTAGACTCGTTGATCTTGGGGGGTGTCCTTTCTGCCTCTAGGACACGAACACTTGTTCCATTCCCCAAATTGGGGAAATTTTCATCCAGAATTTGTTCAGCTGTATCTTCTAGTCTTCTATCTATCTTTCTCCACCCCCTCAGGGATTCCAATAATTCTGACGTTGGAACGTTTCATGGCATCATTTATTTCCCTAATTAATTCTGTTTTCATGGCTTCTAAGCAGTTTGTTCCAGCTCTCCTCCTGATCTTTCTTCCCTATCAGCTTGTCCTTTAGATCACTAATTCTATCTTATGCCTTGGTTATGCTAGCTGTTAGAGTAATTAGATTAGATTGGATCTCATTGATAGCATTTTTAACTTCTGCCATGTCAGCTCTCAGTTCCGCCTTTAGAGATTCTATGTTGTCACTAATGTTTTTCTCCAACCTAGCCATTGCTTGGATAATTGTTACCCCAAATTCCCTTTCCGACATACCGTTTATGTCCATATCCAATAGTTCTGAGGGAAAGGTCACAGTCTCTGGGTTTTTCCTCTGTTGGGTGTTCCTCCTCCTAGTCATTCTGATGAGAAGTGGTTGAGGGGATATATAGCTGAATATATCAACCACGATCCAGGCAAGGTGCACCCTGGAAAGTTTCAGAGCAATCAGAATTCACCACCAAAAAGAAAAAAAGAGAGGGAAAAAAAATGAAATCCCAGCCAAAATGAGCCCCAAAAGTAAGATTTATAAGGTATATAAATAAACACGAACAAAAAGGTTGACAAAAGTAAATGACAAGAAAAAAAGAACCCAGCCAAAATGAACCCCAAGAATAAGATTTATATAATACCAGAACAAAAACAAATACACAGAAACACTGACAGAAGAATAAGATGGGAGGGTGGTTATAAATCCTTGATGTGGCGAGGAAGGTTATTTCAGATCTTCCTGGGTGTATTGTATTAAGCCTCTAGTTGTAATGTTAAGTAGTTTTAAAAAATTAAAAGATTAAGAATCGTGAGAACGAATTAAAAAAAATACTTGTATCAATGAAATATACAGGTTTTAGGGCAATACCAGGAGTTTAATATATTGCTTTCCCCTGATGTTGGGGTTTTACAATTTTATGGGGACCCTGTGGTTATTGTCCTCTTGCTTTAGGCTTGTCTTCTGGGGGAGGGGCCTGCCACATTGTTTTCCAGTCAATCTTGCTTGGGTTGAGTCACCCTGCCAGCTATCAAGGGGCTGGGCTCTGTGGAAACTGGATTTTCAGGCTTTTGCTCTCTGGAGGTTTTTGTTCTTTGGCAGCTTTTTGTGGCTTTTCAGAGGGTCCAAGCGAAGAACCTGCCTGTACCTAGGCCTCAGTCTGCTCCCCTCTGCTCCAGAACACATGGACTCCTCCTCTGCAAACTCTGCTGCACACTGCAGCCTCCCACGGGTGGTGTGCACCCCCAGCCACCATCCCAGGGGTCACCCAAGGCCCCCGCTTGTCGCTGCACCCCTGTGCCACTAAAACCGTGGGGATGTTGGCCCGGGAAACCCGCTTCCCATGCCTGCCATTGCTGGGACTGCTCTCTGGGGTCCAGGCCCACGCTGGGTGCTCTCAGACCCGGTGGGTCGCACTGGCTGCTGAGGGATTCCCTCCCAAGATCACTCCCTGTTCTCTCAGCCTCGGGCTGGGAGTGCCTCATACCCTGCAGCGGGACGAGGAGGGTGGAGGTCCTAAAGAGACTGCCAGCTGGCACCCACACCTGGCTCTCTTAGGCGCTTGTGGGAGTGCGCCCAGCCTGAGTGGTGGTGCAAGCAGCGGAAAGCCACAGGCTCATGGACCACGAACTGGACCCCCCCACTGGTCTCTCTCTGACACAGGTGGTCACCCTTCCTGGGAACGTGGGCTTAGGCCTGTGCCCATGACCACCTGATTCCACTAGTTGCTCCTTAAAATCTTTTGCTCTTTTTGAGTGTTTTTAACCAGACTCCAAGTTAATGCTGGTCCCCAACCACAGGGCACTTTCTCATTGGGGTTTTATTTACCTTGGGTTGCTTCTGGTGGCTCCCTTCCCCTTCTGTTTATCCTCCGATTCAGTCCGAGTGTTCCCACTCTGCTTTACCTCTCCACTGCTGTCTTCTGCCCCTGTAGAGACCCAGAAGTATATAATTTTACATCTCAGGCTGATTTCATGGGTGTTCAGAGTGTTCTGGTAGATACTTAGCTCACTTTAGGGGACCAGTTGAAACAGGGTCTCCTACTTCTCCGCCATCTTGCTGCTCCTCCCTGAAATTTGATGTTCTATTGCAGTTTCCACTTGCATAGAATATCTTTCCCATCCCTGCAAGTCTCATATGCATCCTTAAAACTGAAGTGTATCTCCTATTGGCACCCAGTAATTGGGTCTTATTTTGTGTCCAGCCAGCTAGTATGTCTTGATAGGTGAATTCATTCCACTTCCATTTAGAGTAATTATTAATTTGTAAAGATTTACTAATGCCATCTTAATTGCTTTCTGGTTTTGTATTTCCATTATTTCTTTTTCCCTCTCTTTCTAGGCAGGAACCTTTGTAAATTGGTTATTTTTCCTGGTGGTATGCTCTGTTTCCCCCTTCTTTGTTGATCTACTATAGGTTTTTGTCTCGTAGTCACCATGGGGCTTACATAAAATTTCTTAAAGTTGTTCTCAGCCTGAAATGGTTTTATCTCTGATTGCCTAGGTCTCTCTTATATTGATATTACTTACAATTTATATCTTTTTTTTGTTTCATTAACAACTTACTGTTGCTGCAGTTATTTTTCCTGCTGTTCCTTTAACTTTTATACTGTTGTTGAAGAGCTGACACACCATCCTAATTTAGAATTAGTTTTCTAAGTCTGAAAGGAATATTTTTACCTTTACCTAGTGTATTGTGTACGTCCGTATGTTTTCATGTGGCTGGTCAGCCTGTCGTTTTAGATTGAAGAACCACTTATTGCATTTCTTGTAGGCAGGTCTAGTGGTGAACTTTTTTAGATTTAGTTGATCTGGGAAAGCCTTTATTTCTTCTTTGTATCTAAAGGAAAACTTTGCTTGATTAAGTATTGTTGGCTGACAATTATATCTTTCAACACTTTAAATATGTCATTTTACTCTCTACTGGCCTATAGAGGTTCTGCAGAGAAATCTGATAGTGTAATGGGAATTTCTGTATAGGTTATTTTTTTTAACCTGGATGCCTTTAAAATTCCTTATTATTGATTTATGTCTTATACAAGGTCATTTTGGTTTAAGATAAAAGGCTAATCTATGTGGTGGCTTAGTTGGTTAATCATATGCCTTCAGCTCAGGTCATGATCCCAGGGTCCTGGGATAGTCCCATGTTGGGCTTCTTGCTCAACGGGGAGCCTGCTTCTCCCTTTCCTGCTCTCTCTGCTTGTGCTCTAATAAAGAAATTTCTTTTTTTTAAAAAAGGGTACTCTATGAGTTCAGTAGACAAATCTTTCCTCAGGTTAGGGAAATTCTCAGCCTTATTTTTTGTTCTTTTTTAAATAAACTCTCTACTCCCTTCTCTTCTCCTTCTGAAATCCTGATTATTCTGATATTTGTCTTTTTTATGGATAATCACCACTCGTGTAGGCTTTCTTCATTATTTTAGCTCTAAGTTCCCTCTGCCATGTTATGTCAAAATTCTTATCCTCCGTGTCACTTATTCTTTCTTTCATGTGGTCTGTATATGCTCTGTTACATTCTTGATCTCATTTACTGAATTTTCAGCACCAGAATTTGGAAAGAACTCATTTTGTATTTTAAACTCCTGATTTGATTGAACTCTTTCTGAATTTTCTTATAACTTACTGAGTTTCCTCATTATAGCTATTTTAAATTCTTTTTTAGTGATGCCGTATTTCCTTGATTTTTCATAACCTTTGTAGATATTCAGTGGTACTTTTGAAGTAGTACATACCTCTTTATTCTGCTTATTGCTTCAGCAGATAGGGTATTATGTTCCATAGTATTGTTATCTTTTCCCCCTATGTTTATGAAGGTGCACTTACTCCAGTCTTGTCCCTTCTTTGGGGCATTTTTTTTGAAAGCTTTTGTGTCTTTTCTGGTTCTTATAATTTACCAAGCCAGAAGCCTTTCTTTTGTTTTTTTTTAGCATGGAGTGGTTTCTGAGCATGCTCTCTGTCTACCAGAGACTGCTCTCACAATGGCACATGGGACCCTGCACAAGGAACTAACAGCATGAGGTGAAGTATGGGTTTAGCACTGTGGGTGCACTCACAGACCCAATAGGAGTAGTACCCCATGCTAAGCACAATCCCTTTTCCACCATTTGAAATTCTGTCTGTTGCTTTCCCAGTATCCTCCCAACCTCCAGTTATAGATCTCCCACCATAGTACTCCAAGTGCTGAGGGAGAATGGTTTTCTGGAGTTGCCATAACTAGGCACTCACTGCTTTCCTTTTCCTGTGCTCCTGGGAGAGGTGATGGCCACCAGATAAAGTAGCACCCTTCAGGGTTTCATTGGGCAGACTAGTGGTGCCAGGAAAGTTTCTCTTACAATCTCTTAGGTGCCCAAACTCCTATTTTTTTTTCCCTTCACAATGGTATGTTAGAGTCTGCCTTAGGGAAGGCTAGACTCAGGCAGATACTCTCTCTGATGCTATTCCAGTCTGCACTCACCTGATTTTTGTTCCATAGGGGCAAGAGAGGTGTAGGCATTTTGGCTGGCTCCTCTGGTTCCCCAGCCCATACAAGGTCCCTTAGTGGCTGCTCTGGTGGATGAGACTCCTGCCAGTTTCCTTAGAGTAAGGTGATAGGTCTAAAAACACCCATGAGGGTGATTTTGTTCATGTATGAATGTCTAATCCTTTTATTTTTGGGGGTGGATAAATAGGAGGAACATTTCATGCCAGCATGTTGCTGACCCCACTCTCCAGGATCATCAGATATTCACTTTAGAAAGTATACTTTGGCTGCAGGGTAGAGCAAAGCTGGAAAGGTCAAAAGTGTAGAAGTATGAAATGAGGGAGCATTTATGACTCTTATAAAGTTACTTTAATGTTGGTCTAAGAGGAATATTAGATTATATTAAAAATGATTTTATTATAATTTTGAAATATGAGGGAAGATGAAGATAATTGAAGATACTTTACAAAAGAAGGAAAGGATGCCATTTATATTTTGACATATGGTACCCTTTACGTATAAAATGGAAGCTTAGAAAATATAACATTCCCTCTAAAGAGAGAGTTACCCAAGGTAACATATAAGAACATGAAAATACCTATACCTTTGCCATTCTACTTTCACTTGAAGAAGCAAATACTAGAGCTACTGAAAACTGTGACTGTCCTAACAATAAATATACAGAATTAAATTTGACCTTATTTTGTTACTGATAAAACTTCCTTTTAATAAAATGAGATTTCAATAATATACAAAGTAGGGAATATTTTCACTAAATGCTCTTTGACTTTAAAATTCTCTGACTAGTACAATCGATTTTATTATTCATTATTCATAGTATTCATTTTACTTTAATTGGGTGATTGACAACAAAAGCATTTAAAAATTGATTTATTTTAGAGAGAGCGTGGGAGGGAGGGGCACAGGGAGACCAAGAGAGAATCCCAAGCAGACTCTGCACTGAGCAGCAGCCCAGGCAGGCCCAATGCCACCACCCTGAGATCACGACTGAGCTGAAACCAGGAGTGGGATGCCCAGTCAACTGTGCCACCCAGGTGGCCCCAAAACAATGGCATTTTATATTGCAGTAGCATAGAAGTTTTTAATTCCATACATGCTTCATAGAGACTAAACCCTAAAATGAGAATAACATCAAGATGTTTATTAGATTGTCATAAAGATGTTTAATAGCTACTAGTAAGTCAGTTAAAGTTAGTAATAAAAGTGAAAAATCTCCTATTTGATTTACAGATCTAAGTGATAGCTACACTACTAGTTAGAAGTATCATATAAAATGGTTTTACTAGCCGTAATCAGTGTTTCTTGATTTATGTATAACATTTTTTAAACTAAAAATGAATCTATGCACAGTATTTAAAAAATACTTTTGGTTACTGCTTTCTACAATTATGGTAGAGATCTATAAACCATATCAATAACAAGCATTCATAGTACTAGTGGGTATTATTTTTCCAGTAATTTTGTGATAAATTCTTTGAGTAATAGTACACATTAACTATAGATTATTTTGTGAAATGGTGTTTTAATGATAGAGGACTTTGCTATTGAGGAGCCTGGGTGGTTCAGTCAGTTAAGCTTTTGACTCTCAATTTCTGCTTAGGTTATGATCTCAGATTGGTGGGATCCAGCCCCCAGGCAGCCTCCTGGCTAGGCAAGGAATCCACTTGAGATTCTCTCCCTCTGCCCCTCCCCGCACTGGTATGTGCTCATTCTCTCTTAAATAAATCTTAAAAAAAAAAATTTGCTGTAAAAGAATCCAGATTTTCTGGACCTTGTTCTTTTTAAAGAAACATGTCTGGATGTAGAATATATCCCTATTTTTTCTTTATAAGAAATAAATCTACAGGAAGAAGTATTGCATAGTGTTCGAACATTTGAGTTCTGATTCTGATTGCTTATTTTGCCTTCAACAGTCTCCTCACTTAGTAACTACGTTAGGGAGTTGTGAGAATGGAGGTAAAAAGTATAAACTGATGAGCATATTTTTTCACAGTAACAACGTTGACTAAGAGCTTTCTCTGCTAGAATTTGCTGTTAATAATGTTTATCTTCAATAAGTATTCATATAAATTATTAAAAATATGAAATTACTTTCATTTTTATTTTCACGTCATAATTTTTTCTAATCTTTTTTGGTTTAGGTTACTTTTCACATTGAACCATACAGCAATCGAGATGATCAAAACATGTACAAAAATGTCAAATATATTATAGACAAGTGAGTTTCTTCTGTGTTTATAATTACTATTTCATGATCCAATGATAATATATTTAAATTATATTTGAGATTTCAATGACTTATGGTCTGATATATTAAAATTAAATTTTGTAATGAATAATTTTGAGGAACATTTCTGAAATTCCTTATGATTCACTTTCTGTATAGATTATTTACTGTTTATGTTTATTAAGCTATTTATGATTTGTTGGATGACATTTTAAATTGGTATTCTATAAATCACGAATACAGAGTTTTATCTTTTAAAAGAAGTTTCAAATTATGAAATGTGAACTGCTTTATATCTATGGACCCACACCTAATATTTCCATTTATATTTAGTCTGATTACACGGAAAAAATTAATACAGCTTCATTTTGTTCAAGGATTTTACTGATAAGAACCGGCTTCAGATACTATGCTCTTAAAAGGAAACTTGTCAGCAGCAATAGCAGTTGACATATTCATATAGAAAATGGGCTTTTTATGGTGTTGATCATCATTTGTAAACCTCAAGATAATTAATATCTTGTTAGGTAATGTCTTGATGTATCCAGTATCTCATTTTTCCTATCTGCAAAATTGAAAATGCACTTTGAAAATGCATTTTTAATAATTATCCTTAATATAACTGATCCCCCAAAGAAAGTGAACAGTATGCTTAACCTGTGCTGATTACCTTCATTTTCAATATAGAAAGTTATTGTCTGTGGAAAATGAGTTACAGATATTCACTTCACTTTTACGTATTTTTGTATTCTAGATACGGAAATCATCCTGCCTTTTATAGGTACAAGACTAAGACTGGCAGTGCTCTTCCTATGTTTTATATCTATGATTCCTATATCACAAAGCCTGAAAAATGGGCCAATTTGTTAACCATCACAGGATCTCAAAGCATTCGCAATTCTCCTTATGATGGACTGTTTATTGCACTTCTAGTAGAAAGCAAACATAGATATGATATTCTTCAAGGTGGTTTTGATGGAATTTACACATATTTTGCCACAAATGGCTTTACTTATGGCTCATCATATGAGAATTGGGCGAGGCTAAAATTTTTCTGTGACCAGTTCAACCTACTGTTTATTCCAAGTGTGGGCCCAGGATATATAGATACCAGCATCCGCCCATGGAACGCTCAAAACACTCGGAACCGAATCAGCGGCAAGTACTATGAAACTGCACTTGGGGCTGCACTCCATGCTCACCCCAGTGTGATTTCTATCACCTCTTTCAATGAGTGGCATGAAGGAACTCAGATTGAAAAAGCCATTCCCAAAAGAACCAGTAATACTGTGTACCTGGATTACCGGCCTCATAAACCAAGTCTTTATCTAGAACTGACTCGCAAGTGGTCTGAAAAATACAGTAAGGAAAGAGCAACTTATGCATTAGATCAGAAGCTGCCTCCTTCTTAAGTACCTTTTGTTTTAAGTGTATATACTGATTGGCAGTTAACCTCATAATAAAAAGAATTTGTACTTTTTTAAAAAATTGTAATATCATCATTGCCACCCTTCACAATGCTGCACTGAAAAAATGAGAGAAAAATTTTGCAACTAATTTTTATCTCACACAAAAATGTTTGTATTACATAAAGAATTAGTGCACAGTTAAATCCTTCTTGTATTCTGGGCCCAAAGAAATAGATTGTGTATATTGGGTATGGCTATTGAAGAAAATAGGACCTAAAAGATAGTGTACATGTTTCACTTAGATTTTTTTTTCCAATGATTCAGTCATCCAGAGTCTGTTGACTAAAGTCTTCAATAAAAATTCTTAAGGAAAATAAAATAACTTAAGCCTTACTGTGAATCACATTGTGTTAGGAAGGTCTCCTTTCTATAGCACAAAATGCATCATCCTTTGAGGATTTTGTGATTACTTATAGCATGCTAGGTGCTTTGCATGTCTAATGTGTCTGCTTTACAATGCTGAATTCCAGATTTTAGAAGCTATGGAAAGTCCTTTCATGCTTCTCTATTAAGAAAACATAGTTGGTTCACAATTAGGAAGATAGAAAGCCCAAAATACCAGTTTTTGGATAACCTGTCAATCTTTAACTTGTTATTCTATTCATGTTTTTAAAATTTAATGTTAATCAGAGACCAACTGTTAGGTAAGAAAGAAAAAAGTTGATACGGTCATTGGATTTCCTTCTTAATAGTTAAGCTATTTTTACCAAAATAGAGAAAATTTACTTAGCATTTTAGGAACATTGAAATGAAAATTCTTTTATAAGTTTAACACTTAATGATGGCAATAATCTCATTTAAAAGATAATATATCCCCATGTAAAAACATTATACTTTCATAGTATATATCAGCTTCAATACTTGTGATCAGTTGATGTCTTATTGTGACAAATTAATCCACCTGTATGTTGAAAATGGATCTCTTTAATAGAGTATATATTATCCTTCAGTTCTTATAGTTAACTAGAACTCTAAGATATATATATGCTATTACAAGAATATTATTTCTTAGATAATTTACTAAAGAGAAGCAATACTAAACAATAATAGATATAAATCTTCAGGTTTTAGAGATAGTCATTCAGAAATAAAGTACCCATAGACTTTATCATAACATAGCCCACCAGGTGATGAAATTTTAGCCAGTGATTTTCAAGTAAAATATCTTTTCTTTGAAAAAAGGCATGAGTAATGTTAAACTTATTTATAACTTAAGAATTTGCCATATCTCAAAGAATGATCAGGCCATGAGAAATTAGAACAATAGTAGTAATTCACTTTCTAGAGGAAATTACAAGAATAAATCACTATAATGATAATAACCAAGCCTTTCATAGGAATATTCATACAGATACAACCTGTGGATTTTTTCTTCTTATATCCAGTTAGCTACTATATGTTATCACAGGAATAAACTCCAAATGTATCATGCTTAATAATCACTTATACCATATTCTATTAAATTTAGAGAAATTACTACTACAGAGGAATTTTTGTCATTGCTTATACTGTATATCTGAACCTACTGTGACAGAAAATTTTATGAAATAGTTGGAGATTAAGAGAAAGTGTCTAAAAACAAGGTCAACAAATAATGCAAATACTACCACTTTCTATCTTGCTCCTGCTGCAGACCTAGATAATCAATCATCTACTACAGCACTCTTTACCTCTGAACTTTGTTGTGGTTCCCAGCACATTACTCCAACCAGCCAGTAATGATCAGATTTCAAAGTAAGATAAAGTAGATTTGTTCTCAAGGGAAGAATGTTTGGAATCTGATCTCATAATGGTTTAAGAATTTATAATTATATGAAAACCCTGTCTTTCTGCCTGTTTTAAAAAACAATTGGGAGGAATTATCTCTAATTTCATAAATCTTCCTCAGGTATTCATTACAGCTGCCTTTATCATTTGACTTATAACACAGTTTAGATCATTGTGATCACAAGTAAAAGCAAAGAACTAAGAACTAAGATTGCCTAATTTAAACTATCTAGGTGTGACTTCAATAAACTAAAATAACTGTTAAACAGTGTAATATATGCAATGCATGAATCACAGTTCTTTTATGGTTTAATCAGTCTATTTTGACTGTATAGAAAACAATGTTTTATTGTTCCCCTTAAGGACTAATATTGTTAAAAACTGCTGTTATTAATGTTTAAGTTGTATGTTTTTTCTGTTTTAAAAGTAAAAGATTATTTTGTTATATGGCGTAATTAACTTTGATTTAATAAAAGCGTACATGAAATAGTGTATCTTAGGTATAAAAATGTGTCCCTTTCTATTTATGAAATATTTAATTTCTGATTAGCAGATAAAAGTAGTATTCATTCAGCACTCTATATATTTTCTCTATTTGAGATATGCAGCACTTACAAAGTCTGTATCTTTAACTGTATATACATTTTTAAATCTGTGAATTTGTTAAACACACACACACACACACACACAGTTTGGGGGGTGTGGGGGTGGAGATGTTATTTTCATTCTATGTTAGCTTTAACTCTTTTGGGACATCTTACCCTAACAAACCACCAGAGAATCTACCAAGTTTATAACCATGCACTTTTTCAAACTGACCAGTTAAAGATGATGACTGTTCCTGAACTCTATAGTGCCTACAGAAACAGCTCTTAAAATTCTAAATTTTGAATTAACGTTGAACACCCTCATGCCCCACAGTACAGAAGCAATACTTTATGACCAGCAAAATTCCAGTTATTTTTATAAATATAATTTCAAAATGAAAAACGCACCTAACCACAAGCAAAAAAGTTCAGATAAAATTTTATACTGACTTTGTTATATATTGTATGCTTCCTATAAGGTTATCATTCTTGAGAATTCAAGTGCTACATTGGCTTAATTACTTTAGAGATTCATTGTAGTCCAATCAATCAAAGAACTTAGTAGTAGTGCTATTGTATTTCATCAATGAAGAGGGGAACATTTTTCAATGTGGTTATTAGTTTTTGTTGTTGTTACATGATTTATGATATAAAAAGAAAAAACTAGTAAGTAAATGGTCACGGATCTAAAATTTAGTGAAGTTAAAACATAGTAGCACTATTTTGGATGTTCTAGACTTCATTTAAAAGCATCTTATATATTTTAAGTTTCTCAATTTACATAAAATTAACCATAAATTTGATCATAAAGTTAAAGAGCCTTTCAGAAAAGATTCCATAAAATAAATATTGGATGACATAAGGCAATGGTATACTATGGTATATGATTGTATTATCATGTTTTGTTTTTGACTTTTTGAAAGAATTGGTTAATCTGAGCAAAGATTGTTGTAAACAACATGAAATAAAGTGACACTTTAGCTATTCAATTACATTTAAAATACATTAATTATAATTATGTCCATGCATTAAAGTCAGTTTTACAAAAGCCATTATGAAAACACTATTAATTTGATGATAATGTCTCACGTAAGATCTTTACCCTGATTTTGAAACTAGCAAATACAAGAGAAAAATGTTTAGAAGAAATTCACTTGTAATAAATGCAACAAAGTTTAGAAATTTATATACTTAAACACAGTCACCTAAGGATAGTGTCAGAATGTTTTTTGAATGTAGTGAGTGTGTATTTACTGAATGCTGCCATTCTATGTATTGTTTTTTAATTACTTAGATTCCTTAGCCATGTGGCAGTCTATTAAGCCATTAATATTAAAATGGCAGTCTAATCTCTGGCTTCATGTAAAAAGTTAACAGCAAGGCTGCTAAATTCTTACTTGAAAATTTGGTGTTACATTTAATTAAAGTACATTCTTGAAAATTATGCTCTTGACTTTTTAGCTGTCTTGTAAAAAAAAAGTTGACAATCATTTTATGAATAGTAGCTGAGCTCAAATTCTATCTTATTTTTCTTCATAAGTATTATGTATTCTTAGCTAAAGACTTAATATAATCCCCAAATAAAACATTCTTTTAATGTATAATATTTCATTGTTTTCTTTTTACTTGAGTCATTCTTCTGTAGAGTGTAGGTAGTGTTTCCTCTTTTTAAAATGTGTACTCATTATGAAAACAGGATTTAAAGTATTTTTTCCATAAAAAGAATTTAAAAATGAACAATGAAAGATGGGATTTTAAAAAGAATACGCATCTATATATATGCTAGCATATATAGTTGACTACATATTTGGTATTGAGCTTCTCAGTAGTTAATACAAGATGTTATATGGGTTTTTTGGCCAGGAAAGGAGCACCTCCTTTCCTCTACAAGGTAAACTTTACCTTGTCATCACAATTTAAAATAAAAGATAAAGCATAGGGAATGTAGTCAATGGTACTGTAATAGTGTTGTATTCTGACAGATGGTAGCTACACTTATGGTGAGCACAACATAGCTTATAGAGTTGTTGAGTCACTATGTTGTACACCTCAAAATAATGTTAACATGTACCAACTATATAAAAAAAAAAATTCAAATTGGCATTATACCTATGGTAAAAAGAAATGTAAAAACCTATAGGAACCTGTCAGGTAATGTACTGTAAGTGCATGCAACAGGTTTAAGACCCTAGAGAGTCCTAGGAACTGTGGACCACTCTCAACTACAAGGAGTAGTTGCTAATCAGCTCTGTCAATTTATCTTGTAGTTATGGGTCACTAAAATGAGGAAGTATGTATGCCCATATGTGTATAAATTTTTTCTAATTACAACATGTTGGCAAATACCAGAAAAGATTTTTAAAATATTTGCTTGTTGGGGTCACTAATTTGTGACCTCTGATAGAATATAAGATTATTGAGAACATTTTGTGTAACATTACACTCAAGGGGATTTCATATAACTAGTTATTGTAATGATTATTGGATAAGTTCTAAGTATATAACAAAACTCAATGAAAGTGAATCCATGAGGATTCTGATTATATGATAACTTTTCCCTGATCTTATGGAAGATCTGAAATCAAGTACCCCAACAATGAGGTACATCTCTCTTAGCCAGGACCAATATGCCAAAACCAAATTTCGTTTATTATTTAATCCTAATTTGGCTTTTGAATAGCTGATTTGAATTAATTTTGTTTACTGAGAAGGACCTGGAATGCCTTTATTCTTTTGCTTATTAGATATAGATCTATGTTTGGAGCCTTGAAAGTAAGTAGAAAACACCGTAATTGCCTTTAATTATAGCCCCCACTTCTGTAACCTATTTTCTGCCTGTTTGATGCCTGCTATTCAACCTTTCTTTCTTACTCTCAACTTACCTGCCTTTCTTATCTGCTTTGTTTCAAAGAGGATATTAGTGATGTTAGAATATATAACATGTGACAAAAAGTCTCAGTTGAAGTGGAATAATAGGAATACACATTGAACCCAGCATTAATAGGAAAACACTATTATGGTAAATACACTGCTATACTGGTGATCACAAATTTAAGCTTTTGAGTAGCAAGTATGAAAAAACATCTAAAAAAAAAAAAAATCTAATCATCTACGTATTGTGCAATGCCCATAGAGTAAGATACAAATTTCTCAAGAAAAGTATAGCTGTCTTAAGGATATCCACTCTTACCACATTTATTCAAATGAGTCCTGAAAGTCCTAGCCACAACAGTCAGACAAGAAATAAAAGGCATCTAAATTGGTTCAGAGAGAAAAATTATTTACAGATGACATGATACAAAACACTGAAAACCTACAGGCTCCCCTAAACTATTAGAAATATGTGAATTTAGTAAAGGTTCAGGATACAAAAAATATACAGAAATCTGTCATCTTTCTATATGACAGAAATGATAAGAAATTAAAACCATTTAAGCCATATAAAAAAATACCTTGGAATAAACTTAACCAAAGAGGTGAAAGATCTGTATTCTGAAAACTTTAAAACACTGATGAAAGAAATTGAAGATAACACAAACAAATGGAAAGATATGCCATACTCATGGAATGGAATAATATTGCTAAAATGTCCATACTACCTGAAGCTATCTACAGATCAATGAAATCTTTATCAAAATGACAACAGCATTTTTTACAGAACTAGAATGATACTAAGAAATATATGGGACCACAAAAGACCCCAAATAGCAAAATCAATCTTGAAAGAAGAACAAAACTTTCCCAGATTTCAAAATACACTACAAAACTATAGTAACTAAGATAGTATGGCACTGACATAAAAACAGACATGTAGATCAATGGAACAGAATAGAGTTCAGATATAAACCCACACTCATATGGCCAACTGATTATGACAAAGGCAAGAATACAATGGAAAAAAAAAGTCTCCTCGATAAATGGTACTGGGAAAATTAGACCACTTTATTACACAATAAACAAAAGTAAAATGGATTAAAGACCTAATCATGAGACCTAAAAGCAAAAAACTCCTAGAACAAAATAGGCAGTAATCTCTTTGACCTCAACTCTAGCAACGTATTTGTGGATATGTCTCCTCAGGCAAGGGAAATGACAAAATTAAACCATTGGACTGCACCAAAATAAAAAGCTTTTACACAGCAGAGGAAACCAGCAAAATGAAATGGCTGAATGGGAGAAGATATTTACAATATCCAATAAGGGGTTAACATCCGAAATATAAAATCCAAAATTATACAACTCAACATCAATAAAACAAATCTGATTTTAAAAATGGCCAATGACATGAATAGACATTTTCCCAAAGAAGATATACAGATGACCAGCAGAAACATGAAAAGATGCTCAACATCACTAATCATCAGGAAATGCTAACCCAAATCACAATGAGATATCACCTTATACCCATCAGAATGGCTAGTATTAAAAAAAAAGTGTTGGCAAGGATGCAGAGAAAAAGAGAACCCTCATGTACTATTGGTGGGAATGTAAATTGGTACAGCACTGTGGGAGTTTTGTAAAACATTAAAAATTGAAACACCATATGATCCAGTAATTCCACTACTGAGTATTTACCCACAGAAATGAAAACACTATTTGAAAAGATATTTGCCTCCTTGTTTATTTGGCATTATTTACAGTAGCCAAGATAAGAAAGCAACCAAAGTGTCTATCTATAGATGAATGGGTAAAGAAGATGTGGTAAATATATACAAAGTACTATTACTCAGCCATAAAAAGAATGAGATCTTGCCATTTGCAATGACATGGATGGGCATACAGGGTATTATGCTAAGTGAAGTAAGTTAGACAGACAAAGACAAATACCATATGGTTTCACTTATATGTGGAATTTAAAAAACAAAAATGAACATGTAAAGCAGAAACTGACACATAAATAAAACTGTTGGTTGCCAGAAGGCAGAGGAGCAGGGGAATGAGCAAAAAGGGTAAAGGGGAATGGTTTGGAGAGAGAGGATTCCAGTTATGGAATAAAGAAATCACAGGGATGAAAGATACATCACAGGGTATTATAATAGCGTTATATTGTGAAAGATGGTAGCTATACTTGTGATAAACCTAGCATAATGTATAGATTTGTCAAATCACTGTTGTACATCTGAAATTAATGTAATGTGTGTCAAATATATGTATAATATATTTATATTATACATATATAAATATATATATATTTATATTATATCCAGGTATAGATATATCTATATATCTATATCTACATATAGATATGTATATAGCTTAGTATTAAGAGATTTCTTTTTGAGGGTTCTCAGAAAAAGGATACTGTATGAACAATGTCTTTATCAACACCTTCCTTATAATATGCCAAGACCAAATTTCATAAGGCTTTTTCTTATAAATATCTTTACAATATGTGATTGCAGTATCATGCTAAAGCACAATAACTAAAAGCATTTATATATTTATTCATCCATCTACCCACCCACCCACTCAGCCATCCATTTATCTCAAAAAGTGAATAGTCCATGTATGTATCTTTCAAGCAATTCTTCCCACATTTTTTGAATATTCATTAATATTTCTTGAGTTTTTGCCAGAGAGTGTAATGGTGAAGGGGATACACATGAATAAGACACTAGCTTCCTGCTTTCAAAATACTTAAAGTTTTTAACAAAGCATTATGTTTTAGGTGATGCAGTTTACATTTTTTGATCCCTCATACCCAATCAGCTATATACATAACAGAAGTTTTTTTTTATAAATAATCAAAGTGAAAGGCTGAGTGAAATATATATTGGTTCCAGAAGGGAAAATGAAATTATATAGCTCACGATTTTATACAGAAAAACATTTACATTTGCTGAATCGGTAGTACATTAGCCATAGATCGTCATTCATTCACAAAAAAGGAGACCGAAATGTTTACTGATAACTCATCTGCCTGGTTTAAAGATAACTTATCTTTAAAATGAAGGCATTGGATTGGAAAAAACTAAGATTAATTACTATTTAGAACTATTACTATTTTTATGTTATCAGTAGCATCAATACCAAAACAAAAAATGAAAAGTCTGCATTTCTATAGACAGAAAAACTATCTGAAAAAGAGGATTTGATAAAATCATACAAACCTTAAAATTAACATCTGCCATCCACTCTGGATTTTATTACTCTAATGTTTGCCTTTCAAATAACATTGTTGTGGATATTAAATATGCTAATACAAATAAAGCGTCTAAAATCATCCCAAAACATGCTAATGTTCAATAAATGTTGACCATCCCTGTCATTTTTATACTCCAAATAAGAGCCAAAATGTCCATCAGTGAGTGAAAGGACAAATGAACTTTGGTACATTCATAGACTATTGCTCAGCAATAAAAAAAACAAAACACTGATACATGCAACCACATGGATAAATCCCAACGCATTGTGCTAAGCGAAAGAAGTCAGTTGCCAAGGATTACAGGTATTCCCCCACTTATCTGAAAACAGAACGTTCCTATGAAACCTTAGTGAGCTAAAATCAAGTAAAGCAAAGAAGAAATTACCATTTCACAAAAGTGAAAATCCTCTTCAAATTTCTTTTGGTTCGCAAAAATAGATACTAATGTAGGTCTTTCCTAAAAGAAAAGTGGCATAAAGCAAACTTTTGGGTAGCAGGAGAAGCCTGTATATACTTTATGATTTTACTTCTATGATATCCTGAAAAAAGCAAAACAAATTGGTGGTCCCAAGGTCTAGGAGTTGGGGACAGGGGCTTCATTATAAAGAAACAGTACAAGACATTTGATTACTCAACAGCACTATACGTTTGCCAAAATCCACAGAGCTCCACAGAGCTATATGACTCCTCTCCACTCAACATATACATACGGAAAAAAAAAACACAGATGAATTATCTGTATATTAGTATTAGTATTAGCCTACAATGTGGTACTACTAACACTCCTACAAATGACTAAAATTAAAAAGACTTAACAATGCTAAAGCACTCGTACTTTTCTGGTGCTAGTATAAAATATTTCCCCAACTTTCAAAAATTGTTTGGCAATTTCTTATAACGTTAAACACATCTTTACACTATGGCCAACATCGTCACTTTCACTAGTAGTAGAATTTCTCATCTTTTCTCCTCATTTTCTCTTCCCTATCTCAATTCATAACACTGTCATTCATGCCATACAACCAAAAACATGGAGTCATTTTTTGCCTTAACACACTCTCTCAATGCCCTAAACCACATCAGCCAGTAAGTACTGCTACATTTTTTCCCTAGATATTCCCTAAACATTTATGCTATTCTCCATCTGTATAACCTCTGACCATTCATAGGCCTCTTATTTTTCACTTGGCCTCTTAGATCTTCTCAACTAGTTTATGTACGTTTAGTTTTGCTTAATACAAATCAATCTCTAGACCCAGAGTCTAGGTCATTCTCTTGCTTCGAATCCTTTAAGTGACTGCCAATTTCCTGTAGAATAAAGCACAAACTTCATAAGGTATATAAGATGTCCCATTACTGTTCCATGCTTATAGCAACAGGCTCATCTCCTGGTTCATTTTTTCCCTCAAAATTTTTGCTACATTAGTATTTTACTTCAATGGGATTATAAAACACTACTTGCTATTTCAGAACCCCATGAAGATGTGTGTGTGTGTGTGTGATGTCTTTTTCATTGCTTCTCACTTATTTACTCCTCCTTGAAAAAGAATGAGAATGGAACAGAAAAGCAAAGGAAGAAAGGAAGCAAATATTTTTAACTAGTATCTAATGTATATCAAACTCTGTTAAAGTGTTATACGTGTTATTTCATATAATATTCATCCAATGTTGAGGTAGCTTTTATTTTATAGTTAAATAAACTATACTACAGAAGTTGCCAATGTCCCACACCTGAGCAGAGATGGGTCTGAACAAACTATGTCATTCTACTATGGGGCCAACTTATCTAGAAGTATTTCCCTATGCCTGACACTTTCCCTGCTCTCACACAGGTTAGGTACTCTGAGTATACTTCTATCCTAGTGCTTACTACTTTGTATTGAGATGAGCTTCATCAGTGAGTATCTTTCTGGGGGTGGGAAATATCTTTGGTTTCACTTTTTTTTTTTTAAAGTCACAAGTATTTATACATGAGATGATCAAATATGTTAAAGTTGGTTTCATGTTTTTAAGAATATAAATATATCACATATAGAAAAGAGAACACAAAAGATATTTATGTTATTTTTTAAAGGCAGTCATGGGCCCAACACTAAATTTAATGAAATGTAGCATTCTTCACAACTTTGAAACTTCAAGGAGTATATCTTTTTCACCTTTACACTCTCAGTGCCTGACACAGAGTAGATATAAATTAAATACTTATTGAAGACAGATTTAAATGAAGCTTTGCATATACAAAACAATGTGTTACACGAAGGTTTCTGTTCATGAACATTTATTGTTATCCTATTCCTCTTGAGCTACTGGCAAGAAAATTGTAGATGTGTTTCATGATATGATGGTTATAACTAAATAATATTGGCACATATAATTTCTTTTTAATCTTCATTAAAACATTAAAAATAAAGTTGTAGTCGTATTTCATAAGTTTTTGGGTTTTTTTCTGACACTTTTATACAAAGTAAATTTCAGAAAAGTTCTATAATGCAAACAAAAACAAAAAAACCCTCCATTGCTTATATAAAAGTAAAGCTATTTTGTTGATTAAACACATTACTAGCAGAAATTCTAGAAGTGTCCCAATTAAACAGACTTGTAATCAGTCATTTACTCTAACAGTATAATGTTTGAGATAGTCATAGCTTCTGAGCTATTTGCATAATCCCTGTGCTCTTTCCACTAAATGTTTTGCTAAATTTAACACAGCTATTAAAAGAGAACATGCACCAGAAATTTTTTAAAAAGTAAATATTGACATGCTTTTCAATCAATATTAAGATTTAGAAAACCATGTGTTGAATATTAACCTCATTTCTCCATTAATCATAATTCTTCATAGATCAATCTTAAGATAGAATAAAAAAAAAGATAGTAGAGCCAATTTTCTCGCTATTTGTGATAAAGTCCCATAAATACCATTCAGAATATTAAGTAATTGACAAAAGTATGATTATTGGGTTGAATAAGCCATTATCCAAGGAAAACACATGCTGGAGAAATCTTGAAAAAATTCGTCAAAAGTACACATTCTTAGATAGGTCATCCTTTTCTCTCATTTCCTGAAACCTCCACCACTTTCTCTGTCCAATTTGTGATCTTACTTCCTACTTAACTAAGAAAGATGATGTCCAATGAGCCATGCCCTTATATAATCCCCTTCCTAAATGCGTGAGCAGAATCTATTATTTATTTCTAACAGAGTACAGCACAGTTAATGGGTTATCATCCCTGCAGTTATTGTATGGCAAAGGTGAAGAGATTTTGAGGATATAATTGAGATACCTATTCAGTTGATTTTAAGTTAATCAAAAGGTAATTAATCCTTGGTGGGCTGATCTAATCAAGTGAGGTCTTTTCTTAAAATGTCCAGAGATTAGAGACAAGACGTTAGAGACACTCTCTTAATGACAAGAAGCAAACCACCATGAGTCTACCGCTTCAAGGAAATAACTTCCGCCAGCAGCCACATGAACTGGGAAGAGGACTCAGCTTTACATTTTTCTCAACACCAGCTAACACCTTAAGTACAGCCCTGTAAGACCCTAGAGCTGAGAATCCAGGTAGGCCATGCCACATATCCTGACTCACAGAAACTGCGAGATAATAAAATATTTGTTTTTTTAAACTGTTAAATTTGTGATAATTTGTTACATAGCAATGGAAAACTAATACACAATCAAAATAAGATGTGCCTAAGCTGCTACCACCACATGCACTCTCCTTCATGCCTCTGTGCTCACAAACTCTGTCAACCTTTCCTTTAATTATATAAACCACCCTTGTTTCATCTAAGGCCAATTTCTCCTTCTGGGTTCTAAATCCTATTTCTTCTTGTGTGCTCAAAGGCATGACTCTGACAGTAGTACTTTCTTACTTGAACATCATTAAATCTCCCCCTCTACTGACTCATTTCATCAGCAAACAGGATCTGTTTTCTTCTAACTTCAAAAAACATACTGACTCTGTACTATCCCCTCCAAGAAACAAAAATCCCAGTCTAGTCATAAGAAAAAACATCAGGCACACTCAAATTGAGGGCCTTCTGCAAAATACCTAACCAGTACTCCACAATACTGTCAACATCATAAAACAAGGAAAGGTTGGCTGTCATAGGCCAGCACAGACTAAGGCAACATGGCAACTAAATGCAAATGGTTTCTGAGACTGGACCCTGAAACAGGAAAACGACACTAAGGGAACAACTGCTGAACTCTGAATAAAGTCTGAAGCAATCGGTGTGAGTTTCCTAGTTTTGACAAATATACCATGGTCGTCCCTTACCTTCCTCAGGTTTTGCTCAAATCATCAATGAGTACTTTCCAGTGAGGCCTTCTTTGACTAGTCTATTTTAGTTTAGATTATACCCACAATTTTCACTAAACATACATATATAGTGTACTCACTTTCAGATAATGAGGAAATAAAATGAAGGTAATATCTCCATGTCCAAGGAATTCACAGGTTAGAAGCAAAAGAATAATTTCTTCACAAGATAATCATCATTTCTGCTTGTCCAGTGTCCCTTAACTCTTAGGATAAAAAGTCTGTCCTTGGTATTTGAGGAACAACCTTTCCCTATTCTCTGTGGTCCTGGTGGCATTATTAATCCCTGTACCTTTGGGTTGGCTATATGGTATAAACTAGCAAATGAATCTTCGCCATTTGCTACAGTGATTGCTCCAGGGCCAGGCATGTGAACCAAGCTCAGTTGTGCTTAATGATACAGACTTGGAGCACTCCTTAGATAAATTTTGTCCCACATGGAAATCTTCAGTCTGAGAAAAAAATATACAAAGGGAAGCAAGAGGTGGAGAAAAACAGCCTTGATAACATATTTGGAACCCTCAAATTCTACCCTAAGCTATGTCTGCCTTTCAGCTCCATTCCATCAATCAGTAAACCTTTCTTTTTGAATAAGCTAATTTTAGTTAGATTTCATTCATGGAACTGAAACATTTCTGATTAATACAGCTGCTGTTGTAACTCTCAACACAGAGTTAGATAAGGAAAAGACATCAGGAAGCGTGAGTTGATCCTCTCTGAAAGACTAAGGAAACATTCACAGAGGAGTCACTCTCGAGTTTTATCCCAAGAACTCAGCATATGGGCTCATGAAGAATATACCTTATTGAATTTCTGAGTTCTTACTATGAGTTAAGCATTGTCTTAAGTATATCACATATGTTATGAAATAGACTGTTATCATCAGTTTCTTAATGGAGGGAGAAAGCAATTAATAAATTGCTCAAGTTTACATCTGATAACTGAATCATCACCAAATTCCATTATATGCACATTTTAGGAAAAAAAGGTTTTATGATATATAATTTTTTAAATGTTTGACATGTTCTGAGAACTCATTAAACTAATATAAAAAACTTTATTTGTTGTGGATTCAATTTCCTATAAAGAGTATAATTTGAATCCTGAAACCACCTAATTTTGGTTTAATTAAGATGAATAATATTCTAAGGACCAATGGGTAAAACTGAAATGGGGCTTAAGAAGAAAACAGAGTTTATTGACCAGTGGTCTACTACCTGTGGGCGGCTGACCCGTGAGTGGAGCAGTTATTTCTAAGCATATACAATTACGAACAACTTCTTATGGAAATCAAGTATTTCCCCTAGTGTGGCTGAACCACTGAGTCAGGTAGAGCTGATGACAACTGCTTGGATGAGTTGGTGGGTGTTCTCTCCATGAGTGCAACTTAGGCAAGAAAAGAGAAAAAAGAGTTTGAGACAATTAAGTGTAATAGTTTTAAAATGCTTTATTTCTGAATAAAGCACAACTTTTTTTTACCAAAAATATGTTAATTTCTATAAGGAAAAGTGGTAAATATTTTTGAGGATGCATGAATAATTCTGTAAGAACAGTTTTGAGAGAACTTCAGATTTCTTTTATTTTCTCACAAAAGCTAATAACATCTAACACCAATTGACTTAGAATTTTCTACATACTGCAGCTTCTTGAACCTTTTCTCTTATGAATATTCCTCTTATAAAACTACCTTAAGCCTATTATGTAAAATATGCATGATTTATTTATTTAACTATTGTATATTTTTACATAGAAGAAAAAACAAATGTTATTTAAATTATGTTGATTTTGTTGCCTCAAGTAAGCATGCCCTGTTTAGGTTCAATAAGGACATTATTTCTTAATACACTACATTTACAATATAACTCCAAATTTTTCTGCCTATGTTAAAAGGGGTCTTTACTGATATTGAATTACTTTAATAGTGAGGAAGACTGAATAACAAAACCATACACACAAATCTTTTGTTTAAATTTGTGTTAATTGTTTTATCATTAAAACTCACATGAAATTAGGTGTTTCTATAAAGTTTCATTCTATAATTTATAAAATTGAAAAATAAAAAAATAAGAAAATATATTTATGCAAGCATGACTAATAATTGAGAACCCATTATTTTATATTTTTTCTCAATGTCAGCTGCCACAGGCTCATATTTAGAAATTTTCATGGTTATTACAGTATTTGATAATTATATGAAATCACATTTAATAACAGATATTTTCAGATATATTTACATCAATTTATTCTTAGATTTCTTACATTACGTAAGCATGAATAAAATTAAAATTCCATACTGTTATGGTTAAGTGACACCTGGATTCACTTAAAATGGTTTTATTTTATTCTATTTTATTTCATTTTAATTTTTTATTGATATACGATATTAGTTTCAAGTGTTCTAACTTTGGTTTAACTAAGGTAATTTAAATGCTTTAGAATATGAAGGAGGTTAAGTCTAGTTACCATCTGTTACCATATAGTTATTATATTATTGACTATATTCCCTATGCTGTACTTTACATGACTTATTTATAACTGTAAGTTTGTACATTTTAATCCCCTTCACCTATTTCACTCATTCTCCATCCACCCCCAACATCAGTTTGTTCTCTTTATCTGTGAGTCCTGTTTTGTTTCTTTTGTTTTCTTAGGTTTCACATAAAAGTGAAATCATAGAGTATTTTCTTTCTCTGACTTATTTCACTTAGCATAGTACCGTCTAAGTTCCAGTCATAGCAAATGGCAAGATTTCATTGTTTCTTATGGCTGAGTAATATTCCAGTGTATATGTGAGTGTGTGTGTGTGTGTGTGTGTGTGTGTGTGTGTGTGTTTCACATCTTTATTCATCTGTCTATGGACTATGGATATATCCATATCTTGGCTATTGCTGCAGTGAACATCGGTGTGCATATATCTTTCTAAATTAGTGTTTTTGTTTTCATCAAATCAGTACCCAGAGGTGGAATTACTAGATCTTATAGTTCTATTTTCAAATTTTGAGGAACCTCCATACTGTTTTCGGTAGTGGCTAGGCCAATTTACATTCTCATCAACATTACACAAGCGTTCCCTTTTCTCCACATTTTCAAACATTCGCTTCATTCAAATAATATCTGATATTCTGCAGATGTGATTATAACGCCATGCAGATTGATCTCAGTAATCTCGTTATCATTAGTGAAACACCCAAAACTTTTCTTTAATTAAGGTATCTTTCACTAATTGACAACTGTTCTTTTGTTGCTCAGCATTATGGCCTTATATATTATGAAGATAGCTGAGAAAATATTGATTTTCTTTAATGATGCCCTGCAACATTTCAGTCTTTTTGACTTTTTACCTTTTGTAGGCATGAATCCAAGAGTTCATAAGCTGAAATATTTCTTCTTTATTGTGCACTGATTTCCAAGAACTCCAGAGAAATGTGTTTTTATTCACCATTTATAAGCATCATGCTTTCTTAATGCTAATTACTATGCTCTAAGAAATAAAATATTTTCAACTATGAATTTGAGAAACCTGTTTTACCTACCTAGCTTCACGTGAGCCAACAATTTATAGTGACACTTTCACTAAAAGCTTGATAATCAATTTGGAAATAAGCTTAAATGTACTTAATTTTCAAAGTTTTAAAAATTTCTCTAGGGCCTCCTTTTTTCTTTTTTTTCTCTTCATTTCTTTCTTGTTTTCTGTCTTTCCCCCTTCCTTCTTCCTTCCCCCTCCATTCTTTTTTTTCTTTCTTCCTTTCTAAAAGCAACAACTAAGTGCTACAAATAACATTCCTCCAGGCCATATTTTTTTTTATAGGTAGAACTACTGGGATAAAATGTGATGCCATACGTTTTTGAATTCTCTTTTCAATTTTTAAATCTAAGTGCCAAAGTAATTTTTACATGCTGTAATCTGCCTTGAACCTTGTGGACTTTGAAAGTAAGTTTTACTGGTAATGGTCTATCATATTTTTCATAAATTACAAACTCTAAATTAGGTAATAGTTGAACTTCCATTACTCTCCCTACATATATTTTGATTAGAGCATGTTGGTTCATCTTAGATGAGGATGCTGTTTATGACTAATTGTTTTTGAATATCCGCTATGTTTTTAAGTTCGTTGTCCTGTTAACCTTCAAAATATCCTTGTAGGGTAAAGGAGATAACTTTAGCTCTAGTTTTAGTTTCCTCATCTGTAAAATGCAAATAATAGCACTTACCTCCTGGAGTTATGTGCTATTAGTTGAGGAAAATGATTCGTAGTAACCTACATAGGGTTCTAGAGCTAACAAGTATAAGACCAGGATTTAAATCTAGACATGTTCAACTCTAGAGCTTGTTTGCTTTATTGTGCTATCATGATATACTGAAAGCCAACTGCTGCTGCAAAAACCCCTTCCCCTAGTTCTTGCACTGCTTTCCACTGGATCAGGAATTGTGAGAGGTAGGGAGGAAACAACAGAGTTTGGCTTACTTTCACTATGATCATGACTTCCCATCCTCCAAACTTTACCTTGAACCAGTTCCAAGATGGGTCCATAATTAGGCTTAATCATCCATATCTCCATAAGATACCATCAGTACAAATAAGATTGTGTCCTATATTCCTGTTTATTTTAGTCCATCTGACAAAAAATCCATACCCCATATCCCTTCCCAATTTACCTGCACATGGGACTAAATGTTTTTTCATCTGACTCAAGCTCCCATTCTTTCTTGTGGTCCACAGACTCTAATACAACCTCAGTTATCCTAACTTCCTGGTACACAAGTTTTTGTGTAATCACTTCCTCTTGAGTGTGTGTGTGTGTGTGGGCAGGGGGGCCTGGGACTTGCTTCTCACCAATAGAATACTACAAAAATGATGATGTTCACATCTGTGGTTATGATATGAGATTATGATTTCTGTTTTGCTAGAAGCAGAAATCTTCCTTGCTGGTTTTGATGAAATAAGCAGCCTTACTTGGAAAGTCTACATGAAAAAGAGCTGAAGGGAATCAGCTGACAGAAGCAAGAAACTATCAAGAAATAAGGCCCTTAACTCATCAATCTGTAAGTATCTGAATCCTGCCAAAAGCTACATGATTATGAAAGTGAATCCTTCCCTAGTCAAGTCTTGAGAACATGCCTTGGCTGACTCCTTGACTGCAGTCTTCCAGAGGACCAGATAAACCATGCTTAGACTCCTGACCCACAGAAATTATAAAATGATAAATCTGCCTTGTTTTAAAGGAAGAAAAAAATATCCGGTGGAAAAAAGACAGTCTCTTCAATAAATGGTGCTGGGAAAATTAGACAGCTATGTATAGAAGAATGAAATTTGACCATTCTCTTACACCATACACAAACAAAAACTCAAAATGGATGAAAGACCTCAATGTGAGACAGGAATCCATCAAAATCCTAGAGGAGAACATGGGCAGTAGTAACCTCTTCGACATTGGTCACAGTAACTTCTTTCAAGACATGTCTCCAGAGGCAAATGAAACAAAAGCGAAAATGAACTCTTGGGACTTTGTCAAGATAAAAAGCTTCTGCACAGCAAAGGAAACAGTCAACAAAACAAAGAGGCGACCCACAGAATGGGAGAAGATATTCACAAATGATACTACCGACAAAGGGCTGATATTGAAGATCCACAAAGAACTCCTCAAACTCAACACCCAAAAAACAGATAATCACGTCAAAAAATGGGCAGAAGACATGAACAGACACTTCCCCAAAGAAGACATACACATGGCTAGCAGACACATGAAAAAATGTTCATCATCATTAGCCATCAGGGAAATTCAAATCAAAACCACATTGAGATACCACCTTACACCAGTTAGAATGGCAAAAATTGACAAGGCAAGAAACAACAAATGTTGGAGAGGATGTGGAGAAAGGGGAACCCTCTTACACTGTTGGTGGGAATGCAAGTTGGTGCAGCCACTTTGGAAAATAGTGTGGAGATTCCTGAAGAAATTAAAAATAGAGCTACCCTATGATCCTGCAATTGCACTACTGGGTATTTACTCCAAAGATACAGATATAGTGAAAAGAAGGGCCATATATACCCCAATGTTCATAGTAGCAATGTCCACAATGACCAAACTGTGAAAAGAGCCAAGATACCTTCAACAGACGAATGGATAAAAAAGATGTGGTCCATATATACAATGGAATATTACTCAGCCATCAGAAAGGATGAATATGCAACTTTTGTATCAACATGGATGGACTGGAGGAGATTATGCTGAGTGACATAAATCAAGCAGAGAAAGTCAATGATCATATGGTTTCACTTACTTGTGGGACATAAGGAATAACATGGAGGACATTAGGAGAAGGAAAGGAAAAGTGAATTGGGGGAAATCAGAGGAGGAGATGAACCATGAGAGACTGTGGACTCTGAGAAACAAATCGAGGGTTTTGGAGGGTGGGGTGGAGGGATAGGTAAGCCTGGTGGTGGGTATTAAGGAGGGCACATATTGCATGGAGCACTGGGTGTGGTACATAAAAAATGAATTTTGGAACACTGAAAAAATAAAAGAAAAAAAAGAAAAAAATCTGCCTTCTTTTCAGCTGCTACTTTTGTGATTGTTACAGGGCAATATGCAACGAATACATCCCTGAATTCCCAAAACTCTTTGTCTATGATCTCTGGAATTCTTTGAGGAAATGGATGCAATCTGAAGAGAATTTCTACGTCCATTAGCCAGTATTCCAATCTACCTACACTTTTTCCTTAGTTATTCAACTGTGTTACCTATTACAATGTATAAAATTTCCGTGTTCCTAAGGCCATCTTTTGAATTGGACATTTAATCCAATTCCTTCTCTTCACCTCAAAGACTCTGCTCCTAGAATTATTTCTTCCCTCTCCATCTTCCATTTTTTTCTCTATCTATTGGATAGTTTTTATTTGCATAGAAGAACATATAATATCCCCATCATAAAACAATAGCAAAACCTTTCCTTGACTTTCTCTCCCACCAGTTATAGCCCTCTGTTCCTTTATATAGCAAATGTCTCAGGAGAATTGTTTATACTCTCTTATCTACTTCTTCTGGTATTCTCTTGGATCTAATTCTTTCTTTCTTTCCTACTACTTCACTAAAAATGCTCTTATTAGGGTCTTTAATGACCTCCAAATTGCCAAGTTTAAAAGGTAATTCTCAGTCTCCATCTTATTTAAATTCAGCAGTGACACAGTAGATCACTTCCTTCTCCTTGAAGAACCTTCTTCCCTTAGTTTTGGTGACATCACCCACTTCTGGTTTTCCTTCTAACATTCATTGGTCTTTTTCAGTCTACCTTGCTGCATACTCATGGCCTTTCTCAACCACTGAAGGTTACAAGGCTCTGGGCTCTCTACTTGTACATCTTCTCTATCCACATTCTCTTTCCAAACTTGTTTAGTTCCATGGCTTTAAATCTCATGGATATGCATATCACTTCCAAAATTGTATCTATAAGCCCTGACTTCTCATCTGAGTATCTTGGCTTATATAGCTAATTTGAATTTGGATTTCTAATAGGTAACTTAAATTTAACTTTTTAAAAACTGAACTCAGTTTCCTGCATCCCACAAACATTTGTCAGCATACTTTCGTTCCTCTTGCCAAAATCCTTGGAATCAATCTTTACTTCGCATCCCACATTTTTTTATGGAGAATATACCAGTGCTGCCTTTAAAATATGTCCCAAATATGACTCTTTCTCACTTCATTCACTACAGCCACTTTGGTTGTAACCACCAACTTTTCTTTCCTGATGGAAACTTCTCAACTTGTTTCTATTTTTGGAAGCACACAGTCTATCTCCTTCTTAGTAGCTGAGTGATTCTTTTTACTATGTTAAGTTACATCATATTTCATAAAACCGTCCAGTGATTCCCCTCAACCCCAGGAATAAAATCTAAGATATTTAGTAGGGATCTAAGCCTGCATGAACAGCCCCTGCTTCTGTCCTGATCATCTTTTCCTCATTCGTCCTTTGCTCTCTCCATCCTAGCCACATAGACCTTTTTGTTGTCTCTAGAGTGCTCTATGCAGGTGTGTTCCTCAGGCTCCTCCTTTCTCTGTCTTTGCTGTTTCCTCTTCCTGGAATGATCTTCCCCAAGATCATCATAAAGCTTCCTGTTACCCTTATTTCATTTTTGTCTCTGCCCAAAAGTCTCAAATTAATTCCCCAACTATACCATTTAGAAAACAGCCATATCACTTTTTATTCCCTTGTACTATGTCACTGTTCAAGGCTCTTTTACCAAAAGACAGTATTATATAACTGTTCTAATAGTCTGTCATCCCTTCTAGAATTAAAGCTCCATGCCCTGGTAGGTCCTCTCTGTTTACTCACTACTGTATCTCCATGCATACAAATTCCTGGGGTTAAGGGAAGCATGAGCAAAGCAGAAAATTATAAAAAATTTAAAATATCAAAATACTACCATTTGTTGGGTTACAGAAAAGATAGTTTTCCATTAAAATTTTTATATCTTGATGAAGAATTTTCTGTTATGCAATAGATCCATCACCTAGTGCTACAGTTTATTTGTAGCTACATATGTGGTTTTGATGATTTTATCACATTTCTGGTAGATTCATTTTTCTCTTCTGGAAAATAGGGGATCTTGTCTCCATTCTCCCTGTTCAACTATCATAGCTGTATTTATCCAGGCTTTTAAGAAATTCTCATTAAATGATCCTTTTCTGAAAATTTCACTGAGAAAAAAGAATTATTTAGGACATTTTATAACATTCATTACCTAATCAGTAATCCTCTAGTTAGCTTTGATCTTTCACAGATGGCAAAACTTTCAAAAGACCTTTCAAAACTTTTGAAAGACATTTTGTCTCCACTAGCAATGCCTCATATCTCCTTCCAACTTTCTTTTTAAATGTCCCAACATATGTATGAATGTTTTTGAGACTATTACAAAGCTTTTCCTTTTTCTCATTTCTTTTCATTATATTACAAAAGAATACTACTCCTTTATTCTGAGTCCTTATTTAACATGTTTCTCACATCGTGCCCATCCTCATAATAAAAATTTTAACACATAGCCAATTTGTCATTTAGTGCCTAAGAACGGTGCTATATTTCCACAGAGATGAGTGTATACCAAACTTTCATAGCCCCATTGTGTGTTACTGCAAAAGTATCCCTTCATAGTGTTCTTCATTTTAAACAGCTTTCTTAAATTCCCTCCAAAATTGAAGATAAGAGTCTCATACTAATAATGCTTCATTTTTCAACGCACTTGGACCTCTGACAAAATCCAGCTTGGATGCACTATTAGAAAACTATATACAAACAACAAATATAACCTTAGGATGAGGTCTTAAATTTGCAAGAAACAATCACTCTGTGCCTTCAAATTAGCATTTCTTCTATCACTCCATTTCTCTTCTCCATTTAGAATGTGTGGTTCTGTGCTTCTTGTATTTGAGATTAAAATCTGGCTCTAAGAGTTTTTCTTAAAACTGCAAGTAGTTTCCATGGAAACACAGCATGACTTCTCAAATGTCAGCTTTCTCAAACTAGCACTTGCAGTTTATGAAGGATCCTTCATTGAAGTGTGACAATCTCTTTCACCTCTGTGAAGTAAGTAGGGAATATTGGAACAAGAAGAGATATCGCGGGCATGCTATATTATTAAATAGTATTTCCACACCTAAAAATATGAAGTAAATACCAATCAAATTAAAAATTGGTGTTTTAAGAATAATTACCCTCCTGCATACTAATAAAAAACCAGTAGCAGAGAAACAAACACAGGAAGCCTATTGGTTTCCTTTTCCACAAAATATGTTAGAATGGCTGTGTCCTGCCTCTTTCACTGCTCTCAAATCAACTTCACAAAGCAGAGGGGCTATTTTATACAGGATGGCCTCCTCCCTTATCTGGGTGCTCCTGGGCCTGGCCAACCATTAGGTTAAAACATAGGAATTGAACACTGACAAAGCTGAGAGAAAAGTGGGCAGTTCAGCCTGTGAATTGCACATACGAAGCAGGCCCCTGTGATGTGGGAAACAGAGGCAGAAGAAAAGTTATTAAATTTCCTTACTACCTAGAACCCACTGACAAGTCCTTGAAACAGGCAGAGTGACATTCCTCTAGGGACTCAACTGCCTCCACCTTAATACTTTGCTAAGGGCAAAAGGCAATCCTAGCCTGACCCCACCCCCCACCAGGATCCTGTATGTCTACATTAACATAAAAAAATTCCTTTGGAAACTTCCTTTATCTCTAAACCCTCCAAGTTACATGCTGGCAATCATCCCTAAGCACATGGCCCACCAATATACATCTGAAGGGTCTCATGACTAAGGTTTTATTGAAAAGGTTTTCATGAAAAGGCAATAAATGACCTTTTCCCAACAACAGCTAGCCCCTCAAGGTCCTGGAAACCTTGCTTCCAAAATTCCTTAGAGACTTAAGCTATCCAAGACCCCCTCCCAACTTGCAAGTATATAATGGGCCACTCCTCACAACCCCAGTGCAGCAGCACTTTCTGCCCGTGGGTCCTGTCCCCATGCTTTAATAAACCACCATTTTGTACCAAAGATGTCTCAAGAATTCTTTCTTGGTCATGGGCTCCAGACTCTACCCCACTGAACCTCACTTATATTCTAAAACTTCATCACCTGTGTTACAGTAAGCATAAAAAGTGATGAGCTCAGTCTGGGCTCCTGGTCTTCCCTGGATAATGCCATAGGGAAGAAGATCAAACATGTGGATCCACGTACATATAGATATCCTGTCATGAGCACAGCCGTATGCTCTCCACTGGGGTCCCAGACCATTGAGTCCCTCCTCTCCTGGTGACTGTGCTATTGTTTCAGACAGATCTTCCACAATCCTTGCCACTTCATACTTCCAACATATCCCTTTATCACAATGTTCTCAGAATTACAGGAGTAAATCAGTGGTTCCCCCAATGTATATTTGGCTCTAACACCTAGGATTGCCATTGTAGGTCCCCCAGGGGACTTCTAGAGATATGAAAGGGTTGTTCAAGGTTTCCCTCTGAATCAGTTCCAAAACAGGCAAGAATAAAGAATTTAGCATATTTGTGTTACTGCAGTCAGAATTTAGCTAGCGAAATTGAGTAGAAAATTGAGACAATGAATCCAAATAACCATGACTAAGAAACCTTTAAATAAAAGTTCATTGTAAGTTCTTATTTTAGGAACTTATCTTTGAATACTCCTTACACCTGAAATTTACCTCTTGATTTCTTCATATTAAAGAAAGAAATGAATTGGTCAATAGCTTACAAAGGTTTCTTTCTGGATATTGGTTGGTTTAAATTTGGCTCAGTTTACTATATCAATTATCCACAGAGTGGCTCTTCCTTCTCCTCCTCCTGCTCTTCATTCCTCCACCCCTCTACTTCCCTCTCATCTTTCCAAATCTTTTTGGTAATTCTTTGTCACCTTGCTTTTAAAAAAAATTGTCACCTCCAAGTTATCCTTTTATTCTGTTTTTGTGTTCATTTTTGGCCTTGTCTTTCATATTAAATGCATCCCTAAAGTGTCAGAATATCTTTGGCTGTCCATTTATATTTTAGAGTAGATAAGACACTGATAGGGACATCTAAGTAAGATTGTATTGAGTGTAGTTTTAATAAGGGATGTTCATCTGGACTATTTATTTATTGAGATATTTTCTGTCAATATCATTAAGTCTTTCCTCTTGATTGATCCAGAGTACTTGGAGAAGATTCTTTCTATCCCCTGACCTGGCTGCTAGCATTTTAGGGGCCAAGTGATGGAGGAAGTCTGAGGACTTAATCAATACGTGCACTTTAATTTTCTCCCTCTTTTCTGTATGGATTCTAACTTTCAACTTGGTCTGCTCTTTCCCAGTTCAGAAACCCTTAGTTTGATTTGACCCATAAAAAGAACTTCAATCACTCTCTGGATAGAGGAAGAGCCTTTCTCAGAGGAAAATTGAGAATGATATGTGATGATCTACCGATATCTTAAAGAGATTTTCAATCAGCCTTGTATAGCCCTACTTTTTGCCCCATTTTCAGAAGTAACTAGTAAAGTGGATTCTGGAGTCTTTTGAATGGTCATGGTGTAAATATAGTTGCTGTTCTGCTTTCCCTACCATTGGCTTAAGGTTCAGTTTTCTTGGGTGTACCAAGTCAGTTGCTCCTTCTGCCTCAATTTTCCAGCTTGCAAATTTTGTTGCTATTATATCTTCTCCCATTCTCATTGTTCTTGTCATTTCCTTATAAGATTTTCTTTCCAAATCTTCAAATCTCCAAATCTTATAAACATTCTTTTGGTGTCATTTAATGGGATTTTATGAAGAAGCAGAACATGATACATACATTCAACATGCCATTATTTGTGGTTTTAGTCTTTATTTTGCTGCACTCGTAATCTACAATCCTTAATGTTATACTGGAAAAAGCCTGTGGATATCAGATTCTTTCTCTTGTTTCACAGATGAGAAACCTAACCCCAGGGAGGTCAACTGGCCAATCAATAGAGTTTATCAGAGTGGATTTGGGATTTGAACATAGGCCTTTTAAAATTTCAGTTCTCAGAATTTCAGAATTTTACATCATGTAGACCCTAGAAATGATCTCATTAAAATCCTCATATTTTGAAAAAAAAAAAATCCTCATATTTTGAACCAAATACCAGAGAAGCTAAGAGACATGTACTTGGTCAAACTCCCAGATAAAACTTTGGTCTCTTGAAAACCAATCCATATTGTCACAAATTCATTTCAGAATATTTTCTTCAGTAAGTAAAGATAGATTTGGAAGAGAAAATAGATGTGGCTCATGTTTTGGAAAGTACATGATATCTGTACTTTGGGATTCTCCTTGAGTCTCTAAACTTAGTAAGACTGGCTGAATCAATACTGGTGTCAGCCCTTAGCAAAGTTCTGATAGGGTCTATTTCCACTGCAAGAAGACAGTTAACTAATTAGATTATTCAGAACCCACACAAATCATAAGATAGTAGAAGTGATTTAATATGATAGGTTTTGATATAGGAAATATTGCATCAGATATATGTAATGCAAACTAATGTAGCAAAGATAAAACAACTATTAGTGAAAATATTCAATCATTGTGAAATGAGTAAACTAACTTCAGGCTAAGACATGAAAACAACAAAAATACAAAACTTTCTAAACTTTATACCATCCCCACACTTGGGAAAACACACACACACACACACACACACACACACACACACACACGGATATCTCAATACATAAAAAGGAACTGCAAATAAGTGGGTAGGTTAATATTAGCTTCAGGAAATATTTACTGTCATGGTATAAAACTTAGAAAATAGGATTTTATAATGAAGTGCTAACTTTAATTATAGCAAAGAGATTAGCAGCATAATAATTAACATGTAAAGCATGTGCAAATGGGCCATTATTATATAAAAGTCAAGCTGAGGTTCAATGCTAAAAATCTGCATGTTTAGTGAAAACAAATAAAAAATTACGATTAAGTCACTGTAACCACAGAGTAGCTTCAGAGAATATCCTAGAGGATCGTAGAAATGGCAGGAAAAGGAATAGGTTTGATGATTTTTAGTAACAGGAATAACTCTAGCTTCTGGATACAACATGTAAAACTGACCCAAGAAATAAAAAATGACTTCCCAAATTGATTAAACCCTTACGTTGGGATCAATCTTCTAACTACATCATTATTTCTGGTTAATAAACAGCCAATTGCATGAGAAAGTTTCCTGCCTATTTATTAAATTTGCTTTATTTCAAGTGACTTGGAAATTATTTGTGCTGAAAAGAAAAGGAAAATGTTAGGATTCACCCAACCTGAGCCCTGCAGTGAGCCCTGGTCTTGACACCATCTGAGACTCTAGAGAGATGAATAAAGTCCAAACTGATGTGAGAGAGATGTGTGTTACTTATCTTGTTCTGTTGGCACTTGTCAATGTTCTGTTGGCACTTGCCAAAATATATGTGGGTGCCTGAGCAGGATAATTTTTTTTTCCTGGATCTGAGATCAAGGTTGCTATTTAGAGTGAAGTACAAGCTAGTCAAAGAAAACATTCAGGACAATCCTGATTCCTTTCATTTCTAGGGTCACTCTCTCTTTGGTCTCTATTATTGGTTTGGTGGCTATTTGAAGTAGGACAGTTTTTCTTCTTTTTCCCTCCCTCCCTCTCCCTTCCCTTCCCTTCCCTCTCTCTCCACCTCCCTTCCCTTCCCTTTCCTCACCCTTTCCCTTTCCTCTCCCTTTCCCTTTCCTTTCTTCCTTCCTTCTCCCTCTAGTCAGGAATTCTTATTCGTAATCTTTTCCAAACCCCATGTCAGGGAAACTTTCTGAGTCATTTCTATGGTCTGAATGTTTGTGTCCCACCCACGTACCCAAATTCATATGTTAAAAACCTAAAGCCCCAAAATGATGGTATTAGGAAGTGGGTACACTGGGAGTTGCTTAAGTCATGCAGGTAGAGCCCTCATGAATGGGACAGTGTTCATATAAAAGAGTCCTTGGGGAGCTCCCTTGCCCCTTCCACCAGAGGAAGACACAGCAAGAAGTCTGTGATCCTCACCTGACCATGCTGGCACTAAATTTCTGTTGGTTATAAGCTACTCAATCTGTGCTATTTTGTTATAGCAGCCCAAACTGACTAAGACAGTCATCATAATAGTGGTGATTATGATTAGACAGTAACAAGTCTGTTACTAGTCTCTTACTAGCGCCAGGCACTGAGCTTTGGGGATTATATGTATGGTGGAATTACATCCTGAAATATTAATTAATAGAGCTATTTTCCCTACTTCTCTACCATCTTCTTTCACACTTGTAGCCCAGGGGCTATTTTCCTTCTGTCTATCTTACACTAAAGGTAAAAGAAAGATTAAAAGAAACTGCCAATCTAAGGGGAAAAACATGGTTTTCTTTTCAGAAACAGGCTTTTTCTTAGCTAAAACAGCCTGTCAAAATGAGAGGGGGAAAAAATGATGTGACATCTACAACCTAAAGGAAAGAATGGATGGTTTGGAGAGATCTCTAAGATGAAACTGTGGTGGGTCATGAATTTCCCCTACTCCCACCAATCTAGTAATGGTAAACAACCTGGTCTTCCACAGGTTGGATGCTTGCAAGCTCTCTCTTAAAGAGATGGAGGAAATTCGAACATTCTGATAGAAACAAAGCTGAAGAAAGAACCTCATCCCTGACCAAAGGAGCACCGAATTAAACCAGCATATATCCATGTGAGCATACGTAACATTGGACTCCTTATAATGTATGTAATTAGCATACTATATTCATTAGGAAACTGAGATTAAATAACTTGTGCAAGATCAACTATTCAGTCATTTTTGGAGCTGAGACACAAGCCTATGTAGTCTGGTATCAGAGTTTTCATTTATCATAATGTTCTACTGCTTCTAAATATCCACTGCAAAATAATTCAGAATAAGGACTTATCAATATAGTGACATTCCCTTGCCTCTAAAAAGTATCCATCTTCTCAGAGGATAATTCTGGGCTTCATTTTTTTTCTCTATTACATACTTATTTTCCTCATAGAGAGATCTGGAAAAAGGGCATTTCTGACAATGAAAAATAACTCACCCATCCTTACACAGCCGGGGCTTTAGAATGTCAGTATCACTTGCAGGTGTTCACATTTCAGATTTGTGAGAAACCTAATACAGTTTAGATAAATGGGTTTTTAATTAACAAAAGCTGAATTCCAACCTAAGGGAGAGTACTTGAACCTTAGAATTAGCTGTATAATAAATCTAGTTTTCAAAATGTCAGCCATGCCCACCCACCTGCATTTCTGATAACTGTGCTATGGTTTCCAAAGAGCTGTCTATCAATCTGACCTCCTGGTATCAATTGCTGAAGTCAGATTTGTACAAGAACAAAGTAACTTTAGTTTATATAATCAAATCAAGCTACTTTGTCTTTTCTTCACTATAAAACAATTTATAGGATTGAGCCTCAAACATGACAACTAAGGATATAAGAGTATGCCATGTACAACCCACCACTTCCTTCTACCCTTCTTCTTCATGATACATTCTCAAAAATTCAACCTAAGATTTCAGGAGCTTTCAAGTGCACCTAAGACCCAGAAAAGATCTGCACTTGGAAACATGAAACATGAGTAATGTACTAGAATTCTAGGGTGGCATAGCACCAAGGTGGAGCTTGGTCTTGGCAGCCAACAGAGCTATCACATCTAGGGAAAATGTTGCCAAAGTTTTGGCCCATCTAGTTGAGGCCAGACCACTCCCAAAGACAACTTTTCTTTAATCCAGCTCAATCCTTGGTGACTGAGCATTTGACAAAAATGTCTTGGAATAGAAGATTCATCTTAACAAAAGTTACAAAAAAAAAACCCCAAAAGATATTTTAATTGATGTGTATCTTACATTAAAAATGTATATCCCAAATGTAAAATGGGAAATTATAAAACTGCTAAGAGAAAATATATAAGAAAATCTAGGTGACCTTAAATCTGGTGATTAGTTTTTGATGTAAGACTAAAAGCATAATCTATAAAAGACAAAACATGTAAATGGGTCTTTAATAAATTGAAAAACTTGAAAAAGACATTATTAAGAGAATTAAAGACAAACCACAGGCCAGGAGAAAATATTTGCAAAACACATCTGAAAAAGAACATATCAAAAATATACAAAGAACTCTTTAAACACAAAAATAAGTTAAATCAGTAAATAATGAGCACAAGAATGGAACAAATACCTCATCAAAGAAGATATAGTGATAGCAAATGAGCACCTGAAAGGATGCTAAAGATTATATGTCATTAGGGTAATGCAAACCAAAACTATAATGACATACCCCTATATATGTAATAGAATAGCTAAAATCCAAACAATTGACATTTCCAAATGCTGGTGAGAATATACAGCAACAGAAACTCTCATTCGTTACTGGAGAGAATGCAAAATGGTACAGATACTTGGAAGACACTTTGGCAGTTTCTTTCAAAACCGAACATAATCTTAACTTGTGATTCAGCAAACTCTTAGATATTTTCCCAAATAATTTAAAAATATATACCCACAAAAAAAAAAAAAAAAACCCGCACAATTTTTTATAGCAGCTTCATTCATAATCACCAAAGACTGGAAGCAACCAAGATGTTCTTCATTAGGTAAATTGATAAACAAGCTGTTTTATAACCATGCAAAAGAATACTACTCAGCCACACAAACACATGGATGGATCTAAAATGCATATTACTAAAGGAAAGTCAGTCTCAAAGGCTACAAATGTATACTTTCAATTATGTAACATTCTGGAAAGGGCAAAATTGCAAAGACAATAAGTAGATCAGTGGCTTCTAGGGGTTCAGTGGTTGTGGGGGAAGGATAATTTACAGAGGATGGGAATTTTGGGGGGAGGCAAAACTGTTCAGTATGATACTGTAATGATGGATATACAAAACTATGTATTTGTAATAATCCATAGAACTTCACAGCAAATAAACTTTTATGCATGTAAATTTTTAAGTCATTTAAATATTTAAGAAGATACCATATGATAGGATGCAGAGTAAAGATATGAAACTTCACTAAAGGGGATGGAGTGGAAGGTGCTGACTGAAGTAATTTTGGAAATGTGTGGAGTCTGTGAGACTAAAAGCAAAAGAAACTGCATGTAAGTACTGTTCCCTAGTTGATAAAACTGTTTCACACAGCATAACTGATTAACAATTCTGATAATGTTGTACATATATACTGCAACTGACCAATGAAATTAATGGCTTGCATATATTGGGAGCCAGGTTTCTTATTATTGGAGTGGGAGGTTACATACAAGTAAGTAAGAACAAGAGGTAAAAAGATTCATGGAGTAATGGAATAGAGTTTGCTTTGTGAAGATATAGGAAACAGATCAACCAAAGATAAGGATTCTTTGCTGGAAGTGTCCTTCATTACTGCAGAACATTATGAAATAAAGGCAAAGGAAAATGATAGGGATGGTTTCTATGTTAAGATAATGTTTTTCATTCTTATATTAATCTGGCTGTTCTGCAATTTATTTTTTTTCTGATGTCATCTAACACAGCCTCACATCCCAGGATGCTTGGGCTTTATGAAGTCCTTAAAATCCCTAAAAGTTCCCCATAAATCTATAATTTTCTAGAAAAGATACCTCCCAAAATCCAAATTGCCAGAGTTTGCATCTCTTTTAAGTTGAAATTGATTTGTGTCATTGACTAAATATTAGAGTGCACATTTTACAAAGAAGCTTCTTATCTGATTTTGTGGACAACATGCGTATGTATTCACTATGTCATCTACTTTTAAGGAATTTAAAAGTTACTCTTTCATTCAAGAAATGATTGGGGGGCACCTGGGTGGCTCAGTGTTAAAAAAAGTTAAAGCCTCTTTAACTTTTAAAGCCTCTGCCTTCGGCTCAGGTCATGATCTCAGGGTCCTGGGATCGAGCTCCACATCGGGCTCTCTGCTCAGCGAGGAGCCTGCTTCCCTCTCTCTCTGCCTGCCTCTCTGCCTGCTTGTGATCTCAATCTCTCTTTGTCGAATAAATAAATAAAATCTTTAAAATAAATAAATATAAATAAATAAATAAATAAATAAATAAATAAATAAATAAAAAGAAATTATTGAAAACCTATGATGTGAAAATCACTGGGATAGGTATCCTGACTGTGAAGATAAATAGCAGTTTTCACTTTAAAAAATGTCACAGCCAAGTACAGGGAGACATAATAAGGACAACATAGACCCACTGTGATAGAGAAGGAAGTGATTGCTTTTCATTACCACTAAGTAGATTGTCTTCCTCAAGGTATAGACCTAGAAACAGAGGTAGAGAATATTGCTAGTAGGCAGGTGATTTTTTCAAAAACAGTTTCAGGGAAGAGGAGTGGCAGATCAGGCTGAGGGAAATAGGGAAGGACAGAAAGCCAAATCCAGAGTACATTCTTGAATTGGTCACTACCGATAGCCACTTGGCTTGATTCTCTCTTGACATTCTGTGGAGCCATGAAGAGTGTGTCCCAGAACCGCTGTCTGAAGGACAAAAGAAGTCAGAACTTAATAACAATGATTCTCTCTCTATTCTATCTATAGTGGCCTATTGGGACTTTAATGCTCTCATACTCCCAGGTTGCACACAAGTGTCCAGATTGGTTCCTACAGGTGTCCTTTGTCAGAGAAGCTTGAGACAGAAAGTAAAAGATCACTGGTACAGCTAATGGAAGATACTGTCAGGTCGTATATGTATGAAGCTGGTTGCTATGCAACAGCTGAAGTAAAACGTAGACTGAGGAATGTAAGAGGATGGGATGGGGGTAAGATATTTTTTTATACAGAAAATCTTAACACGAGGTAGCATTTGAGCTAGAATTCAGAGATATATTAGGATTTTATACACAAAGATTAAGAAGATATAATAAGATGAGGAAATTATTTAGAAATGTATTTCAGGCAGGAATCTGTTGGACAAATATATAGATTTGGGAAAGCAGTAAGTATGTTGGTAAGGGGATTATGATAGATAAGTGTAAATACATCTCTTGGGTTGAAGAGTGAAAGATCTTTAGTAGAAGGCTCTCGTATGTACTATCATTGTCCAGTGGATGGAAGTCATTGGCCTGATCTGGTTATATACTAACTCCTGGGTACAGGAGAGCACTAGGAAAGTCAGACGCATTATTATAGCAGAAAAGTAGCTCTCTGTAGGAGGGTGTTGTGTTTTCAAAATATATCCACAGATTATCTGATACTTCTCCTTTCAAGAGGTAAAGCTTAATTCCCCTCTCCTTAAATATGGGCTAGATTTAATCACTTGATTCTGAAAAATAGAATATGGTAAACGTGAAAGTCACAGCCAGTCACAGTTCCAAGACCAGATCATAAAAGGTTTGTAGCTTTCTCCATGTCTTGACAACACTAGAGCTTTCCTATGGTCCCTACAGTGAGAATGGAGGCCTCCGGCTAACAGCCAGAAAGGAACTAAGGCTTCTTGCCAACAGCCATGTGAGTGAGATTCCAAGTAAGTCCTTCAGCTCCAGCAAATCCTCTAGATGACTGCAGCCTAGCTGAAATCTTGATGGCAATCTCATGAGAAACTGTGAGCCAGAAGCACGCATAAGGTCTCCCCAGTTCTTGATACACAGAGTGGTATGACAATAAATGCCTTTTGTTTTAAGAACTAAGTTGGTAATTTGTTAAGACCTAAATTGGTAATATGTTAGTCAGCTATTGAAAACTAAAATAGAAATAATGCCAAGCAAACAAACAAAATACATATATATACATATATATATGTATATATAACTGGTACAGGTTATAGAGGCCAAATTTAGGGTGAAGGTGATAGACAAAGAAAGAAAATGAAGCCAAAGGAGAACTGAATGAAGTATAGGTTTCTTTGAGAACAGTACCAAAGTAAGGTAGATAATTAATAGACATTAACAGAATCTTACCACATATCAAAAAACGGAGTATTAAAATTTTGTTTTTTCATCAGATAGTGGATCATCCCAGAGTTACAGTTTCTCAAGGATAACTCATATTACATAAAGGAATCAATTTTTGATTTGGCCTGAGGAATGCATAGATAATAGGAAAATGATAAAATATGAGTCCCACTTGCTTGGTTCTCTCAATTAATAAGAAGTTGGTGGAAAGTTTAGAGGAAATTGGTAGAAAATAAATTCCAAATTCAAATTAATTCCCTCCTAAGTCTACAGTTTCCTTCTAAGTGTAGTGGATCTGATATTTGGAATATATTAAGGCACTACTTTTTTTTCTGTAATGGGTTTGTGATTGTCTCACTAGTCTGTCAGAAGCAAGGCATCCCTTTTGGTTTATATGTGAAGAATAATAGTTGATACAGCAGGAATGCAAAGGACTAAAGAGTTAATGCTGTACTTGGTTTATAATATTCAAAATAGTATTTTGATGAAAAACAATTATCTAGATATATAAGCTCTTCTACAGAGACATGATTTTCTAAAATTTTTTTTAGTATATAAGCAATAAGCCTAATAGACTCCATTCATAGATTTTCTTTCATATTGCAGAGAAGATATCTGCTTATGATGATTAGGTCATGTCTTACTCTCTTAAGGCAGATTAGGTAGTTTCAAGGTCAAAACTCCTTTCTTCTTTATCACTCAGTATCAAAACTGTAAATTGAAGTCTTTAAAAAAAAAATCCATTCTTGTAGGTTAGATTTTGGAAACACTGTAGCAAGTGGCATAATTCCATAGGAATTGTGATGGTGGCTGCAAATCCCTGATAAAATGCTCTGGATTCACTGTGTCAATGTGGTATAAAAGTACTGGCTCAATGGTGATGGCCAGAGGCATGTTGATGGACTTGAAGATGTGCATGCACATGTTCTTCTAGGCATTTCTTTGTTGTACTAAGGCTTTGGGCCATCAGACACACGTTGAGAGGAAAAGCAGTTGTGCAAAGGGGGACAGGAGATGCCCTGTCAAACTTGCAGTTTCATGACAGAGCTGGTACAGATTGGAAATTAGAGGCATAGGACAAATATCTGTAGCCAGAAGTGGGTGCCAGCACGACACATATAGAGTGATATATGATTAGTCATACTTCACTGGGCCAGAGGGTGGACAAGTCTAAGGCCCTCCACAGCCAAGATCACAGAGGATGCATGGGGCACTGTTAGAAGGTGGAGAAGGGACAGTAAGATATCCTCCAGACTGTGAAGTCACTTTGAGACCAAAAATTGAATCAAGCCACTCCATACCATTTACATAGAGTTTTGTTCAGGGTAACTTACCGATGGGAGGTTGGGTGGATAATGATCAGGGCCTCCACAGCTATTCTCCACAAAGTCTAGACCTAAACACCCAGATTTTATAGAGGAAGGGGCATTATGGTGAAGTCGAAGGGTAGTTATCTAAAGTGGAACTACCTGTGTGCCAGAGGGGATGAAACTACGTTCTCTCTACTAGTTATCTAAACTTTAGGGAAGATCAGAATAAGCCTTCCTGAATTCTGGTCAAGCATACATTAACCTCCAAGGGGCCTGGAACACTTAGCCCCGAGGGAGGTCATCCCTTCGACATGAACAAGATGGAGTCAGTGTTGTCCACCCTCCTACATATAACATGTGGGTGTACAGCCTAAGTCTTTTCTGCTGACACGAGAGTACGTAAATGGCCACCTTCTCACAAAGGGAAAAGATAGTCATCTGAAAGAAAACCTTCTTATCCAAAGAAATGGAATTACTTAAAGAGTTGTTTGACATTATTGACTCAAACTAAGATTACTGGATTAGGTAAATTTGGTTTTCTTTCTTTCAGCTGCCCAATGGGGGTGGAGGCTTCTGAGGAAGAACAGATCAGATGGAAAAAGTAGGAGGTCTGTGCAACTTTTTTTCCTTTGAACTGCAATGGAAGTGAATATGTTACCTTGCCAAATTTATCTCCCTGTGAGTGAGATTATGTACCAAATTTTTCCTGATTCTAGGAAACCATAGATTAAAAAAATCTGATCATCTATTTTAGTTACTTTATTTGGTACTAGAACAAGAACAGGCAACATGGGCATGATATAATTTTTGAACCTGAATCCTAGTACTATCATTATGTAGATATGACCTCATGAATTTTCAGACTTGCTGACTATGTTGTGATTTTATACCATTTACTGTGTCTATATTACACGAACATAAGAGACTATCTTTCTTAATGGGAGATGTCTGTAATTTTTTCCAGTTTAAATGTGTTCTTATGAGTGAATAGCATTATTTACCACTTCCTGAATGCATATCCACTGAGATAATTTATTTTTATGACAACAATTTACATGCATTGCGGCACGTTGTGTTTTCAGTTAGCTTGCACTTTCTGAGACATAGATAAATCAACTTTAATCCTTTTTTAAGGCCTGTTTTTTCTTAGTTTTTGTAATAGCTATTAAAGAATTCCTTAGAAACAAATTAGCTTTCCTAAGGCTGTGTATATTTGGCCTATTAAAATTTGCAACAAAAGTTTATAATGAAAACCACTCAGATAATTCAAAGATGAGGCACTGTTACAGAATGAAAATAACCCTTTAGCTCCTAATGTGGTTTATTATGTGGGCAGGGCCACTAAGAGATACAGAAAAAAAAATAAGTAATTACTTCTGTTAATGTCAGCTGCCTGATATTAGCTCATCTCTCACCATTCTTTAGTGAAATTAAACTACTTTTCTTTATTTGCCAAATCCTTGAAACCCAGTGTTATCATTGTTTCTTCTGAAGAACATTCTATTCCTATGACTTCTCCAGCATTCTACCAAACACAATTTCCTATCTTTAAATACAATTTCTATCTTCAACCTCCCATTCATTCTTTCTTATTAAATCTTCTCAACACCAGCATTACATTAACTTCTGTTCTCTCCATCACTCCTTGTTTGCATTACCAGTAAACTAGAGCTGCACCATTTCTTTTTTATTATGGTAAGAGCACTTAACATGAAATCTACCTTTTAGATTTTTAAGTGTACAATATAGTATTATAACTATAGGTACCGTGTTATATAGCAGATCTCTAGAATATAATCATGTCATATAATGGCAACTTTATACCCAGCTGAAGAGCAACTTCCCATTTCCCATTCCCCCAACCTCTGACAACCATCATTCTACTCTCTGCTTCTTTGTGTTTGACCATTTTGGACATCTCATACAAGTTGCTAAGTGAAATAAGCTAGTCAGAGAAAGACAAACACGTTTCATTTTTTTCAAGATGGTCTAGCAACCCACTTTAATGAAGGTTGAGACCAACTGGCATATTCAACTTCTTTCTCCCATGACTTAAAAAAATATATACTGCAAATTAAATCCCTTTAACTCCTTTTCTTTCTAATCCATTTCCTTTCAAAGTCCTTCAAAATTTTTTCTATCAATCATATCTATCTTGTTGTGTATCATCAACTTCTCCCATTCAACTGAAAATGCTCAGATCTTTGCACTTGAAAAAAAAATAACTCTTCCAATCTCAAGCTGCAACATCTGTCTTTGTTGCCCATTCAACCACTCAGTCCTAAACCCTTTACATTCTGTCCTCTATCCCTGTTACACTATTGTGTTTATGAATTCCATAGCTTACATTTTGTAATCTCTTTATCCTTGATCACACTATAATTAATTGTAGATATTCTTCAGTATGCCTTCCTTGAGATCCTTTTCTTTCTCCCTGTTATGGGCTGATTGTGTTCCCTCAAATATATATGTTGAGTCTTAGCTCCCAGTACCTCAGAATGTTCTGTATTTGAAGATAGGGCCTTTAAAGAGTTAAGTAAAAATGAGGTAGTTAGGGTAGGCCCTAATCCAATCTGACTGGTGTTCTTATAAGAAGGGGATATTAGGACATAGAGACACATCAGGGATCTTCCTTCACAGAGAAAAGACCCTGAATGACACAGTGAAAAGGCAGTCACCTGCAAACCAAGGAGAGAGGCCTCAGAAGAATCCAAGCTTGCTGACACCTTGGTCTTGGACTTGCCTCCAGAAAACAAGTTTCTGTTGTTTAAGCCACCCAGCCTATAGAATTTTGTTATAGCAGCCTAAGGGTACTACACCCAATTATTGTGTGTGTGTGTGTGTGTATTCCCCATACCTCCACCAATTTTCTGATAATAGCTGGGTGCCCTACTCAACTCAATTCTGACACTGTCTTCCTAGAAATCAGATCATATTCCACAGGTTAAGGACTCAGTCCTACAAGATGCGCAATTCAGATGCCAATTTTAAGCCCACACTGTCATCTGAGTTTCTGACCCACTGGCTACAGATTGGAGAGTCCCACGACCCCCTCCTCAGGTTTGATTAATATGGTAGGACAGCTAACAGAACTCAGAGAAACACTTTACTTACTAGATAACAGATCATTACAAAGCAATATAGTTCAGGAACAGACAGATGAGAGAGATGCATAGAGCAAGGCATGGGGAAAGCACATGGAGCTACCATGCTTTGGCACTGTTCCCTAATCTCCTCATGTTCACCAACCCGAAAGGTCTCCAAACCCCACCCTTTTGGGTTTTTATGGAGGCTTCATTACATATGCATTCTTGATTAAACCATTGGCCACTGGTGACTGAACTCTATCTCCAGCCCCTCTCCCTTCCCAGAATGTTTTTCGGGGAGTGGGAGTGAAAGTTCCAATCCTCTAGTCACAGACTGGTTCTCCTATCAACCAGCCCTCTTCTTTAGGTGTGTTCCAAAGTCACCTTATTACCATAACAAAAACACATTTATTGCTCCCATCACTTAGGGAAATTCTAAGGGTTTTAGGAGCTTTGCTGGAAGGTGTCAAAAAACAAATATATATATATATATTCCTATTATAATCACAATATCACACTGCCCTAGCAAGCTAATTTATCCACTGAACACTGGAAATCTCACTTATCACCCTTCATCTATGTTGGCAAGATGTTGTCTTCCATTTCACTCATCCAAATATCCGATTTACTTCAAATTTTCTTCTAAACTTTCTTTTATATCCTTTAATGTCAACTTCTTCATTAATTACCTTGTAAATGTCTATGGTCACCTCCAAGCAGATCACTTTAAATTCTATAAATTCAATTTCAACAGCTCACATCAAATAAGTCTCTTTATTCTGTTGTCAGCTGCACTTCACCTCAGTGCTACACCAGCACTTCCGATTCAGTATAACCAAAATTAGAACCATTTCCACATGTTCAAGACATTGCATACTTTTTGTATCCTTGTCTATTATATACAAGTTCACTATACTATTAATGATGCCACCATTTTCCTTCTTTTTAATCCTTGAAACTCTAGCCTTTACTTTATTCCTCTACAGCATCTCTCAATTTATTTCCTTTTTTTTTTTTTTTCTTTTCCCCATGTTGCCATCACTGGAGTTCAGGTCTTGATTACTAATGGAAAACTACAGTCTCACTAGCTGAAATCAAGCCCTTTGTATTCTACCCCCCAAGAAAAAGAAGCACTGATGGGAGTCATAGCAAAGAACATTATTAGGCTATGGTGCTGAGAGGTAAGAACATTTGTCATGAGGGTTAAAATGGTTCAGAATTCTTGCTTTTATGAAATTTATCCCTTTTCCTTTGGATTCATGTGTATGTGTATCCTATGTTTATTTTCTATCTTTTTCCTATTATTCTTTTTCCTCTTGTAAGAAGACAGTCATATCTCCATTTCCCTTTTAGTAAAGTTTACCCCCATCCCCACATCTAACATTAGAAAATGAAGCAGGAGCAAGAAGGGGCTCCATGAAGAGAAGCAATACAGGCTAAACTGTTTAAACGTTTTTTACTATAGAATCGATTCTCTACTGAATGTTCAGTAAGCTATCTCTGCTCTGGCTGGTCAGGATGCAAATATATTCAATCCCTTTAAAATTTCTATTTGGTAATCTTTTCAGTGAATAGCTCCCAGAAGTTGACCTGTTGCAGTAATTGTTCTTTGATGACCTCATAGAGTCTGATTACATGTGATAGTTTGAAACTTAAAGACCAATGGAACCCCTCTATAAATTTTAGTGCTCTTTTTTTGTCTTGCTCCCTTGACTACAATACTGTCCTAAAAATTCCAGCTGCCTTAGCTTCCCTGATCTCTGCTTGATAACTCCTCAACTGAGCAAAAATGTTACCCTTACATAGAGTCACTCTCCCTGCTCCATAATCTGGAATATGCATCCAGGCAGAAAGCTGAAATGATTGTAGGTCTCAGCATGTTTTCTCCCTTCTTTAAGGGCAGTCAGTTCTGGGTATGGCCTAATGTCTGGGAACAGTTGTTTCATATAGGTTATTTGTACATATTTAACTAGTTCTTTACATAGGAAGAGAGAGAGAGAGAGAGCACACAAGGGGTGGGAGTACCGAGGGAGAGGGAATAGCAGATTCCCCACTGAGCAGAACCTGACATGGGGCCAGATCCTAGGACCCTGGGATCATGACCTGAGCCAAAGGCAGATGCTTAACCAACTGAGCCACCCAGATACTTTTTTTAAAATTAAAACTCACATAATTTTTATTCCCACTCTACATATAAAGAACCTGAGGCACAGATAATTAAGATAATTTGCCTCAAATCACATAGGTATTGAATACTGAGCCAGAATTCAGATATGGATATCTGTGACAAGGCCTATTATCAGTTGATGGTACTATGCTTTCCCTCATGGACAAATAAGATCTTTGAGATTCCTTCAGGCTCTAGAAAATCCAAATATTAACTGTGGTAGTAGTAGTAGTAGTAGCAGCATCAGCAGCAGCATCAACAATAATCATCATCATGGGGAAAAGAATGGCAATATTTATATATACATAATATATAATTTATGAAGTAATTTCATCTTTCTCATTGATCCTTACAAGGCTTCCAAATTCCCTCATTTCTTTTTCATTATCATCTCCACTGCTCCACTTGTGCTGGGAGAAAAAGCTGTAACTTTTGCTGTTTCTAAGAGAAGATGTGCATGCTCTCACTGATGTCACAGGTGATGGTCAGGTGAAATGAGAAAGGGATGATCAATTAGTGAAAAAAAGATTTTTTACATTTTTTAAAACTACTCAGTGTCATTACTTAAACATTTTAAAGAATTTTTTTTTTTAGGGGTGCCTGGGTAGCTCAGTTGGGAGAGAAAGTGACTCTTGATCTTGGAGTTGTGAGTTTAAGCCCCACATTAGGTATAGAGATTACTTAAAATCTTTTTAAAAAAAAAAAAAAGAGAGAGAGAGAGAGGAGCAAGATGGCAGAAGAGTAGAAGACCTAAATTTTGTCGGGTCCCTGGAATTCAGATAGATAGAATCAAAGCATTCTGAAAACCTACAAACTCAACAGGAGATCGAAGAAAATAGCAGCAATTCTAGGAATAAAAAAGCGACCACTTTCTGGAAGGGAGGACATGCAGAGAAGTGAATCTGAAGTGACATATGGGAAGACAGACTGTAGGGGGAGGGGCCAGCTCCCGGCAAGCGGTAGAGCAGTGGAGCGCAAAATCAGAACTTTTAGAAGTCTGATCCACTGAAGGATGTCACTCTATAGGCTAAGCGGGGGGGTGGAGCCCTCTAGGGACAGTGGTCTCAGGACCCATGGGTTCACAAAAAGACCAGGGGTGTCTGAGTGTGGCTGAGCTCCTAGGTATCTGAGCGGAGAAGCTGGCTGCAGAGACAGAGCCGAGGAGTAGGCTTTCAGCTCAGGGTTGCCATAAACTATAAACCCTGGCACAGTCAGGCCACTGCTTTTCGAGCAGGAACTCCACAAAGTGGCAGATCCTGGGAGATTCTCCCCTTTCCTCCACCGGGAGGAGCGGTGCAGAAGCACACTGCAGGAATCTGCTGGGTTTGGAGACTCTAAACAGGGCTGTGTGCCAGAGATAGAAATGCTTGGTCAGAGGCTGGGTGATCACAGAGTGCAGCCAAAGATGAGGGAGATGGAAGTGATAGCTCTTCTCTGAGGGTGCATTGATGAGTAGAGCCCTGAGCTCTTGTCTCCTCCGGGTCAGAGACTGGGAGGCCACCATCTTCATTCTCCCTCTCCAGAGCTGTATGGAAAGCATTCAGGGAACAAAAGCTACCGAGAACAAACCCAAGCACATTACTTAGCCTTGCCCCTGGCAAGGGTGGTACAAATCTGCCTTGGGCAAAGCCACTTGAGAATCACTGCAACAAGCCCATACCCCAGAAGATCAGTAAGAATATCCAGCCAAGACCAAGTTCACCAACCATCAATGAGAAGTGCAGAAATACAGAGTGAGGGGAATGCAGCACATAGAGTTCATGGCTTTTTCCCCATGATTCTTTAGTCTTTCAAAGTTAAATTTTTAAAATTTTATTTTTTCTTACTCTATTTTTTAAAATTTTTCCTCTTTCCTATTTTAACCTATTTTAACTATTTTATTTTATCAAAACTTTTTTAATAATCTTTTTAAATTTCAGTTATTGTCATATTCTATCCCTTCATTGTATTTTACCTTATTTTTTGTATACATGTAAGTTTTCTTTCTTTAAAACTTTGGGATACAGTTTCTTTTAACAGATCAAAATATACCCTAAATCTAGTGTATGGATTTCTTCTAGTTTCCAGCCTGATCACATCCTTTTTTTTTTTTTTTTCCTTTCTTTTTTTCAACCAACTTCTTATCAATTCCTTTTTTAGAATATTTTTTAATTTTCATCTTCACGGTCATATTCCATCCCTTCACTGTGTTTACCCTTATTTTGGTATATATTTAAGTTTCTCTTTCATTAAAATTTTGGGAGGCAGTTTGTTCTAACAGACCAAAACAGACCCCAAATCAAGTGTGTGGCTCTGTTCTATTCACCAGTCTAATCACATATACATATAAATATATATAATTTTTTCCTTTCTTCTCCCCTCAGATTCGGGTCTCTTCTGATTTGGTTAGTGTATATTTTTCCAGGTTCATTGCTACCTTTTTAGTATTTTGTTCTCTCATTCATCTATTTTTATCTGGATAAAATAACAAGGTGGAAAACTCACCTCAAAAAAAAAAAAAAAAAAGAACAAGAGGCAGTACCAATGGCTAGGGACCTAATCAATACAGACATTAGTAAGATGTCAAAGCCAGAGTTCAGAATGACAATTATCAAGATGCTAGGTGGGCTTGAAAAAAGCATAGAAGATACTAGAGAATCCCTTTCTGGAGAAATAAAAACCCTATCTGAAGAAATAAAAGAACTAAAATCTAACCAAGTTGAAATCAAAAAAGCTATTAATGAGGTGCAATAAAAAATGGAGGCTCTTACTGCTAGAAAACAATGAGGCAGAAGAGAGAATTAGTGATAAAGCAGACCCAATGATGGAGAATAAAGACGCTGAGAAAAAGAGAGATAAACAACTATGGGACCGTGAAGGGAGAATTTGAGAGATAAGTGATACCATAAGATGAAACAATATTAGAATAATTGGGATCCCAGAAGAAGAAGGAGAGAGAGAGACAGAAGGTATATTGGACCAAATTATAGCTGAGAACTACCCTAATTTGGGGAATGGAGCAAGCATCAAAATCCAGGAGGCACAGAGAAATCCCCCCTCAAAACAAATAAAAATAGGTCAACACCCCATTATCTAATACTAAAACTTATAAGTCTTGGTGACAAAGTCCTGAAAGCAGCTCAGGACAAGAGGTCCATAACACACAATGGTAGAAATATTAGATTGCCAGCAGACCTAGCCACAGAGACCTGGCAGTCCAAAGAGGACTTGCATGATATATTCAGAGCACTAAACAAGAAAAATATGCAGCCAAGAATACTATATCCAGCTAGGCTGTCACTGAAAATAGAAGGAGAGATAAAAAGCTTCCAGGACAAACAAAAACAATTTACAATACCAAACCAGCCCTACAGGAAATATTGAAAAGGGTTCTCTAAGCAAAGAGAGAGCTTAAAAGTAACAGACCAGAAAGGAACAGAGACAATATACAGTAACACTCACCTTACAATGGCACTAAATTCATATCTTTCAACAGTTACCCTGAATGTAAATGGGCCAAATGCCCCCTTCAAAAGACACAGGGTATCAGAATGGATAAAAAAAAACCAAGACCCATCCATATGCTGTCTGCAAGAAACTCATTTTAGACCCAATGACACCTCCAGATTTAAAGTGAGGGGATGGAAAACCATTCACCATGCTGATGGACATCAAAAGAAAGCTGGGGTGGCAATCCTTATATCAGATGAATTAGATTTTAAGCCAAAGACTATAATAAGGGCAGGACACTATATCATACTTAAAGGGCCTGTCCGACAAGAAGATCTAACAATTTTAAATATCTATGCCCCTAACATGGGAGCAGCCAATTATATAAACAAATTGATAATAAAATCAAAGAAATACATCAACAATAACACAATAATAGTAGGGGACTTTAACACCCCCCCTCAATGAAATGGACAGATCATCGAAGCAAAAGATCAACAAGGAAATAAAAGCTTTAAATGACATACTGGACCAGATGGACATCACAGATATATTCAGAACATTGCACCCCAAAGCAACAGAATATACATTCTTCTCTAGTGCACATGGAACATTCTCCAGAATAGATCACATCCTGGGTCACAAATCAAGTATCAATAGGTACCAAAAGATTGGGATCATTCCCTGCATATTTTTAGACAACAATGCTTTGAAACTAGAACTCAATCACAAGAGGAAAGTTGGAAAGAACTCAAATATATGGAGGCTAAAGAGCATCCTACTAAAGAATGAATGGGTCAACCATGAAATTAGAGAAGAACTTTAAAAATTCATGGAACAAATGAAAATGAAAACACGACTGTTCAAAATCTTTGGGATACAGCCAAGGTGGTCCTGATAAGAAAGTATATAGCGATACAAGCCTTTCTCAAGAAACAAGAAAGATCTCAAATATACAACCTAACCCTATACCTAAAGGACCTGGAGAAAGAACAGCAAAGAAAGCCTAAACCCAGCAGGAGAAGAGAAATAATAAAGATCAGGGCAGAAATCAATGAAATAAAAAACAAAAGAACAGTAGAACAAATCGACAAAACTAGAAGTTGGTTCTTTGAAAGAATTAATAAGATTGATAAGCCCCTGGCCAGACTTATCAAAAAGAAAAGAGAAAGTACCCAAATAAATAAAATCATGAATGAAAGAGGAGAGATCACAACCAACACCAAAGAAATACAAATGATTATAAGAACATTATGAGCAACTATACACCAGGAAATTTGACAATCTGGAAGAAATGGAGGCATTCCTAAAGATGTATAAACTACCAAAACTGAACCAGGAAGAAATAGATAACCTGAACAGACCTATAACCAGTAAGGAGATTGAAGCAGTAATCAAAAATCACCCAAAAAACAGGACCCCAGGGCCAGACGCCTTCCTGGTGGAATTCTACCAAACATTCAAAGAATTAGTACCTATTCTCCTGAAACTGTTCCAAAAAACAGAAATGGAAGGAAAACTTCCAAACTCATTTTATGAGGTCAGCATTACCTTGATCCCAAAACCAGACAAAGACCACATCAAAAAGGAGAATTACAGACCAATATCTCTGATGAACATTGATGCAAAAATTCTCACCAAAATACCAGCCAGTAGGATCCAACAGTACATTAAAAGGATTACTCAATTACGACCAAGTGGGATTTATTCCTGGGCTGCAATATTGGTTCAACATCCGCAAATCAATCAATGTGATACAATGCATTAACAAAAGAAAGAATAAGAACCATATGATATGCCCAATAGATGCTGAAAAAGCATTTGACAAAGTAGAGCATCCTTTCTTGATCAAAACTCTTCACAGTGTAGGGATAGAGGCTACATACCTCAATATCATCAAAGCCATCTATGAAAAACCTGCAGCGAATATCATCCTCAATAGGGAAAAACTGAGTGCTTTTCCGCTAAGGTCAGGAACACAGCAGGGCTGTCCACTGTCACCACTGCTATTCAACATAGTACTAGAAGTCCTAGCGTCAGCAATCAGACAACAAAAATAAATAAAAGGCATCTGAATTGCCAAAGAAGTCAAACTCTCACTCTTTGCAGATGATATGATACTTTATGTGGAAAGCCCAAAAGACTCCACACCAAAACTGCTAAAACTCATACAAGAATTCAGTAAGTGTCAGGATACAAAATCAATGAACAGAAATCAGTTGCATTTTTATACACCAACAAGAAGACAGAAGTAAGAGAAATTAAGGAGTGAATCCAATTTACAATTACACCCAAAACCATAAGATACCTAAGAATAAATCTAACCAAAGGGGCAAAGGATCTGTACTCAGAAAACTATAGAGTACTCATGAAAGAAACTGAAGAGGCAAAGAAATGGAAAAACATTTCATGCTCATGGATTGGAAGAATAAATACTGTGAAAATGTCTATGCTACCTAGCAATCTACACATTTAATGCAATCCCTATCAAAATTCCATCAACTTTTTTCAAAGAAATGGAATAAATAATCCTAAAATTTATATGGAACCAGAAAAGACCCCGCATAGCCAGAGGAATGTTGAAAAGAAACCCAAAGTTGGTAGCATCACAATTATGGACTTCAAGCTGTATTACAAAGCTGTAATCATCAAGACTGTATGGTACTGGTGCAAAAACAGACACATAGATCAATGGAACAGAACAGAAAGCCCAGAAATGGACCATCAACTCTATGGTCAACTAACCTTCAACAAAGCAGGAAAGAACGTCCAATGGAAAAAAAGACAGTCTCTTCAACAAATGGCGTTGGGAAAATTGGACAGCCACATGCAGAAGAATGAAACGGGACCCTTTCCTTATGCCACACACAAAAATAGACTCAAAACGGATGAAAGATCTCAATGTAAGACAGGAATCCATCAAAATCCTTGAGGAGAACACAGGCAGCAACTTCTTTGACCTTAGCCGCAGCAACTTCTTCCTAGAAACATCGCCAAAGGCAAGGGAAACAGGGCAAAAATGAACCATTTGGACTTCATCAAGATCAAAAGCTTTTGCACTGAAAAGGACACAGTTAATAAAACCAAGAGACAACTGACAGAATGGGAGAAGATATTCACAAATGACATATCAGATAAAGGGCTAGTATCCAAAATCTATAAAGGAGTTATCAAACTCAATACCCAAAGAACAAATAATCCAATCAAGAAATGGGCATAAGACATGAACAGACATTTCTGCAAAGAAGATTTCCAAATGGCCAACAGACACATGAAAAAGTGTTTGACACAATTGGCATCAGGGAAATACAAATCAAAACCACAGTGAGATATCACCTCGCACCAGTCAGAATGGCTAAAATTAACCAGTCAGGAAACAAGAGGTGTTGGTGAGGATGCAGAGAAAGGGGAAGCCTCCTACATTGTTGGTGGGAATGCAAGCTGGTGCAGCCCCTCTGGAAAACAGTATGGAGGTTCCTCGAAAAGTTGAAAATAGAACTACCCTACGACCTAGCAATCACACTACTGCATATTTACCCTAAAGATATAAACGTAGTGATCTGAAAGGAGCACATGCACCCGAATGTTTATAGCAGCAATGTCCACAATAGCTAAACTATGGAAAGAGTCTAGATGTCCATCAATAGATGAATAGATAAAGAAGATTTGGTATACACACACACATACATACACACACAATGGAATACTATGCAGCCATCAAAAATGAAATATTGCCATTTGCCATGATGTGGATGGAACTAGAGGGTATCATGCTAAGCGAAATAAGTCAATCAGAGAAAGACAATTATCATATGATCTCTCCGATATGAGGAATTTGAGAGGCAAGGTGGGGGTGGGGGGAGGGGAGGGAAAAATGAAATAAGATGGAACTGTGGGGGGAGATAAACCATAAGAGACTCTTAATCTCAGGAAACAAACTGAGGGTTGCTGGGTGGGGGGGAGAGATAGGATGGCTGGGTGATGGACATTGGGGAGGGTATGTGCTATGGTGAGTGCTGTGAACTGTGTAAGATGGACGATTCTCAGACTTGTATCCTTGAAACAAATAATACAGTACATGTTAATAAACAAAAGAAAGAAAGAAAAATAAATTAAAAAAAAAAAACCTATTCATTGGCAGAAGAGTAGCCTCCTATATATCTCTGAGGGTAGAAGTAGTCTAGATCAAAATGTTCTGCTTTAAGGTTATTTGATAGGTCTAAAATTTGGTCATTGGGTGGATTTTACAGATTAATAGAATTATATGTTTTGAAAGCTTGCTCATTGTGTTTTTTCTCTAATTGTTTCAATAACCACAGTATTGAATCCAAACAAAAGGTAAAAATCAAATGGAATGGGAATGTATCTAAGACTTTGGATATCTGAGACTATACCCACAGAATCAAACATGTTGAGCCAGAAATTTAGATTAGAATTATAATAATAAGTGGGTGTAACTAATATGAAAGTAACTGTGACATTATGTATCTTAAATTGCAGTATTTAAAATTTTCTCAATCATGTACATCATATTGTCTAAATGCATCTGTGTTTAAATCCTTCTTTTTGAGATTCCAGTTTGTAAAGGAGGAATGGGGGGAAAATATTTTTTAAAAATGTCAGTAATACAGGTAGAAAAGCAAAAGATTATCATGCTAGCTAAACAGAATACGATTATTTTACAATGCAGGTCTTTGAAGGGAGAATGTATATCAAACAATCTCTATTCTAATCACAAAAGAGCACGATGTTTGCTCCTGTTGTTCTGTAGTTGCTGTCCTTGAGTTTATTATTTAGTCACTTAAAATCAACCTTACTTATCATCCTCTTCCTTTTTGAATACAATACCATGTTTTGAAAGCCCCCATTTTTGATTCTTTATGAGAAAGTCTCATTTTGAATCCAGGGTTCATCCCCAAAATGTGGAGAACTGTCAATCCCCACATTATATGGCATATTTTCATGAATAAAAAGCATGTGAATTATTCTAGAAAAAAAGAAATTTTATTACTCTCTTCAAAGATCCATGTCCTCAAAAAACAGGTTAATGAGAAAGGTTAATGGGGTAAAAGTTCTAATGGGAATATATGAAGTAACAGGAAAGGTACAAATTTGGGAGTCCTTATTTATTAAAAATTACATTAAAATCTAGGGCATATGGTTGTATAAGGGAAAATAACTGTTAATACAGATCAGTTTTATCCCTCATGTTTCTGTAGTTAGGGCCATAACTTATCCAATAGTTATATTTGCATTTTTAGACCATACGTTGACACATCAGCTGAACAGAGCTCACCATGGGGAAAATGCACATGTCACAGAGAGAGGGATCATCTTTAGTATATAGACATGGAATAGAAAAAGCATTATGGTTACAGTGTGATCAATTGTTTTCTTCCAACATGGCTCTCCTCATGATCATAAACCTTTGGAGAGTCTATAAAATAAGAATACTTTCCAGGATGTACTGTGGGAGAGAAATTCCCTCACCATGGTGGGGGTGCCTGGCCACATCCTACCTGCCCTTGTGACAACTTGCTTCATTTATGTGTGGGGAAAAATGGAGCTGTTATCTCATTTACTGTATGCCCTCACTTGTCTCTAATATTTCTGCCAAACTTTTTACTAACTTAAAATTAAAACTGTCTATACATGACATGCCAGAGGCATTACTTGCAGTCCTAAAGCGCTATCTTTACTCATGTGAAGTCAAAAGGCCAATAAGCCTCTTTCTGGAACTAATCCTTGTACTGGTTTTAAAAGATTAAAGAAATAAAATGATCTGGAAAACAATATGGACTGAGTATGACAAATGTATGGGGAACTAGAGAAGATGGTAAGAAAATGAACCTAAATTTGTTATAGGACTCGAAGATAAAATCTAGCCTTCCACCATTTTTCTTTTTTACTCTTTTGCTCATTTCAGTATTCTACAGCCTTATCCATACTGTCCTCCTCTTCCTCTTTTTTTAATTTAAATTCAATTAGCCAAGGTATAGTACATCATTGATATAATGTTCAGTGATTCATCGGTTCAGTATAACACCCAGTGCTCATCACATCACGTGCCCTCCTTAATGCCCATCTAGCCCATCCCCCCACCCACCTCCCTTTCCACAACCCTCGGTTTGTTTCCTGGAGTCAAGAGTCTCATGTGGTTTGTCTCCTTCTCTGATTTCTTCTCATTCAGTTTTCTCTCCCTTCCCATGTGGTCCTCTGCACTATTCCTTATGTTATATGAGTGAAACCATATGATAACTGTCTTTCTCTGATCGACATGGATGGAACTGTAGGGTATTATGCTAAGTGAAATAAATCGGTCTGTTCTTTTCTTCCAGGCCACATATTCTCTTCTTTCTGGTTTGCTCTTGAGTTCATCTTTCTTTTAAAGCATTGTTGCCTAAGTTGAGGTATTAAACATAATCAATTGCCATGTGGTTTGCACATATTTCCTTTTTCCGCATTGGAGGAATGTGGACATAAATCTCTGACTATCTCAATGTGTAAATACATAGATTTACATACATAAATCTATGTAGGGTGCAATCACTGTGACTATTTGGGCAAGTGTGGCTGCCAGTGACCAGCATACATCTTTTCATGCACTATCAAAGGCCAATGTTGAAAAAAACTTTTTAGAATGGCAGTCACTGCCCATTTCACCCTAGATTAACAAAGAATACCACAGATTGTGGTGCATGGAAATTTCCGAATGATGCTGATTTTTCTCTCTTGCATTAATTTCAGTTCAAGTTGCTTGGACTGTTTTAGTAAAAGTAATAGAAGACAAAAGCAATGCCAACCCATATCTTTTTCCAAAGCATAAAAATTACTATGCTCTTGAGAATACAATTCTAGAGTAGAATGACATCCTAAAACAAATTAATGAAATGTGCCCTTTTATGAGAAATTAGTTTTATATTTTCAAAAACTTGATTCTAGATCTAAGGTTACTATAGACTTAAATAGTGGCTTTACCTAATACTTGGCACAGTTTAATTGTTTACTTAATAAAATTTCTGATGTTCCTGTCTTTGATATGTATTTTTAACCACATATAAAAGAGTAGTATTTGAATATAAAGGCTGAATTACTTTTCTTTGTATAATGTTAAGGTAATGAGTCTAGCAATAGTGTCTTTATTCTGGTTAATTCTAGTGATACATGAGGAAGTTACTTCAGTGGCACAGATTGTAGGTGCATTAATTGGTGATCTACTTTATTCTGTTTTCTTATAAGTATTTGAGGACGTAAATTCCATTTTGAAACAGAATTCTTATGAAAATAACCATAATCAAATAATAGATTTGTTTTGTTCTCTGCATATAATTAGGTCATTAACTATTATTTTCTTATCTAATATCTACTCCCTAAGTCTATCTGAATAGGAGGAATTGTTATGATGTGATAAGTAACAAGCATACCTCTCCTTGAAAAATTAATAATCGGTTTTCATGATACTGAAGAACTATAATCAATGTTGGAAGAAATTCTAAATTCCAACAATTTTGTCACTGTTGGAAGAATTTCAATCTGCTCTTTGCTAACAGAAGGGATATATATTAAAATGGTTGTAGAAATAAGTCAGATATCCAAATAATAATTAAAATATTAATACATAAAACTTCTCTCATCCTCTCATCCACATAATCAAATGAGTTCCTTCCTATGATATGTCAGAGATTTTCTCCATAGTTAATTTAAGGGAATTATCTGACCTAGAATAGAAATTTCAAATGATAGTACCCCAAATTTTCATAGTTCTTTTTACTTGCTTTCTATCTTATAGATTTCCAATGAGAAAGAGATTCGATACCCTAGAACTCACAAGTGGCTTGTTAAGAATATATGGCTCTGAGAGTTTTAGGGTAAGAATGTAACACTGCAACACTTTTTTAAAAAGAAGGTATATTAAGCTTATGTCCCTTTCCCCTTATTTATGTGAAACAATTGAAACATGTAGTAATTAAATGGTAAATATCGTGAAAATTTAAAAATTAATAGGCTCGATAACTTTTTTGAGATATCACTGTGTATTGCATTGCTCCAAGACTTATAACTATGAATGTGAAGCTGCAGTTCCTACCCTCAAACAGCTTGCATATTAGTGCTAGGGGCAATCAAATGCAAAGATCACTACAATAGAGAGAGTACTCAGTGCTATAATGGAACTAAGAGCAAAGTGATCCAGGAACAACACATGGTAGGTTCTTAGAAACAGGACAAAATTTTGGGATCATAATATCAGAAAGGCCATGAACAATTTGTAAAAATCAATAGATATTAAAAAAAGAAGTAAGATAACTTCTAGTTATTCTTATTTTGGGTAAGAAAATAAAACTGTATTAGGGGATAGGTAGTGATTGGAGAATGGGGCTGGGGGCTCTTTTATTTAGGCCTGTGAGGTTGCATTTTTTACAGAGATCTGAATAATGAAAATAAACCATAAGATCTGAAGGAAGGGCATACCACATAAGATAACAGTTAGTGCAAATGGCCTGAGGCAGGAAAAATTTTGACACATTCATAAACAAAGAGAAGGGCAGTAGAACAGTGTGGCTTACAGGAGAATAAGCTCAGGGGATCTTGTATGACTTAAGCTCATAGATATAGGGGCTTGTGTATTAATTTAGCCTTTTAGGCAATATAAGAATTCTTACTTAAATTATAATGGAGAACCTTAAGCTAGAGAATAAATCCTATGTCAATTGTTACTTCTATACCATTGTACCCAGCCACAAAGTAGTTGCTCAATAAATAGTTACAGTGAATAAATGACTGCTATGGCAGTGTTTGAAGAGTGGTGACTGAATGATCATGAAAAGAATACTGAGATTCATTACTTACATTCCTATATGTCATGCTGTCATATTACATGATTTTAAAAAAGGACATTTTAAAAGAAAACAAAGACATGATCATTTAAGCCAGCCAAAACAATCCAATTTCTTTTCTATAATTACAGTTTATAGTTTCTATCTTTTTTTTTTTTTTTTTAAGAGAGGAAGAGAGAGGTGGGGGAATGGCAGAGGGGGAGAGAGAAATTCTTAAGCAGGCTCCATGCCCAGCGCAGAGCCTGATGTGGGGCTTGATCTCACAACCCTGAGATCATGACCTGAGCTGAAATCAAGAGTCAGATGCTCAACTGACTCAGTTCATGGGCTCCACCCATGCACCCCAATAGTTTCTATTTTTAAATAAGAATACTAACTGCGGCCCTGGCAGAGCTCTAAAGGAGTATCTTCTTAAGAGAATGATACACCTAAAAACTTCAACCTTTGTTGACATTTTATGTGTTGTTACAAAAGAGACAATTTAATGGGGAATCCATTGGAGGCTTTTTATGGGGCTCCCTTTTCAAATCAGAGCTCATATTGGCATATCGTTTTATTAGTGTCAACTATGTAAAAAAATGACTTCAAAATAGTTTTAAATCTCAACAACTAATTTAGACATTCTTATCATGGTTTAAGAAATAAGATATGCTACAACTTAAAAAAAACTTAGATTCTTGGAATGGATGAGAATATGATAACTCATTATTAAATTTTTCATATTTGAAGAGATTGAAAGAGCACAAGGATAAAGCTGGTTCATCTTTACATAATATGCTCAGTTAATCTTAGGAGAGAACCTCAAACAACAAAAAGCATTCAGAACATCCAAATCTTCTGAAACTTTCTAATCCTTGCATGCAATGCTGATCAAAATTGGATTTCTTTGGAATTGTTCCATTGTATTTATTTCAAAACAGGTTAATATCTTTCTGGTCCACTACACTAAATCTTATTTCAACTTTGATGGACATAAAATAGCTCTGTTTTATCTGGGAAGGATATAGTATATAATGCTTATGATTTTCTCTCAGAGAAGCTTATTTTGTTCATACTGTGGAACCAGTACTTCAACTTTGTAAGCTTTTTACATGAAAATCTCATGTAGACTCTCCTTACCTATACCAAATGGGATTATTAAATGAAATATTAGTAAGTGGAATTACCCAGACAACAATGAACAGTGAGAAATCAGAGGAAGGAAAAGCTTATAATCAACGAGTATTTACTCAGGATACTCTTTGAAGAGTTTTTTTTAAAGACTTTTTATTTTTTAAGAGGAATTTTAAGTTCACAGCAAAACCTGTATTTTTTTTCTAAACAATAGGTACATAAGATACAAAAAGGGAGTATATAGGCAAGAATAAATCAAAGGAAGTAGAAAAATATGTAAGAATATGCCAAAAGCAAATATTTATTAAGTCTCTGTTCCAGATGCTATCCAGAGTACTCTATATATGTCATTTAACTTTCACAATAACATTATAGTAGCTGTCATTATTTTTTTCATGTTACAGATGAAGAAACCAAGGGTAGAGGGGTGAAGTACCTTATAGCCCCCCAGTTAGTAAGAGAAGGAGTCATATTTGAATGAACACAAGTAGTCTTGCTCCACAATGATAGGGGGCAGCACGAGAGGCATTGCTTGGATTTCATTTCAAGAAAGTTTGCCGTTTGGCTACAAGAAGCACGGTTGGCTGACAGCGTAACTATGTCTAAATTTTTGAACCAAGGCTACACTCCTCACAGGCTTTCCCCCACCCAGTGATGAGTGTAGTAGAAATTTTAGAGTCTGGTATTTCTGCCAATTTTGAGTCTCCTCTAATGGGTAATTTGCTCCAAAAGTCCTTTGGCCAGATGAGAATGTGACAGATCTCACATTTTTCTAAGACTCTCGCTTTTTTTTTTTTCACAGAAGACATATCTGGATTGCAGTCTGAAGCCTTTTCCTGCCGGGCCTCCCCCAAATTAAACTGCTGCACTCCTAACTCCAGCTCACGGTCTGCTTCCCAGAGACACAACTCATATAACTATCACTCTTAATCACTCTGTGATGATGACTGCCTGAAAACACAGCACAAATTGAACTTGTGACTTAATAAAATTAACAATTTGTTACATAAAGTGTATGACAACCACTGTGCTAAATATTTTATATTTACATTGTATATTCTTTAAGTCCTTATCATAAATTTTGATTATACTTTTTTCAGAATTACAGATGAAAAAAGCTTCTAAAAGTTAGGAAACTTGCCCAAAGGAAACAAAATTAGGATTCACATCTATGTCTTCTTGAATCCATTAAGCCACCCTATTTCAAAATCCATTAAGCCATCCATACTCTTCTAGGGGTGCCTGGGTGGCTCAGTGGGTTAAAGCCTCTGCCTTCAGCTCAGGTGGCTCAGGTCATGATCTCAGGGTCCTGGGATCAAGCCCCGCATCGGGCTCTCTGCTCGGCAGGGAGCCTGCTTCCCCCTCTCTCTCTGCCTGCCTCTCTGCGTACTTCTGATTTCTCTTTGTTCAAAAAAAAAAAAAAATCCGAAAAGAAAATCCATACTCTTCTAAAGTTTTACTTGTAGAGAGATGAGAATAGACACAGTGCTTAGTGAAAATTTATCACAACAAATGAAAGGAAGAATATCCAAACATTCTTTGAATTCCATTTTTTTCTAGAAAAGAAAATGATCTCTGAGCTAAAAAAGAACAATATGAAAAATATATTGTTGCTTGAGGTAATACATAAATGGTTTGAGGTACTCCCTAGTTACTTTAAATTAACCCAAGTCTCAAAACTGTTAAGATTTATATTCAAGGGAGCTGTAGAAATGTACAAATATGATCTCAGACTCATTGCCAGAAATATTTTAATTATGCAGGAAGGGAAAAATGCAGGACAACAGGAAAGGAGCAAATGTCTCCATTTTCAAGAAGAGGAAGTATGTGACTACATTAGATATTGACCTCTGGATGAAAAAAATATGGAATGACTATCAAACTTAATTTGTATTTTCCTTAAATACTTTACTGATTTGAGAGAGAGAGTAAGAGAGCGAGCATGAGAGAGGGGCAGAGGAAGGAGAAACTGATTCCCTCCCAAGCAGAGAGCCCGACACGGGGCCTGATCCCAGGACCCCAGGATCATGATCTGAGTGGAAGGCAGATGCTTAACTGACTGAGCCACCCAGGCATCCCTATATATTTTTTTCAATTTATATAAAGTCCAAGTAAAAAGATCAAGAAAAATTCATGAAAGATTATACAATGAACAGAAACTAGAAATACCCTACCACACATGTATACATACAGATACATTAAGAGAAATTTGGTTTTCCTCACAAATTGTTTTATAATTTTTCAAAATCTACAGTGAATGGTGGCTTAGAATCATCAGTCTGGATATTAGCAGGAATTTACACATGCAGAGCCTCTTTTTATCATTTTCTGTTGCTTTCCTGATTTGTCACCAGGAGGTTAAATGTTGTCTTAGACTGTTCAGGCTGTTGTAACAAGTTACCACAGACTGGGTGGCTTATAAACAACAGAAACTTATTTCTCACAGTTTTCAAGGATGGAAGTTTGAGATCAAGGCATCAGCATGGTCATATTTTGATAAAGGTTCTCTTTCTGGTTCACAGCCAGTACCTTCTCTGTGTCCTTATATAGCAAAAGGGGCTAGGGAGCTCTTTTTTTTTTTTTTTTTAAGTTCTTATTTAAATTCCAGTTAGCTAACATACAGTATAATAATAGTTTTAGGTGTACAACACTTCCATACAACACCTGGTGCTCACCAAAGCAAGTGCACTCCTTAATCCCCACCATCTATTTTCCCACCCCCACCTCCCCTCTTTAATTGTATTCAAGAGGGCTTCCCCCATGACTTAAGAACCTCCCAAAGGTCCCGCCCCCTAATACCATCATGTCTAAGGGCTAGGATTTCAACATATGAATTTTGGGGGACACAAACATTCAGACCATATTGGGGGGTCCATTGTCTCAAGCTCAAAATCCAGAGACCCAGTGATCTCCTATCATATGGAGAGCAAAGAAGCTAGTGAAATTGTGTTTGTTGAATTGCCAGGTTTTCAAAAATGATTTGGTAAGTCAGATTTTTCTTTTATTGCTTTTAAAAAATATAAGAGTCTAAGAAAAGAAGACTCAGGATTTCTGTATTTAAATTCTGGACTCTTTTTCTAACCTGAACTGTGACAAGTCACTTCATTTTTCTGGGACTAAAACTTTCTTATATTAAAACAAATATATTTCTAAGGTTACTTGGAGATAGAAATTTCTCTACATGTGTAAGAGGTCCCTATAGTGAGTAGAAATACCTCTAAGCAGAAGTACACTTCATTTATTTTTAAATGTTTGTCATTTGCACATGGCAAGAAAGCTTAATAAAAAGCAGATTACCCAAGGAAGTATCATCGCTGCTTCTCATGGAGTTGAATAGGAAGTAAGAAGTTAATAAAATATTTTAAAAATAGTTTAAATCCAGAAAAAGGAAAAGCCATTTCAAATACGGACGTTCATGGTGGGCACTTATTACACATGTCATTTTTAAAAATGTTTTCAACTTTAAAATTTGCCTAGAATTTATGAGAAAGGTGATACTATATTACAGCAGATAAAAGATGAAGTTTTCAATAGAGGAGCTGGGATCAATTGGGTATCTGTAAGAAAAATGTGTCTGGACAACTCATCACAGAAAAATAATCAGTTCAAAAATGCTTATCTAAAAGTTAAAGGTAAAATAATAAAGTTTTTTTTAAAGAAACCTTTGTTAACTTGGATTATGCAAAGATTTCTTAAGTGAGACCTCAAGGTAGTATTCTCAAAAGAAGAAATAAACTTCATTACATTAAAATTAAGAATTTCTATTATCAAAAAACACCTTTAGGAGAAAGATAAAACAATCTGCAAATAAGAAAACATTTTCACAAAACATATATTCAGCAAAAGATTGTATAAGGCACCCTTATCAATAAGAAAAAAGACAATTCAATAGAAAAATTGGGGGCACCTGGGTGGCTCAGTAGGTTAAGCACCTGCCTTAGGCTCAGGTCATGATCCCAGGGTCCTTGGATAGAGCCCTGAGTCAGGCTCTCTGCTTCTCCCTCTCCTTCTGCCCCTGCCCCCTGCTTATGCTCTCTCTCTCTCTCTCTCTCTCTCTCTCTCTGTCTCAAATAAGTAAATAAATAAATCTTTAAAAAAACAGGAAAATTTGTAAAAAGACATTAACACTTAATAAAAGAGCATATCCAAAAGTCAATACATATGATAAAAGATGCTTAACTTTGTTAATTACTAGGGATTTGATAATTAAACCCTAATAAAAAAACCATTGCACACCCATCAGAAGGCTAGGTAATGGCAAAAGCCAACACGCAAATGGTGGAAGTGTCAACTAGTAAAACACTTTGGAGAACTATATGCTCATACTGATAAAACTAATACATATACTATGACTATACATATAACTATGACTATATGTATAACTATAGCATATATACGCACACTATGATCTAGCAATTATACCTCTAAGAATAAACTTAACAGAAATAAGCAAATATATTCCTCCAAAACATCCATGCTAATTGTCATAGCAAAAATACTTATATGCTCCAAATTGAAAACTACTCAAATGAGCCTTAATATAAATTAAATTGTATAAACACCATATACCACTGACAATGAATAAATCACAACCACATACAACAATATGAATGAAGATTATAAAAATAATGTTGAAAGAAGCCAGACACAAAAGACAATATACTTAGGACCCTATTTGTATAAAGCAGTAAAAAGTGGACTGCTGTTAGCACATATAACACTGTTGTGCAAACTGCCAAAAGGCACTTTTTCTCCAGGGTGATGAAGAGAGCATATGGCTTAGTTGATGGAAAGGGATGAATTTCATCTCCTGCCAATGGTTGTCACTGGCCATTTTTACGCAGGGTGCGACAGTACATAAAAGTTCTGCAGCTTCCTCCTACTCATAAGAAAATACTCTGTGAAAAGAAATGCTGCTTTCCTTGACCTAGAGATATTACTGTTCTTTCCTTTTTTCTTCTACTCCTTCCATACTACCTTCTTAAACCAAAAGATACTTCATATTCACAGATAAAATGATCGACAACAATCAATGAGAACTTTTGATGGCAAAGAGCAACCTTGACAGCTGTCATCTCCAAAAGCAGTATTCTAAAGGTGGAGGAGGGGAAGGTAATTCATGAGAACCCTGAATCTTAGGAGCCAAAGAGCAGATGAGCATAAAGAGAGGATAAGAAGCAAAAATAACTATAAACCGGGTGAATATAACAGAAATATAGGATTAAAATGTTTTTATCAACCTCTTTCCCACTGATTTACAAAGAGGATTCAGCAACCAACCCAGAAGATAAAACAAGAAGAAAGAGTACTTACTTATTCTGTGTGTTGGCAATTAAAGAGTATGGACAAATCTTGCCCTATTTAACGATGAGTAAATACAAAGTGAAGAGCATAAAATTATGAGACTATCCTTATCTAGAGCAAATTTCAGGAGTATATGGCCTCTATGAAAAAGGAATAAAATAAGATGAAGAAACATAGTAATGGAAATAAATGACAAGACATGTTACAAGGAAATTAGAAACAACCAGACCCCTGCTAGTGATGGTAAATAAAATTATTGCCATGAAATTCTGGATCCGTAAACTAAAGGATACAGTTTATCAGTTTTCGTGTATGTAGAGGAAAAGAGCAAAGTAATGAATGTGATAAAAAAAAAAAAAAAAAGCTGATAAAACTGGAGGATAGACAACAATGGGGTAGATATTATAATCGATTTTATTATTGTTTACTACTAGGTGCTCCCTGCCTTGTAAGAAGACGATATATTTTTATCCAATTCAACATGGCTTGCAATGCCTCCCTGAAGGTGGAGTATGCTTCTCTATTTTTAAATCTGGTCATGGATTGCTTGGGCCAAGAAAATATGGTGGAAATAATATATGTCACATCTAAGAATTCCTTGAAAAAATTCCATGTTTCTATTAACTCTCTTACCATTCCCTCTGCCACCAGAGTGCAAACTCCAAAAAGGAGCTGCTCTATCAGCCTAGATCGCAGGATAAAAAAATATGTGAAGGGTAACATAAGTGACATATCATAAGAAAGATATAAAAACTAGTGTAAATTACTGAGGTTAGGGGCCATTTTTTTTTAACCGTAGTGAAGTCAATCAAAAATAAACATTACTTTGGAAAGAAGATCCAGAGTGATTACAATAGGAAAGACAGACAAAGGTATAATAGGACATTTCTTCAAGAAAGAACTGGACATGCATGTAAGTTTAAAGGATTCATTCTTTTCTAGATAAAATTAGTAGAAATACTAATCAATACTTGAGGAAATTTTTTAAAATGCATTGATAAAAGAAAAAAACTTACATACATCCAAGTATAAAAACATATAGCTTCCTTAAATGAATACAAACAGAATTGGTATATCTCTTTTACAAAACTATGTGCAAGACAAGCACAATCCATGGAATGTTGAAGAAATTAGGTGGTGATGACATTATACATGGTTAAGTTGTTGTTTGTAAGTGAGGCCACAGAAAGGCATACTAAGATGGATATACATTCAGAAAATATATTAATGGCATTTCTCAAACTTCTTTATTGTAACCATCAAAAACACTACATAAATTAGAAATAATGACATTTATTGGTTCTCAGAATTCTGTTGATAAATCCAACTGCAGAAAGGGAAGGACACAGTGCAACTCAGAAACAAGAATCTAGGAACAGAACCCTACCAGAGTTCTCATTTCTCCCTGCCTCTTTCCCTGTGTCCTCTTGTTTCCCACGTGAAAGAAGTTGTTTGTCACAGCTTAGAAAGCCTGGTAAAAACTCCCAAAACCTGTGAGGACAACAATAGCAACAACAACAAAAAAGAGAGTGAGGGAGAGAATTTGTTTTAAATCTTGTTATAAAACATAATTTTAAAGTTAAAATTTTCAGAAGAGAAGCTCTTCAATAGTAAAATAATGTAATAATATCTGGATTAAAAATTCCAAATCATGTCCTTATAGATAGGAACAAGGATTAGAGACGAGGACTGGTAGTAAAAGTTTATTAAACTCTTTGAATAAATAGGACAAAGCACACGACAGAGAGGAAAAGAAATAATCCAGAGAGAATAAGTTTGAAAAATTTACCTTTTATTATTTTATTATTAAATGATAAATAATGAAAAGATTCTAAGCATTTTCTTCATGAAAGAGAACAATCACCTAAGCTAAACTGTTACTAATTTAAGACTTAGTAAGATAAAATCAGGAATAAGAGAGAAAAAATAAATATTATAATTCATAAATAAATCCAAGAGGTAATTTTTTAAAAGATGATGTGGACAAACCTTTAGGAACATAGAGAAATAAAAAACACAATGCATTAAATATGAAAAAAGATAAGAGGAAAAACATATTTGATATTCAGTAAATATTTAAATTTTTCTAAGAAATAGTTTTTGAGGAAGATATAAATTATGAAGACATATTCAAAAAGACCAACAGTGATAGAAGAAATGAAAAAAGGAATTGCCAAAAACCCACGCAAAGCTAATCCTATATGCTTCTAGAATACACAAAAGTTGGAGCTCATTTTTATGTAGACAGTATGATCAAATTGAAACCTAAAGAAAATATATCCTTATAGTCCTCAAAATAAATTCTAGAACTATAGATTTAAATCTACATAGTAAAAATTAAGAAGACACAAGAGAACAAATGAATACTAGAAGGTGAAATGGACTGTATAAAGGTGATCTAAGTGGATGAAAATAAGAGAAAGTAATACCTGATTTTACTATATAAACATGAAAAAAGGCAAGATTACAAAGTAAATAACCTAACAGGAAATGCTTTGCAAAATATTATTATGAAAAAAACACATTGTTTTCTAAGGATCTAAATTATTCTGGCAGGTTTATCAAAAAAAACAGGAATGCCCAATTTAAAATGAAAATTTACGTTGTGATATGAATGGTTAATTCACAACAGAATTTTAAATAACCAGTGAAAAGTTGTAGATACATTCAACTCTGCTAGTATTCAAAGAAATGTAAATTGAAGCTACATTGAAATATCATGTTTTCATCTATAAAAATTGGTGAAAGATCTAATAACTTGGGCGTGAGAGAGTCCTTTTAATAGACTTTCTCACACATTGCTATATAGAGTATATATTTGTACTTTTTCTAGAAGGAATTTAATATGTGTAAAAAGCCACAAAACATGCGAAACATTTATCCTAGCAGTAACATTTTAGAAATTTATCCTAAGGCTATAATCTAAGATGGGCATTAAAATTTATGTGTGAGTGTTTCTACAAAAATAGTTTTAAATAATGATAAAAATTGGAATAAATTAAAATGTCCATTAATAAGAGTCTGGTTAAAGACTCTGTTATGGGACAGCACATGATATAATATGATTTAGTCTAGTATCGATAATGAAAATAATTATCTACTAACACGAAAAGATATTTTTAAATTTTCAAATGTTTCTACTACCTTTTTTTAAAGATTCATTTTATTTATGAAGGGGGAGCATGAGTGAGGGAGGGTCATGGGGAGAGAATCTTCAAGCAGATGCCCTGCTGTGCACAGAGCTCCACACAGGGCTCGATCCCCTGACCCATGAGATCATGACCTGAGCCAAAACCAAGAGTCCAACGTTCAACCGACTAAGCAGTCCAGGCACCCCTCTGCTACCATTTTTAAGTAAAAAGTTGAAAATGTATTTACGGCAAACTATAACCATTGTTAACATTGAATGTGTAACCTGACTTTTGTATGCATATTTATGTAATTAGAAGATAATAGCTATTTCACAGAGACCATTTTAAGGATTGGCTTTAAAACTATATTTATATACATAAATATGTGTAGTGTAGCTTAGATGATACACATTGATGTGGATTCACTGCTGTTTGAACAATCGCATTTAAGAAGTGTTGAATAAAATTGCTGTAATGGATTCAAATCTTTGTCCTTTTTCTCCGTAACAATTTTATCACTGTCTTAGAACAAGTTAATGGAAGTGTGACAGATGAGACAAAGTGTACAGAGCAGAATGTAAAGAAACCAGTAGTAGTAGGGGCTATGTAAACATGAAGGGTGTGTGCCCTTTCTGAATGTATTCTAACTCAGTTTTTGCTCTTCTCTATGCTCTGCAAGCCAAACCAAACTCATCTCCAGGACTAAAGCAAGGCTAAAGAACAAGTTTGTGACCATAATGGGAGAATACTTCAGCTCAATTCACCATGTAGTTGATCAGTTCTATGCATTTCATCCTTATACTGGGGGATAGGAAGCAGGTAGTATGTCCATTTTACAGAAGAGATACCTGAGACATGGAAAGATTAATTTGTCTAAGGTCACACAGACAGTAAGTGGTAAAGCAGAAACTGGAGCCCAGAGCTAGGGCTCTTAGTTATCACACTACCAACAGTTTTTGAGGTCCTGCTTCAAACCTTATACAACATACTTTTGACACAAATGAATGAAACAGCCTCTTAGCAAACACATCATGTAATGATAGGCAAATATCACCCAATGTGGAATGTGTTCTAGTGGGAGAGCAAGAAGTACATTTGTAGCAGGGAGGCTGAAACCAGCTCTGCCTCCTGGATGCTAGTTTGTCATGCGTGGTTCTTTCCCCAAAACAATAACTCCTCCTCAAGCCACTCAGCCCCTTATGTCCACGGACTTCCTTTAGGCTCCCTTACTAATGTATAGACACTGCCAGGTATGTATAAATCTCAGCAATAATCATAGGTTGGGCCCTAGGAAAGGGTAGAAGTAGTAGGGGGCAGTGTCCTTACTACTTATGTACATTTATATAACATTTTCCATAACCAGGTGGTAAATTTTTAAGGTCTTGGGTAAGGTCAGATATATTTTCTCAAGATTCTTTATAATTTTTCATCTAGTTTTCCTTGAAAACCAGTGGGGTATTGTGGAAAGACTAGTAGTTCTGTGATCACCTGGGTCTGCTGGAATCCCGGCTTGGTCAGGGACAAGGCGAAGGATCGTGCAGAAGAAATTTAACTTCCTTAACAACGTATTAAGTGGGAATAATGAAAACTATATAAGGCAGGTAGGTATTAGAATAAAACCTACTTTTCTTCCACCTTTGAAATAAATTAATGAACTCATATACTCACAGCTCAGAGTGAAAGCAAACCTAATAAAAAGTATTAAAAAAAACTTGCAAGTATTCTTTATATACATGAAATTAAAGGCCAAGATATATAAAAGATACATAAAAGAAAAATATTATATTAAACTCCATCTTCTTGGCTAAAGGGAGGACCAAATTGTGTTTTATTCAATCCCCAAGACTAAGAAAACAGCAGAGTTTCCAACTTAAAACCAAATTAACAGCCTGTGGTTTCTGAGATAAATTACTCCAAAAGGACAGCAGATATCCCAGACCAGGAAACCAGGGGTGCTCTTGGGCTTTAGGCACTATAAAGTTAGATCTATGTAAATAAGTGGTCATTTGTGAGAAGCTTCCACAAACTCCTGTCCCAGGAATACATAGTCCTAGGAGCACAGAGTGGGAAACCGAGGCACTAGCTAAGTCTAACAGCCATATTTTACCAAGTTGTTTTAGCCACGTAAAACTCCACATTATTTCTAAGAGCAGATACCAGTACTGGGCTGGCCCATGCCCAATTTGGGTAATTGCATTCTGTCATATTTTAGATCTCCCTGGCACTTTTAATTAGTATAATTTATATTCTTCCCAGTTTATAATCAAAACTGCCTTGTATTGTAGTTGTGGGATTACACAAAGACAGAAGCTAAATTAACAAACAACTAGTAAATTATCGCTATTTTTCATTTCTCTTTTGCTTTACATTTCTATGGACTGCTAAATGTCAGGGAATACTGACATTTATATCAACTTTATAAGACCACTAAAGCTTCACCGTAACCTAATATTAACATCTACGATAAGTTAGATTACACATTAAAAAATAAATTCCCATTTGGGTATATACCTATATCTTAGGACAGAGATAAAGAAAATAATGAATCTTTTCTAAAAGAAAAAAAATCACCTCAGTATATAAATAAGGAGTATAGTATGTTCATTTTTTTCAATATTTATTAGATTTCCACTTATACCAAGTACTGTTCCTGGTGTTGAGGTCCAGAGATGAACAAGAGATAACGTTCCTCAGATCTTTAAAAATCACTAGTCCCTGTTTAACTCATTTAATATTCACGAGAGCTTTATGAGGTAAATACTAATGTAACCCCTATTTTATAGGTAAGAAACTGAGACAAAGTATGTTTTAATAACTTTCTAGAGATATGAACAGTTATAACCACACCTTACCTTCAAAATTTGGCCATTGATGCCAATAACTGTGCCCTTCACCACTTGGACCATCTCTCCCACTGACAGAACAGTCCTGGGCTTTAATATTACATAGAGGATAGTGGACAATAAAAAATAGACAAACTAGCAAGAGACCTCTCTGCAAGTGATTACGTACAACTGTTGTAATGAGAATTAAAATATGATAGCTGAATAAAAAAAAATAATGAGGTAGTTTCTTTAGGCTGGGTGATAAACTTTTCTGTTTAAGCTGAGAGATCTGGAACACAAGAAGCCAGCTAAGCAAACATGAGGGGAACAATGTTCAAAGCATAAAGAGGAGCTAATGCCAGGTCTAGGAGATGGAATAGATGTGGCATATTTCTGGAATCAGAATAAGCCCAGAATGGTTGAAGCACAAAGGCTAAGGGGGAAGAGGGTGAATTTTGATTGGGAGCAGGCACAGAATTATGAAAGACTTAAGCAGTTTAAGGTATTTAGCTTTTATGTGTAATGGGGAACTTTGGAGGATTTTAAAAAGTTAAACAGCACATTCTAATACTGGATGATGGACATTAAGGAGGGCATGTGATGTAATGAGCACTGGGTGTTATATGCAACTGATGAAATCACTGACCTCTACCTCTGAAACCAATAATACATTATATGCTAATTGAATTTACATTAAAAATAAAATAAAAAAATAAACTGGGGAGTAGTAGCTAAACTTCCTGAATTTTTTTTTTAAAAAGGAAAAAGATAATTTTGTAAGGAAAATCTATTTAAGGGGTGGGCAAGAGTAGAAGGAAAGAGAATTTGATGCCTCACATAAGAGAAGACTTTTATTTGGACTAGGGTGTATTTGGAAATTATGAAAAAGAATAAGAAAAATTTAAAATATGTTTTTGTTGACTTTGCTGATGAACACCTGAGGGGAAGCAGGTGAGGAAAAAGTATCAAGTAAAAACCAGAAATAGTCATTATTTAGGAAAACCTAAGTCTATTCCACCAAAGGATTTCTATAGTTTCTTCTGAGAATTCTTATTTAGACCAAAAAGATGATTGTTATATAAATTTTACTTTTTAAGGGGAGTGGGATAGGATTGGTGAAATAGATGAAGGGGATTAAGAATACACTTGCCATGATGAGCACTAACTAATGTATAGAATTGACAAATCATTGTATTGTACACCTGAAACTCATATAATATTGTACATTAATTATACTTCAATAAAAATATAAATTTTACTTAACTTCATTATCTGTGTCAACAGACCCTTATGTTTAATTCTTCATATTTTAAGAAATGACTTAAGGCACATATGAGCACTCTTAACCTTGTTTAATATACTTATTAATTTGTATAACATATTTATGATTTGACAAGACTGCCTAGAAATTTGCTCATTTGAAATCATTACCTAATATTACAGAAATAGTTACACAGAAGGGCATCTTGAACATGTATTTTTGGTGAACAACACACAAAAAACACTATTTTTAGCTACTGAATAGAACACTGAATTATCATGCTAATCTCATATCTCCTTAAACAGAAGATAGTATATTTGTTTTTTAAATTAAGGTGTGAAAGGATACATCATGGTCCTTAAGTTGTGTGAATTGTACGAATAAAAGATGTCTAAGATAATTTAAATTGGATGTTTTTGGCAGAAAATTGTTTAAATAAAGATTTTGGAAAAATTGAAAGTATTTGCCATAGGTATTAATGGGATCTGAAATAATGGTAATAAATTTTGGTCACTAAAACTTGAATTTTAGAAAGTTTATATTTTTTTCCTCTTTTAATATGCAATGTGTCTGCATATGTTTGGGCTGGTGCTTTGACAGATTATCTATCCTGAGCCCCTTTTCTAGCACTATTTTGCAGTGAAAAAAAAAATACCCTGATCTCAGATAGTTTTGGTTAATTTTGGGTGGTCAAGAGATTAGAAGGAAGAAGACATGGGTGTACAATGGTAGAACATTTATAGTAAGAGACTGTTCTCGATGATCTATGACAAACTTCATATTTTATAGCCCTCAGTCTCTTCCTGGGCTCTAAACTTACTAGAAGAGTCTTTCCACCTGGACATCCTGCAGGCTGACCCAACCTGGCTAAAAATTACAATAATTTAGTTTGTGCATTCACTACTCCCATTAATAAAATTATCATTTGCCCAGCTCTTCAAGCTCTTGTGTTTAAAGCCTTCTGTAGCAATTTTATTACCCTTATTGACAATCTGTCACTAAGTCTGATTAATTTTACCTTTCAAATATGTCTAGTTTATCCCCTCCTCTACTTTACTATTACCACTGCCTTAATGCCTTTGTTTCTCCATCTCTTAGCTAGATTGTTGCAATAGTTCCCCAACTCCTCTTTTCTGGCTCTTCACCCCAGCTCAGCATCCACCCTGGTACCACTTAGCTTTCAAAAACACAAATTTGATTACCATTTATAAAATATTGATCTTTCTCCTTATCACTGTCAAATTAAATCCACACAACTGAAGATGTGGTAAAGATATCTTTATAAAGTGGCCTTACCTAATTTTACCATCATCTTCCATCTTTAAGTATTTCCCAACAGACTCTTAACTATCTTCCAAAGAACTGAGTTGCACTCTACCTCTCACTGAGCCTCCCAAGCTTTTTGATACCCTGATTCAGCTTGCTTGAATAACTCTGCTCTCTTCTCATTTGAATATATTTATCACAAAACTGGATTTTTTATTTGTTTCCTATAAGAGAATCTTCTTCTTTAAAAGTCTCAAAAGTATAAGCAGAGTATTAGCATAATCCCAAGTGGGAAGCCAACAAAAATCACAGCTCCTTCAGATGTACCTCTTCCAGGATTTTTGCTTGTTTTTGTTTCCTGTCAATTCCTGCCTAACATTTCTCAGATTCCTAGTTGAAGTTAGCTGCTAGCAGCACCATAAACTCTGATTTCTCCACATTATTTTATACCAGGTTCAATTTTTTGGAGGAATTTCTCTAGGGCATTAGGACTGTAACTTCTGATTCAGTAATTCTGGGTTTGAAGACTTATACGTGTGTTTCATTTGCTACTAGACTTAAGAATAAAAGTGCAAATGCATAAGAATTTAGGCATAAAATCTGGACACCTTGCTTTACTGTCACCAAATCCCAGTCATAAGTGCTCTCGCTGGATCAAAGCCCCTTTCTATTCCTTTGGGGTCTTTTTGCTCCAAATTTTGTTTATAAAATCTCGTCCCTAAAACATACATCTTCTACTACCCCAAATCCTTCCCTGTTTCCCACCCCTACTCCCTACCCCCAGGAACAAGTTTGAACTAGGAGTCTTCTGGTGAGGAATGATACTAAATGAATGTTCACATTCTCCTACATGAGTACACCAGACACTACAGACAGTCTGGTATTTTCTTGTCTGCCTAATGAGGAACAAAGATTATTTCTTAATTTTTTCAATGAAATTTGTTTCCCAGAATATGTGATAAATTCTAAGGATGCTGCTATGCCTAAATGATGGGACAGATGCAGATAGATGACAGATTGTTATTCAGTATAATGGCCTAAAATATGCAGAATGAAAGCTTTTAATTTTGAGTGTAATTACTTGCTCTGGTTGTATAATTGCTTGTCATCTAAGTTTTTTGTCCTAATAATAATAGGGATTTTTTTCCTTCTCTGCAATTTCTCACTCAAGGGAGAATAAAATCTGACAAACATATTGCAAACAATATATTAAAAATTATGTGGATATGGAATCATGATATATGTATAAAATGCCTTTTGAAAATGATGTGATGGGGCGCCTGGGTGGCTCAGTGGGTTAAGCCTCTGCCTTCGGCTCAGGTCATGATCCCAGAGTCCTGGGATCGAGCCCCGCATCGGGCTCTCTGCTCAGCGGGGAGCCTGCTTTCCCCCCTCTCTCTCTGCCTGCCTCTCTGCCTACTTGTGATCTGTCAAATAAATAAAATCTTTAAAAAAAAAAAAAGAAAATGATGTGATAATATCATCGTCATTTAGTCTAGTCCTTTATTGTTCTCATGAAGAATCAAATCTAGATTAAATGACTCTTTAAAGGTTACATAAATATCTGATCTCTTGGTTCCTAGGAATCTTGACTCTGAGTCTAGTGTCTCTTCCCTCATATCACACTGTTTCAATATTCTTTAAAGAGTTAGTATAATCCTTTCATATTTACATGGCTGGTTTCTTCTTCTGCAGTCATCTACCAAACCCCTTGTCACTGAATCTATCTGCAGTACAGAGAGGTTCAAACGAACAAGCATAGTGAGAATGGCCTAGAACAGATCTCATCCTCTAAATCTGGCTTGCCTTTGTGTCCTCAGCTTTTGATGTGCATTGTCATATAAAAGTTAAGAGGAAAAGGACAAGACTTGAGATGCTATTAATAACATAGTGCTATAGATAAAACAAGAATTCTTCCTTTTTCATATTTTCTAAAGAATGTCATGCTCCTAGATGAAGGGCCAGGTCCTGGAGGGGCTACCAATGCCACCCCATGCTTCTTCCAGATGTGATGATTCCTCTGCAAAAGTCTGAGTTGTCCTAATAGTCTGGAATGTGCTGTCCATGGTGTTGAGGAACAGGTGCTAAATATAGCTCTGCTACAAAATCCTCTCCCAAGTGCTTAGATGGGGCAGTATCTAACTTTGTGTTGCAGGGGCCTGGAGGAAGCTATGAAAGACATGCAACCATTGAAAAAAAGTAACAGCTCAAAAAGGTAGCTTTAAGAAAATCTTATTTATAACTACAACTGAAGTTAAAATGAACAATTCACATCACTAGGAGAAACAGATTTAAATTTATTTGTAACTATTCTACTTTTCCTAAAAGTAATACTCCTTATATGCTTTAAAAATTAGAGCAAGAGGGGCACCCAAGTGCTCAGTTGGTTAAACATCTGCCTTCAGCTTGGGTCATGATCCCAGTGTCCTGGGATCAAGCCCCACATCAGTCTCCATGTTCAGCGGGAGTCTGCTTCTCTCTTTCCCTCTGCCCCTCTCCACTGCTCTGGCTCTCTCTTTCTCTCTCTCTTTTGCTCATGTGTTCTCTCTCTCAAATAAATATATAAAATCTTTTTTTTAAAAGTAGAGCAAGAGTTTTGGTTGTTGTGCTCCTAGTTATATTTCCTTCCAAAAATTTAAAGTAGTTTAGTGTGATATAGAATAACTGTCAACCAAAAAAATAAAATTATCCAGAGAAAATTAAGTACAATTTACCCTGTGGATATAGGAAAACTAGATAGGTGTTACAATTTAGCTTTAAGCTGAGATCTAGGTGAAGTCAGAAAGCAGGAGCACTGGTGGACAAAGAAAGGTAGAAGTACTTCTTACTGTGTGAATTATTGCATATTTAGAAGACACGTTCCATCTGTAGCCCCTCCATGTACAAATATCTCCTCATTCAACCACTATACACTTGAAAATGGATATGCATAGGAGATAAGCACCTAAGTATTCCAAATGGCTTTGGCTACTTTGCTATTCATTTTTCTGGAGTAGATACACTGTATTCTAATTGGAGATATTCTCTATGATGCACATAGAATCAAGATTGCAAACTACAGTTGCGCCCCAGACCCTTCTTAGACTGGTAGTGCACAATTTTTATTGGCATCCGAGCCTACTGACCTTGATCTTTGCTAGTGCTATGTGAGGTCTCCCAATAATTCCTGAAATGTGAAGTCATGTGCCTGCTAGAAATATGGGTCCCTGTCTCATATATTTTATTTACAATTACTTCTCACTCACTCAAAGTAGAAGGCTGTCCTAATATGAATTCCTGAGAGGTAGTTCTAAGAGTCATTTTGGAGTACTCCAAACATGCTAATATCATAATCATCACACCCAATCTATCTGAGTTTCAAACTATCTAGAGCATGAAAGAAGACAATTGAGAGTGTGTAGGGCCACAAAGGCAATAACAATGATAAATGTCAGTGCAAGCTGGGTGCTCAAAGGCACTATCTGTGCTACTCGTTCAGAACTGATGTCTCTGTAAACACTTCTCTCTACATTTTTCTCTGTTTCCTCATGTTTTGGGCATTGTTGATACTTTCTAGAAAGTGGGTCTATTTTTTTTACAAATATTTACTATAGTCAACTATTGAAGACATTACTTTATTCATCATTCACATTGTTCTTGTTATTTCCCTGTTGCTGAGCATTTTCCCATTAGAGTTATAGTTTGTTAGGCACTAGTGACCCCATTATTACTAAATCCAAAGACGATTCTAATTCTTAGTTTCCTTTCTTCTTAAAGTACACTCTCACTGTGGCTCTATGAAACCACACTATTCTTTTCTTCCACCACTTAATATATATAACCCTTAAATGATAATTTCTCTCAGTCTTCTATACCAGTTTCTCTTCTCTTTCCATTCTACATTGCTTATGTTTTTTTCTGTTCTCAAGTCCTGTGATGACCTACTCCAACTACTTTCCAAAACTCACATCCCAAATGTCCAACTCCCTTTTCAACATTTCTGCCTTAGTGTCTTGCTGTTCCTGCAAATCAACATATCCCAAACTGAACCTATCACTGTACCTGCCACACAAACACACACACACACACCCCTCATTGTCATTTCATTATTTATTCTCAAAGAATTAAGCTAACATCCACAGTTATCCACATCAAACTTCTAGCAGTCATCCTTCATGCCATCAACAACCACATTTTCCCCCATTTCATTCACAGAAACTATTTCCTGTCCATGGAAGCTTGTAAATGGCCACTGGATGTTTTCACTTCTTTTTACCTTCAGTACCATGAACTCAGTGCAGCCACTGTCAACTCTTACCCAAATTGCTACAACAGCCTTGCTTTTATTGATACCCAGTACTACATTCCCCCATTGATTCTTCACAAAGAAGCCACAGTAATTTTTTAAAACATCTTATTAAATTGATTTTCTTAGACTCTTGTCTGTCTTTTCATCGCCATTTAGGATGAAAACCAAACCTGCCAGATCTGACTCCTTGCTATATCTCTAGCCTTTCTCCTGCCACTTCCCCACCTCCTTTTGTTCTGTTCCAATTATACTGACTTTTTAAAATTCACTGAGTAGGCCATGTTCTCTCTTGACTTCTGATCTTTACTTGCTTTTAATCCTACCTGGATATTCTCCTCTCTTCTCTTTATGTGGCTAACTTGTATTGATCAGTCAGATCTCAGTTTAAAAGTCACTTTCTCTAAGAACCCATTATTGTAGCTCCCTCATTCCCTCTGCACAAACTGAGATACTTTGTTCTCCTTGATCCTTGCATTTCCACCATATTACTTATGAGAATTCCTTTCTTCCTCTTTATCTCTAATGTCTAGCACAATACTTGGCACAAATGGACACTTAGTGTTTACTGGAGGATGAACAAAGTACAAAGTGTGGGTTTTTTTTTTCCATTGAGTTAATATATATTCTTGTTCTGTCTACAATAAGACAATGCTACCCTACATGCAAATTACAGACATATATATATATATATATATATATATATATATATATATATATATATATTTAGTGTATCTGCAGAGAGGGAAAAGAATTTGCAGGGCGATGTTAGGAGAAATAGGGAACAGAGAGTGGTTTCAGGCCAGATACAGTTCTTCAAGGCTTCAAGTCAATTAAAACTGAAAAAACTAAAAAAAAAGTAACTTTGGATTTTTTTATCATGAAAAATTGTTTATTTTGATTTGCCTTTTAGCATTTTGAGAATACGTATTTAAGAGGAATGAAAGAATTAAGAAGACCAGAATTCTGCAGATGTCAATTGAATTCTTGCTGAAAAAAATAAAACTTTCATGTTTTCTTTTTATTTAATCTCAGGAGAAAACAGATAAGCTATAAATGACATCTTGGGATACTCCAAACAAAATTATTTCTATCTGGGCTTAGAATCGATAGTATGACCTTTTATAGAAATCAGAAAATGTATGCTGCTAATTATGATTTACTTAAAGATTAAGTAGGCTTTGCATTACCTTTACACATATCTGCAAGAAAGTCTGTGGACAGTTTGAGAAACATACATGGGGTTAGGAATTTTAACAAATCTGGAATTTTTTAACAACAAAAATGAATAGTGTGTAAATAATCTAAAATTGTCTACAAATGAGTTATTGCACTTCTGTAGTAAATGGATGTACACTGAAATTTTTGTGCATTGGTTGATATAATAAAAACAAAATACAAAATAGGCCAAACAATATGATTTTTGGTTCTACTAGTTTATAATGTTTCCCTAGCTGACAATAAGGCGACCAGATTTTTTCCCCCAATCAGGAATTATTTATATAAATGGTTATTTTAGGGGCACCTGGGTGGCTCAGTGGGTTAAAGCCTCTGCCTTTGGTTCAGGTCATGATCTCAGGGTCCTGGGATCGAGCCCCGCATCCGGCTCTCTGCTCAGCAGGGAGCCTGCTTCCCCCTCTCTCTGCCTGTCCCTCTGCCTACTTGTGATCTCTCTCCTCTCTGTCAAATAAATAAATAAAAATCTTAAATGGTCTTTTTAAAAAAGATTTGTCTGCCTACCAGCCCCTCCCAACCTCCCTTCCCCCACTCCCTCCTTCCCTCCGTGTGTGTGTGTGTGTGTGTGTGTGTGTGTGTGTGTGTGTGTGTGTGTGTGAAGTCAGTGAGAATCACATCCGGCTGAGTTTGGAGATCCTACTAAGAATTAAACTGAATTAGCTAAGTTTATGGATCATGATACCATTTGTTTTATGTAATATTACAACAATATTATGTAATAATATAATATATTCAATATAATGATATTCAGAATTCTGCTCCTTCTGTCTCACCAAATAAGCTATGTTTATATGCATTTATATGTATTAAACACTTTATATAAGGTTTTTAGAAGATGAGAATTTACACAGAGCTCCAGCTTTTCGCCATTCTGCTCCCTTCTTCTCTGCCTTTCCCCAAACTCCTGTTTTTCTCGTGAAGAGATGTTCCATCTTTTTGTTTGCTGTGTGCTAACTTAAGTCTTTTGCCTTTCAGGGTCTTCTCTCCCTTTCCCATAAGGAGCTTATCAAGCTATTTCCTTAAACAAAAATTATTCTCTCACTAAAATCATTCTGTCCTCACCTTATTTTTAAAAAAAGCAAAACCCAAAGAACTTTACCATGTTACAATAAAGTTGTGTCTTTTAAACACTAATAAGCCTATTCGTTTATACTTTTACCATATTCTAATAAAGTAATAAGGTTATGCTGATGTGTAATAATAAGTTTGTGGGAAATAAAGTAATACCAGAAGTCTTTTAATGGTAAAGGAAACGTAATTAACTAGTTTAAATTTCAAAATCTAAAATAAACTGATTACTTTTTGGCATTTTACAGTGATGGGACTATTATAAACATTGCCTAGCAAAATTTTTAAGATTGTAAGTAAGTTAATAAATGAACATTTGGGTGACCAAATATGTGTTATTGGCATGCATATTATGCAAAAATTATAATAATTTAAGAGCAATTGCTCTAAGTCATATTTCATTAACTATTTAAGAACCTATTTATGCCTAAATACATAATAGTTTCCCTTTTATCACTTTTAAAATGAATACTATTTTATCACCTTAGAGCAGTAATTCAGAATTAACATCACTTTACTGAATAAATTAGATAAGCTTGAGATGAAAGTGATGTGCTGAATTCATCCTTTACAACAACCAGGAAAGAAAATCCATTGCTTTCTGGAATGAACACAATACAGATAATGGAAACAAAATAAGGCTAGAAAATTTGGTTCTGGTGTTTGAATCGGGCAAGTATTGAACACGAAATCTAAATTCATTTCAATTCTGCCTTGTTTGAAGGTTATTATACAGGTTCCTCTTTATTTTTTTTATGTTCCTTTTTTTGTTCTTAATGTTTTTTTTTAACTACCATATCTTCAATATTAAAAGGGGAAATTAGAAAAAAGAAAACTAACAAAAATCAAAATAAAGAGTCATCTGAGGAACAGTTGGCAGCATAAAATGTTAGCTACTGACCTTTAAAACTTTCTGTCCTAGTTATTGAGAGAGTCATTTATATGAGAGAGCTGGTGAATCATCCATTCAATCAATAAATCTCCTTCATGGAAGTTGTGTTGTTGCTCAAGATTTGATAAGGTGAGCTAATGTCCCTACATCCTAAAAACCTGTTAAGGTCTACAAGACAATGCTATTCTTTAAGACTTCCTGGGATAAAGCAAAGAATATAAAATTACTACCATTAAATTGAATAAAAAGGCAAAGTTACCAACCCTACTCTGTAACCTTGGAACAACTGGAGTTAGTTAAACCCCTACATTATTGCCTGTATGTGTTTTGAGTCTCAATGTGAAGCTTGTGCTGGCAGAGATGATTGACTCTCACCTCTGAGCCACTTAGAGTGGCCTGGAAGGATGGCAGATGCAACCAGAATGATCAGAAATACATTCTAAAACAAATTAATGAGACTGTTTGTATTACCAACTAAATACTTAATGGCAAGACCTTGGTCAATATTATTTAATGGAAAGAGAATTCACAGGCACCAATTTTGCTTTATGGAGTTATAAGAGGTTATACCAAAGATCACAGACCAGCTACTCAGAGACTTTTTTTCCTTATTTCAATCATTCTGTCTTTTATGTCCAGTGGTGAAACTTATACACTGATTTTTTTTTTTTTGGCATTTAAGGACAAGAACAAGAAAAACAAATGATGACAATATCAAAATCCGTTTAAGTTTTTTTTTTAAGATTTCCTTTATTCATTTATTTGAGAGAGAGAGACAGATACAGAGAGTGAGCACAAGCAGGGGGAGGGACAGAGGAAGCAGCAGACTCTCCATTGAGCAGGGAGCCTGCTGCAGGCTCAATCCCAGGACCCCAGGATCATGACCTGAGCTGAAGGCAGATGCTTAACCAACTGAGCCACCCAGGCACCCCCTTCCCTTCAAGTTTTTGATTCAGTAAATATTCTTACATACCTACAAAACAATTGCATACAACTTAGATTCCATGTGCTGAAACACATCTGTGGGTTATATTTCCTACCCATAAATTGAATCAATTTTCATTATTGGAAAGCCTAAGTTACAAAGAAATATTAATGTAAAAGAAAATCCACTTAAAATATGTGTATTCTGTATTAATGGGAATACACAGATCTTCTTCCCTCATAACTCTTGGTGATTTTGAGAGTTTCCTATAAGAGCAACCAAGATTAGTAAGGATTCATATTAGTTGAGTAGTAAAAACTTTTCTCTTTTTCTCTGTGCTTGTTTTATAAGGAGAGGTTGATAAAAGAAAAAAAATGTGGAACGGTCATTCAGCTCCTCCCACTTAAGTTAGCTAAAGCAAAATTTGAAAGTTCTGGATTTCTACTTCATCTTTAGAAATACACACAAAATATTTGATTATTTCTCAAAATTTCTTCCTACACTCTGATGGTTTTCTAGTAATTTGGGTTTTAGAAAGAAACTCAGTTGGGCTGCAAATTAACTTTCTATAACTTACATACAAATAAACCATAACTATTTCCTTCATTTTTTTGGCTTCTCTAGTCTCTTTCATAAGAAACCACCCACTGGTAAGAAAAAAAATCAAATCTCCTATCCAGTTCAAAACCTGGACTACTTATACTGTTAAACCATCCTTCAGATAGCCTCCAAAGTAACTTCTCCACTTCTTGGTTCAAGCATATGGTTGTAGGGAGGGCTGTGTGTATTGGGGGGCCTTATGCCAGTCCAGGACTGTGCGCTGATATGTGCTTGCTTTTTAGGGTGAATCCTATTTCTGTTTTGCCTTTAGGTATCCCTGGCTTTTAATGCTTAAGTCTGTGTCCATTAATCTTTTTTTCTACCCTCAGATCTAGAAACAGCCCTGGTGGCAGTCCCTGATGAGCCTCATCTACCTGGGGATTTGTCCATGAATTAATCAGGGGTCTGAGTGCAACTGTCAGTGATCTTAGTCAGAATGACCTTCTCTTATGTGCTCCTTGGACAACCACAGGGATTCTAGCAAGCTTTTCACTTGTTCCCAGTTCTGTAGTATGGGAAACAATGATTCTTCTGGGGAAATAAAACTCAACTACTCCCTCTGCTGGACAGCATGGCACCACCAAGGTTACTTTGATGAGTGTTGCCAGGTCATTGATTCTGGGTTCCTGAGAATCCCAAATGAGTTGTGCCCTAACTAATATGTTCCATCCTACCATAAATGCCACTTTCTAGAAAAACATCTAGAAGAATAAAGTCAGGACACCCATTTATAGTCATCTCCATTACCTCCTCTTCTATTCCATCCCTCCTCTGATTTCTCTGGGGTCAGAAAAATACTGGCTTTTCTGCTTGCTTTCTTTATTTGGACCTTCCTCGTATAGCCCACACTCTGAGCTCTTGATAGGCTAAAAAGAGAGATAAAGAAGTTTGACAATCTTTCCTCATGACAATATCCTAGTTCTCAAGGTTATTGACTTCCTTCCAAATATTATTTTTAAATGTCAGAAGCTGAATATTTTCCTTTTATTTCTTCTGTAACAAATCCTAATCCTCTTCAAGCAGGACAGAGTTGGGTAAAGAGGATGTGATACAAAGGAAAGTTTCAAAGGTTAAAAGGAAAAGCACATAAATAACCTCAGACCATCACACTTAGTACAAATTTTTTTCTTTTTATGCTTCTAAAAGAAGACCATGAATATAAAGTACATATAAAATTCAAAGGACAGTGTCTTAAAAGTAGTAAGTTCCAGAGTCAGAAAACATAACACTGGTAAGCTTATGGCATAAAAAATTAAACATTTGTATAATAAAAATAGTGATCAAAAATTAATTTATTGGATAAAATACTCAATATAATTATTGAAGCATTGAAACTCATAATTCTCAGAAGCTTGTACAAATAAATAAGGAACATATAGGCATCCTATTCATAAATAAGCAGTGTGTTAAAGTAGAAATGCAAATGGCCAAGCAACACTAAAATAAATATTCAGGAGATTTCTGATTTCTAGTTTTACATGTAAAAAGTGTGGAAGTTGTCACTCTATTTTAATGATAAGCAAAAAGCCGAATAGACTGAACAATTGACAACTTTTCTTGAATCCATAAAAGAGGACACAGAGCAAATTGCTTCCCCCAATATTTGAGGGACAGAAAGGTAATTGTAAAGAGTCACAGCCTACTGATACAGAGACTGCTCTGGAAACCAGTGCCCAGGTAGGAAAACCTAAGCTGTAATTGGTGAATTGCTGAGGCTTTGTGTGGATGACTCTGAGAGTCAAATCTCCAGATGAATTTAGTCATATGAAACCACAACAGTTTGGAGAGATTTATCTCCAGGAGCCCAACCAGGTTCCCACAATAAGTATTAGAGAATGAAATATATGACAGCACTGTTTTTCTTAATAAGACCTGAGTTAGAAGAAACCAGTTAACCAAAGCCTAACCTCCTGGGGCTTTATCAGAGCCTAACTAACCTGAGAGAAAGGAAATACCCAACTCCAGCTAGCTCTAGTAGTCCTGCCTGACCTAAAGAGGAAAGAAAGAAAAAAAAAAAACAACCTAAGAAAGACTTGTTTAAAATTTTTTTAAAGATTTTATTTATTTGACAGAGAGAGAAACAGCAAGAGAGGGAACACAACCAGGGGGAGTGGGAGAGGGAGAAGCAGGTTTCCTGCTGAGCAGGGAGCGCATGCAGGGCTCGATTCCAGGACTTGGATCATGACCCAAACCGAAGGCAGCCACTTAACAACTGAGCCACCCAGGCTCGCTGAAGTCCACAGTCCAGACTCAGGTTCGGTAAAAGACAAACTAGTCACAGGGCAATAGAATGCTTCTCCTTCTCCCACAACTTACTACCACATTACTATAGGCCTATTTACAGCAGTTGCTTTTACCAGGTACATTATGTCTGTCTACCAAGAAAAAAATTATAAGCTAAACCAGAAGAAATACAATTTAAAAGAAACATAATGGGCATCAGAACCAGACATGGTAAAGATGTTGGAATCATCAGGTTGGGAATTTAAAATACCTATGATTAATATGTTAAGGGCTGTAATGGATAAAGTAAACAGCATGCAAGAAATGATGGCTAATATAAGTAGAGAGATGGAAATACTAAGAAAGACATAAAAAGAAATTCTAGTAATAAAACAAATTTTAACAGAAATAAAGAATATCTTTGATTAGCTTATTGGTAGACTAGATACAACTGAGGAAAAAATATCTGTACTGGAAGATATAGCAATAAAATCCTCAAAAACTGAGAAAAAAAAAAAAGAGGGGGGAAAAGATTGAAAAAAACCCCCATAATATAATATCCCAAAGACAACTACAAAATGTGTAATATATGCATAATTGGAATAACAAGAAGAAAAAGGAACAGAATATATGAAACAATAATGACTGAGAATTTCCCTCAAATTAATGTCAGACAGTAAATCACAGATCTAGGAAGCTGAAAGAATGTCAACCAGCAAAAATGTCCAAAATGCTATACCAAAGCTTTTATTTCTTAAGCTACAAAAGATTAAGGATAAAGAAAAAGTCCTGAAAGAAGCCATAGGGGGAAAAACACCTTACCTATAGAGGAATGAATATAAGAATTACATCCAGTGTCTCAGAAAGCATGCAAGCAACAAGAGCATGGAGTGAAATATTTCCATATTGAGAGGAAAAAAAAAAACAAAAAACACCCCACCAACCTAGAATTCCGTGCTTTGTGAAATTATCCTCAAAACTGAAGGAGAAATAAAGACTTTATTGGAAAAGCAAAAGTGAAGGAATTTGTTGCCAGGAAACCTACCTTGAAAGAAATGTCAAAAAAGTGCTTTACAGAGAAGGAAAATAATATAGGTCAGAAAGTCAATCTACATTAAGAATATCGAAGAAAGAGTAAGTGAATATAAAATTTAAAAAATATATTTTAATTGATCTAATAAATGAACAAAGATAGTTTTTCAGTAAGTAGTTACTGGAACAACTGGATGTCCACATATAAGAAAAATAAGACAAAAACAGAGATGGACACAAACCATAAGAGACTTTTAACTATAGGAAATAAACTGAGGGTTGCTGGAAGGGGGTTGCAGGAGGATGGGGTAACTGGGTGATGGGAATTAAGGAGGGCACTTGATGTAATGAGCACTGGGTGTTATATGCAACTGATGAATCACTAAATTACCTCTGAAACTAATAATAAACTATATGTTAAATTGAATTTAAATAAAGAAAACAAAAGAAAATGAATTTAGACACAGACCCTACTCTTCACAGAATTATAGCTCGAGGACCTAAATGTAAAATACAAAACTATAAAACTCTTAGAAGATAGGAAAAAATTTACATGACTTTTGAGTATTATGATGCCTTTTTAGGTACAATAAAAATACCACCCATGAAGGAAATAATTGATTGGCTAGACTTCATTAAAATTAAAGACTTCTGGGGTGCTTGGGTGGCTCAGTCAGTTAAGCATCTGACTTTTGATTTTGGCTCAAGTCATGATCTCAGTGTCCTGAGACTGAGCCCCACATCAGGCTTCCTGTTTGGCATGGAACCTGTTTAAAATTCTCTCTCCCTTTCCCTCTCCCTCTGTCCCTCCCCCACGCTTTCTCAAAAAAAAAAAAAAATTAAAAACTTCTGAGAAAAACAATTTCAAGGAAATGAGAAGCTAAGCCACAGATAGGCAGAAAATATTTGCAAAAGACACATGTGATAAAAAAGCATTATCCAAATTACGCAAAGAACACTTAAAACTCAGCAATAAGAAAACAATTATATTTTTTAAATGGGCCAACAACTTAATAGACACTTTACAAAGAAGATATACAGATGGCAGGTAAGTATATTAAAAGATGCTCCATATAATATCAGGGAACTACAAATTAAAATGTGATACCACTACACACCTATTAAAAATAGCCAAAATTCAGAACACTAACAACACCAAATGCTGATGAATATATGGAACAACAAGAATTCTCTATCCTTGCTAGTAGGAATAAAAAATGCATAGCCACTTTGGAAGTCAGTTTGGCAGTTTTTATTTGTTTTACAAAAAAAACAAACCAACTAACAAATCAGGCCATGATCCAGCAATCACACTCTTTATTAATTACCTAAAACTGAAAACTTGTATCTGCACAAAAACCAGCTCCATGCATGCCTACAGCAACTTCATTCACAATTGCTAAATTTTAGAAGCAACCAAGATATCCTTCAGCAGACAAATGGATAAACTGTGGTAGCTTCATACGTTGGAATATTATTCATCACTAAATGAAATGAACTATCAAGCCATAAAAAGACAGAAAGGAAACTTAAATGCATATTACTAAGTGAAAAAAGCCAATCTGAAAATGCTCCAAACTGTATGATTCCAACAATATGGCATTCTGGAAAATGCAAAACTATAGAAGGAATAAAAGGATCAGCGGCTACTGGGAGGGGTAGGAGGGATGGGGAATTGGGAGAATAGGGTGAATAGAAAGAGCACAGGTTTTTAGGGCAGTGAAAATACTCTGTATGATACCATAATGATGGATATATATTATTATACATTTTTCAAGCACTTAAAACGTGTAATACCAAGAGTAGACTGTAATGTTAACTATGGACTCTGGGTGATGATGATGTGCCAATGTAGGTTCATCAGCTGTAACAAACGTACTACCCTATTGGGACATGTTGATAATGGGGAGGCTACGCGTGGGTGGGGAAGGGGTATATGAGAAATCTCTGTGCCTTCCCCTCAATTTTACTGTGAACCTAAAACTCTAAAAATAACAATTACAAACTTAATAATTACAAACCTTAATAAACAAAAAACATGAATTAAAAAATGTGCAGCCTTTAGTAGTTATCAAAGAAATGCAAGCTAGAATGAGATACCATTTCCCCTATGGATTGGCAAAGACTTAAAAGAATGTTACAGGCTAATAAAGGAAAACAGAGAAACCAGCACTCTTCTCCACGGTGGCATTAGAGGCATATACTGATTAAGATAATTGGTTTTGGAAATCAGATAATTTCTGGATTGAAATTACTATATTACTAGTAATTAACTTTATAAATTTGTCAACTTTATTCCTGTAATCCTTGGCTTTTTACTCTTGCAATGAGAAATCATATATACAAATCTCAAAAACTTTTTGGAACATTTGTATGATATAATATATACAGTCAGTGTTAATAAAGAGTTGTTGTCCATATTGGAATGTAAATTAATTAAGCCAGTTTGAACGGGAATTGGCAATATGTAGATAAAGCCTTAGAAACATATTGTCATATGCCAAAACTTTTAGAATTTTTCCAAAAGAAATAATCAGATATATATGTAAAATGTTTTAAAAGTAGTGTAATAAGAGTTGCCACAAATGGCAGAGGAATAGGGGATCCTATTTCAACTGGTCCCCTGAATCGAGCTGGATATCTACCAGACCATTCCAAACACCCATAAAATCAACCTGAGATGTAAGAAGATATATCCAGATCTCTACAAATAGATTATCTCCGGCAGTTGGTTTCAAGGTATGAAGCAGGGAGCTGTGATTCTATGGGCAGATATTGGAAGATAAATGGAAAGGATCCTGTGCTGCTGGAGTGCAAAAGCCTCTAGTGCTGGGGACTGGGCACAGACTTACATACCTGTAGCAGCTGGGAAAGGATTTTAAGGAAGCTCCCTAGACTGAAACCTGGAGCTGCAGGGGTGCACGTGTGAAATGAGAATGGCTGGCAGTTATAGAAGCACAAAGGGCAGAGTCGTGCCTGGACCTGGAAGTGAGGGCTGGAGTGCCACTATGGGGTACACAACCCAGGACACTGTGGTTTTTAGCAGCACAAACAAAAATGGAGACAGTGTGACCTAGAGAGCTCACTGGAGAACAGACTGCGATCTCTGTTCTGAGACAGAAGTTTGTATATGGTCACTTCCGCTCTGACTCTTGGAAGAGATGCAGAAAGCTGACAGGGAAAGCTGCCAGAGAACAAAAGCCCCCCCAAAACAAATGGTTTTCACTGAGCCCGTCCCCCTCACAGGTGGCAGGGCAATTCTGCTCAAACAGGGTTGCCTGAGTAACAGTATGGCAGCCCCCCACCCACAGAAGACAGGCTGGAAGAACAAGAGGCTGACAACCGAAAGGTCCCTATAAAACAGGTGCATCTTGCTTGGGTTGTGATCAATAATTTGGATTCTGTACATTCCCTCAACCACCCCTCAACAGAATGACTAAGAGGAGGAACCCCCAACAAAGGAAAAATTAAGAGACTGTGACCTTTGCCACAGAACTAATGCATATGGATATAAGCAAAATGTCAGAAATAGACTTCAGGGTAACAGTTATGCAGACAATAGCTAGGATGAAGAAAACCATTAATGGCAACATAGATTCTCTTCTAAGGTCAGAAATGAGAGCTGATCTGGCAGAACTTAAAAATGCTATCAATGAGATCCAATCTAATCCAGATACTCTAACAGCTAGGGTAATTAAGGCAAAAGAATGAATTAGTGATCTAGAAGACAAACTGATAGAAAAGAAGGAACAGGAGGAGGCCTGGAACAAACAGCTTAAAATCCATGAAAGCAGAATTAGAGAAATAAATGATCCCATGAAACATTCTAATATAAGAATTATTGGGATCACTGAGGGGGGTGGAGAGAGAGAGCGGACCAGAAGATACACTTGAGCTAATCATATCTGGGAATTTCCCTAATCTTGGAAATGAAACAAGCATTCGTGTCCTAAAGGCAGAGAGGACCCCTTCCAATGTCAAAGAGAACACACCAATGCCCCAGCATGTAATAGTAAAACTCACAAATCTTAGAACCAAGGAAACCATCTTAAGGGCAGTTAAGGGGAAGAGATTCCTTATGTACAGATGGAAGAACATCAGAATAACATCAGACCTGTCCACAGAGACCTGACAAGCCAGAAAGGGCTGGCAAGATATATTCAGGGTACTAAATGAGAATAACATGAAGCAAAGAATACTTTATCCAGCAAGGCTGTCATTTAGAATGGATGGAGAGATAAAGAACTTCCAAGACTGGCAGAAACTGAAAGAATATGTCACCACTAAGCTGGCCCTGCAAGAAATATTAAGGGGGGTTCTATAAAAGGATAAAGATCCCAAGAACAGAAATTTATAGAGACAATCTATAGAAACAAGGACTTCACAGGCAACATAATGACAATAAAATTATATCTTTCAATAATCACTTTCAACATGAATGGCCTAAATGCTCCCATAAAATGGCACAGGGTTATAGATTGGATAAAAAGGCAGGACCCATCCATATGCCGTCTACAACAAACTCATTTTGAACCTAAAGATACATCCGGAATGAAAGCGAAGGGATGGAGAACCATCTTTCATGCTAACCAACTGCAAAAGAAAGGTGGGGTAGCAATTCTCAATTAGATTTTAAGCTAAAGACCATAGTTAGAGATACAGAAGGACACTATATCATTCTTAAAGGGTCTATCCAACAAGAAGATCTAACAAGTGTAAATTATGCCCCCAACATAGGAGCAGCCAACTATATAAGCCAACTGTTAACCAAAATAAAAAGACATATTGATAATACATTAACAGTAGGAGACCTCAACACTCCACTCTCAGCAATAGACTGATCATCCAAGCAGAAAGTCAACAAAGAAACAAGATCTTTGAATGACACACTGGACCAGATGGATCTCATAGATATATAAAGAACATTCCACCCTAAACAACAGAATACTCATTCTTCTCTAGTGCACACAGAACTTTCTCCAGAATAGACCACATACTGGGTCACGAATCAGGTCCCAACCAATACCAAAACACTGAGATTATTCCCTGCATATTCGCAGACCACAGTGCTTTAAAACTGGAACTCAACCACAAGAAAAAGTTTGGAAGAAATTCAAACACTGGAAGCTAAAGACCATCCTGCTCAAGAATGTTTGGGTCAACCAGGAAATCAAAGAAGAACTTAAACAATACATGGAAACCAATGAGAACAAAAACACGTTGGTCTAAAACCTATGGGATATGGCAAAGGAGGTCCTAAGGGGGAAATACATAGCCATCCAAGCCTCACTCAAAAAAATAGAAAAAATCCCGAATACACAAACTATATTTACACCTTAAAGAAGTGGAGAATCAATAACAAATTAAGCCTAACCCATGCACAAGAAGGGAAATAATTAAGATTAGAGCAAAGATCAATGAATTAGAAACCAGAAATACAGTAGAAAACATCCATGAAACTAGAAGCTGATTCTTTGAAAGAATTAATAAGATTGATAAACCACTGGCCAGACTTACCCAAAAGAAAAGAGAAAGGACCCAAAATTATGGACCCATAATTCATAAATGACCCATAATTCATAAAATTATGAATGAAAGGGGAGAGTTCACAACTAATACCAAGGAAGTAGAAACGATCATCAGAAATTATCATCAAAAGCTATACACCAATAAGTTAAGCAACCTGGAAGAAATGGATGATTTCCTGGAAATCTATAAACTACCAAGACTGAAACAGGAAGAAACTGACAACCTGAATAGACCAATAACCAGTAATGAGATTGAAGCAGTGATAAAAAAAAAAAAAAAAAAAAAAAAAACTCCCAAAAAACAGTCCAGAACCTGATGGGTTCCCTGGAGAATTCTACCATTCAAAAACAAATAATACCTATTCTCTGGGAGCTGTTTCAAAAAGTAGAAACAGAAGGAAAACTTCTAGACTCTTTCTATGAGGCCAGCACTACCTTGATCCCCAAACCAGGCAAAGACCCCATCAAAAAGGAGAATTTCAGACCAATATCCCTGATGAATATGGATGCCAAAATTCTCAACAAGATCCTAGCTAGTAGGATCCAATAGTACATTAAGATGATTATCCACCATGACCAAATGGGATTTATCCCTGGGATGTGATAGAACACATTAATAAGAGGAGAGCAAAGAACTACATGGTCCTCTCAACTGTTGCAGAAAAAGCATTTGACAAAATACAGCATCCTTTCCTGACTAAAACTCTTCAGAGTATATGAATAGAGGGACTATTCCTCAATTTCGTAAAATCCATCTATGAAACACTCATAGCAAATATCACTTTCAGTAGGGAAAAGCTGAGAGCTTTTCCCTTAAGATCAGAAACACGACAAGGTTGCCCACTCTCGTCAGTATTGTTCAACACAGTACTAGAGGTCCTAACAACAGCAATAAGACAACAAAAAGAAATAAATGTATTCAAATTGGCAAAGAAGAAGTCAGACTCTCTCTCTTCACAGATGACATGGTATTTTATAAGGAAAACCCAAAAGACTCCACCCCCAAATTACTAGAACTCATACAGCAATTCAGTAATGTGGCAGGATACAAAATCAATGCACAGAAATCATTTGCTTTCTTATACACTAACAATGTAACTGTAGAAGGAGAAATTAGAGAATTGATTCCATTTACAATAGCACCAAAAACCATAAGATACCTTGGAATAAACCTAATCAAAGAGGTAAAGGAGCTATACTCTAGAAACTACGGAACACTCATGAAGGAAATCAAAGAAGACACAAAAAGATGGAAAAACATCCCATGCTCATGGATGGGAAGAATAAACATTGTTAAAATGTCTATGCTCCCTGGAGCAATTTATACTTTCAATGCCATCCTGATCAAAATACCAACAGCATTTTTCAAAGTGCTGGAACAAACAATTCTAAAATTTGTATGGAACCAGAAAAGACCCCAAATCGCCAAGGAAATGCTGAAAAAGAAAAAAAAAAAAAAAAGTTGGGGGCATCACGTTGCCTGATTTCAAGCTATAATACAAAGCTGTGATCACCAAGACAGCATGGTACTGGCACAAAAACAGACACATAGACCAGTGGAACAGAATAGAGAGCACAGATATGGACCCTCAACTCTATGGTCTAATAATCTTTGACAAAGTAGGAAAAAATATCCACTGGAAAAAAGACTATCTCTTCAATAAATGGTGCTGGAAAAATTGGATGGCTATATACAGAAGAATGAAACTCGACCACTCTCTTACACCATACACAAAGATAAACTAAAAATGGTTGAAAGACTTCAATGTGAGACAGGAATCCATCAAAATCCTAGAGGAGAACATAGTAACCTCTTCGACATCAGTCACAGCAACTTCTTTCAAGACATATCTCCAAAGGCAAGGGAAACAAAAGTGAAAATGAACTTTTGGGACTTCATCAAGATAAAAAGTTTCTGCACAGCAAAGGAAACAGTCAACAAACAAAGAGGCAACCCACAGAATGGGAGAAGGTATTTGCAAATGACACTACAGACAAAGGGCTGATATCCAAGATCTATAAAGAACTCCTCAAACTCAACACCCAAAAAACAAATCAAGTCAAAAAAAAGGCAGAAGACATGAACAGACACTTCTCTAAAGACTTACAAATGGCTAACAGACACATGAAAAAATATTCATCATCATTAGCCATCAGGGAATTTCAAATCAAAACCACATTGAGATACCACCTTACACTAGCTAGAATGGCAAAAATTGACAAGGCAAGAAAGAACAAATGTTGGAGAGGCTGTGGAGAAAGGGGAACCCTCTAACACTGTTGGTGAGAATGCAAGTTGGTATAGCCACTTTGGAAAGCAGTGTGGAGGTTCCTCAAAAAGTTAAAAATAGAGCTACCCTATGACCCAGCAATTGCACTACCGGGTATTTACCCTAAAGATACAGATGTAGTGAAAAGAAGGGCCATATGTACCCCAATGTTCATAGCAGCAATGTGCACAATTGCCAAATTGTGGAAAGAGCTGAGATGCCCTTTCAACAGATGAATTGATAAAGAAGATGTGGTTCATATATACAATGGAATATTACTCAGCCATCAGAAAGGATGAATACCCAACTTTTGCATCAGCATGGACGGGGCTGGAGGAGATTATGCTAAGTGAAATAAGTCAAGCAGAGAAAGTCAATTATCATATGGTTTCACTTACTTGTGGAACATAAGGAATAGTATGGAGGACATTAGAAGAAGGAAGGGAAAAATGAAGGAGGGAAAATTGGAGGGAGAGATCATCCATGAGAGACTATGGACTCCAGGAAACAAACTGAGAGTTTTAGAGGGGGGGGGGAGAGGGGATGGGTTAGCCCAGTGATGGGTATTAAGGAGGGCACATATAGTATGGAGCACTGGGTGTTATATGCAAACAATGAATCATGGAACACTACATCAAAAACTAATGATGTACTGTATGGTGACTAACATAGTATTAAAAAAAAATAGTTTAATTACAGCTGACTTACAAAAGTGAAAATATTGGAAACAAATATCCAAAAATAGGAACTTATTAAAAATTGATACACCTACTACTGAAATAAAGGATTTGTTGAATTCCCTTTGGTTGCTGTCTGACTTTGATTTTGTTCCTACAAGATCAGCTATATGCTTTAAAGATACTGTTATATTTTAATCTGTCATTTGGATCTGGAGATTTTTCAGATATTATTAATCTGTCATTTTATTTAACAAGAAATATATGCATGATTTTTTATATTGGGACAAATTCACTTACATTTAAATTGAAAGCAGTAATCTTTGAAACAGTACATAATTATTTTTAATGTATAAAATAGAGCAAATATTAAAATATTACTGCGAGTTTGTTGGATTATTAAGGACTGTGTGTGTGCTTACTCTTCTGTGTTTTAAAAAATATAACTTTTGTCTTTGAGCATATATTAACTTTACAATTAGAAACACTTATTTAATAAGTTAATAAAATGCATATTCCTTTTGTTGTGTGAAAAATATATATTTTTTATAAGAAAAAAATCAAGAATTACATTTTGACTTTCTTTAGTACATTTTCTGTGCACATGAAGATTTCTTTATAATTTTTGAAAGTTATGATAGTATACTGTTTTGTTGCTTGTTTTTAAAATTAAATCTTATGATAATAATATTAAATAAACACACAATAAATTTTTCTGGCATTCAATACCCAACTTACTCTGTTTCTGATCTAGCCTTATTTGCTGTGACTCTACAGCATGTTCTTTGCCTGGTGTCCAGCTGATATGCTGAGTGTTTCTCAAGCATAGATTGCTGTCTCCCACAAACCTCCCAATTCCTCTATCTATAGATTGTATTAGCCTCAATCTATTGAAACGTAGTCATTATTCAAGTCCCACAGAAGCATTATGTTCTCCATAAAGTCTCTACCTTCTTTAATCCTCCTAGGATAAAAAAAAAATCTTTATTTTAGAATTTCTTTACATTCCTAATTTATGACTCATAACACTAGTCACATAGGATCATACATGGTAGCTTATGTGAACAACACTTTTTTCCCATTATGTTAAATTTTTCTTTACAGGGATTATTTTGCGTTTTTTTAGCCTCTATCATCTTCCTGGCAAATAATAGATACTCAAGAATGTTGACAAAATGAATGAATTTTTCTCCAAGTTTGAGATTCCTAGCTGGAGAGTAACAAAAATAAAAGTATGAGTAATTGTATTTGATGTATCAATTATGAATTATAAAAATGTAAACCCATATACAATAACTTAAAATAATAATTACAATTAAAGTAATTAAAATAAACCAAAATACTTATACTGGCCAACTCATTTCACTCTGTCGGATAGATAAGTTTTCTATTAAATCTAGTTATTTCTTTCCTCTTATTAAGAAAAAAATCAATGTGCCCTGAATCAGGTTCGAGTGCAGCATTTTTATCCTACACGGTTTTCAAAGTCATGAAAGACCTTAAGGAATGCCTTAACATGTTCTCTGAACTGATCTTTCTGAAGAGCTTGAATTTTAATTAGCATGAGTATACTAAGGAAAGAACTACACTAAAATCTAAGAATAAACAGGTCTTGCAGGAAGACATGCTTAAGTTATTTTCTTTGTATGGTTTATTATTGTTTTGGTCAGTTGTATAGCATTATCGTGTCATAATATCTGAATTCTGATTTTGCCTTGCAAACTAGGAAAGGCATTTGCCAACAGACCTATGAGAGTTCTGTTACACAGCTATAGACAGGGTTTCTAAAAACTAGCATCCCTTTATATATATATATATATATATATATATATATATATGTATATATGTATATATGTATATATGTATATATGTATGTATTTTACATACATACAAAATTTTACATACAAAATTACATATATTACATATATATTATATATAATGCATATATGTATACATATATGTATATATAATATATATATGTATATATGTATAATATATATTATACATATATATATATATAAATGCATGCTAACTACAAAATAGAATGAAATATAGTTAAAACTAGGATCCAAATGGCAGTCATAGAAAGGGACTGGTTCATCAGAAAGATCATGATTGAGGGTTTCAGACAGGGAAGAAAAGAACCCCCCCAGGAACATGATAAAATTAGATTTGATTTGTGTGCACAGTTGATCTATATATTGAGGTTAGAAACTGTGGTTGAATTGCACCATTATGAGCTTCTTTGTCTCAGATGTAATCTGAAACACTGCAGCAGAGGCTGCATAGCATTATTTAATTGGGTTATCTTCAGTAGAACTTTCTAAGGGAATAGAAGAACACTGGAAATTCATTGGAGGTCTAATTAGCTGCTTTTGTTTTGACATACAATTAGCATATATTCTCACAGCTCTTGACATGTAGAAATAGTTTGCCTGTTTTGTATAGTATCCACAATATCTTCTCTTTTATCAGAATCTTTTATGTTAAGTTATGTATGTCTTATATAATACTAAACCATACAACAGTACATTACTAGTGTTTTGTGATCTTGAGATCTAACAGCACATCAAGATGTTTGGATGGGACAACAAAGCAAAAGAAGACAAAATACAAACAAAACATAACAAAGCCCTTTGGAAAGAAAATAAAAAATTACTGTTTTCTATTTTTTGCTTTAATTTTTTTCTTCCCCATATTCAGAGGCAAATATTAGATCTTTTTCCCTCTTCATAATTTGTCTTAAAACCCTTTGTCTTGAATGCCTCATGTGGTTTTCAACCAGAGCACACTGAAAGCTTGGGTAAAATGTTTAAATTATTAAGCAGAAAGGATACTTATGTATCTTTCACCCATATTCAATTACTGTTACCCATGCATCCCTATACCTTTCTGGGATACAGGGACGTGGATCTTAAAATTCAAACTGACTTTGAATTTCCAAAGTATTATTTCGACAGTCTTTAGGGAGTGAGCACAGGGGATTGATTATTTCTATGGGACATAATATTTGCATTAAGATAAACACAATGGTAGGTTAATAGTTCTCATGTACACAATGGCATATTACGAATACCTCAACAAACCTGTGTTCTCTCTGGTATCTGGCCACAGAAAGAGCTGTGACTCAGACTGACAATATTTAGCTTCCATATGGTTATCTGGGCCTGAAATTTGGAAGTCATCTTTGCTCCTTTTTCCTCACTGCTGTCCTCACTGAATATTAAGGCTTGTCAATTCTGTCTTCTTCACATCTCTTTAGGCAGTGCAAATTTTCTCCTACCCCCTTCTCCTCACAGGAACATCAATTTGAACAACTTTCCATGCACAAAAATACCTTCAGAAGGGCTAAAAATATTGAGGGATTATATCACCTGAGTGGAAAACAGAAATAAGGAAAGAGGCATTGAAGAGAATAGGGAAGAGAGTTTTTCATTATACCTGTCACCCCTCCTCCAGGCCCAGGCAGCTCAGTGTGGAGAGAGACACCCCTACTTGGGGAAAGGACAATGAAGTAAGTTCTCAACTTTACCATGGACCACAGCACTAGGATTGCACTAGTGCTGGGCCAGCCTCCATGGCCCCACCCTCCTGACAGGATCCCAAGGATCCAGGCTCATGATCCACACCAGCATCAGGATGAATCCAATAGATGCAGGTTCCATGGTGGCTTTTGAGGATCCAGCTTCAGGTCATCTTAGTACCAGACTGCCTCCCATGAACCTCGGTTCTAGTCTTACCCCAGTGCCAGACTGGCTCCTGAGGCCCAGACTCCTGGACTGCCCCAGCAGCAATCTGGCCCCCATAGTCCCAGCATGCAGTCTAGTTCCCAAAGACAAAGGTTCATGGTCTGCCCCAGTGCGAGAACAGGAACAAGAAGAACCCTGTTCCTGAACAGGAAGAACAGGAACCCTGTTGTCCTCGAATCCAAGGCAGTACCCACAGACAAATTCCCATGGATCCAGAATCCATGTCCTACACATATTCAGATCCCAGGCCTGCTACTGAAACTAAACATCAATCTGCTCTGTGGACACAAGGATCAGGTCTATCCCTATGGACTAGCACTGGTTTTGCTCACCTGCTGACCCAGGCACAAGACCTTCCCACTCAGAGTCTCCAGCAGCAAGCCCACCTGAGATCTGTACCAGATGGGTTACCCAGAATATCTGAATGAGCTGAGTGGTGAAGGGCATTCCCTGCCAAAGACAGTCTACAAAGACTGGAAGAAGTGTCTACTTCAAATGTGCAGATACCAATTCAGGGCCACAAAGATCACAATCAAGGAAACATGACACTATAAAAGGAACCGCATAGAACTTCAATAACTGACCCAAAACAAATGGAGATTTAGGATCTATCTGACAAAAAACTGAGGGTAATCCTAGAAAAGAAATTCAGTGAACTACAAGAAAACAGCAACCGAGAACTAAACACAATTTTTTTAAATGTATAAGCAAAATGAGAAGTTCAATAAAGAAATAGAAACGATTAAAAAAAAATCCTAGAGTTGAAGAACATAATGACTCAACGGAAGAATTCAATAGAGGGCTTCAAGAACAAACTTGATCAACAGGAAGAATGAATCAATGAACTTAAGACATTATCCAGTCAGAAGAGCAATAAAAAAATGAGTGAAGAGGGGTGCCTGGGTGGCTCATTTGGTTGAGTGTCTGCCTTCTGCTCAGGTTGTGATCCTGGGGTCCTGTGATCAGGCTCCGCATTGGGATCCCTCCTCAGTGGGGAGCCTGATTCTCCCTCTCCCTCTGCCTGCCGTTCTGCCTACTTGTGATCTCTGTCTCTATAAATAAAAAATAAGATTTAAAAAAAAAAAGAGTGAAGAAAGCCTACATGAACTATAGTATACCATTAAGAGACATAATTATGAATTACTGGAGTTTCAGAAGGAGAAGAGAGGGAGAAAGGTCCAGAGAGCTTATTTAAAGAAATAATGGCTGAGAAATTCAAAATGGGAAAGAGATTTAGACATTCAAGTACATGAAGCTCATAAGTCTCCAAAAATTTCAACTCAAAAAGATCTGCAAGACAAATTACAATAAGGCTACCTAAAATCAAGGACAAGGAGTACATTGTAAAAGCAGCAATAGAAAAAACAAATGCTCACATACATGGGGACATCTATAAGGGCATCAGGCCATCAGGAAAATTATCAGCAGAAACCTGGAAAGTCAGGAAAAAGTGGAATGATATATATAAAGTTTTGAAAGAAAAAAAATCTGTCAACCAAGAATACTCTGCACAGCAAAATTTTCGTCCAGAAATGAAAAAGCAATAAAGATTTTCTCAAGTAAAAAAAAAAAAAAAAAAAAAAAGCTTTGGGAGTCCATCACACTTTACCTGCCATACAAGAAATGGCAAAAGGAGTTCTTCAAGTTGAAATTACAGGATGCTAACTAACAACATTAAAACATATGAAAATATAAAACTCACTGTAAAGGTAAGAACATAGACAAATTCAAGATATTCTAATACTGTATGGTAGTATGTAAATCACTTTTAAATTTGGTATAAAAATTTAAAAATGAAAGTATTTAAATAACTATAATAATATGTTAAATAGATACACCATATATAAAACACATACATTGTAAAATCAATAACACAAAACATGGGAGGAGAAATCAAAATGTAGCATTTTGGTACACAAAGTTGTTACCAGCTTAAAAGAGACTGATATATATTATAATATTTTATATATGTCTCATGATAGCCCAAAATAAAAATATACATAGTACAAAAAAAATTAAGAGAAAGGAATCAAAACATGCCACTGGGAAACTAATAAACAAAAGTCAAATTATAAAGAAATACAACAAGAGAGGAAAAAAAGGAACAAAGTACTACATAATAGAAAACATTAACAAAATGGCAATAGTACATTCATTTCTATAAATAATTATTTTAAAGGTAAATAAATTCTTCAATCAAAGCACATAGAGTAGTTGAATGAATTAAAAAAATACCCACAATATCCAACAATATGCAGCCTATAAGAGACCCACTGGCTTTAAGGACACATAGGCTAAAAGTGAGTGGAAGGAAAAATATATTTCATGCAAATGGAAACCAAAAGAAAGCAGAGGTAGCTATCATATATTAAAAAAAAATAGACTTTAAGATGAAAACTGTAACAAGAGAAAAAGAAAGTTACTATACATTGATAAAGAGGTCAAATCTGAATTTGAATTCAACTGAATTGAATTCAACAATACATGAAAAATAATCATTCATCACAATCATGTAGGATTTATTCCAGGGATGAAAGAGTGGTTCACTATTAACAAATCAATGTGATAAATCACAGCAGTAAGAGAAAGAATAAAAACCATATAATCATGTCAATAAGTGCAGAAAAAAACAGTTGACAAAATATACCATCCATTCATGCTAAAAACTCTCGACGAAGTAGGTTTAGAGGGAACATACCTCAACATAATAAAGACCATATACGAAAAAATAATAGCTAACATCATACTCAAGGGTGAAAAACAGACTTTTTTCTCTAAGACCTGGAAGAGGACAAAGATGCCATTTGTGACCACATGTATGTACCTACAGGACATAATGCTAAGTGAAATAAATCAGACAGAGAGACAAATACCACATGATTTCACTTATATGTGGAATTAAAAAAAAACAAATATGCAAACAAACAAAAAAGACAGACTCTTAAATACAGAAAATAAACTGATGGTTGTAAGGGGAGGAGAGAAGGGAGATAAAAATTATTAAAAAGATCAAAGCAGAAATAAATAGAGATTAGAAAAGCAATAGAGAATATTAATAAAACTAGCCGATATTTTGCAAAGATAAAACTGACACACTTTTAGCTAAACTAAAAAAATACAAATAAAATTATAAATGAAAAACGTAATGTTATAACTAATGGTACAGAAATGCAAAGGATAAGAGATATTGTGAATATTTATCTGCCAATTAATTGGATAACTTAAAAGAAATGGATATTATTAGAAATATACAGCCTAATTCAAGATTTCTCCTTACTCACTAGTAAGGAGATTAAGTCAGTAATCAAAAACCTCCCCAAAACAACAAAAGAATTTCAGGACCTATGGCTTCACTAATGAATTCTACCAAACAATTAAATAATTAATACTAATCCATCTCAAAACTTCCCAAAATACTGAAGAGGAGGGAATACTCCCAAACTTATTTTATGAGGCCAACATTACTTTGATACCAGAGCCAGACAAGGATACTGTAAAGAATTACAGGCCAACATCCTTAATGTATGTAGATGCAAAAATCTTTAACAAAATACTAGCAAAGTGAATCCAACAATATATTAAATGGATCAAGCAGTATTTATCCATGGGATGCAAGGATGGTTTAATATTGTGCAAATCAATAAATGTGATACACAACATTAACAGAATAAAAAATTAAAATCACATGATCCTCTCAATAGATGCTTAGAAAGCAGTTGGCAAAATTTAACACTTTCATAAAAAAAAAAAAAAAAAAACTCTGAACAAATTAGGTATATAAGAAATGTACCTCAACATAATAAAGACCATACATGATATATCCCAGTTAACATCATACTTCATGGCAGAAAGCTTTTCCTCTAACATAAGGAACAATACAAAGATGGCCACCACTTCCATTCAACATAGTACTAGAAGTCCTAGTGAGGGCAATTAGGCAAGAAAATGAGATAAAAAACATTCAAACAAATAAAAAACTATAATTTTTCCCTATTTGCAGATGATGAGATTTTATAGATAGAAAACCCTAAGACTCCACCATAAAAATGTTATAACTAGTAAATGAATTGGGCAAATTTGTAGGATACAAAATCAACATACAAAAATCAGTTGTATTTCTACACACTGACAGTGAGCTATTTGAAAATGAAATAAAGAAACCACATGGCCGGTTCAAGTGGCAATGTAAGAAGATCCTGAATTCACCTTCTTCCATAGACACACTGAGTCTCCCACTACATGTGGAACAATCTTCTCTTAAAGAAAACCAAAGGTTTGCTGAGTGAAGACTATATGTGAAGCAAAAAGAAGAAAATCACATCAAAACAGGCAGGAGTGGCTGAAATGTACTCACCATAAATGCCATTCCTGTTATAGTGACCCACAAGTGGTATACTTTCCAGTGAGATTTATTCTTACATATATCTTTTGTTACTAATTAGCACTTTCAAGCTTAAAGAAGTCCCTTTAACATTTCTTATAAGGCCAGTTCAGTGGTAACAAAATCCTTTAGTTTTTGCTTATTTGGAAAATATTTTATCTCTAACATTTAAATGATAACTGCACAGGATCCAGTATTTGTTGGTTGAAAGATTTTGTTTCAACACTCTGAATATATTGTGCTACTCTCTTCTGACCTGCAAAGTTTCCACTAAAAAGTCTGTGTTAGTCTTATGGGGGTTCCCTTGTATGTAACAAGTTATTTTTCTCTTTCTGTTTTTAAAATTCAGTCTGTATCACTACTTTTTGCCACTTTAATTACTGCATGTCTTGATGTGGACCTACTTGGATTGATTTTGTTGGAGGTTCTCTGTGTTCTGGATCTGGGTGTACAAAGAGAAAGTGCAAAGGTGGCACCTCAGCGGTTTTCTAGCAATCTCCTAGATGTGTGTATTAAATTAGATACCTGCCACTAATGTTGAAACTTTAATATAAATAGATGAGCCTCCTTCACTTTTCATCTGGATGTACCTCAGAGATGTGTCCTGAGACAGGCAAATTTGAGCATGCAAGACTTTCAAGAGTGATTTTCAGATCATTACATTTTTGTGCATCTTGGGATGTGAGCCCCATTGGTTTTCAAATCTAGATGTTTTAGGATCTTGTCTCCCAAATGCATCTCTTCGAAGTTTAGATGCCTGTTTGGGGTTCAAGACATTTTCTCTTCAGGGAGAAGTTCTAGATTTTAAGTTCCCTCTCACATGTGGGTCACCATACCAGGAATGGCATTTATAGTGAGAGTGCATTTCTTGATTGGATTATTTTTTCTTTGGGTGCTGAGTTTGATAAATTCTTTATAGACCTTGGATACTAGCCCTTTATCTGATATGTCATCTGCAAATATCTTCTCCCATTCTACAGGTTGCCTTTTAGTTTTGCTGACTGTTTCTTTCACCTTGCAGAAGCTTTTTATCCTGATGAAGTCCCATAGTTCATTTTTGCTTTTGTTTCCCTTGCCTTTGAAGATGTTTCTAGCAAGAAGTTCCTGTGGCTGAAGTCAAAGAGGTTGCTGCCTGTGTTCTCCTCAAGGATTTTGATGGATTCCTGTCTCACATTTAGGTCTTTCATCCATTTTGAGTTTGTCTTTGTGTACGGTGTAAGAAAATGGTCCAGTTTCATTCTACATGTGGCTGTCCAATTTTCCTAACACCATTTGTTGAAGAGACTGTCTTTTTTCCACTGGACATTCCTACTTTGTTGAAGATCAGTTGACCATAGAGCTGAAGGTCCATTTCTGGGTTCTCTCTTCTGTTCCACTGATCTATGTGTCTGTTTTTGTGCCAGTACCATACTGTCTTGATGATTACAACTTTGTAATAGAGCTTGAAGCCACCAGCTTTGGTTTTCTTTTTCAACATTTCTCTGGCTATTCAGGATCTTTTCTGTCTCCATAAATATTTTAGAATTATTTGTTCCAGACACATGAAAAAATGCTCAACTTCACTTGGCAACAGGGAAATACAATCAAAACCACAATGAGATACCACCTCACACCAGTCAGAATGGCTAAAATGAATATGTCAGGAAACAACAAATGTTGGCAGGAATGCGGAGAAAGGGGAACTCTCTTATACTCTTGGTAGGAATGCAAGCTGGCACAGCCACTCTGGAAAACAGTATGGAGGTTTCTCAAGAAATTAAAAATAAAGCTACCCTATAACCCAGTAGTTGCACTACTGGGTATTTACCCCAAAGTTACAAGTGTAGTGATCCAAAGAGGCATCTGCACCCCAATGTTTATAGCAGCAACGTCTAAAATAGCCCAACTATGGAAAGAGCCCAGATGTCCATCGACAGATGAATGGATAAAGAAGATGTGGTATATATACACAATGGAATATTACTCAGCCATCAAAAAGATGAAATCCTACCATTTACATCAATGTGGATGGAAATGGAGGGTATTATGCTAAGCGAAGTAAGTCAATCAGGGAAAGACAATTATCATGTGGTTTCACTCATATATGGAGTATAAGAAATAGCACAGAGGATCAAAGAGGAAGGGAGGAAAAACTGGGAAGAAATCAGAGAGGAAGAAACCATAAGAGACTCTTAACTATAGGATTCTTAACTGAGGATTGCTGGAGGGGAGATGGGTAGGAGGAGGGGGCAACTAGGTGACAGATATTAAGGAGGGCACATGATGTGATTAGCACTGGAAATTATATGCAACTGGTGAATTACTTATCTCTACATCTGCAACTAATGATCTACTATAGGTTGGGAAATTGAATTTAAATTAAATTTTTTAAAATGTCCATACTACTTAAAGTGATATACAGATTTAAGGAAATCCCTATCAAAAACTCCAATGGCATTTTTCACAGAAATAGAACCATTGGTATGGAATGATAAAAGATCCCAATTGGCTGAAGCAATCTTAGGAAATAAGAACAAAACTGGATGCATCACTCTCCCTGATTTTAAACTATATTACAAAGCTACCGTAATTAAAACAATAAGTTGCTAGCATTAAAATAGATATGCACATCAGTGGACCAGAAGAGAGAGCCCAGAATAAAAATATACATATATAGTCAAGTATTTTATGACAAAGGGGACAAGAATATACAATGGAAAAAAAACTGTCTCTTCAAAAAATCGTGTTGGGAAACTGGACAACTATATACAAAAGAATTAAACTAGACCACTATATTATACCATACACAAAAATCACCTAGAATGGATTAAAGATGTTAATATTTGAAACCAAAAAATTCCTAGAAGAAAACATAAACAGTAAGCTCCTTGACATAGGTCTTGGCAATAATTTTTTAACCTGACGTCAAAAGCAAAGCAACAAAAGAAAAAGCAAACAAATGGGACTTCATCAAACTAAAAAGCTTCTGCACAGTCTAGGAAGCTATCAACAATATGAAAAAGCAACCTACTGAATGGGAGAAAATATTTGCAAATCATATATCTGATAAGGCATTAAAATCCAAAATATATAAAATACTCATATAGCTCAACAACAAAAAACCCCACAAAATGGACAGAAGATATAAATAGACATTTTTTCAAAGACATGCAGATGGACCAAAGGTGCACACAAGATGCTCTACATAATTATCAGGGAAATATAAATCAAAACCCCAATGAGATATCACATCGCATCTGTTAGAACGACTATAATTATAAAGACAAGAAATAAGTGTTGGCAAGGATGTAGAGGAAAGAGAACTCTCACGCACTGTTGATGGGAATGTAAATTTGTGCAGCCATTATGGAGAAGAGCATAAAGGTTCCTCAAGATATTAAAAAGTGATTAAAAAGTGGATCTAGCAATTCCACTTCTGGATATTTATCCAAAGGCAAAAAAACCCATTAACTCAAAATGATATATGCACCCCTATGTTCATTGTTGCATTATTTATAATAGCCAAGATATAGAAACAGCATTTAGTATCCATTGATTAATGAATGGATAAATAAAATGTGGGCATGTATAATTTTTAAATGGAGTATTATTCAGCCACAAAAAAAAAAAAAAAAAGAAATCTTGTCACTTGTGACAGTATGAACAGACCTTGAGGGCATTATGATAAGTTTAAAAAGTCAGACAGAGAAAAAGAAATATCATGCAGTCTTCCTTGGGTGTAGAATGAATGAATGAATGAACGAACAAACGAATGAATAAACAAGTTTATGAATATAGAGAACAGTTTGGTGGTTGCCAGAGGCAGGGCAGGAGGAAAGGTGAACTGTTTTGAAGTAAATTAATTTTTTTTAAAGCCCATTTACATTAGCATCAAAAACAGTAAAAGACTTGGGAATAAATTTAATCAATATGTGAAAGACCTGTTCACTGAAAACTATATAACCTTAACAAAAGAAACTGAAGAATAAACAATGGTAAGATAGCTCATGTTCATGAATTCGAGAAATTAATATTGTGGGAATTTCCATATTACTCAAAGCAATCTACAGATTCAATCCTTATCAGAATTCCAATGGCATTTTTTTACATAAATATAAATTCATATGGAACCTCAAAAAACCAAAAATAGCCCCCAAAAAACTAAAATCTAAAAGGAAATAAAAGTCAAACTCAGAAGTAAAGAATAAAACAGGCTTTATCAAGGACTGGGCATGTTGGTGTTATGGAGACATGTTGATCAAAGGGTATAAATTTCCAGTTATTGAAGATGAGTAAGTCTAGAGATCTAATGTATAGGCATGATGAATAAACTTAATACCCTATTGAACACTGGAAATATGCTGGGAGTAGATTTCAGGTGCACTCTTCAAAAAATTAAAGTGGTAACATTGCTAGGTGATATATTTAGTTTGATTGTAATAACCATTTCACTGTTTATATCAAATCATCATGCTGTACACCTTAAATATAAACAACTTCTGTTTATAAATAAATTCTCTGTCCTAGGCAGAGAGATAAATTTATCTACATAATTTTGAGTTTTAAATATATTTTTCATCAACTTTTGATTTCATATAATGTAACTCTGCCACATATTAACACTGTGAAATGTTTTGATATTGGAAAGAGAATAGCTTGGGAGTGCAAGACAGATGCTACAAAGAGCCAGAGATCAGCATTGATGGTCACATGCTGTCAGAAAATTCATAGATTATCTCTATCATACTGTTACAGTCTTTGGTTTACCCTATGTTCCCCAAACACGTTTCCTTATTTTCAATTTTCATTGAAAGGCTTTTATTTATTTTTAAAGATTTATTTATTTCAGAGAGAAAGAGAGAGTGAAGGGAGAGAGAGAGAGAATGAGTGAGAGGGGCAGATGGAGAGAGAGAATCCCAAGCCAACTTTGCACTGAGTGTGGAACTCCATAGTGGGCTTTTATCCAACAACCATAAGAACATGACCTGAGCTGAAACCAAGAGTCGGCGCTTAATAGACAGCACTGCCCAGGCTTTTAGGATGACTAATCTTAAGATTCTCCAACTTTTAGGGAAGAGACAATACACTTTTAACAGGCTATGTGCATTTCACAGGTGGGACCCAGATTATATAAACTGAAGCCTGGTAATTGCTTTTGTTTATTATTTTTGTTTTTACTAACATGGCGCTCCTGACATAAGAGTAGGAGCCATCCAATAGGATATAAGGCTAATTAGTGGTCTTATTTTTCAATCATGTGGATTCTTTGGGTTTGTTTACAGGCATCTTACATGCAAGTAGGTTGTGATTGCATGTGCCTACTACAAAGATGCCATTTTAGCTATACATCTTCACCTTTGAAATAACTTCTAAAGTGAATGTTAAACTTCATATGTTAAAAAAAAAAGTGTGATAATATAAAATCTATCCTCAGTGCCTGGCATTGAATGAAATATAAATTGACCTTTTATTTTTAAAGTTATTTGTAGAAACTTCAAAATATAGGCATGTAATTCAAAATATTAAATGCAAGATGGCACATTCACTTCCATTTTTCAATTGTGTTCATAAATAATTTAATTTTTGATTAGATAATCAATATGAAAGTTTCTTGTTACAAGTTTTTTTTTTTTTAAGATTTTATTTATTTATTTATTTGACAGAGGGAGAGAGATCACAAGTAGGCAGAGAGGCAGGCAGAGAGAGAAGGTGAAGCAGGCTCCCTGCTGAGCAGAGAGCCCGATGTGGGGCTCGATCCCAGGACTCTGAGATCATGACCTGAGCCGAAGGCAGAGGCTTTAACCCACTGAGCCACCCAGGCGCCCCTCTTGTTACAAGTTTTGAGGGAATGGGAGAAAATTGGGATAATTTGTTTTTTAAATAATTGATTTAACAATGTATCACTGAATTAGTTTAATTACCAGAAGTTATGGCATATAACTTTAAGAGAAAATTATGATAATATTGATGGGCAATATCCTCTTGTTAAGATCCATGTGCCAAACATAGAAAAGAAGAGAGCAGGTATATGTGTGTGTGTGTGTGTGTGTGTAATCCTGTAAATAATGTGGTCACTTGATCCTGAATGCAACCATATTCTTTAAAAAATTACCTATCCTCTAATTTCATTATCTTTGGCTCTAATAGAGGAACTATACTATTGATAGCAGGAAATTATTTTTTCCACTATCTGATGGTAATTATAATAGCCACATTCTGCTCGGAGGAGTGGAACTTGCAGTTAGATATACTCTGATATATTTTGTAATTATATTTTGAAAAGCACATGCAGTTTTAAACAAGAACAATTAAAAAGGATTTTGGTGGTTGGTTCCTTTATTTTCTGGTTCTTGATTACACTGTTTTTCAAATGATTGACTTTGTAGTAACTGGGTTTTACTTGATAATTGAAAAGTCTTGCAAGCAATGTCCATTATACAATTAAATTTGATGTGCTACCAATACATTGAAAGCATTTATTTATATTTTTCTCACTCATATTTAATGTAATATACACATACATATATATGTGAGAAAACAAAAGTGCTAATCCCAAATTTTACACTGTTGTTCTGATTCATCATTTCAGATGTGAATTTCTCATTTTCAGTAAAGAAAATGTCCTTTCTTCATTTTATACTAAATTCCAAAATAATTTTCATACATTAGATGATTCTGGGATTTTTGCTTGGTAACACTTTAACAGAAAAAAGATAGAAGCAAGTTTTCTAGGTTATAGTTGAAGGGGCTGAATTAGTTTCCCAGGGATGTTGTAACAGGGTATCACAAATTGGGTTGCTTAGAACAGAAATTTGTTTTTTCACAGATCCAGGACTGAAAGTCTGAAATCAAGATACTGTTAGGGCCATGTTTCTTGTGAAACCTGTAGGGGAATCCTTCTTTGCCTCTTCTTGTCCTGATGCTAATTTTTGGTGGGGTTTTTCTTGTTGTTGTTTTGTTTTGTTTTGGCTTGTAGTTGCATAACTCCAATTTCTGCCTTCAACATCATATGACATTCTCTGTGTTTCCGTGTCTGTACATGGCTGGCTTCTTATAAGGACAGTAGTCGTAGTCATACCGATTTAAAAGTCTGCCATAATCCAGTATGGCATCATCTTAACTAATTATATCTGCAACAACTCTACTTCCAAATAAGGTCACATTCTGAAGTGTGAAGTACTAGGAATTAGAACTTCATATATAAAATTTGATGAGGGGTGTGCTTCAGCCCATAACAGTGCCCAACCATATTTAGAAGAATCAAAGTAGGTATTGGCACTGTGTCTGAGTTAAGGCATTTAGCATATTATCAAACCCCTCAGGTCCTACACTTCATGCCATATTTCTTTACTTGAGATGTTTTCTCAACATTATGCACATCCTCTCCAATTTTCACTTATTTAAGTCCTGCTCAGTCCCCTTCTGTATGTTGTTAGAGTTTTCATACCTGGTCTATGAAGCTCTGCTAAGTTGTACTTATATGTTCATAGTATAACAATGATTTGAATGATATCAGTCTTTGTCTTTAAATATGCTGAACCTACCTAAATGCAAAGGCTCTAATTCTTTTCTTGGTATTACAATCTCAGGGCCTAACTCCATGCCTAACACAAAATAAATATGCTGTAGTGATCTGCCTAACACAAAATAAATATGCTGTAGTGAACTGCGGAGAAAATAAATAAGTATGCTTATGTCAAGGGAGCATAATTGGCAACATAATTTGAAACTGTTTAAGGAATGTGAAAGTTAATAAAAGAAAGTCTCATTTAGAATGGAGTTGGGAGGCTGGCACTGGGGAGCTCCTTACGACCTATCCCCTCAATATTAATTGCAGACACAATAGGAAGAGAGATATTTTACAATTGAGTATTATTTCACTATCCCATCAAGTCAGAGAAAGTTCTTCTTCAACTCCTGGCAACAGTCACAACTCAGCCAATGAAAAGCCACTATACTTCAAACTGACAGTTTACCCAATGGCCTTTGGTTTATAATAGCCTTCCCAACTTCCCCTTTTCCTCTATGAAAAAACATTCCTCTCCTTTGTTCTGTGGGCTTGCCTATGGTTTTACCATATCATACTTGTCCCAGATTGCAATTCTCTGCCATTTCTGAATTTTTGCTGGTAAAATAACTGGCAGTTTTATTCTTTGAAGGTTAACAGAAAGTATGGCATATTCTACATGACATGTATCATTAATCACCATGGAAGGAGCATAAAGCTAGAAGTATACAAAAATAAGGAAAACATATGGAAGCTTAGAAAAAGGAACCTAGAGGTGGGAAAATATAATGCATAAAGTCATTTAAATTAATAACTTAAGGAAAATACACTGGAAATAAATATTTGTAACTTCAGAATCATAAAGGCCATTTCTCTTATGGGTTTCCAAAGTATCAAGACACCATGACTAAGATTAATTTTTTTTTAAAGATTTTATTTATTTATTTGAGAGAACGAGAGTGAAAGAGAGAATGAGCAGGGAAAACGGCAGAGGAAGAAGCAAACTTCCCACTGAGCAGGAAGCCCAATGCGGGGCTCAATCCCAGGACCCTGGGATAAGACCCCAGCCGAAGGCAGACGCTTAACCATCTGAACCACCCAGGTGCCCCATTACTGTTCATCCTTAAGTCAACTTTGAGCACTGAGCTTTGGATATAAACTGTAAGGGAGAAGTCATCTTAAATGCTGCACTCTCAACCTCCTTGGGTACTGTGAAATCTTGGTAAGCAAGTAAAAAAGGACACTGAACCAAAAGATTAGAGCTATATATATTCTTGCAGTGTCTTATCAAAACTGGTTTTATAACTGATGGACCTTACTGGCCAGGTTTGCTCATTAATAGTTACCTCAAACATAATCACACAAATGTCATTTCCTTCAACAATTTCAAGGGGGGAAAATCCTAGAAACTTCACATGAGAGAGAACACAAATTCCACATATTATTGAGCAATTGTGAGCTACTATGTATTTCTGGGCCATTTGATCTTCTAAGGAAGGAAAGATTTGTTTTATTTTAAATAAATTGACAATATTTTAATGGGGATGGTACGTTATTATCCCCACACAAAATTTTCTCTTAGAAGACAAACGTGAAACATTTAATTTGATCCATTAGTCTGTTTCTCTTGAAACTATATTGTCCTATTAACAACAATATTATATTGTATGAACAATGCCCAGAATCACTTCCAAACTCATTGAAAGGCAGCCTGCATATACACTAGATTTACTGAGACATCAGGATTTCACTTCATGAATTCCAAATGTTCAATTATAGCCTGGGAGTTTTTATGGGTCTTCTAATTTGATTCTTGGGTATTGGAAAATTGGAAAATTAGCAGCATATTGTTAGTACCTAAGATTTTAGTAAATAGTCAATGGCAAAAAAAAATGTGAAATAAAAAATCAGTAGCTGCAAAATAGAGAATTAAGATACATTTACCAAATAGGTTTTCTCTAACCTGTATACTTTCAAATACATCTTGGAATAAATGAATCTGAGCATGAACTCTTATGTGTTCTTTAGTCCTGACAGGTCCTAGAAGGGTACCTAATCTGAAAGCCCAAAAGGTAAAACAAACTTGTAGACTTCACTATCAATTTCCTTAATAGTCATTGTGTGTAATTTTATAATGATTCAAACAGGAGAGCTCAAAGGCAATTCGTTCCACATACCAATTTTTGTTTTCATGTCCACCCAATATGCCAAACAGCCAAAACAAACAAAAGATCAACTATAGTTTAAAAGTTCAGTAATTAACAATGTAACTGTAGTATACCTTTTTACACACAAACTAAACAAACATGCATATATATTTGCATTTCTTTCTCACCTCTATGATTTGGAATGATTTGGGGTTGGATACTAAGGTATTTGAACCCTACAAATTCACAGGAAACAAAAAAATCACTACTTGAGCCCTTACTGTGGAGTTGCATAAACAAATCATACACAACGAAGGATATAAAGAAAAAGCCATATCAAGACAGGTAGCAGAGGGGGAGATGCAGTTTTGTTAGGACTCACATCCCTAGCATAGTAACCCATAGCAGGAGGGATTTCATATAATATAGACCCTCCCTTAGGAACAAAGAGTCTAAGCCTCACATCAGACTCCACAGCCTGGGGATTTGCACTAGGAAGACAAGCACTCATAAAGTCTGTCTCTGACAACCAATAAGACTTCTGTTTATGATAGCCAGGTGTTAGTAGCAAACCATGACTCTTCTCTTAAAGGATGCATACATAGTCTCACTTACTCTGAGTCCTAGCACAGATGCAGCAGTTTAAAAACTGCCTGGGTTACACACAAAGAAAATTCATTGATTAACTTTAGGGAGTATGTTAAAGGGGCAGATTTTTTTTGGAATATTTTCTGGTTACAGAAGCTTTGGCAGGCACCATGTTTGTTTGTTTTATTTTGTTTTGTTTCCCACTCACCTGATACTTAGCTGGACTGATGCCAGCAAGAACAAGTTCTGACATTCTCCATTTATTGAACTAGCACCATTCACCCCACCCGACATTCCCCTATGGACCTGACCAGCTCAGAGATCCTCCCAAGAGACTCCCAATACCATCACACCAAGTGGAAATACTTGGCAGGCACTGTCCCACCACATCTGGTAGATGTCCTCGGTTGGCATTGAAGCCCCTCCAAGTGTCCCTAACCCGGGGGGCCATACCCAAACATCTACAACAGTTACAACCAGACTTCATTGCAAGCCATGTCAGAGATTTGCCCCACCCACCAGCACACATGCAGCTCTCACAGACAGGCCTGGCAGTATGCCATGCCAGGGACAACCACACACACCAGCATGCGCATGACAGTCACAGCTGGACCTCTCAGATAGGCTAGGGGACAGCTCTGCTCACCAGTGTGCCTATAGCAGTTGCAGCCAGACCTTACAGAAGGCTATGTAGTTCTGCCTACCAGCAAGTTTGAACCAAATATAATCCAGCCACAATAGGATGAGGCACACAGCCCACATAGGGGACATCCTTGAGGAATCTGACTTGGATGGCCAGAGGGTTTTGCACTACTAGGTCCCAAAGTACATATTCTGCTAAAGCCACTCTTTTAAGTCTGGGAGACAGACTTTATCTACCTAATACCTACAAACAGAATGTTAGGCAAAATGATGAGGCAGAGAAATATGTTCCAAATAAAAGAACAACATAAACATCAGAAAAAGAACTAAATGAAATGAAGATAAGCAATCTACCTAGTAACTCAAAATAATAGTCATAAAGATGCTCACCTAATTCAGGAGAAGAATGGATGAAGGTGATGAAAACCTCAGCAGAGAAAATATAAAAAAATAATCAGAGTGGAAGAATACAATAACTGAAAAAAATAGACTAAAGGGGAATAGACTAAAGCAGATCAGATGATTCAGAATGCATCAGCAATCTGGAAAACAGGGTAGTAGAAATCACTTAATCAGACCATTAAAAATTTAAAAAGTGAATTTAAAAATGAGGATAGTTTAAGGGACCTCTGGGACAACAAACATACTAACATTTACATTATAGAGGTCCCAGGAAGAGAAGAGAGGAAAAAAAGAGACAGAAAACCTACTTGAAGAAGTAATGGCTGAAAACTTTTCTGACATGTTGAAGTCTAGGATGCAGAGTGCCCCAAATAAGATGAACCCAAAGAGACCCATACCAGATACATTACAATCAAAGTGTCAACAGTTAAAGATGGAATCTTAAAAATAGCAAGAGAAGAACAATTAGTTATGTAAAATGGAACCCTGAAAGAACTATCAGCTGATTTCTCAGTGGAAACTTTGCAAGCCAGAAAAGAGTGGCATGATATATTCAAGGTGCTGAAAGGAAAAACAAAACAAATAAACAAACAAACAAAAAACCTTACAACCAAGAATACTTTACCTGGAAAGATTATCATTCCAAATTGAAGGACAAATAAGGAGTTTCCCAGATAAGCGAAAGCTAAGGGAGTTCATCAACACCAAACTCTTCACAAGAAATTTGAAAGAGACTTTTTTTAATTTTTTTTTAAAGATTATTTATTTATTTATTTGACAGAGAGAGATCACAAGTAGGCAGAGAGACAGGCAGATAGAGGGGGGAAGCAGGCTCCCTGCTGAGCAGAGAGCCCGATGCGGGGCTTGATCCCAGGACCCTGAGATCATGACCTGAGCTGAAAGCAGAGGCTTTAACCCACTGAGCCACCCAGGCGCCCTGAAAGAGACTTTTTAAATGGAAAAGAAAAGATCATAACTAGGAATAAGAAAATTATGAAAAAAAAAAAAACTCAAGGGTTAATTGTGCAGTCAAGGTAGTGGATCAACTACCTACATAGCTAGTATGAAGGTTAAAAGAAGTGGTAAACTCATCTCGATCTATAATAATTAGTCAAGGGATACAGAAAATAATAAAATGCAAAATATGATGTCAAAATGTTTTATGAAACATTGGTTGGGGGTAAAAATTTAGTGCTTTTAGAATGTGTTTTAAGTAACCATCAATTGAATATAGACTGCTATACATATAAAATGTTATGTATTAAACTAATGACAACCATAAATCCAAACTCTGTACTAAATACACAAAAAGTAAAGAGAAAGGAATCCAAGCATAACACTAAAGAAAGTCATCAAACCACTTTGGGAAGAGAAGAAGAAGAAGAAAGAGACAAGAACTACAAAAACAACCAGAGAACAAGTAACAAAATGGCAATAAATACGTATATATCAATAATTACTTTAAATGTATATAGGCTAACTGCTCCAATCAAAAGACATAAGATGACTGAATGGATTTTTAAAAAGAACCGTTTACATGCTGTCTGCAAGAGATTTACTTCAGATCTAAAATCATGCTCACACTGAAAATAAAGGGATAGAAAAATATATGCCATGCAAATGGAAACAAAAAGCTGGAGTAGCATTACTTATATCAGACAAAATAAGATTTTAAAATAAAGATTGTAACAAGAAACAAAGAAAGGCATTATGTAATGATAAAGAGGTCAATCCAACAAGAAGATAAAATGCTAGTAAATATCCATGCAGCCAACACAGAGGTGTGTGTGTGTGTGTGTGTGTGTGTGTGTGTGTCACAAAAAAGGAGAGAATAATAGTAGGGAACTTTTAACACCCCACTTACATCAATGGATAGATCATCCAGATAGAAATTCAAAAAAAAAAAAAATAACCTTGAACTTGAAAGACATACAGAGTATTTCATCCAAAACCAGCAGAATGCATTCTTTTAAAGTACACGTGGGACATCCTCCAAGAAAGATCACATATTAGGTCACAAAACAAGTCTCAATAAATTTAAGAAGACTGAAATCCTATTAAGCATCTTTACCAACCAAAACAGTATGAAACTAGAAATCAATTACAACCAGGAAACAAACTGAGGGTTGCTGGAAAGGAGGTAGGTGGGGGGATGGGGTAGCTGGGTGATGGGCATTAAGGAGGGCACTTGTAATGAGCACTGGGTGTTACATGCAACCGATAAATCACTAAATTCTACCCCCGAAACTAATAATACAGTATTTGTTTACTAAATTGAGTTTAAATAAAGAATTTAAAAAATTGCACTGGAAAAAGAAATCAATTACAAGAAGAAAACTGGAAAAATATAAACATGTGGAGGCTAAACAAAATGCTACTAAACAACCAATGGATCAAAAAGGAATCAAAGGACAAATAAAAAAAAAATAATACCTTGAGACAAATGAAAATGGAAACAAAACAATCCAAAAGCAGTTCTAAGAGGGAAGTTTATACAGGTTCACCTCAAGAAACAAGAAAAGATATCAAACATTCTAAACTTACACCCAAAAGAACTAGAAAAAGAAGAATAAACAAGCCCAAAGTTGGTAGAATAAGGAAAATAATAAGGATCACAAAAGAAATAAATGAAATAAAGACCAAAAACAAATGATAGAACATATTAATAAAAAAACACATTAATAAAAATAAGAGCATTCTTTCAAAAGATAAACAAAATTGATAAATCTTTAGTCAGACTCAATGATAAAAAAAGATGGCCCAAATAAATAAAATCAGAAATGAAAGAAGTTACAACTGATACCATAAAAATACAAAGGATTAAAAGAGACTGCTATGAACAATTATATTTCAACGAAATGGGATAACATAGAAATAGATTCCAGAAACATGCAATCTTCCAAGACTAAAGCAAGAAGAAATAGAAAATCTGAACAGAGAAATTTCTAGTAATGATATTAAATTAGTAATCAAAATACTCCCCCAAAAACAAAAGTCCAGGACCAAACAGCTTCACAGGTGAATTCTCTATCAAACATTTAAAGAAGAGTCAATACCTATTCTTCTCAAGCTATTCCAAACCTGAAGAGAAAGGAATGCTTCCAAATTCATTCTATGAGGCCAGCATTACCCACAAAAACAAAACGAAAGATAACACAAAAATAGAAAATTATAGGCCAATATCCATGATAAATATTAATGCAAAAATCTTCAACAAAATATTAATCAACTGAATTCAACAACACACTAAAAGGATCATATACCATGATCAAATGGGATTTATTCCAGGGTTGGAAGGATGGTTCAATACTTACAAATCAATCCATGTGGTACACCACATTAGCAACACAAAAATAAAAATCATATGATCATCTGAGATGTAGAAAAGGATTTGATAACATGTAACATCCATTTATGATAAAAACTCTTAGTGAAGTAGATATAGAGGGAACATACCTCAACATAATAAAGGCCATTTATGACAAATCCACAGCTAATATTATACTCAATAGTGAAAAGTTAAAAGCTCTTCCTTTAAGATCAGGAACAAAACAAGAATGCTCATTTTTGTCACTTTCATTGAACATAGTATTAGAAGACTTCACAATAGCAATCAGACAAGAAAAAGAAATAAAAGAAAGCCAAATTACAAAAGAAGTAAAACTGTTCCTATTTTGCAGATGACATGATACCACATGTAAGAAATCCCAAAGGCTCCATCAAAAAACTATTAGAATAAAAGAATTCAGTAAATTTTCAGGTTACAAAAGTAAATACATCTGTCACACTTCTATACACTAATAATGAGCTATTGGAAAGAGAAATCAAGGAAACAATCTCATTTAAAAATCACATAAAAAAAATAAAATGCCTAGGAAGAAATTTAACCAAGAAGGTAAAAGACTCTTAAAACTATCAGACATTGATGGAAAAAAAATGAAGACAACACAAATAAATGGAAAGATATAACATACTCATGGATTAGGAGAATATTGTTAAAATGTCCATACTTCCTAAAGCATTCTACACATTCAACACAATCCCATTAAAATACCATAGCAACATTCACAGAACTACAACAAATAATCCTAAAATTTGTATGAAACCACAAAAGACCCCAAATAGCCAAGGTAATTTTGAGAAAGAACAAAGCTGGAGGTATCATGTTTTTTTATTTCAAACTATATTACAAAGCTATAGCAATCAAAACAGTATGGTACCAGCACAAAAATCAAACACATAGATCAATGGAACAGCATAGATTCCAGAAATAAACCCATGCTTATACAGTCAATCTTTGGCAAAGGAGGTAAGAACATAGAGTAGGGAAAAGACAGTCTCTTCAATAAACTGGACCACTTTCTCACAGCATATACGAAAATGAAATGGATTAAAGATGCAAATGTAAAACTGGAAGCCATAAAACTCTTGGAATAAAATGTAGGCAGTAAGCTCCTAGACACCAGTCTTGCAATATTTTTGGATTTATCTCCTCATGCAAGGGCAACAAAAGTAAAAATAAGCAGATCAAACTAAAAAGTTTTTGTGTCAACAAAACAAAAAGGCAACTTACTGAATGGGAGAAGGTATTTGTAAATCATATATCTGATAAGAGGATAATACCAAAATATATAAAGAACTCACACAACTTTAATATTAAAAAAAATCAATCCAATTTAAAAGCAAGCAGAAGACTGAGCAGACATTTCTCTAAAGAAGACATATGAATGACTAAAAATTAGACCACAATAAAACATGTTCAACATTACTAATCATCAGGAAAATACAAATTAAAACCCCAATAAAATATCACCTCACATTTGTATGCATAATGACTATTCTCAACAAGTGTTAGTGAGGATGTAGAAAAAGGGAACACTTATACACTGTTGGTAGGAATAAAAAATGTTGCAGCTATGATGAAAAATAGTAGGAAGTTTCCTCAACAAATTAAAAATAGAACTACCATATAATCCAGGTATTTCACTGTGTGGAATTTCCAAAATCACTGCTTCAAAATTATATATGCACCACTATGTTCACTGTAGCATTATTTATAATCACCAAGATACGGAATTAACCTAAGTGATCATCAATAGATGAATGGATAAAGAGGATGTGGCATATGTACACACACACAAAATGAAATATTACTCTTCCATAAAAAAAGAATAAAGTTTGCCACTTGTAACAACACGGATGCACCTAGAGAGTATTATGCTAACTGAAATAAGTCAGAGAAAGACAAATACCAGATGACTTCATTTACGTGTGGAATCTAAAACAACGACAACAAATGAACAAACAAAATAGAAACACACTCGCAGATAGAACAATCTGGTGGTTGTTAGAACATGGTGGTGGGTAAAGGGGATGGGCAAAATAAGGGAAGGGAATTAAAAGATACAAACTTCCAGTTATAAAATAAATAAGACACGGGGATACAATGTACAGCATAGGAAACATAGTTAATAATAGGTAACAAATTTGCATGGTGACAGATAGTAGCAAGATTTACGGTGGTGATCGCTTTGTGAAGTATATCAATTAGAATTACTACGTTGTACACCTGAAACAAATATAGCACTGTACATCAACTACATTTCAATAAAAAAAAAATTAAAACATCAAAATCTGGGTGAGGCATTTGAATTAAGTAGCTCTGAAGCAGGCTAAAGCTTAAATTAAAAAATTAAAAAAGTTTAAATTTTCAATCTAAAATTTAATAGCTGAGTAATATTGAAAATATTAAATTATTGTGTACATGTTTTCATCTATAAATTAGGGAAAATAATTATTACCTAATAAAGCTTTTGTGCAGATTCATGAAATAGTAAATATATGATTGTTTTACATACTACATAGTATAAATTGTAGATGGAAAAATATAGATTCATTTCACTTTTCTCTGTCCACCCTTTTTGTGCTGTTTGAATTTAAAAAATTCTTTGATTTGGTTTCTCATTTGCAAATTAGAACACTTGATGTACTATACATGGCTTACCTAAGAACTAGTAAATAGAAAATTAAAAGTGGTAAATACATGTCTTATCTGAAAAAAGGGAAGAAAATGAAGACACTAGCCAGTTCTAGACAGACTAAGACTTCTTTAATATAAGGATTTTAGCAGAGATCTAGTAACTGTCAGGATTTTAACAAGAGACACAGAAGCCAGGATAGTTCAGGACCTCACCTGGATATAAAACCTCTAAGTGACCAAGATTAGCTGTGTATACAACCTAAAATTGAAAGAGAGCAGACTCATCCTACCATCTGATAGCCTTGCCATCAGAATTTATGCCACCATTTTCTTTTAAAATCCTTTATGACCTTACTTTCTTTTCCCACTCTTGTCCTCTTTAAACATAGCTCCAAATAGCAAAGTGACTTTTAAAAATTCCAATAAATTCATGTTCCTTCCCTGCTCAAAATTTTCCAGCGGCCTCCCATACTACCTAGAATAAAAATTCAGACTCTTTACATCCAACATAACAACAGTAAAATCAGTTCTTTTTGACTTGGGACACATCTTCAGGCAAGATGTCACAATTCTATCTTACCTGATTTCATCTCATCTCAAAGCCTTCCATACACAAGCTATGAACTTTTTGGTTCTTTTTAAGATTTTATTTATTTGAGAGAGAGACAAAGATAGCAACAGAGAACACTAGTGGGGAGGAGAGGGAGAAGCAGGCTCCCCACTGAGCAGGGATTCCCCCCCCCCGCCCAAATGCAGAACTTCATCCCAGGACACTGAGATCATGACCTGAGCTGAAGGCAGATGCTTAACTGACTGAGCCACCCAGGTACCCTGCTGTGAACTTATTCTTACTGAGCAATTGTAAAGTCATTTCTGGGTCCAATTACTTACTGTCTTATGTAGTTAATGTAAACACAACAAACAAAAATGTAGTTTTTAAATTTAATATTTTTGGCTTTTTTTCATGCTTAACAAGGGTCAAAGTTTTATGGTGACAAAAAAATATTAAAATCATTAGATTGAAAACAGAGCACTTTTCGCTTTTAGGCATGCAAATAAGAAAGTAAAGAGGACTAATACTGAAATAGCAAAAATGCAGAGTACTGTGATTTAAATTATGCCAGGAAGGAGCCATGGTTTGAAGGGGTTTCCCTCACTAGTACCTGAGCACCTTTCAGTATTCTTATTTAAAAAATATTAAAAATCCTTTACCTTCACTTACATTTTAACTTTCATAATCTCTGAATTTACAAATATGATGTCCTTTAACCATTTACCTCCTGAAAAATTAGTATATTTAAGAGTGGTTTAGAGAACAAAATAATATTAAACCAAAGAGTTGTAGTAGAAAGGGTACTGCTTAAACTTCTAAAAGAGTTTATAAGTTTTCACAGGATCATTAAGTCTCTTAAAGATCAGCTGTAACATAGGGTGGTGAACTTAGTGTCATAGTTCGGTTTTGCAAAGACATTCATGTTATTCCGTTGTTTGGATGCAAACCGGAAAGTCTAGGATTTAACAATGTTGGGTGGAGAAATAAACAGATGTGGATATTTTGCTAACCATGATGCACAACTACTAAAAGTGCATTGGATCGTTTTATTCATCAAGACAAGAATAACAGAAGTGAGAAAATTAACTGGTCATTAAGGGGAAACTTTAGCTTTAATCACGTTAGTTGACATTATTAAAATTGCAGTCCATTCTTACAAAATGTCTCTCAATATATTCTAAAACATAAATTAGATAGATGCCATATTTTTGTGACTCTGTATTGCATTTCCTAGGACATAGGTTGTTATGGTTTATAACGATCTTCCAATAGTTGGGTGACAGTAGGATGCTGAAGTTCAATAAGATGGCTCATGGTTGGATTTAGCATTAAGAAACAAAGCATACCAGGTGCTCCTCTTCCCTAGTGGAAGAGGAAAGTACAAATTGTCAACACTGCCACTATTACAGTTTGCCAAAGTGTTGGTGGAATTAAAACATCGAATACTTTTGTCTATAACCATGCTAGATTATACTCGGATTGTAAAGTTTCATCAAAAATGTCTGATACTGTTCAATGCATATACTACTATCTGCTCTCAGAAATTATACACAAGCTCATTCACTCACCTAAAAAGCATTTTGAGCTACTACCTTTTGCTACCCATTGCACTATATGGGGTAGTGATTTAAAACAATCAGACAAGCTATCTCCTCTTAGAGTTTTCACGACAGTGGAGCAGTCAAAATTAAATAGTTACAATAAAATGTGAATATGGTTGAAAAGGTAGTACAAGGAACTATGGAAGCATACAACAAGAGTTCTAACCAGCCTAGAAGATTAGGGAAGACTTCCTGGAAGTAATGAAACATTTGTTGGCATGATATATGAAGGGAACCTCATTATGAGAGGAAATAAACTTGGGAGATCTTCAACTTGGTTTACTCAATTTTATCACTAAGAGTGGACATCACATCATTTAACTTTTGTTTGATTTTTTTTAAAGAAAATCAAGTCATGAAATCAAAACTGATCAAAATGTTCCTAAGAAATAAAGATTTTATTTTCAAAATTAATTCAAATAGTTGTTATAAAAATAGTAGATTTTAGATTGATAGCAGAAAAGTTTTGATGAATGAAAGACAAATTCTGAACAAGTTTTATATATTTACTCCGAAGTTCTTTTAGGAATTACGAGTTAAATTGAAAACCAGAATTATTAAAATGAAGCATGAGACTATTCTTGACTACCTATACTGACTTCACTGACATTCACATATAATGGGATGTTAAAATTGAAGATTTACCAAGGTGCCAAATGTAATAATGTACTACATATCTAAGTTAACTGTCAGATCAGATCACTCGAAACAGGTTGAGAATTTATTTCATCATTTTTGGGCCCCTCCTTCAGGGAGCTCGGACTCAAAATCTAGGATATAAAATGTACTAGCCAAAGGAAATTATTTGTCAATAGGCTTTTTGAAAGAGCCTATTGAAAGAAACTCACTCTTTTGAAAGAAACTCACTATCCTCTATGCTTCTCATCATACTCCCTCATGTCTTGGAAAAGGATGGGAGAGGGAGACTAGACTACTTTCATATCACTTACAGAAAGACGAATTTCTAAATCTACTTACAGAAAACTTGAAATATATCCCCTGCAGTTTAGGAAGAATAGTAAGCAAGTAACAGAGATTAGCTGGAGAATTACTTGGACAGGGGAGTAACAGGGAGCTGTGACTACTTCTCGGGAGTAATTGGACCACCTTTCAATGGTAGGTCAAATATACATGAGTGCTTCTTTGGCACAGATGTAAGCCACATGGGAGGGAGAGTGAGTCTAGAGCTCTTTTAAGTCCTATCCAAGATGAATAAATGGAAAGTGTGTCAAAACTCTAGAGAATATGGGGAATGTGTTACCAGAAAAATCCAGGACCTGAAGAGGGAAGCCATCAACTGAAGGAAAAGTACTGCCTGCATCCTGAAAGTTTCGGCTGGAGTGTGCCATCAGGAGAATGTGTTCAGTACCAAGAACAGATCCCACAATATTACTTCCATTTAAGCATCAGCCAGGCACACAGCAAGAAGTCATATTATGTCAATAAAAAAGTCATGTAAGAAATTTAACTGACCTCTTTCCTTAACTGGCCCCCTTCCCATGACATATCTACTTTCTAGCTATGAATAAATATCAGCATGCCTACTAGAGATGGGTGGAAGTGGGGTAGGGAAGGAGTTAAGAACAGAATGATCATACCTATCGCCCCTGCAAATTGATAGCTTATTGTGGGCCCGTGTCTGAGAATGAGAGAAAAATTGCTGTTAAATCAAGTTTGGCATTGTGGTAGATTGTATTATTTTCCAAAGTTTCTTTGTTTCCTCTCTGCCTCTTCCATAAACCCCAGCCCATTATGGGAAGAGTGTGATTCCCCACCTTACTGATATTGGGCATGGGCATGGGAGTGTCTGTGGCCAGTAGAATGTTAGTGACTATTATATGAGTAAAGGCTTTAAATAATGTGCTTGCAGGGTTTGTTTTGATCTCTTACACTGCTATTTACCATGAAAAGAAAATCTTCTGGGTAGTAGCTAGTTTTAAGAATGATGAAGACAGGTGAGACTGAATTGAGGCCTGGCATCCAGCTTAAACCAAATAAACCCAGGAAATTTCACCAGAACTATAGCTATTCCATGGATCCAGGAGCAAGAAATAAATACTTGTTTTGTTAGCCACTGACACTTTGGAATTACTTCTAATGCAGAAAAAAAGTGAGTATTGCAAGCATTTTGATTAGGGTAAAGGATTGGCAATTCTAATTTCTTAACTGAGATGCTATCAACAACTTAATCTGACTAGAGAATGTTTTACTATCTAAAAATCAGTTTTAACATTTTGAGGCCAAATATTGATATTGTTTTCAGGGGCTGGAGAAAAATTTTTCCACTGACTACATGTTAAAGGAACAATGGGAAACAAGAATTAAATTGCACATTATTGAGTACCACAAATTGTATTTGTCTATTGTTCTAATCTCAAACAGTTCTTTAGAATAATAACCCTTTTTTCACGTAAAAAGACAAATATCCCATAGTACATGAAACAGTATAGTACATGAAAGAGTATACTGATTAGTATTTCCAATCACTTTCCCACATAAACCCACGATTAACGGCTACAAAATATTTTTCCAAATTTATGATGTCTAGAGCTTAATAAGGACATAACCTGAATTAGTTTCACTGTGTGTGAAAAATTCTTTTACAGGTTTATTGTTTTCTAAGGCTGAGGATAAAGTAAATTATAGAAACATCTTTCTGATTCATAATCCAGTTGAACTTGGCCAATATTTGTTGTAGGCCCTTTTATTTTACTTACCATAAAAAATTTATGAAGGTCATGGTCCAAGAATGAACAAACACCAGAATGTCCTTTAGATATATAATGGCAAAGCTAGACATTAGCTGATGTTATGCTGGTATATCATGCTAAATTCATACATCTCATACTATCTATTGAGCAGCAACTTCCCTTTTAAATAATCAAGAGCAAAAAAAATTCTATAAATAGTTTTCATCACATCAGCCTGAGCCCAGGCCCATCTCATACTAGATAATAAGGTGATGTTAATCTTTTGATTTCTTTTTCTCTCTAGCAGATTACATCCTATTTTAAATCAGACACAAACAAAATCTTACAGGAAACATAATTAGAAGTGAAATTGCTCTAAAGCACCTTTGTCTCTGGAGAAACCTTTTCACCCTCTGTGATGTGCTGGGATGTATCTAATCTAATGATCAGCTGCCACCAAGTAATTGAATATCCCAGAGTTTGAACTGCTAGAGAACCTATGCATTTTACTCCTCTTATTTTTACTTCTAAATAAATAAAGGGGTAAAATGGACCTACATGACATTAAATTGTTATTTTTGATGAGAAGTTGCTTATATTTGCAATGTTCACTTCAAGGTTAATATGTTGTATTTTTTAGCACATGTTTAAAGAAATATACTTGAAAATACAGTTACTTATCAGAAAGTACATGAGGTTTTAAAGGGAATTTTCTTCTTGATTACAAAATACAAATTTTTTTTTAACTATTATGGTCACCAAGGTGATGAAAATCAACCTGTTTTTTGATGAGATGGATTCTTATCATTTTTGCTATATATTAACCCTCAAAAAAAGAGTGCTTTTCTATTCCTGCTACCTTAAAAAACAAACAACGAAAAGAAAAAGATGGTTAGGGTATCTTATTCTGATTATGATGCAGATGACCTATCTACAATTGTGAGATTCTAAAAGAGTATGAAAATTATAAAGCACTTAAATACAGACCTTCTTATGACCTCAGATCTCTTTTGCCTTATCCATACCTTTTGTGAGGGTTGATAGCTCATACATATTTCCTTTCCTGGTAATTCCCAGAGCCGTAGTCTTAAAATTCCCGCAAGAGGGCAACAATCCCATCTCCAATGACAACTTGGAAGAAATATGGTAGCAGTGCAAGCTTTCTTATCTCTAGGACCATTCAATGGCTAAATGAGAAAATTTGTGATCTAAAATACCTAGTTTCCAACACACAAACCTGCTGATGGTTGTGAAGCTCCCTAATTAAGTTATACTATTGTCTTGGCACAACATGTGAGGAAAGTCATTCCTAAGGAGAAACCTTTTATACTTCTCCCATGCTTAATTTCAGATAATAACTAGGTGGTATGGGACTTACTTATTGAGTTGATTTGAAAGGTGAATTAGAACTCTCCAGAATGGTAAAACTCCACCAGTATGTAATCCTGCCCAGCCCATTTCCTTAACCATGCAAGCTGAGGAAAATTATACAGAGTATCTTCCATAATATCCTTAGTGTAGAGGTAGTCTACCTTCATGATATAGTTATGTCCAACTTTATGACAGTTAAAAAAAAAAAAAAAAAAAAGAGCAGCCTGCTTCCTAACAAGGAGCTCAATGGAAGGCTTTTCTCCCTCACACTCAGTATCATTTTTTGTGTCCTCTTTTCTCTATCTTATTCTTACAGACCATTTTCCTACTTCCTCCCATAAAATAATTCATCATTGGATCACAGGCAATTGAATAATTGCAGTCATTGGGCATACAGATGACTCCTTCTATCCCTTGAAGATTTAAATTACCCTTTACTATCATTTTTTTAACACCATTTCCTAGCAATTTTATTACTTATGAATATGATCCTTCTATTACCTTTCCCTTAGCTCCTCTCAGCTTCTCCTCTTATAAGGTCTTTTTCTCCACCCTCAATCAGCCTTTCACTTCTATGCTCATGTCCTGGATCTTGTCATTATAAACAAACACAACACTTTCATAATCCTGATTTCATGTCTACCACTCTCTAATGGTTACTTTCTATCTTCAGCTCACTCCCTTTAGTAATGCAACTCCATTAATCCCTTCATACCCACTAGAACCTACAATCTACTGATTTGGCTACCATTTTACTGCATCTCACCACACTTATTATCTCCTATACCCCAGTTTTGATACCATATTCATTAATAAAATTATTCCCTCACATATATTTTCAACTCTTAATTTTTTTTATATTATGTACTCACTTTGGCAAAAATCCCACCCTGGTTAAATTCAGGATTTAAACTCTATGCCTCCTCTGATCCTACACACATATAACTAAATATGGTCATAGAATAACACACAACTATGCGGTTTTCACTTTAAATGCATTACTATTAATGTCAAGTAACAAAATGTAGAGTTGCATGGCAATCACACTGCATTTCCTTGATATGTTCACTTTCTTCTCTTATAGTGACTCTGCTACCATTTTAATAAGAAAAATTTATAAGAATAGAACCTCTATAAGTCCCCATATCACCCACCCATATATACTCTACATTCTCCTTTACTATAGATGAAATAGCCATGCCTTTAGTGAAAACCATGTATGTTATTTCTCACCTGTCCCGCATATTTAAAAGCATGACCCTTACTATTTTCTACTTCTTATCACCTCCAGGTACTGGCACCATAATCCAAGCCATACCATTTCTCACTAAGATTATTATAGTGGCCTCTGAAATTATCCCTCTTCCACCCTTATCCCTTATAATTCCCTGGATCATGTTATTCTTTTTTTCTCTAAACCATCCAGTGGCTTAAAAAAATAACCGGATCCTTACAACGTCAAGCTTCACTTGACTTTCGCTTTCCTTCTCTGATGTCATATTTCCACCCAGCATGCTGGCCTCATTTACTGTTCCTTAGTACTCTGCACAAGCTTTGACCTAATGGTTTTGTACATGTTTTTGTTCTTGCCTTAAATTTTCTTTCTATGAACAACAATATAGTTGACCAATTTTATGTCTTTGCCCCATTTTCAATTTCTTTATGAGACTTTTCCATTTCCTTATTTCCATTGCTTTATTTTTCTCTATAGCATTTATCAATATCTGATATATTTTATTATGCTTATTTTCTGTCTCCATCCACTAAAATATAAGCATCAGTGGAAAAGTTTTTGTCTATTATTTTTTCTATCCATGAATGCACCTAGATATATGCTTGGCCCATAGTAGGTATTCAGTAAATACATGTTGAAACAGTGGATGAAGAACCTTCACTAATGATCAAGAATTTATTAAAATCTCATTGTTCCCCAAGAAGAAAAAAATGTGATGTACTTTTCACATAATAGATTTCTATGGTTCCTAAGGGCATATTCGAACCCATTAAAACTCCTTTTCAAAACTATTTTCTCCTAGATTTTAATCTATAATAGCATCCCAAATCAGATTTATAATCAGAATATAACAATGACCTCGGTAGTCTTGTCATGAGCTCTTTTAGAAGAATTTCTTCATAATAGTTCTAATCAAGGATTATATCTTTTTAAGTCCCCATTTTATTGAAAGTGAAAACTTGGTTCTGAAGATTAATCCATCAATATTTCTATTTTTTTAATTTAAAAGTAAGTTATCTGAGACAAAAGAGCGAGAATTTTAGGATTAAAATGGAGTCGCTTTTTCACTAAATGTGTAAGTAACACTTTGATTTATAATAAATGCACAAGCCCATCATATCTCCCTTTTGAGAAAGATCATTTTTCTAACAAATTTCTACCTATTATCTACAGGCTGAAACTGATTTTCTACATTCAATTTATGGATAATTAATAGCCAGGCTATCCTATTTCTTGGTTCAAGAATAGAGCAGTTCTTATTTTACTGGACAGTTCAATATTCCCAGAAGTCAGTATATTCCCATCCTATACTCAGATTAACACTTGTAACCTGGATAAACTTCTTATCATGTCTCATGAATGAAAGCAAATTATCTGCAGTTAGCATACATTTGTATGCTAAAATCATTTAGAATAGAATCACAAAAGTCAACCTTCTTTCATTACCAAAGGATTTTTTTGAAGTCCTATCAAATGGGTACATTTTTTTGAGTGTCAAATAAAGAATGAATACACATAATTATAATAAATAGTTCATATTTTGTATTAACATATACTCATGTTCCAAGCAGAAGAATGACATAACCAGATTTGAATTTTAGAAGTATCAGACTGGTATGATTTTGGTAAATGAATTCTTCTAACCTGCTCTTTCTTACTCTGACCAAAACAGCAAAAGGAAAACAAAAAGAAGCAAAATCCATTATTTTAATCAGAGATAGATATGATGGACTGAAGCCAGTAGCCATTTAAACATATTTGGGGGGGGCGCCTAGGTGGCTCAGTGGGTTAAAGCCTCTGCCTTTGGCTCAGGTCATGAGCTCAGGGTCCTGGAATCAAGCCCCACATCGGGCTCTCTGCTCAGCAGGGAGCCTGCTTCCGCCTCCCTCTCTGCCTGCCTCTCTGCCTACTTGTGATCTCTCTCTCTGTCAAATAAATAAATAAAATCTTTTTAAAAAAACCGTATTTGGGGAGTATACATATTTCATTCCTTTCGGTGGGTGAGTAATATTGAATTGTATGTATATACAATGTGTGTATATACCACATTGTGTGTATATACCACATCTTTTTCCATTCATTAATTGATGGACACTTGAGCTCTCTCCATAGTTTGACTTTTGTTGATACTGCTGCTATAAACTTCAAGATGCATGTACCCCTTCAAATCTGTATTTTTGTATCCTTGGGTAAATACCTAGTAGTGTAATCATAGGTCATAGGGCAGCTCTATTTTTAACTTTTTGAGGAACCTCCATACTGTTTTCCACAGTGGCTGCACAACTTTACATTCCCACCAACAGTGTAAGAGGGCTCCCCTTTCTCCGCATCCTTGCAGAATTGTTTCCTGTGTTATTTTTTCATTCTGACAGGTGTGAGGTGGTAACTTATTGTGGTTTTGATTTGTATTTCCCTGATGATGAGTGATGTTGAGCATCTTTTCATGTGTCTGTTGGCCATCCGGGTGTTTTTAGAAAAATGTCTATTCAGGTCTTTTGCACTTAAATGGATTTGTGTGTGTGTGTGTGTGTGTGTGTGTGTGTGTTGAATTTGATAAGTTCTTTATAAATTTTGGATACTAACCCTTGATCAGATATGTCATTTGCAAATATCTTCTCCCATGCTGTAGGTTACCTTTTAGTTTTCTTAATTGCTTCCTTTGCTGTGCAGAAGTTTTTTTTTGTTTTGTTTTGTTTTGTTTTGTTTTGTTTTTAAAGACTTATTTATTTGATAGAGAGAGAGGAGGGGCAGAGGGAGAGGGAGCAAGAGTCTCAAGTAGAATCTGCCCAGAGCACAGAGCCCAACAGGGAGCTCAATCTCATGACCATGAGATCAGAGCTCAATTTCATGACCATGTGATCATGACCTGAGCCAAAATCAAGAGTCAGACACTGAACTGACTGCATACCCAGGCACCCCAGAGGCTTTTTATCTTGATGAAGTCACAGCAGTTCATTTTGGCTTTTGTTTCCCTTGCCTCTGGGGAAGTGTCTAGTAAGAAGTTGCTATGGCTGAGGTCAGAGGTTTCTGCCTATATTCTCCTCTAGGATTTTGATGATTTCCTGTCTCACAATGAGGTCTTTCATCCACTTTGAATTTATTTTTGTGTATAAAAAAGTGCTCCAGTTTTATTCTTTTGCATGTTGCTGTCCAGTATCTCAACACCGTTTGTTGAAGAGACTGTCTTTTTTAAATTGGATATTCTCTCCCGCTTTGTTGAAGATTAGTTGACCATATAGTTGTGGGTCCATAAAATACCTAGGAGTAAATCTAATCAAAGAGGTAAAAGATCTGTACTCTGAAAACTATAGCACGCTTATGAAAGATATTGAAGAGGACACTAAGAAATGGGAAAAAAATTCCTCTCTCATGGATTGGAAGAATAAACATAGTTAAAATGTCTGTACTACCCAAAGCAATCTACACATTTAATGCAATTCCTACCAAAATACCACCAGCATTTTGCGCAGAGCAAGAACAAAAAATCCTAAAATTTATGGTAACCACAAAAGACCCCAAATAGCCAAAGCAATCCTGGAAAAGAAAAGCAAAGCAGGAGGAATCATGTTTCTGGACTTCAAGCTATATTACATAGCTGTAGTCATCAAGACAGTTTGGTATGGGTGCCTAATTTTCTTCATCGCATAAGTAGCATTCACTTCTTTTGTGACTATTTTTCACTGAAGCTGTTTTAAAAGTTCAACCTAAGATACATTTCTTCAGCTTTACCAACAATTTTAAGCCATTTAATATCCTGCAATAAACCTTTATGTCCTTAAATCATCTTTCATCTGAAATACATAAGGATCTTCTACAAATTATCAAAAATAGATAATCCAATTAAAAATGGCCAAAGACCTTAATAGACATTTCAATAAAGATATATAAATATCCAACAAGAATATGAAAAGATTCTAAACATCACTAATCATAAGGTAAATGCAAATCAAAATCACAAAATACCTTCTTAAACACATTAGGATGATCATTAACAAAGCAACAGGAAATGAGTGTTGATAAGAATGTGGAGATATTGGAAACTTGTGCACTGTTGGTGGGAATGTAAAGTGGTTTAGTTACTATGGAAAACGGCATGAAGTTTCCTTAAAAGGTCAAAATAGAATTACTATATGATGCAGAAATCCCACTTTGGTGTATATATCCAAAAGAATTCAAAGCAGGATCTTGAAGTGATATTTGCACACTCATTAATTAATTGCACACTCATTAATGCTTTTTCACAGCATTATTCACCATAGCCAAGAGGTAAAAACAACCCAAATATTCATCAACAGATGAATGTGTTACATACATAACAAAACACTATGCAGCATTAAAAATGGAACAAAATCCTTATCACATGCTACAACATGGATAAAGCTCAAGATCATTATACTAAGCATAAAATCCAAAGAACAAATGCTGTATTATTCTACTCATATAAATTATCTAAATTAATCAAAATCATAAAAAACAGAAAATAGGTAATTGACATTGGCTAGGGGCAATAGGGAAGGAAGAATTAGTGTTTAGTGGGCACAGTTTTAGTTTAAGATGAAAAAGTTCTAGATATCTGTTAAACAGCATAAATATACTAAACACTACTAAAATGTATACCTAAAAATGGTTATGATGATAAATTGAATGTTATGTTTTTTTATAATAAAAAAGCCCACATTCTCTGAAATTGAACCTTGATTATTTTGCATTGTTGAAAGTCAAACCAATATCATATAATATCAACCAAATACTGAAACTTGCAAGAAATGTCTGCTCTCTGTGGTAAAAAGGGAGTATATTTTATAAAGTCACCAACAATGAAATTACAGCTTCATTCTTAAGAAAATTTCATTTTTGAGAGAATTAAATGCAAAAAATAGCAACTTACCCTTATCGAAGTTTCGAAGGGATCAAGCTATGAGATAAAGTAGGCTCTACTATTTGGAAATGCCATTTGGCATCTCCTACCAACAACATTCTAATATATTTGGAAAAACTCACCAGTGACCACAGCAGTCTTGAGGCATAAGACTTTCCGTCTGCATAGATTTCCAAAGTATCATGATGCTTTTCCAATGTAAGGAACATATTCCAGAACTGGAGAACAACTTCACCTAAATTTGTAGAAATGAGAGAAGCTATGAATGTTTCCCATAAAAAGATGAAGATTACTTTCTTGTAAGCTACTTTAATTACATAAAGCCGGTAGCAATTAGATATGTCATCATGCATAGAGCAAAGGCAGCAAAAATTCAACCTCTGACACAATTTCTCACTGTGTGACTGGTTCAACGAAGATAAAACAATTTACTTAAATAGTAATGATTCTCTTCTTAAATGGGAAGTGGATATTCACCAGTTTTTCAGTCAGATATCTTATGAAAAATATTTGGCACAGCAATATTATTTCCATGAAGGCAGGCTAAATAGCAATTTATTTTAAAATGCACTTTTTGCAGTGGCTTTAACTTGTTAAAATTCCTTCTAGTTTTAGGGCACCTGGGTGGCTCAGTCATTAAGAGTCTGGCTTTGACTCAGGTCATGATTTCAGGGTCCTGGGATCGAGCCCTGCATCAGGTCCCCTGCTCAGCAGGAAGCCTGCTTCTCCCTCTCCCACTGCCCTTGCTTGTGTTTCCTCTCTTGCTGTGTCTCTGTCAAATAAATAAATAAAATCTTTAAAAAAAAAAATCTTCTAGTTTTAGCTCCCTCTTCTTTCCCTTAATCCTGCTGAATGTCTGATGGTAGTTCAGTATCTCCTCCAAGGTTGAGTACTTAAAAACTATTCTAATAGCAATGCCCAAATAGGGATATGGACACTGCAGAACAAAATCTACTTTTTTTTTAGGTGGGGTAAAGGGGCAAATAATGGCCCAGCATAGTTTGCATCCATTCAAAAAAAAAAAAAAGGAAAAATATAATACGGATGTCATGTAAATATTCTGAAATATGTAAGATAACCTATAAGAAATAAGTGAGGAACACACTTTAAAAGAAGATTTACTACATAAAACAGAAATAAATTTTAGGCACCAGATGGTTTGTAATTGGAAGGAAAAAAAGTAAAATACCACTATACAAGGAAAGAAAAAAGATGAGATAAAATTATATCCAAGAGAAAAATAAGCTGACATTTTTTTTAAGTCAGAAGAAGTACAACTGAAGGATTAGAAACAAATAAACAATTAAAATTCCATAAAAATAAAACATCATGTTGAGGGGAAATTTAAAAGGCTACTTCTAACTATTAACAAAAATGGATAAAAACTGTCTAAGGTATATTTAGTGACCCAAGAAAGACATGAGGAAGATTAAAAATACAGATACTTTGTACTTTTAGGACTAGAACAGAATAAATAAAAACACTTTTCAAAAGTCTAAGAAAAAGATGGTTCTTAAACTTTAAATTCCTGGATCTATAGGTGGCAAGAGCTCACTCAATATCTGAAATTATTACTAAAAAGTTATTTACAGTACTTCCAGTTTCCTGTCCAGCATGTAAGAAGCTTAGAAGCTGCTACTTCATCCTAACAAGTAAAAAGCTGAACAAACTGAAAAAGCAACAAATCTTTTTAGATTCATCAGAGAGGTGAGGTCACAGGACAAAAGACTTCCCCCAAATTGGAAACACTCACAGGCAAATACAGAGAATTACAATGTATCTGAGCAAAAAACTGCAAGTTGAAACTTACAAAAGAATCAGCGCTGGAGATAAAAACCTGAACTGTGATTGAGGAATTGCTCGAGGCCCAGTGTAGACAACTCTGAAGGTCAAAAACTCCAGGTGACCCAGTCATAGAGGGACCCCCACAATTTGGTGAAATTTACTTCCAGGAGCTTGACCAGGTTCTTAACAATAATTATCAGAGGAAAATCCCTCTAGACTTCTGGAAGGAAAAGGAGAAAAAGGAGCCATTTTGAAGCACATGAGAGCATTCTGTTCTTAACATGGCATAACTTCAGGGTAAACTAGTTAACCAGAGCCTACACTGCTTTTGGGTTTACTAGAGCTTAAAGGACCTGAAAGAAAAATATCCAACTCCAGCTGGCTCTAATCTTCTACTTGGAGAAAAGAAAATACTCCAATCCATCCCACTTTAGCTATCCCATCTTACCTAAGGGAGGAGTGGGGATGAGAAGCATGCGTGAAGTGCATAGACTAGAGCCAGAGGCAGATTAAAATATTGAGACCCAATCATAGGACTATGGAAGGCTTCCTCTCCCTTCACAACTTACCACATTACTAAGGGCCTATTTACAGCAGTTTCTTTTATCCAGTACATTGTATCCAGTTATCAAAACAAAATAGAAGAGAAAGAGCATGTATCAGAACCAGACCCCAAAATAACAGGGATGTTGAAATTATCAGACCAGGAATTTAAAACAACTATGATTAATATGTTAAGTGCTCTAATAGAGGAAGTAAATAATATGCAAGTAGAAATAGGGAGTTTAAGAAGAGAGAAGGAAATTCTAAGAAAAACCCAAAAAGAAATGCTAGAGGTCAAGAGCACTATACTAGAAATGAAGAATGTCTCGGATGGGTTTATTAGTAGACTATACACAACTAAGGAAAGAATTTGGTCTTGAGGATGTCTAAATAGTAATCTCCAAAACTGAAAAGCAAACACCAAAAATAATAGGAAAAAAAAAAAACACAAAATTTCCAAGAACTGTGGAAGTACTATAAAAGGTGCAACATATGTTTAATAAAAATATGAAAAAGCGATTACGGAGGGGGAGGAGCAAGATGACAGAGAAGTAGGAGGCGGAGATAGTGACTGATCCCAGAAGTTCAGCTAGATAGTTATCAAACCACTCTAAACACCTACAAACTTAGCAGGAAGTAGAAGAGAAGACGAACAGCACCTCTAGGAACAGAAAATCGACCACTTTCCGGAAGGTAGGACGTGCAGAAAAGTGAATCCAAAGCGAAGGGAAGATAGACCGCGGGGGGAGGGGCCGGCTCCCGGCAGCCGCAGAGCAGCAGCCGCAGAGCAGCAGCCGCAGAGCCGCAGCCGCAGAGCCGCAGCCGCAGAGCCGCAGCCGCAGAGCCGCAGAGCAGCGGAGATATCTGCTCCACAGCCTGGAGGCTGCCAGAGCGCATCGTCGGGGCCTCCAGACACAAAGAGCGGCGGGCGGGACGAGTGGTGGGTTCTCCGCCCACGTTAGCGCCATTGGCTCACGCCCTGTGCCCCGTGCAAGGGAGAGAACCGAGCACCCACCGCCCAGAGCCTGGAGAGAATGCGGCCGCTTGGGGCAGGAATCTGACTGCACCCGGCGCAGACCGGGAGCCCGGACAGCAGTCGCAATGCAGGCAGCCACCAGAAACCAGTTTCCTAGACCTCGAGGCTTTTGTCGCACAAGGGCGCAGAGGCTACTGAGGGCCTCTTGGGGCCACTGGGACAGTGGCTGGGGTGCGCACTGCCTGTGGCGGGCTGCGGTGAGAGCGGTGCTTGCAGAGGGGAGCAGACTGAGGCTTCTCTGTGACGCGGAGGTCTAGGTACAGGCAGACTCCTTGCTTGGACTCTCTGAAAAGGTGAAAAAACTGCAAAAGAGCGAAAACCTCCAGAGAGCAGAAGCCTGAAAAACTGTTTTCCACAGAGCCCAGCCCCTCGATTGGGGGGCAGGGCGACTCAACCCAAGCAAGATTGACTGGAAAACAACGCGACAGGCCCCTCCCCCAGAAGACAACCCAAAAACAAGA
>CM052886.1:57161978-57250482 GCA_028534135.1 Potos flavus | reverse complement strand
AATGGAATATTATGCCTCCATCAGAAAGGATGAATACCCAACTTTTCTTTTAACATGGACTGGACTGGAAGAGATTATGTTGAGTGAAATAAGTCAAGCGGAGAAAGTCAATTATCATATGGTCTCACTTATATGTGGAGCATAAGGAAAAACATGGAGGACATTGTGAGAGGGAAGGGAGGGATGAATTGGAGGAAATCGGAGGGGTGAAGAACTATGAGAGACATGAACTCAGAACAAGGGACTGAGAGTTTTGGAGGGGAGAGGGTGGGGGGATGGGCGAGCCTGGTGGTGGGTATTGAGGAGAGCATGTATTGCATGGAGCACTGGGTGTGGTACATAAACAATGAGTCTTGTAACACTGAAAAAATAAAATAAAAGTATTTGGAGGGAAAAAACAAAACAAAACAAAAATATGAAAAAGGAAAGAGAGAAAAGAACAGAAGCATCTTTTGAAGCAATAATGACTAAGAATTATCCCAAATATGATCAGACACAAAAACAGATCCAAGAAGCTTGGATGACACCAAGCTAGATAAATGCCATAAAAACTTCACCTAGACATATCATTTTCAAATTACAGAAAATAAGAATGAAGAAAAAATCCTAAAAGAAGCCAGAGGTGGAAAAACCATCTTACTATAGAAGAATAAATAAAAGAATTATAGGACTTGTCTTCAGAGAGCATGAAAAGAGGATGGGAGTAGAGTGAAATATTTAAACTGTTGAGAGAAAAAGCCTACCAACCTAGAATTCTGTACCCTGTGAAATTATCCTTCAAAGGTGAATATTTTTTTTTCCATACAAACAAAAAATTGAGGAAATTTGTTACCAGTAGACTGCCTTGCAAAAGATGTTAGAAGTTCTTTAGAGAGAAGGAAATTATATAGGTCAGAAGCTCAGATCTTCATAAAGGAAGGGAGAATATCAGAGAAGGGATAAATGAAGATAAAATAAAACTTGTATTTTTCTAGATTGATCTAATAGATGACAATCTGTTCAAAAATAATAATACCAAAAATGCATTCAAATATACATACACACACACGTATATGTATATGTATATATACGTATATATACATACACGTGTGTGTGTCTGTATATGCCTCTGTATCAGCAAAATGTATAATAACAATGATACAAGGGACAAGATGGAAGAATTAAGATTATTTTGTTAATATTATTTTGTTATTTTGATACTCATACTACCTCTGAAGTGGTATAGTGTTATTTGAAAATGGATTTGGATTAGTTGTAAATGTACATTGCAAACTCTAGGGAAGCCATTAAAAAAAGTTTTTAAAGAAATACAACTTATCCAATAAGAGGAGAGAAAATAGAATCACATAAGATATTCAGTTAAAATCTCAAAAGGGGGGAAAAAAAGAGTGGAAGACAAAAGTAAGAACAAAGATCAAGGGCAACATAGAAAACACTAACAAGGGGCACCTGGGTGGCTCAGTGGGTTAAAGCCTCTGACTTCAGCTCAGGTCATGATCTCAGAGTCCTGGGATTGAGCCCCGCATCGGGCTCTCTGCTCAGCAGGGAGCCTGCTTCCCCCCCCCCCCCCCCCCGCCTGCCTCTCTGCCTACTTGTGATCTCTCTCTCTCTGTCAAATAAATAAATAAATAAAATCTCAAAAAAGAAAAGAAAAGAAAGCACTAACAAATATGGTAGATCTTTGCCCAACTGTATCAATAATCACTCTCAAGGTCAATGGTCTGAATGAACCAATTAAAAGACAGAAATTGTCAGAATGGATAAAAAAATAAGCCCAACTATATGTTGCCTATACTTTAAATATAAAGGCATATATAGATTAAAGGTAAACGGATGGAGAAAGAGGTTTCATGCTAACACTAATCAAAATAAAGTGGGAGTAGTGATATTGATTTTGAACGGAGTACACATAAGAGCAAGGATAGTATTAGGAATAAAGAGGAGCATTATACAATGATAAAGGGCTCAATTTTCCTAGAAGATGTAATAATTCTTATTGTATATGTGCCTAATAAAAGAGTGTCAAACCGTGTGAGGCAAAAATGGAGATCTCCAAGGAGAAATAGATGAACACACCATTATAATTGGAGACATCGACACTTCTCTATCAGAAGGGAAGAGACCCAGCAGGCAAAAAATCAGAAAAAACATATTTGAACACAACAACATCAGTCAACTGGATATTATGGACATCTACAGACTACTTCATTAAACGACAGCAGAATACATGTTCTTCTCAAGCTCACATGGAACATTCACCAAAGTGGGTCACATTCTTACCATAAAACACACCTTAACAAATTTAAAAAACTGAAACTCACAAAATGTCTGCTTGCATTCAACAATAGAACTAAACTAGAAATCAATAACAGAGAGGTGACTGGAAAGTCCAAAAATACGTGAAGATTAAACAACACACTTCTAAATAATCCTTGGGTCAAAGAAGAAATATCAAGAGAAGTTAAAATATATTTTGAACTCAATGAAAATGAAAACATGATTTATCCAAATTTGAGGGATGCAGTAAAAACAGGGCTTAGGGGAAAATATTTAGCACTGAATGTATGCATTAGAAAAGAAGACAGACCTCCAATCAATCATCTAAGCTTCCACCTGGAAATCAGAAAAAGAAGAGCAAATTAAATCCAAAATAATAAGAAAAGAAATAATAAGAATTAAAATAGAAATCAATAAAATTGAAAACAGAAAATCAGTAGAGAAAATCAATGAATCCAAAACTAGCTATTTGAAATGATAAGCTTCTAACCAGGTTAACTAAAAAAAACAGAGAGGACACAAATTACTAATATCAGAAATGAAAGGAATTTACCACTCCAGATTTCATGAACATTAAAAATATATTAAAGGAATACTATGAACAACTCTATGCCCACAAATTTGATAAAAATGAAATAGACCAATCCCTTTTAAGACGCAATTTGCCAAAACTCACACAAGAAGAAATAGACTATTTGAATAAGCCAATAACTACTAAAGAAATTGAATCACTAATTAATAATCTCCCAAAACAGAAAGACTAGGCCCAGATGGATTCACTGATAAACTCTTCAAAAGAGAATGAAGGAAGAAATTATATAAGTCTCTATAATCTCTTCCAGAAGGTAGAAACTGAAACACATCCCATGAGCCCAGCATTACCCTAATACCAAAACCAGACAAAAACATTACAATAGTGTTTAAAAATTAGGTCCATACAAAAACCTGCACATTGATTTTTATAGTAGTTTTATTCATAGTTGCTAAACTTTGGTGCAATAAAGATATTCTTTGGTAGGTAACTGATATACTGTGGTATAGCCAGACAATGGGATATTATTCAGCACTAAAAAGAACTAATCTATCAAGCTTTGAAAAGACATAGAGAAACCTTGAATGTTTATTACAAAGTGAAAGGAGCCAATCTGAAAAAGCTACATACTGTATGATTCCAACTACATGACATTCTGGAAAAGGCAAAACTATATAGATAGTAAAAAGATCAATGTTTGACAGAGGTTGAGGGGAGGAAGAATGAATAGAACACAGAAAAGGTTTAGGGCAGAAAAATCATTCTGTATGAAATCATAATGGTAGATATATGCCATTACTCATTTGTCCAAATCCACAGATTTCAAATGCCAAGTAAACCCTAATGTAAATTGAGTGCTAATAATATATCAATCTAGGTATTAACTGTAACAAATATACCACTCTCATGTGGGTTGCTTTAGTGAGGGAGACTGTGTTTGTAAAGATAAAGGGTATATGAGAACTCTACTTTCCACTCAACTTTTCTATGAACCTAAAACTGCTCTAAAAATTAAACGCTATTAATTGAAAAAAATATCTGAAAAGTAGAAAGTTATTAACATTTTAGTGAGCATTTGACAGTTACCCTCCCAGTATCCATTACCCCTTTTTGTCTCTAATCCCTATGCTTATTTCTGAGTCATTCAGGATGGGTGGGATTACTCCTATCCTCCATTCAACCACTAGTTCCAGTAAGTTCTGAACCTTTCTCTTTTTCTAGAAATGATAGAAAGCAACAAGGCAAAGGGGGAAAAGCAGAGACTCCAAGACGGCTTTCAACCTTCTTGAGCAAATATATTACATAAAAGAGAATGAGTTGTGTGCGGAACTGAGATTAAATGAAAGAAATCCTGAAGGAGATGAAGAAACATGCACAGAAAATGTGCGAATGTACAGAGGCGAGTTAGCTAAGAAAGCTTTTTTTTTTTTTTTTTTTTAAGATTTTGTTTATTTATTTGACAGAGAGGAGAGAGATCACAAGTAGGCAGAGAGGCAGGCAGAGAGAGAGGGGAAAGCAGGCCCCCTGTTGAGCAGAGAGCCCGATGTGGGGCTCGATCCCAGGACCCTGAGATCATGACCCAAGCCGAAGGCAGAGGCCTTAAGCCACTGAGCCACCCAGGCGCCCCAGAAAGCTTCTCTTTCTAACAGAGGCAAACTGGGAAGGTGGACACAGTAACTCTTGAAATTTTGTATCAGAAAAAAATTCCTATAGCTAAGGGCTGCCAAAGAAAGTATTCGGCCATCTCCAAATATGTTACAAATTTTCTGTACATGATTTTTAGCAGATTAAGAAAATACCCTTTTATTTCTAGTGCGTGAAGTTTGTGGTTTTTTTTTTATAATGATTAGATGTTAGACTCTGTCAAATTCTTTTTATGTACCTATGAAATAGCCATGTGGTACTTTTATTTTTCCACGTGATTCTTTTAATTCTCCCTTTTACAAATACATTTTAATACGTGGGTTGATTTTCAGAACCTAAACCGGTATTGCATCTGTGAGATAAAACCCAACTTGTTTTGATTAACTCCTTTTATATTCCTGATTTAATTTGCTTGATTTGGTAGGAGTTTTGATGTCCATGAGGTTGAGTTTTCTTTTGTCAATGTAGGTTTGGGCGCTATAATTATGCTGCCTTCATGACGAAGGTTAGGAAGTATTCTTTCCTTTATTTTCTTGAAGAGTTTTTGTAGAATTAATATTTTCTCTGCCTGAAATATTCAACTGAGTTTACTAATGAAGACTTTGGGAACAGAGTTTTCTATTTAGAGAGACATTTGAAAATAAATTGTAAAATATTCATATTTTCAGATTTTTGATGTTTACATTTAAAGAAAATTACTTTATCTATATTGTTCTAATTATAATAAATTTCTAAATTGTCAAGTTTACATAATTTTTTCATAATATTCCCTTACTATGCTTTTAATATTTCTTTTAATATCTCTAGTCATCTCTTTCATTCCTGATATTAGTAATTCGTTTTCTCCCCCCCTTCCCCTGTGCACACACAGACACACATGCACACACAACTTCGTTAGGGGCTTATCAATTCTATTCATCACATCAAAGAACCAACTCTTCTGTTACGTTTTACCTCGTTTGTTTGTATAGTTTTTATTTCATATTCTTCTGTTCTCATCTTGCTTAGGGTTTATTGAGATTCTTGGATCTGTAAACTTATGGTATTCAACAAAATAGGGAGTTTTTCATCAATATTCTTTTCCCCAAATCTTTCTTCGAATATTTTTCTTCCCATTCTTTCTCCTTAGTCATTCTGCAGTTCCAAATGTTCATTGTGATAGACTATTTATTTTACAGATTTCCGAATTTGCCATTTTCTTCAGTCTTTCTAGTCTTTGTTCTTTAAATTGTTTTATATATACAAATGTGTATGCTTTTTTTTTTTTAATGTTACATCATCTCTTTTCTGTCATTTCCAATGTGCTTTGAAGACCATAATGAACTTTTCATTTTAGTTGTTACCTCAACTTTAACATTTTCATTTGGTACATTTTATCATATACTGAGATTCTCCATATCTTCATCTGGATTGAAATTTCTTTTAAAGTTCTAGAGTATATTTATAATAGCCACTTGAAAGTTATTGTCTGATAATTACTTACTTCCTCTCACAGTTGGCTCTATTTCTTGCCTTTTGTCTTGAACGTGGGTCATATTTTTCTAATTCTTCACATTTAATGATTTTTTAAAAGATTTATTTACTTGAGAGAGAAAGCAAGCAAGAGAGCATGAAGAGGGGAGAGTGATGGAGGAAGATGGAGAAGGAGACTCACCACTGAACAGGGAGTCATATGTGGGGCTCGATCCCAAGACCCCAGGACCATGACCTGAGCCAAAGGCAGATGCTTAACCAACTGAGCCACCCAGATGCCCCACGTTAAATTATTTTTTAATGTATTTTGGGCTTCACATATATTACACTGTGCAGGTTCTGAATTCTGTCATATTCCTTGGAAGGGTTTGCTGTAGTACACAATTAATTTAACCAGACACACATTTCAAATTGTATCTTCAGCTGTGGCTGAAATCTGTACTTAGCTATTTCAACTTCCAGCTATTCCAAGAGACTAGGGTCTCTTCCAAGCACTTGTAATTTAATCAAGATTTTGAACACTTTTGTGCAGATTTAGGTGTTCACTCACTCTGTAGCCCTCTCCCTTATAGAATCCTCCCTCTACATTTCTGTTTGCCCTATAAGACCTCAAAACCCTCCTCTGTCACCTCAATAATAAAATATTTTCTGCACTGACTTCCATGAGAATTTTGGGTAGCCCACAGGCAGGAACAAACTAAAGCCTCATCTTTCAAGGATAAACATAACTGCTTGTGATTACTCTCCAGTATCTTCAGTATATCTTTTAATATTTTGTATGGCTTTTTAAAAAAGACTTTATTTATTATTCATGAAGGGGGGGGGGAGAGGCAGTGGGAGAAGCAGGCTCTCCATGGAGCAGAGAGCCCAATGCAGGACTCAATCCCAGGACCTCAGGATCATGACCTGTGCCAAAGGCAGATGCTCAGCCAACTGAGCCACCCTGTATGGCTTTTATAAGTGTTGTCTGTGAGAAGGTTTTTCTCTACTCCTCCCTCCCCAAGCTAATCTGCTATTGTAGGAAGCCAGACTTAAAGAGAGAAACACAGAAGAAAAGCAAAACATATATTTGTGAGTTAGAAAAACATTTATATATAATGAATAAATTAACAAGCTGGTTCTTTAGGGGAAAATTAAATAGGAAAGGCCAAATAGACGTTTAAAAGGACAAAAACACATAGTAAAAATAATAAATGTATCAGAGAATAGAGAAACAGAAGATATTAATCAACTAACTGGTTAAGCCTAGAAAGTGGGATAATAACTACACAAGAATGGAGTAGTAATGATGAAATAACCACAGAGGATATTAGGCAGACTTATCCAGAAAAAAAGGGAAAAGACATCAATTAAAAATATTAGAAATTAAGAGAGAATATCACTATAAACTTATAGTCATTAAAGAGGTAACATGGGAATATCGTAAACAAGTTGGTGCCATATATTCAACAACTTCAATAAAGTGGGTGCCTTTTCTGAAAGACACAAATTATCAAAGGTCAAGCAAGAAGAGAAACCTAAGGGGCACCTGGGTGGCTCAGTCAGTTAAGCATCTGCCTTCAGCTCAGGTCATGATTTGAGATGGAGCCCTGTGTTGGGCTCCCTGCTCAGTGCAGCGAGAGCCTGCTTCTCCCTCCCTCTGCCCCCCCACCCCCCACCCCCCTAGCTTGTGCCTCACTCTATCTCAAATAAATAAGTAAAATCTTAAGGAAAAAAAAAAAAAAGAATAGAAACCTAAGTAGTTCTACCTCTATAACAGAAAATGAAAACTTTAAATATTCCAGTAAAGAAAACTCCAGGACAAGTTAACTTCACTAGTGAATTTTACCAAGTACTAAAGGACAAAACAATACCAATTTTAGTGAACTCTTTCAGAAAATAGAAGAGGGACTATTCCCCAATTAATTTTATGGGGCCCGTATTACCCTAGGCCCCTCCTCAATTCCAGTACCTTGATTTTCTGCTTGAGTCAAACTCTTTTTTTTTTTTTTTTGGTCACCCAGATAATGTTAATGTGTTGCCAGGTTGTGAATCACTGGCATAGTGAACAGGCAAACTCATGCAACAAATCTTCAGGTCAGGATACAACCTGGTATGTCTTTCGTGGAAATAATTGTAACAGGTACTAAAAGCCTTCAAACAGCTTTAAATTTTAGAAATTTAACATACAAAATTGGGGGAAAAAACATTGAAAAATAAGCACAAAAGAGTTTCTTTTACATTCTTTATAATCATAATTAAAGTTTTCTTCAATGTCTTATTTAAGTGATGTATGGTATATTCAGATAATTACTAAGTTATCCTTTAAAAGGATTATTTAAATTTGTATTTAGTTATAAAGTTGTTTATGTTTCTTAACCAAAAAAGCAACTGTCTGACCAAAATAAAAAATCAGATTTTATATTTTAGAAGGTGGTGAGAGTAAATGTATAATTAATTAAAATGCGCAAAAGTCTGGATGGATATATGCTGAAATGCTCAGTTATATTATGTGGTAGAATCTGAGTTGATTTAAATTTAATAATATTTGATTCTCTTCAATTACTAATTTATTTACAAAATAATTAATTATTTCTTGTGCAATTAAACTAATTATATAAAAACAAAGAAAGATCATCATGGCTACTGTGTGTGGAAACTAACTACCACAAAATTTAAGTAATCTGGGTAAGAGGTGATGATAGCAGTGGAGTGGGAAGAAAGGACTATATTCAAAAGTTAAAGAAGGTATAATTACTGGATTTTACTATTCCAAAATGTAATATAAATTGGATTTTACCAACTCTTAGATTTTACTTCCTTAACAGAAGAGGAGATAAAAATATCTTTGTCTCATTTAATATCAGAGGTTTAGGAAGGAAACAGAAATTATCATCCTCTAACAATTAAAACCTAGGAAATTTGAAAGTATAATAAGCCTAAATTGTCTTTTATTTAAAAAGAAATTATCTTCTTCCTCTATAATTCATTTTACTCAGTCTTCCACTCAACCAGCAACTTTTCAAAGATTTCATTCATCACACAATTTGAAGGAGACAAAAGAAAAACAAGATACAATCTTTATGTTTGTATCAAATTCTTCTAAAACACAATAAAGTCTTACACTATTTCGGGTAAAGTGAAGAGTACTTTTGATGCAATCATTGACAATCAGCCCTGCTGTCTCCCTCCAAAATTCTAAACTACCATCTTGTGGCATAAAGCAACAGCATTCTGAGTCCTAGAAAAGCAAAACACTATAGAATTACTCATGTCCATGCCATTTTAAGTTACATACAGAGCCAGACCTTCAGATGTGTCCATAGGAAACTCAGGGTTCTAGTTCCTCGCTATTGTGACTTTGACGATTCATCAGAACTAAGACTATGCACAACATATATCAACACAATGTCTCTAAAATGATCCACTGGCGTCTGGATCAGAAAAATCAGTGTGCTGTCAAACAAAACTTGACCCAAACAGGTTTTCACATTTTAATAAAACTTAGACTGCCTAGGACTTCATTGCTCTTACATTTTATACATCCCCCACCATTGGAATGCCAGTTTTGTTTTACACAATTGATATACATTTCATAAAATTTTTGGTGAAGAATAGATAAACGCCCTTGTTGAACATTTATTTTTTTTTAAATTCCCCTTGTGAACTCCAAACATCAGGAAGAGTACATGAATCACAGCTTGAACTTGGAGCAGTTATACATACAGACTATGAACTATATACTTTCATTCTACTTATACAATTAATGTATATACAGTTTTTTGGTGTTCATTAAAAATTCTGAGTGCACTCTACAAGATATGGGCCAGGTTATGCATGAAATGCACTCATCCAAACAGCAGTCCGTCTATTCACTCAACAAGTAGTTTAATATTGTAGGTACTGTTTAGGCCTCCTATTTCTCCACATTTTTTAGGCTGAATGTACTAGATTGATTCAGGGAAAATTGAAACAAAACACCAAGTGCCATATTTAGCCTCTACCTAATTATGTAGGATTAGTGATTTTACAAACCTTTTATGGACTTTACCTATTAGTAGTCCCCCCCCTTTTTTTTTAACTTATTGAGTTGACTGGCTACATTTCTGAAAAGTGGCTTCATGTAATGACTTGCAACAGATTTAGTCTTTTCTAAAGAAAAATGCTAGTGGAACTCAAGATGGAAGTATCCAAATCAGGCAGAGCAAGATCAGATAAGAAGCTACCTGATGATTCAAGGCTAAGATGGGGGTTGTATTGACCCTGTGTTGGAAAGCTTGGAAGGAGCAAATAGCTGTCTAGGGGAAATACTTCCCAACCTTTTTATATCATGACTCTAATAGAAATGACTCTACTTGTAAGACTCAGTGAAGTAAATGGATAGGACTTCTTACTTTAGGAGTCAGCAGTCCATGGTTTCTATTCTCCCAGGCCCTACTCTGTCTTCTTATACCAATAATTATTCTCATACTTGTAAGTCAGTAAAAAACATCCTTTACAAAAAATATACATCACATGTATATATGATTCTTGAAAGATTAGAACTCATTGCATATATCTCCAATTTGATTTTTACAATCATGAATGTGCCAGGCAATTAAAAAAAACTTGAGTACTGCCCATTTATGTTAAATAAGGTATAAGAATTTATTATTTTTTTCTTCATAAGCAACAAAAGGCAGCCTTCTCTTTAAAATTAGTAGGTTTGTGGTATATCTGTATGTGTGTGCATTTTCACTAAGTGGGAACAAATAATCAGATTAAACATTTTTTTATAGAGAATATTTATAAAAACAAGCTTATAGTTCTGAAATTTATCTAAATTAGATGCCAAATGAATGAGTGAAGTTTAGAAGAGTTTGAAATTTCAAAGTCATGGAGCATTTATATTGAGAACAATGAATCTATCAAGCCTACTTTATCCTCATGTCAATCAGGGCATATTTTTCCTTATTCTGAATCCCTATGGCTTTAAAAATGGAAGAATTGGATATGATATTTTCAGAAGGTCATACCCAATTTAAGCTCTTCTTTCTTAGGGAATAATCTTTCTTTAGAAAATTATACACATCTGAATCTGAATCTGCTAGCATTCCTAAATTTTATATATTTTCCTACTAATTTTCTTAAAACTTACAGTCAGCAAAATTTTGCTATATCAGAAGCCGTATCTTCTAATGTTCAATATGTACAGGTAGACACAAACTGAATATATATATCTTTTTCTATTAAAGTTTTTTGGGAAGACTCTTTAATTAAACGTCATTCATTTGACTCATCAACTTTTTAAATATCTGGCAAAGAAAGTACTATGCCTTCAACCTTCAACTTTAATGTTTAACTTAAACAGAGGGTCAAGGAAGAGATTTTTTTTCCTTGTGTTCATCCTCACCATCCCAACTTTATGGTGTTGAATATAGGAAGGAGTTTAAGCACACATTAACTGGCACAAAGTGAAATATTTAATGTAATATTTGACATTTTTTGAGAAACTCTATCAGAAATTATAAAAAAGAAATTGAAGACTAGGTCTACTTGTATTTCTGGCATTGACCTCAGGACCACTGATCTGGAAAATTAGCATCTGGTGAAGGATGATAAGACCTCCATTGCATAAGGAGCAGTTGGAAAATAGACTTCAAAAATTTCAAGAAAAATTTTTTCCAATGTGCACACTAGCACAACATGCTGAATTTGTAAACTTTATACCTGTGTATACACTCAGATATTTTCAAGTAAATTGTGATTAAAAGCAGTTCTGTCTAAATAATTTCTAGATTTAGGTGAATGGGCAAATGACAGGCTAGATGCAAAGACTGGCTTACCCAACGGTGAATCATTATTCCACTTCACATAATGATTTTTATTTCAAATTGCAATAATAGTATTCTCATTTTACCCTAAATTGTATTTGTGGAAAGGGAGATAAATTTGGTTAACGTCCCTAATGCCCAAAACTTATGCTTGAAAGGACTACAGGCTTTACATTGAATTATTAGAGTTTAGTGAAAGGTTATGCATATTTAAGGAGTTGGCTAGAGAAAATTCCTTCTTAGATGTTCCTGGAATCTGTCACTATCAAACATGATCTTGGAATGTCTTTCATTTATTTATAAACAGAATTCAGTCTATAACTATGTGTATCTAAATCTGAATGTTTTATCACTAAAGTGCTCCACAAAATTTGTTCTCTGCAGGGACCTGGCAATGATAACTGCTTTAATCCACATCTGTAATTCATTTAGGAGGATGAGACAAATTGTTGGGATGCAGAGCTAATGTCTAGTTTTATAGACTGAATAGTACCGCTGTAAAATATGTAGCCAGGCAGTACTCCACAATACTTCTCGTAGGGGCACTATATATCGTGAAGGCTGAGCATCATTTTGCTTGTCATTTACAAACTGGCCATGACAAAGGATTGGCTTTTCATTCTCTATCAGAACCAGCTACAGTTAGGTAAATTCACTAACTATTTTTCTATCTTTTTTGAACAGCTTCTCGGGTCTGAAACAAAATACTGAGTGGTTTCATTTATAGCAACACATGCACTTGCAAAATCATGCAATGGATACCTAGACAATTTCACCTGGCTATAAGGTTAATAAAAGCTTTTTTGTTGTTGTTGTTGTTTTCTGTTTTCTTTTAAAAAAGACAACAACAAAAAAATAAAATAAAAAAGACCACAGCAGGAATTTGGAAAATTGGGTCTAATATCTGCTTGGTCCCCAATATCGAGTTGTAGAACTTTGAACAGTTTCCCACATCTTTTAGGTTGAGTTAACTTCTTCCTAAAACAATGTAGATATTCTCAGGTTCTCTTTGGGGAACAATATTTCATCATTTAAGTCTCTTTCTTATCTGACTTTTATTTTCTGATGGCACAGATGGTGACAAAGATTAAAAAACACGCACGAGAAGGAAAGTTATCCAGAATCTTTAAGAGAGAAAGCTCTGGATAGGGTCCAACAGCTGCAAGCTTAGGTAGAGGAAAGGACACTATCTTCAGCATCTAGGAATAGAAGCTAACCAAAACATTCAAGCAGAAGGGCATTATTTAAAAAGTGAGTCTGGCACATGAGAAGTGAAGGGCAGAGCAGGCACTCACTGAATAGTGTGAAAGCTCATATTTACAAGCTGCACACGTGCCTGGAAGTCAGTGAATGAATTCTGAGTGGTTTTCTATATGCTTTTTTGATACACTAGTGACCCAAAGACTTTTTGTTCTGAGCAATTATCCTGGAAATCTGAGCAGCCTAGAACACAAGGCTGGTATCTCACTCTACATATCTTATATTTCTGTTACATCCTACAAAAGCTTGGTTTCAAGCAGAAAAAAAAACAGCTGTCTCCCCATCTACCCTATTCCCTCTATCCTTACAGCTTGCCAGAGACAAGTTCTATCATCTCCACCAAGCTTTTTCCAACTTAAATGCTCCCTGAAATTGATATTTTAGTCTCCTTTAAATTTTTCTTTGTATTAGGAATTGTCTACTATTCCATTACACATTTGCTTTTTGTTTGAAATTATTTAACAATTTCATGACTAAATATCTTTCTACTGTCCTCATCAACAAGATGGAAACCTCTTTGATGTCCAAATCCATACGTTCTATGGCTTTAGTTGCCAGAGAACAGCAAGTCTAGGTACATGATTATAAGCAAAGTCTTAATAGAAAAATTTTACCACACATTCTTTTTCTTCTCTTCCTAAGTGATAATTAATCTTAAAATTTTAAGTTTGTCACCTCAAATGGCAAAGACTAACACTAAAAAATTCTGACCAGAAAGTTTTTCTCTCTTTAAAAGAAAATTTTAATGGATTGTAAATCTCATTCACAGAAATGTGTATCAGCTCTTTGTCAATTCCTAGTCTCTGTGATTTACTTGCTGCAGTAAAAATGTTAGTTTCAGTGTCTTAATCATAAAAAATTATTCCACCTAAAAATGCAACGACATACATGTTATAGACTAATTTGTATACCCCCATATTTATTTGTTGCATCTCTGACCCCGAACGTAACTATTTGAAGATAGAGCCTGTAAGGAGATAATCAAGGTTAAATAAGGTCACGGGGGTGGGGCTCTAATCCAATAGGACAAGTGTCCTTATAAGAGGAAGAGGACCCAGAGCTCCTTTGCTCTCCCTGTAGGCCCAGAGGGAAGGCCATGTGAGGACACAGCAAAAAGGCTATTATCCACAAGCCAGGAAGAGATACCTCACCAGAAACCAACCCTAACAGCACATTGGTCTAGACTTCTAGCCTCCAGAGCCGAGAGAAAATACATCTCTGTTGTTTAAGCCAGTCTGTGGGATATTGTTATGCCAGACTGAGCAGACTGATACAATACACATCCTTGTTTTTTTCATATTTTTATAGGTCTTATTTTACTCATATAGGGCAAACTGAATGCGTCTAATCTCCTGACCCCTTATGAAATGAAAATGGTTTTTGTTAGTCTTCTGAACTTACATTATTGTTTGTTTTCCAGTTCAACTAAATAAACATTGTGTTGAGAAAAAGTTTTGGTGCTAAATTGGCAAGTAAGAGATTGTTGCTACCTATGAGGGATTTATAATCCAGTATGTTGGGCTAACCTGGACAACATTCCTGTCAAATTCCAGTGTATTAAAGGAAATATAGAACTCCTAACGCACTGAGATGATTCCAAACAACAACTAGGTACCAATGAACATGTTCTATGAAAATGGTTAGGTGAGCTAAAAATGACATTTTATTCACATTTGGTCCAATTTTGTTGTGAAGGGATATAATTCATGGCCAAAATGATCAAATGAGATTCTAATGAAAAGCAATTTGCTAAACCAATCCATCTTTCAATTCTCAAGTTTCTTCTGAGTATTTAGTTCTACATTTTAAAGTTATATGTTTATAATGTTATTTCTTGATTTTTTAATTTTAAGGACTTATTGGCTTCCCATTTTATGTGTACCCATTTGTGTGTGTGTAGCTCTATGCAATTTTATCTCATGTGTAGATTCATGTAACCACCACCACAATCAAGATTCAGAACTATTCTATCACCACGAAGATATGGCACATGCTGCCGCTGTATGGTCACCTTTCCTCTCCCTCCTTCATCCCTCGCCCTTGGCAACCACTAATCTATTCCCCATATCTATAATATTTCAAAAATGTCCAAATAAATTTTTAAAGTTTTGGTTATATTTTGTTTCTGAAAGTTTTATTTTCTGCTACTTTTGTATAGCACTGTGTTCTCTTATTTTGCATGCAATACTTTCCCATATCTCAAAGGGTACTAGTTAGATTTTGTTAATATTGGAAACTTTCTTTCTGCTACATTTATGTTTCCTTCAAGCACCCCTCCCTTTTTATTGTTTTCTCCTAACTTGAGTGACACCCTAAAAAGTAAATTGAAGGCACTATTAATGTATAGGGCTTGTGGCCTAAATGTTAATCTATTCTTTAGGGGAGATCCCAAATATCAGTGCCTGGATTTTTTTTTTAATATGCTAATACTCTATTAACATACACCCAAATCAGACTGTATGATTTAAAAACATATTTGCAACAGAGTCCCTCTTGTCACCCATCAGTTCAAAAGCTTAAACTATTGGAAACAGATTTACAATTCTTAATGGGGGCTTTAATTATGCCAGTCCAATTCTGGTGCTTTCATCCATTACACCAGCGTCATGAATGCCAATATCACCTTTGCTGACTGTACATCCAGATGCCCTTTGACTTAAAAAAAATATTTATAAGTCAAGCTTTTTGGTACAATGTTGCCTTCAGATTACAAAAGTGTCTCTGCCTCATTGTAATACCACAGAGCAGCAAACACAAGACATACATTGACTTCAGTGGATATCCTTTTAAAGAGGCTCCCTAGTCCCAGATCCTAGATATTATCACCCTGGTCCAGGAACTCACCCCTGGAGAGGATATTGCCTACTGCAATGACTTTACCCTAAACACTAAAACCTCTGCCTCACTCAGACCCATAGGCTGCCTTTCTTAAGAAGCTGATAAATTAGATGTGAAACATTCATTGCTTTTCTTCCTCTGATATTAGGGATTCCATTACATTTTCTGAGTTTGCTGTCTGTTTAACCCACATTCCTGGTATAGTCCTTGCTTTTGCTAACACATATATCCCTACATTCTCATGCCTAAGGGGGAGTCTGGTGACAGGTATTGCAATTTGTGCCATTCTAAAAGTTAAGAAAATAACAAATTTTGTTAAAATGTCTATACTACCCAGAGCAATCTACACATTTAATGTAATCCCTATGAAAATAAGAGATAGAGCAAGCAATCCTAATATTTGTATGGAACAGAATAGAAAAACCAGAAGTGGACTCACAACTATATGGTCAACTAATCTTCAATAAAGCAGGAAAAAATATCCAATCAAAAAAGACAATCTCTTCAACAAATGGTGTTGCAAAAACTGGACAGCAACATGCAGAAGAATAAAACTTGACCATTCTCTTACACCATATACAAAGATAAACTCAAAATGGATGAAAGACCTCAATGTGAGACAGGAATCCATCAAAATCCTAGAGGAGAACATAGGCAGTAACCTCTTCAACACTGGCCACAGCAACTTCTTTCAAGACTATAAGAGACTCTTAACTATAGAAAACAAACTGAGGGTTGCTGGAGGGGAGGTGGGCAGAGGATGGGCTAGATAGGAGATGGGTATATAAGAGGGCATTTGTTGTGTTGAGTACTGGGTGTTATATGTAACTGATAAATCACTAAAATCTACTCCTGAACCCAATATTACACTATATGCTAACTAGAATTTAAATAAAATTTGAAAAAAATAAGAAATAAAAGTTAAGGAATATTATTGCTTTCCCCAGGAGGCAATTACATCCTATCGGTCAACTCCTGAATTCCTGAGGAGAGGACCACACACTCCCTATTGCCTTTTCCCACGATCCCCCTCAGCTTTCCACCATGACCTCCTGTCCTGAATCTCCAACCATGACCATCACAACAACTATCCCTTTCCCTGGTTACAACTGCCAATCTTTACATACATTACTAAACTATTCATTCATACCCTCCACCGAACATAGCTGTTGGACCAGCGACCTTGACCTGAGGAATACACCAAAATGTCATCCAAAAATACATATGACTTCTATCTTTAACACATAGTGCAATACCATCAAGATATTATCAGAGACAACAGAAATTTCAGATCTGTTTTCTAGGCTAATGCCTTGTAAATAGAGAAATTTAGTTATGAGCCAACCTATAAGGACTCCTTGTATTTCTGTTTGTGTTCCTCCTTTTTACTCGCATATGTTTTCTATGCTGTGTAGTCCAACTTATGTCTATTCTTTGAAGTTCTCGCCTAATATGAAGGCCACTCAAATACCCAAGTAATCAAACTCAGACTGGTGTCAGCATCAAGGAGACAACTGTAACATAGTTTTCAAAATGCTGTCCTGACTCACCTTTGAGGCCCTGGCTAGAGGCTGTTCAGTTCCCCTTCTTCAGCAGCTATTTATGTCCATACCCCCAACTACCACCTTATTATACCACCACTATCACTTACCTTTATTACCCCAGAGCCATGTACCAGGCAACTACAAATAGTCCCTATGCCCCAAAGCCACTAAACTTATTCAAACTAGCCCATTCTAAGCCGGCTTCCCCTGACTTGCCCATTTCTTCCCTTGAAAACCACAGTAAAGGCTCTTGCCAATGGTTTCCCTATGCTCCCTCTGCCTTGCTATTGACTCCAGGTGATTCCCAGTATGGCACCTTGAGGTGTGATGTGTTTTCCCTCTCTTGAAATCTGAGTACAAGTTATCTTTTAAATGGCAGTTGCCTTCTGATCTGTTGGCCTTACCTTACCCAAATAATAATAACAATAAAAACTATTAAGACAATATTTGGCTAAATCACACCATTTTTGACATTTCATCAAAGCTGTCTCTCCTGAAGGCCCCATTTAAAAGGTCTCTAACAGCATGGTATACCAATAATATTCTTTCCGCAGGCTATGAGCAGAGGTATAGGATAGCTTTTGCACAATACACAGCAATTCAAGAGGAATTAGAAATTGCCAGTATAAGTAATCTTGTATCTTTCTAGAAAGTTAAATAAATAAGAGCATAGCCATGGGCTCAGAAAGCAAAAATTACAGAATTTCAATGAGTACTGAAACAAATGCATTTTTGTTTTTTGATGTATGGACATATGTAAAAAGAAGTCCTTCTACTTCCCATTTTTAATTACTATCAAATCAAGTGATATGTATCAAAACTATCAGTTTTCATTAAAAATATATATCTTCACATCTGAGTTAAGGACATGCAGCTCTGATGTTTAGAAAGTTATTTTGCACAATTCTAATTATTCCTGTTAAGAGATTTATTTGCTTTGAGTGATTTCTCCCTTTTCCTCTGAAGCCACGTAGTACATTGGGTAAAGGAGGAACGGGGGTCAACGGAATGGATGAGGGACGAATATTTCTAATGGAATTACTAATCTTTGAGCAAAAATGATCATACTTTAGAATTACAGCATTGTTTATAAATATTGATGGCAATCTTTTAATTTCAACATCTTATGAAATCTTGACAGAAATGGTGAGGCGCTAAATTTAACTACCATTGCATATTCTGCAAGCATCAAGATCTGGTGGTTCTGGAATAAATCAAACAAAGCTTTTTGTGGCTCACGAGGGATTAATATACTTTGAATTATTACAATCCTTTAGGCTTAAGGTAGTTGTTACACCAACTACATATGAACCTCCTAGGAATAGAATTTCCCAGCTTTTTATGAATTTGTATAATGATTCATGTAGTATTAAAGTAGCAGTGTAAAACTGAATTGAAATCACCAATGCTGATATTTAAAGGTCAATGTCCCCCACCCACACACCTGTAGTTTAATTTCTTACATGTTATGAGTTACATTCATACTTATGTGCCTTGGAAATTCAGAAAAGATACTAAGGTAACTGTGGAGTTGGAACCTTCCCTATTGTATATAGCTTGGGAGCCACTTTTGCCTGTATGGATTAGTTTTAACGTACAGGTCTTAGTCCAAAATTTTATCTCCAAAGAAAAGATTCCCATTCCCTTTTTTTTTTTTTTTTCACCTCATTGGGTCAATCTCTATAAACCCCCTCGGGGTTGTCCTGCTTTCTCTCTTTTTTTTTTTTCCTTCTTCATCCAGCTTCCAGTTCCCATTCCTTTAGACATATACTGATTGGCATGCTCACTTCAATTCTCCTTTGAGGAATTTTCTTATACATGTATGGCATACCTCTTTGTCCCTCAGCAGAATTGTATCAGTATAACAGGCATAGTCTTTGCTCAGTATTTACTTAGACTGTTTCAGAATGTCTAGTTTCAGAATCTGTCACCAGCAAACTAGTCTGCCCAGGTATGGCCATCTCTTCTCTCCCTCAACCCCTTCTCCTTCTCTAATTTTTATTTGCTGCTTAATACAAAGTCCTTTTGCAGTTTTCTTCCATTGTTCTGATTCTATTGCATCCTTTTTTTTATGTTATTGTCTACATAACCCGTAAAACAAATGGAACATTCCAGGCAATGGTAGAGTTGGACAAAAATACACGAATATTTGTTTGGTATCACTAATATCAAATAACCCCATATTAATCAGTGAGCACAAAATAACATTCAAATAATTTTACATGTATAATATATTCCTGTATACCTGAGCTCCCAGAAATTCATTGGTTTTATATATGAAAATATTTGAGCATAGGTAAAAATTTCTGTGTTGAAATTTTATAGCTTTCCTTAGATTCTCAAAGTATTCCTTGAATCTAGAAAGATTTAAGGACCACTGAATGCCCCTTCTACTAAATAGGTAAAGAAAGTGATAGATGATTTCCAAGAAAGCTTTACGTAAGGAATGAAGTTATTACAGAAGTGAAATCTATTTCGTTAGCTAGTATTCCACAATGACGCAGGCTATTTTTTTTTTTTAATTCAAAGATGCAACTAAATTACGTTTAAACACTTTTCTCAGGGCTCGTATTTTTTCTTTTTTTTTAAAGGAGATACTTTTTTTTTTTTTAAGATTTTATTTATTTATTTGACAGAGAGAGAGCACAAGTAGGGGGAGTGGCAGGCAGAAGGAGAGGTGGAAGCAGACTCCCTGCTGAACAGGGAACCCAATGCCAAGCGTGATCCCAGAACCCTGGGATCATGACCTGGGCTGAAAGCAGACGCTTAACCGATGGAGCCACTCAGGTGCCCCACATATTTTTTTTTCTTGATAAATAAAATAGTTTTATCTATTACCTATCCATACAATAAAAGAATAGTTGAATTATATGATTATTTGGGGAATTTAAGTAGCCAGAATATCTAAAGGCAAATAGTTCAGGTTTTATAAAACAGGCCAGAACTTCCAATACCATTAATGTCTGATTAGGTCATTCGAACCAAACCTTTCACTGAGGACAAGTAGGAAATCTAAAGGGGAAAAATGGCAAATTAATTGCCAACTCCCCAGCTACAATCTGGAAAGAAGGCAGAAATCCAGGAGTTGGAGTGACTAAATGAAGCTTTTGTCCCATGGGGCTGAGAGGAAAGGCATTGGAACATAAGAGAACCTCAGGGGATTGCACTCCAGAAACAAGGCAGAACTAAGTAAATAGGTTCTTCTAGGACTACAGCTGGAGGTATTATTACTAATCTCTGACAACGAAATAACACCTCAGTTTCTCGGGAATTCTAGCATTAAGGTATTCACAAACACCTGGCAAAAACAAAGAAAAACATCAGTGTTTTTCTCAGTGTCCTCCAATTTTTTCTGGGCCAGAAATAGAGTGACATGAGCTAGGCACTCACTTTAGGGATGAACTTTAAGGGTGGAGCCAAAAAAATTTAAATTATGATAAACATTTTAATGCAACATTTTTAAAAATCATTAAAATATTTAATGCAATATTTAAAAATGTATTTAACTGCTTAAATATTTTTAAAATATTTAAATGTTTTTTAAAAATATTTTTTAATTATGATAAATATTTTAATGTGATATTCCAAAAATGGTTTTTAAGAGGCAGACTCTAGTAACTTATAGTTTCCAATCTGGCATTTAGGAAGCTTGGAAGTCGCCACTCCATCTCCACAACAAGTAAAAAGCTGAACAAACTGTAAAAGCAACAATTCTTACTAGACTCATGAAAGAAGTGGGTCACAGGGCAAACCACAGTCTTCAGAATTAGAAAGACTGATAGACAAATACAGAGAATTACAACTTACCAGAGCAGAAACTCATGCTCTGAAACCTCCGTTGAAACCAGCGTGGTGTAGGAAAAAAATCAATCCTAATTGAAGAATTGCTGGAGGCTCCGTGTGGAAAATCTGAGAGAGAAAATCTTCAGGGTGAGGTAGTCATAGGGAGGTCCCCACATTTTGTGTTTTACCTCCTGAAGCTTGACCAAGTTCTCACAGTGAATACTGGAGAAAAATCTTTCGTGCCTCCCACCGTGGTAGGAAAAACCACCATTTTGAAGTACACCAGAGCATTCTGTTCTTAATAAGGCCTCCTCTCAGCAGAAACCAGTTAAGCAGAGCCTAACCAGGTGGATTTTATCAGAGTCCAAGTGACCTGGAGAAAGGAAATACCCAGCTCAAGCTGGCTCTGGCCTTCCACATGGAGAAAAATAAGTAGCTAATGCTGGTCCCCTCCAGCCTTCCATGAAGGAGAGGCATATACAATGCCAACCCACTTTTGTTATTAGTTCCACCTAATGATGGGTACTGAGAAGCATTTGTGAAGGTCACAGTCCAGAGGCGTAGGCTCACTGAAAGACTGAGACCTAATCATAGGTTTCCTAGAAATCAAGTGATGACAGTACAGTTTTTTGAAAGCAGTCTCTGTTCTACCACTTAGCTGTGTGACTTTGTGTCCAACTCCTCAAGGACTTATGAGAATTAAATGAGCTAATACATGGAACATGCTTAGCACAGTGCTGGCACATAAATAAAAATTCAATACATACTGGCTCATCTTTACTACTGATTTCAGAAAATTAGATTACAGCAAAAGCTGCCTGATAGTCAGGGTGCTGGTAAATTGACCCTTAAAACAAACAAAAAAGCTCTAATTTGTAGTGTGTGCTTGTAATGTCAAGTAAAGACTATCAGAAGCCACATTAGGTCTTCCAGGCCTTTGACGTATGTATACATTCTTGGTTAAAGAGCATTGGCAATTTAACTGGAGGCAGACTGTAACTTCTAAGGGTAAGCAACAAAGTTTCCTTTTGTGTTTTTCACAGAACTTAGCACAGGACAGTACTACATTAGTGCATAATACATATTCTTATATTCTTCATTTCTTCTTTAATTAAAAAAGTTTCATAAGCTTATCAGTGATGTATACACTGTGGATACAAGCAAATTTGTAACTCTCAGAGTTGAGTGATTATTACGTGGCTTGAGTTACCACAATAACTGAGTTGAGAATAATATAGCCATGGGTCCTGACAACAAATTTTTGAGGCTAACAGAATTCGAGGTGCCATAAAATTTTAGTGGCTTGTTGATGAGAAAGACAATAAAAAATACAGCAATAATCCTTCAATGTGCCTTTCATTTAGTGACATAACTTATGATAGCTTTTATAACAATACCTTTCATTTATACCTACCCAGAGTCCATATTTTTATAAGCAAGCTAGGAAATGAGCCATTACATAGTAAAGAGGTAAAATTAATTCTGAGCCCCACTCAAAAATAGATGTAACATTTTGCATTAAAATGTGTATGGAAACATGATGAAATGTGTATGGAAACATGGAAATTTGATGAAATGTGTATGGAAACATGGAAATTTGATGAAATAGGAAGTCTTCTAAGATGATGACACTGGGCAAATTTCCTGCATAAACAAAAACTTGCTTACCTGTTTTAACTTACTCCTTAGTCTTTAGATGCCAGTCTTATGCAATGTAAAATTTAAAAGCTGTCAGCACTATTTTAAACTACTGTACTTTGGTCTAAGAACATTGTCAGGAAACTTACTTAAACTTAAATCTGAGGTTGTCCTTCTGTGTACAATAAAACACAACCTAAATGGCTCTTTGCCTTTAAGAAACAGAACTATTTCACACACTCGAAACACCTGTTTGGGCTATATAAAAATGGAACCACTCATTAAGGGCAGAGGAGAAGTAGAGAGATTCTGTGGGACAGAGCCCTGTATTTTCCCCGCCAAGAAGTTCATACATTCACTGTTTGCTCATTCACTATTTGTTCAGTGTTCATTTAGAATTGTACTGAGTATCTATTAGGTGATTAACACTATTCTTAATGTCCCCTTTACATAAAAGGTAACATTTCTGCAAGGCACAGCCTAAAAATATCTCAGTTATTTGATTTTGCATATTTACAATCATAATGTCCACATAATTTAACTCACAGGAATATTGTGAGACAACTTGGGACAAGCAGGCAAGGCCCTTTGAAAAAAATGAAACCACTATAGAAATGAAAGGAATTGCCATTATTGAAAATTAAATGGCCTTTGACTCCAAGTTCATGCTCTTATGTCACCTCTTCTCATTTGACAAGACCATAAAATTGTATATAGTATGAAAACTTACAAAATGTACTGGCTGGCCAAAACAACATCTAAATAAGAATCACTTCTGGGAGTTGCTAAATTCAATTATCAAATAGTCTTTATTATTGAAACAGGATTTTTAGTGACCTTGAGATGAATACCTTTATATTTTCTCGTGTTTAGGTAAGTTTATTTAAAAATCTTCCTAGATTAAGGCTTTCTTGAATTTATTTCTTACAGATAAATGATCTTTTATTCCTTCAAAATGCATATTATTTTATCTATGTATTTTTATTCCTTTATGTCATGCATTGTTTATTCCTCTAAGTTACAATAAAGTTTATTTTAATGCACCTGTCACATCTTTGACTACAATTTGAATGCTGAAATCTGTCCCCTTCATTTCTTTAGCTTCCACAATGCTTAGAAAAGGGCCTTATTCTTATAGGTATTTGGTGAATAAAGAAATATGCAAGACTGCACCATCTGTACAGCTGCAATTCCCTCTCCACAAAATCATAAATTTCTCTTGACCTTGTATGATAAAAAAATCATAAACAGAAAAATCAAAGGAAAATACAAAGAATATATATCCACAAATTTGTAACAATTGTTAATGTTTTTCCAAATATGCTCTCTTTTTCTCTCTCTTTTCTAGACACACACACACAGAAACAAAATAATTTGTGAACTATTGAGTTACAGACAAAATGCCTCACTCCTGAATCCTTTAGATCCTTAGAATGGGAACATTTACATATATAACGAAAATACCACTCTCCCTTCTAATAAAATTGACAATTTGAATTTTCCCAATTTCCTCAAATGCTTTATTGCTATTTTTCAAAACCAGAAAGCAATCAAAATTTACATATTGCTTTCAATGATGTATCTTTAATCTCTTTTGGTCCAGGACAAGTTTTACAGTTTTCCCACCTTTTTTCTTTCTTTTCTTTTCCTTCCTTTTTTTTTCTTTCTTTCTCTCTTTCTCTCTCTCTCTCTTCCTTCCTTTTTCTTTTCCTTCTTTCTTTTGCTTGATATTGCAGTTTTGAAGAGGTTAGGCCAGTTGTTTTACAGAACATCCCACATTCTGGATTTGGATTTCTTATGGTATCACCTAATCAGTTTTTCTGTGTCATATTTTTGCTGTAAATGGGAAATTACATCTACTTGATGAAATTCTACTAAGCATGCCGCGACCGGCTTGACAATCTCGAACCAGGGCTGAGGGTAAGGGAATAAGGAAAAAAGTAGAGAGAGAAAGGATGGGGGCGGGAGGAACACAACGGATGGTGTCCAGATTGTGTTCCGCTTTATTTCAGAGTGCGCATGCTTATATAGTGTGAAAAACAAGTTCAAGGAAACAGCTTCACACGTAAGTCACGTAGCACACGCAGCACTTCTCTAAGGACTACTAAGATTAACAAAGGCAGATTTATAAGTCGCACGTGCATATACCTCAGAGACATTACCACAAATCAGCGAGATAATTGGTTGCAACCTGTACAGCTTGTTTTTCAGAGGGGCATGACCAATCACAGACCAGCATGCGTCAAGGCCCCTTGCACGAGCCCATTCTCCAGCGACCGCTGTCCGCCCATTCCGGCAGGGGTCAGGAGTCCGGGCTCGGCAGGTCCCTTTAACAGCTAGCCTGAGGCTGTCCACATAAGCATATCTTTTCAGTAATACTACATAGATGATACTGCATACTTCATATTGGATCAAATCAAGTGGCAGAAAATATCACATCCCAATAGCAAGTTATTCCAGTATATTTAATGCCAACTTTGATCATTTAAGGTGAAAAACTCCCAAATTTGTTTATGGTGCAAGTATGCTTTTCCCCTTTCAAATTATTATAAACACCATGGGGATGTTCTGCTCCCCCATACCTCTCGTCTAATGATGTTAGTATTCATGAATAAGTCTTGCATAGAAATTTTATTTCATTTATAATTCTCTCATTTCCTCCATCTTATTAGCTGGTGTTCTTCTGTAAAAAAAGAGCTTTCTCTCTTCAACAGTTGAATAGCAGTTCTACTTAAAAACCTTTGTTAAATGCTTGATCCTTTACCTTTAATTGCCAAATTTTTTCCTTGCTTTCTCCCACAGCAAGACATTCCAGGTTTGCCTTGCATTTTTTTTCCTGCCTCAGGTCTGGAATCAAGCATTCCTCTAAGGAGTTCTGGTTCCTTTTATTAGGGCATGGTATTTAGAAATCAGTAACTGAGGGACCCCCTGAGTGGCTCAGTTTCTTGAGCACCTGACTCTTGATTTTGGCTCAATCTCAGGTTCGTGGATCGAGCCCTGAGTTGGGTTCTCCACAGAGTCCGCTTGAGATTCTCTCTCTCCCTCTCTCTCCCTCTCCTTCTGCCCCTACCCCCCCCCTCAAAAATAAATAAATAAAATCTTAAAAAAAAGAAATCAGTATCTGGGTGCTTCTTGTGCTCATTGATATGTTATTATTTCTGGGCTCTTTCAGCAGAACAAATATATATTTTAAAAGTCATAAGTTCATGTTAATATTTATCGTTCTGCTTTCACATTACTATGTATGCCTTCTATGGTTTTCTAGTTCTTATTTTTCTTTTAAATAAAAGTCTTATTTTCTAATGACAATAATATATTTATGCCCTGACCATATTTATTGTTAGTTCTAGTCTATATATAAAACATATTCAAAATGAAAATATCAATATGATTTCTAACAATAATAACCCTGATTAAGATTTCTGTAGTTTTTAGGGCACCTGGGTGGCTCAGTTGGTTAAGTGTGTGCCTTCGGCTCAGGTCATGATCTTGGAGTCCTGGGATCCAGCCCTGCCAGGAGTCGGACTCCCTACTCAGTTGGGAAGCTGCTTCTCCCTCTCCCTCTGCACCACCCTGCTCCTAGCCCTGTGAGTGTACAAGTAAGTGTATGTGTGCTCTCTTTCTCTCAAATAAATATATAAAATATTTATTAAAAAAGATTTTTGTAGTTCTTTTTGTTTTAAAATATATTCCCTTAAGTATCTATTATCATTATAATGTGTTTGAGTCATCTGAAATATTTTTCTCTGTGATTATATTAAGGTTCAATTAAGTTAATTTGTTTTCAATTATAGAATTTGAGGGTTTTTATTTTTTAAACTATGTAAAACTTACACATAGTTTGAAAACCAAAATTATTTTTTAAAAGGCTTTACATAAAGAATTCTCATTTTTCATTTTATTTTTGCCACTACTTCCACTTTCTCCCCTATTCACTCATTTTTTTTTCTTGTTAATGCATCCTGTTTTCATTTTGCAGAAATAAGCAAATATGGGCATACATTCTCATTTTGCTACCTTTTATACAAAAGATAACACTATATAATTGCTCTCCACCTAAATTTACCTATTAAAATAAATTGCAATTTTAATATTGCAATTGCAAATTAAAATTGCAAATTTAATATTTAATTGCAATTAAAATAAATTGCAAAAATTTATTTTGCAAATCATTAATGCAGAATTTAACATCCAATTATGCTATCATATCAACTCCAAATGGAGGTCATTTAACCTTGTCTCTTTTAGTTTCTTATGATTGTTTCCTAATATGTAGATTTACTAATTAATACTATCAGAAATGGATATTAAATTAGATAAAATGTTTGTTCAATGTCTATGGATATGATTTTTCTCTTTTTCTAACATGGTAAATCATATAATTAAGATTTTTTACACATTGTAGTATTTTTCTAGCTAAATTAACAAAAAACAAGCAAGCAAAAATATTACATTTCTGTATAGCTTGAAAGTGTGAAGAATTTTTAAGACTCTTAATGTTTATTAGAGCAGGATTTAATATTTTATGAAATAGTTGCTGGTATACAAAAAGTTCAGGTAATATAAAAATAACTAACCACTAGGTTGCTTAAGAAGCAAAACATTGTAACTCTCCCACTTCACAGGTAATCACTATCCAAGTTGCTTTTAAAATGAAGTCCTTGATCGTATAAAATAGAATCTTGAAGGTTTAAGTCCATGTATCAAGAATAAATTTGTTATTAAAGCTTTACTAGACATCATCTCTGGGGAAAAATCACAGGATTTTTGTTTTAATACTCACACATCCCTGCGTTTCTATAATAAAACCCATTTGGTCTTGATGTATTTTGAAAAGTGCTATTGGATTATTTGCTAATATTTTATATAGAACTTTTGCATCAAGATTCATCAACTATCTGTAGCTTTTAATTTTTTTATAGAGTTGTTATCAAGTTTAAGTATTAATTCCCCAGTGAATCATCCAAGCCTGTGTTTTTTGGAGGGACGGTGATTTGAGAATCTTCTGTTTTTATTATGGAAATGCATTATTTAAATTAATATCCATTTCATCAAGGTTTTGTTTAAATAGGCTATTTTTTTAGCAATTGTAATTTTATAACAAAATTGGGTGAGAATTAGAGTTCCCAAATACCCTCTCTCTCCACATGTACAACCTCCTCCACTACCTAAATTCTGTACCAGAGTGCACATTTGCTGCTGTCAATGAACCTACATTGATATATCATTATCACTTAAAGTCCATAGTTTATATTAGGATTCATTCTTGATGTTGTACATTCTATGAGTTTTGACAAATATATCATGATATGTACCCACTGTCATACTACCATACAAAATAATTTCACTGTCCCAAAAATCATCCGGGCTTTATCTATTCATCTCCCCCTCCATCCTAACCCCCTGGAAGCCACTCACCTTTTTACTGTCTCCATAGTTTTACTATTTCCAGAAAGTCATTTCGCAGGAATCATACAGTATGTAGCTTTTTCAGATTGGCTTCTTTCATATTGTTAATATACATTTAAAATTCTTTCATGTCTTTTCATACCTTGATAGTTCGTTTAGTTTTAGCAATGAATAATATTCGATTATCTGGATATGTATCATGTTTTATTTATCTACTCACCTATTAAAGAACATCTTGTTTGCCTCCAAATTTTGTGAATTATGAATAAAGCTGCTAAAAACATCTATGTACGTGCAGATTTCTCCATGGACATGTTTTCAACTTATTTGAGTAAACACCAACAGGTGCCATTGCTGGGTCATATGGTAAAAAAAATGTATAATTTTGCAAAAAGGTGCCAAACTGTCTTCCAAAATGGTTATGCCATTTTGCATCCTTTAACAGCAATGAATGAAAGCTCCCATTGCTCCACAACCTCATCAGCATTTGGTGTTGTTAGCGTTCTGGATATTGTCCGTTCTGATAGGTGTGTGCTGGACATCAATACTTTCAATCTTAATGTGCCAAATTATCTCTTCTTTTTTTTTTTAAAGATTTTATTTATTTGACAGAGAGAGAGATCACAAGTAGACAGAGAGGCAGGCAGAGGGAGAGGGAGAAGCAGGCTCCCTGCTGAGCAAGGAGCCCAATGTGGGACTCGATCCCAGGACCCTGGGATCATGACCTGAGCCGAAGGCAGCCGCTTAACCAACTGAGCCACCTAGGCGTCCCCAAATCATCTCTTCTGAGATTGCTTTTATTCAAATGGCTATTTTACCTTTTTATTTATTTTGTATGTTTTTGCTCCTTTTTATTTTATTAAGAATCCAAGGATCTGGGGGTGCCTGGATGGCTCAGTCAGTTCAGTGTTTGCTTTTGGCTCAGGTCATGATCCCAGGGTTCTGGGATTGAGCCCCACATCAGGCTCGCTGGCCAGCAGGGGAGTCTGCTTCTCCTTCTCCTCTCCATTTGTGCTCTCTCTCACTATCTCTGTCTGTCTCTCTCTCTCAAATAAATAAAAACTTAAAAAAAAAGAATTCAAGGATATGTTTATTTTGTTATTTTTTTCATGATCCAAATATGTTTACTCGTTCTATTTGTTTTCTTTGTTTTTAGGATTTTATGAATTTATTAGAGAGAGCACAAGCAGGGGGAACAGTAGAGCTTATGATAAATGGGCTACCTTTTATCTATGCAGTCAGATTTTCATGCATACCTTACACTTACTATTCAACTCAAGACAAGCAGGAAATTGAACAAAAATAAATTTAAAAAGCAAATATAAAATTACTAACTATATAAGAAACATGTTCCTCTTATATCATTTAATAAGATCAAGCAAAACAAGGACTATTTCTTTGCACATGTAATTAGTAGGCAACCAAATTAATACTATCGTACAACCTAGCAATATACTAATGTACATAAAATAAAACCACTGACTCAAAAACAATGTATCATTTTTCTCACAATTTGAGAGTATGTCCAGAGCTTTTTTGCTTGTAAGAGATTAACTTCATCTCATGACAAACACCAAATCAGGATAGAGCTAGATTGCTTAAGAATAATGGTGTCAAATAAGAAATGCATCCATATAGTACATTAAAAAATACTTAAAAATGATGCTTATGGGGCGCCTGGGTGGCTCAGTGGGTTAAAGCCTTCGCCTTCGGCTCAGGTCATGATCTCAGGGTCCTGGGATCGAGCCCCGCATCAGGCTCTCTGCTCAGAAGGGAGCCTGCCTCCCCCTCTCTCTCTGCCTGCCTCTCTGCCTACTTGCGATCTCTCTCTCTCTGTCAAATAAATAAATAAAATCTTTAAAAATAAAAATAAAAAAAATGATGCTTATGTTTTTCAGTTATGTTTCATTGAAAATGAATTCTTATGGAATTAAGCTTAATATATACCTTCTGTGCACCTGTCACTGTTCTAGGATCTATAGTGGATAAAAGTAATAGATAGTCTCTTTCCTCATGGGTAGTACAACCATTTGAGGAATAAAAGGCATGCCCCTGTAACAGTTATATGTAAAACATGATTATATAACATCATGTTCCACATGTAACATACTCAAATGTTAAATATGTTACATATAAAAAAAGATCATTGAAAGTCAGGAATATTAAAGTTTAGGAGCAATTAGGAATAGCAAGCAGTTCAAAGGAGAGAAATATTGAGATGGATTAAGATTTATATAGCAATTAAGCAGCTGACCCTTGTATTCATCTAAGGTGGGTTGTAGTGTAGCTGGTTCATGAAATGATGAATCAAGTGATGATCCGGGAGGAAGAAATGCAGGGTTATTAGGGTGAGTTGGCTGTGTGGGTGAAGTTAAGTGGAGGAGTTTCTTTAATAAATGGGGACTTTTTTTCTCTGATTTATTAAAGTACTTTGATACTACCTTTTGGTTTTTTCTTTACCTTAGCTAACAACCATCTCAGACAAGTAAGATACTAGTAATTGGGAAGAGCAGGAGCTTCTTTTTCAAGATATTACCAGTGGATAATTTCTAGTGAAGACTAAGATGGAACCATACCGCTGTGTTGTTGATACAGAACAACAATGAATGGAACATAAATTTCTAGTGTTTCCAGTATAAAAGACAGTAAAAGAGAAAAATAAGTGGGATAGAAAATAAAAATACGTATTAGGTATCCAAGTGATATAGGAAGGCAGAGAAGGAAGGATTTCTACACAGTTGTAATAGGTGATGTCTGATATAAATTAACATTGAATGTTCACTATGGCCTTAAAACAATTACCACAGAAAATCTCAGAGGCAAAACAAGCCACACAGAAGTTAAGATAATAGTAATAATAATAATAATAATAATAATAATAGCAACAATGATGATGATAATTTGCCCAAGGTCACAAAACCAAGAAGGAGAAAAACTAGACTTTGAATTTAGACCATCTATTCTAGCATCTTATGTTCCAGTCTTAAAGTCTATATCCTGTTTGTGGCAGAACTGATTAACAGAGCAAGCAGTCTCAGGTGATTTTTACCCCAAGTTATAGTGGTCAGTTCCTGGAGCATTTCCACCATGCAGAGAGTTATTATTATGTGCCAACTGTCTTATCTATTTTTAGTCTAGCAAGCAGCAGAACTTGTTTGGAAAGAGTCTGAAAGGAACTAAATTTTAAGTGGCCTTTCTGGACAACTCTTGTGGTTAGTCTCTGTAGCTACAGCTTTCTTATTTGTATCCTTTACTGTTTTAGGATTTCTCTCTCTCTCTCTTTACACTTGATATAGCACTTTCTCTCTGAAGAAATCAAACCAAAAAAATTGTAGAAACTTTAAATTAGTAATTGGCACTGATACTCAAAATACCCATGAAATTGTTTAAAATCTTGGCATTTATATTTTCTGTGGGGCTATGATATCCCATTGGGAAAATAGAAACATATCAAGATCTGTCTCTTAAGGGAAATATTACAATAGAATAAATAATGTCTCTCTGCGTAAGCCACTCAAGAATGAATTTATTTCAATAGTGGATAAAAATTTAAACCCATTCACTTTTGTTTTCTATTACATGAGGGATAGACACTAAATAATTTAAGGAACATACTGGCCAAAATAACAAATAGAACCTGAATACCTCCAAAGAACTTATGATTTATTAGTGTCCAAGTTATTTTCACTAGGCAACTTTGCAGCAGATGTTATAGAAAAAAGTCAGTTAAACACAAGCTTGTCCCCAATGATCTAAAAATCACATAGAGACCTTTTAAAGAAAAATCAGTGCCCACTCACCCTACATTCCCGCCCCTCCCATTATGACTTAATTGGTATGGGCATCATTTTATTTTTATTGTAGCTACAGGTGATTCTGTTGAGCAGCCACTACTGTGAACCACTGTATTAGTTTGCTAGGGCTGCCATAACAAAGTAGCACAGAAAGGTATCTGACACAGAAGTTTATTTTCTTGTTTCTTATGCTTAGAAGCCTGAGATCAGGGTGTTGGGAGGGTTGGTTTCTTCCCCCTGTCTTATAGATGGCCATCTTCAGCCTGTGCTTTCACATGGTCTTTCTTTTGTGTGTCCTAATCTCTTTTCATAAGGAGACCAGTCATACTGGATTAGGGTCTACCCTAATGATCTCATCTTACCTCTTTAAAGTCTGTATCTCCAGATACAGTTACATTCTGAGGTACTGGGGATAAGAATTTGAATACACAAATTTGGCAGGAACACAATCCTGCCCATAACGTCACTAATCTAGAAAATGATCAGTTAGGAATGGATAATATACAACTAAAACTCTTTAAACTACAGATTCTTTCTATTAATTAATCTTGAGTGTAATGCTGCAAATTAGGGGAAAATCACTATGGAATGCCTGTGCCATGATATTTCTAAATCCTTTATAGTAAGTTCAACCAGAGGAATTTATACTGAACAAGAATGTAGTTTACAAAATCATAGTACCGAAATGCCTTTTTTAAACATATAACTGATAATTTTTTATCTCTAAAGCAACCTTTTCCACAACTCTAGGACTAATGAAGTAAAATCTTCAGATAAGCACTGTAAAGATAGTAATTTGAATGGCAAACAAAAACAAAATGTAATTTGAATGACAACAACACTACAAGGATTCATTAAAAGGCCTTTCATCTACAGAAACCAAATGATTCATCGATGAAGACTAAAGAGTCATCCAGAGTCAAGAAACACTGAGCTGTTACTAACTCATACAGGTTATCAGCCACACAGCAAAACTAGAAAAGGCCCCAGGGGCATTTATTAACACGGACTTCACATGTTAATCAACTGGGACTATTTTTTAAATTCCATTTCCTGGATAATTAAAGAGAATTAAATAGAAATGGGATTCAGGTATAAGTATTTTTGAGGTAATTGCTCTTCAGCCAAGTATGAGACTACTAACTTGAAATCCTAATAAGGAGCACCCAAGCATAGGCCCAGTGAAGTTTTTGATGGTTTTGAACCCTGTTAGTTGCCTCTGCTGATCAGAAGGTCCCTCTGATATAATTTGTCACAACCAGCTCTCCTCAAGATAAACAAGTATAGTCAAGTGGATGAATTTTTGAAAATAAATTCATACCTAAATCTACCATTTCGGGTATAAATTTATGTAGGCAAAGTATTGCATAAAAATCACAAACATTGTTAATTGTTAACAAATTCTAAGTAAAAAGCAATCACTTCCTATCAATATATTTTGACAGGAAGTAATGTATTTTTTAAAAATATACTTAAATTTATTCCCAATTTTTTCCCTAGTTTTCTAGCTAGTACCAAAGTACCCAATGACTTTCTCTATGACAGCTTTGAGACAATGCCAGAGATCCTGAGTATGTCCATTACAAAAATATTGACTTTATGTACTTAAAGGTTTTATTATTCTAAGAAAAAGAACAGTATAACATTAAGCATTAAAACAAAGTAAGTGGGGCTCCTGGGTGGTCAGTGGTTAAGCATCTGCCTTTGGCTCAGGTCATGATCCCGGGGCCTGGGATGAAGACCCACATTGAGCCTCACACTGAGCCCCACATTGGGCTCCCTGCTCAGCAGGAAGCCTGCTTCTCCCTCTCCCATTCCCTCTGCTTGTGTTCCCTCTTTCACTATATCTCTCTCTGTCAAATAAATAAAATCTTAAATAAATAAATAATAAAACAAAGTAAACAATTGCTATTATTCCTGTATATATTCTATCTTGAGTAACTTTTAATGCATTTTAAAAATTCAAATTTTGGAGGTATAATTTCCACCAATAGAAATTCCCATTTTAAGTGCAGAGTTCATTGGGTTTTGACAAATACAAGCACTGCCAAAATCAAAGTATAGTTCCTCACTGCAAAAAGGTCCCTTGGTACCCTATTCCAGTCAGTCCCTCAAAATGTCCTCCCAAACACTGATTGGATTTCTGACTATATAAATTAGTTTTGCATTTTCTAGAATTTTGTATAAATGGAATTATTTTTATAATAAATGGAATCTATTTTTTGTTCCCTGCTTCTTTCACCCAGCATAGTTTTGTTTTTTCAATGTATTCATTCATATTGTATCAACAGCTTGTTCTTTTAATTTTATTGCATAATACTTCATTATATAAGCATATCAAATATTCATGTATTTATCCATTAAACTGCTGATGGGCATTTAAATTGTTTCTAGTTTGCAGCTATTATAAATAAACCTGACTTGATCATCCTAGTAGAATTCTTCTTTGGACATATATTTTCATTTTTCTTTAAATAAGCATGGAATGAATGAATAGTTTATTAGTTTGCTAGGGCTGCTGTAACCAAGTTCTGCAAACTGGGAGGCTTAAACAACAAAATGTATACAATACATGTAAGACACTCACAGTTTTGGAGTCTAGAAGTCTTAGATCAAGGTGTCAGCAGAGTTGGTTCCTTCTAAAGGCTATGAGTGGGAATCTGTTTCTCTCCTAGCTTCCAGTAGATTGCTGAAAATCTTTGGCTGTAGAAGCATCACGCTGATATCTGCCTTTATCTTCACATTGCATTCTCCTTATGTGTGTGTGTTTGTATCCAAAGTTGCCTTTTATAAGGACACCAATCATGTTGGACTAGGGCCCCCCACCCAGCCCAGTGTGATCTCATCCTCACATAACTAATTACATTTGCAATAACTGTATTACCAGCTAAGGTCATATCTAGGTTCTAGGGATTATGACTAACTTATGACTGGGGCAAGGGATAGCATTCAACCTAAACAGGTGGTATAGTGAGTATAACTTTATAAGAAATTGGCAAACTGTTTTCCAAACCAACAGTACGTGAGAACTTCTGCTATTTCAAATATTTGCAAACACTTGATATAAATAGACTTTGATTTTATTAATTCTAATCAATGTGTAGGGGTATATCATTGTCTTAATTTGCATTTCTTTAATAACTAGTATATTTGAGCATCTTTTCATGTCCTATGGGGACATTTATATATCTCTTTTACCTAACTAAAATTTGGTTGCTCTTTGTTATTTAATTATAAGGGTTTTTTGTTTTGTTTTCTTATGTTTTTGGTTTTGTTTTGTTTTATGGATAAATGTCCTTTAAATGATTAATCATGATTGAGAAAGAGAGAGAGTAAGAGAGAGAGTCTGGCTTCACTTTCATTTCCTTAACTATGTATTTTGAAGAATAAAAAAAAATTATCAAATCCAAATTAACAAATTTTCCTTTTATAGCAAGTACTTGTTTGTGTTTTATCTAGGAATTGACTACTGCAAGCTCATAAATCTTCTTCTATATTTCCTTCTAAAATTTTTATAACTTTTTTTTTATGTTTAGCTCCATGAGCTATTTCAAGATAAAGTTTGTATATGGTGTTAAGTGTCAAGTAAAGATCAATGTTTATTTTCTCTCATATTTGATTACTATTTGTTTCAACATCCTTTTGGGGAAAAAAAAAGTCCTTTTCCCATTTCAGTACCACTTTTTTTGTGAAAATTGATTCACCATCTAATGTTCCATTTTTGAATTTTTTATTCCTTTCCATTGATATATGTTTATATTTATGCTATACTACAATACCTTGATTATTTAGCTTTACAACAATACTTGAATCAAGAGGTATAGATTTCAAAGTGTGTTCTTTTTCACAATTTTTGGTTATCTTTGATCCTTTGCAATTCCATATAATTTTTATAATCAGCTTATTGATTTGTACAAAAAGATCTTGTTGGATGTAGATTGAGAATTAATTGAATCTGTGGGTCATTTTTTGAGAAACTGACATCTTAAAACTATTGAGTCTTCTAATCCATGAACATAGAGTTCTCTCTCCATTTGTTTAGATCTTCCTTAATTTTATTCAATAGTTTTGTAGTTTTCAGTGTATAAGTCTCACACATATTTTGCAATTATACCCCTAATTATCTTATATATTTGGTGGCACTTTTTTAAATACTAGTTTTCCAAAAGTTAAAATCTATTAAAAAGCAATTACATTGTTATTAACAGGAACTGCAAAAGATCTGAGATTTTACTCTGCTTGACAGCTAACCAATTACCCTGATACATTTTCATAGGTACTGGCAGAAGATATGAAGCTTCTGTCTCAGAGACAAAATATTGTTTATTTATTGCAATAGCAATGGCCAGAAAAATATCATTTTACTGGTTTTCTGAGCTCACCTGTCCATCTTCCCCCCAAGACGTAGATGTTATTTTTACCACCCTGGAATAAGAAAATCTGCTCTAGGGAGAGATACTTTTATCAAGACTACCTATTTTACAAATATACTTGAAAAGACATTTTAGGTTTAATTAGTTACTAATGCTTTTGAAGATACGCAGAAATATTTGACCCGTGGAGAATTATCTCTAACAGTTATGACCATGCAAATATTTTTCAATGTAGAGCAAAATAGTTTGCCGCCAGTATGTATCCTTCATTATGGACCATTATTAGAACTACTGTTCTATGCAATGATGATGATGGTTTACTCATCAAGGGCAAGCAGAATCTTCTCTTTCATTCTACCAATTTATCAAAATCATGTGATATCTAATCATGCATTACTTGAAATATGATTTTTTTAAAATATGACTTTTTAATACAGCTTTTAAAAATGTATTTTGGCCAAAAACTTCTGTTTGCATTAGTGTTTTCTTGAAAGACACATGTGCCTTTATATGAAGAGATGGACAGAAAGTCCATCTGTTGGCAGATACAGGTAAGGGATACAATGTTTCCTTAGTATCCATACCAAGATGGAGGCACTGGATTTTTGTAACTCTGCAACTTTCCTGGGCTACCATACAACTGTTACTAATACCAATGATTTAAAATTGGTCTTGTATGAGAAACTATATTCACTCTCAGCCCCTTCTTACTGTTCTAGGGTCTCTGATATGACCCTGGAAATTTATCAGGGGTATGACTTGTTAAAAAATTATATTCAACTAACATTTTTAGATAAACTGTAAGAGAAATTAACAAATCATGCCTAATTCTTCATGTTGCCTTCACGCTTCATTGATACTCTGGATATTAAGATTTATTTATGTATTTGGGGGTGGAGGAGTAAAGGGAGAGGGTGAGAATCCTAAAGCAGACTCCGCACTGAGCCTAGAGCCTGACAAGGGCTCTATTCCAGAATCCTGAGCTCATGACCTGAGCTGAAATCAAGAGTTTGATGCTCAACCAACTGAGCCACCCAGGAGCCCTGATAATCTGGATATTAATAGAATTTTCTGTTCTTCCTTTTGGCTCTTCACTAATTAATTGGGATTGTCTTTAATATTGTCTTTTATATTTGTCTCCATATGTTCCATCTTGTTCCATCTCCTGGAATGTTTCTTGGGCTTCATCTTTGAACTTCTCTCTTATTCTCTTTTTTTTTAATTTGGTAGCTGTATTTTCAATTTCTAAGAATTCCTTCATGTTCTTTTGTTTTTAATTATTGAGTTTCATTTTAGTATTTTGGTTTTGTGGATGCAACTTCTTCTTGTTCCTACCTGAAGCAGAGTGTTAGGTTGAAGAGAAATTTAAGACCAGAAGAATATTTCTCTTCATGTTCCAAATATGAAGAAGGCTTTTTCAGGATAAAATCAAGTGTTTTCCGTTTACACAGTGGGAGAACTTGAATTGCACTCCATGGAGACTTATGGTATTTATGGATAACATGGGAATGTTCCTGAATTCCTGAAAACAGATAAAGTTCCTGATGATGTTGGCTAGAAAGCCAAATAATTTTCTTTCTAGAAACAAAGTGACTTTGTAGCTACTTGTAGGGCAAACAGCTTAGGCTAGAAATCAAAAAGTAGTAATTTTATGGTGTCCTTGTCAAAAATACGTAACTTGAATATAATCTTGTGGAAATATCAGGCAAACCCAACAGATTGCACGAAATGAATACTCTGTGCTTTTCAAACATCAGTGTCAGAAAAAAAAGACCAAAGAGTTGTTTCATATTAAAGGAGACTAAAAAGACATGGCAAGTATGATCCATGATCCTGAACCAGAATTCTTTTGTTGTTGTTATAAAGGACATTCATAGGACATCTGATGAAATTTTAATAAAGTTATGACATTAAGTAATGATAGTATATCAATCTTTACTTATTTTTATAATTTTATTATGGTTATTAACCCCCCTTTTTAAAGATTTTATTTATTTATTTGAGAGAGAGAGAGAAACCATGGGCAGGGGAGGAGGCAGAGGGAAAGGGAGAAGCAGACTCCCCCCTGAGCAGGGACCCTGTTGTAGGGCTTATCCCAGGACCTTGAGATCATGACCTGAGCTGAAGGCAGATGCTTAACTGATTGAACCACCCAGCCACCCAAGAATCCCTCGATTTTAGGAAATGTACATAGAAATATTTTGAGTAAATGTGAATAATGTAACTTACTGTAAAATAGTAAAGAAAAGTAATTATATTCCTCTCCCCATATATACAAGAGGAAATGATAAATTTATAAAATATGGACATTAAAGGAATGTGAGTTTAAGTGTATGGGAATTTTTGTATATTTTTTGCAAACTTTCTGTAAATGTGAAATTATTTCAAAACAAAAAGTCAAAAGGGAACAGATTCAATAACTGTTATCAGAAATATCCAAAATGACTGCAAGAAACAAATCAGCAGAAGGGACTTCAGGACTTGGCTGAGCCAAAAGAGAACAGACCACAGGTTTACCAGCCACCACTTCAGAGGGTAATGGATGACTGACACACGACTAAGTGGATTAGGGCCACCATCACTTCAGTGCAGGAAAGGCTTAGAATGAGCAAAAGATACGAGAGTTAGTAAGTGTAAACCCCTTCCTGATGCCCTGTAGAATCCTCATATACCATCTTAGAGACTAGAAACAAGAAGGGGTGAAATTGGAACAGACCTAGCATGAACTTGAAAATGATGGTTTTAAACTAAAAAGAGGCTATTAATATGATAAATTTTTTAAAAAATTAAAAAAATGATAAAATCTAAGTCTTGATTACTCAACAAAGTTTTTCCTTCCTAAATGAGTGGGAAATATTTGAAGAATATTATCCCAGTTATAGAAAGTAAGAAGTCACAATTGCTGTGTACATGAAAGTATAGTTTAAAATGTGTTATCCTGATAAGGAAAAACACTGTACTCTAAGATGGCCGACCAAAGCAGCAAAGGAATTCCAGTCCCTGTCTCAAAGCCCTCCGGGTTCTTCTTTCCTACCCCAATTCCTGCGCACGCCAAAAGTACCAAGTATGCGGAAGTAGAAGGGTATAAATTACCCTCCCTGCTTGTGCTTGGGGCTCAGACCTTTGGAGACCAGTCTCCTCTGAGCCCACCAGTGTTAAATAAACCTCCGATCCTCCAAAGTCTCTGAATGCCATTTGGTTCTTCCATCAGGATCCAGTCCAGGTTCCATAACAATCCCACTAAACAAATTTGATCTTTTAAAACATTTTCTTCTGTTGTCTGAGTTACAATTTCATCTAGGGTCAATTTCTTTGTTGGATTACTTGGACTTCTCAATTCATGCTACTCATGTTCTTCAAATGTCTGGTACTTTTGGTTGATCATATATACAGATTCATAGCTTTGCTCTATTATATATCTGCTGTGGGTCTTAAGTGAATTATGCGAATTCCCTGGTGGTTGTATTGTGAGCTTTATGAAGATGAATGGGCCATGTTGAAAGACAGTTTTGCTTTGGAATGAGTAATCAAGTAGCTGGCCATCAAAGTACAAAATCTTATAAATGCTTAAATGAGAGAGAGAATTACTCTGGGCATCAACACAGACACCAAAAACCTTAACTCTCCCCATCTTAGTATAACAAATTCTTTAAAGAAAGCACATTCTTTGTTTGAATGTTTCTTGTTTGTTTTCATGAAGGTAACATCAGGCTGCTTTCTGTTTTATATTCTGGTGTAAAAGAGAGAATGACAATTTAATTTATAGACTCAGTTAATCCCTCTTTCCATTCCCACTTTTTAAGCCAACTCTTCATATCAACTGATAACACTGAGTTGGGAATACCTCCCTTTTCCAGCTGTAGCAGTAACTTTGCAATGAGGCTTCATTCACTGTGTTTTTTCCTCCTATTAACTTTTTTTTGTTTTTATTCTCCAGAGATGCATTAAAAGTACTCATTTACTAATTGTACTTTGTTACTTTTATATTTTATTCTCCTACTATCATTTTAATGGTATGGAAACTTGATCCAGAAATGGGCAAAACCTTTTAAATATATGCTCATGTTAACATTATCACATTTTGTAAGACATTTTAAAATTAATTTCAAATAAAGATAACCTTTTCCCCTAATTTCAAAGTGTCTACCTTCAAATATCTTCCATACCTCTAACTTCACTGAAAATAGTATTGGGAAGGAAAAAAAAATAAGTTTCGTTTACCCTTCCAATTTCTTATCTGACATCCTGTAATAAAAACAAATTAACAAGAGAAAAACAAACAGAAGTTTATTAATATGTATACTTCCTGTACACAGGGAGATACCCAAGGAAACTAACCCCCCCAAGCCTCCAATTTAAACCTTCAGCTAAAGATAAAAGAAAGATGTTAGTGTGGGGACCGGGAAGGCCAATTATGTGAAGTTACCAGGAAAAGCTTGGTAAACAAGGGTAAGATTTGTTATTTAGATTTAAATTGTGTCCTCTCCATTGATAGGAATTTCCGGTGATTTAATCATCTTACTGTTCCTGGCACAGAGAGACAGACACCTTTACGAATGGAGATTTCCTTTATAAATGTAAACTTCCCTTACAAATGTGTAACTACTATATTGTTTCAGAGCTTCCCCTGTGTCTGCAAGAATAATCAGCTCGAAATAATCCTAAAGACAAAGAAACATTTTGAGGGTGGGGGAGCAAAGTTTGCTTCCCTTCAGTAGGATCACCATACGTAAGTCTAGGTTTGCCATGAAAAGTCCCACTTTATGTTTGGTGTCCCAGTTTAGTTGCAAACTGTGCCCTCATTCGCTATAAAAAGCTTATTTAGGACAAAAAAATTGTATGGTCACTTCACTATAAGGAACTTACAATAGTTTCCTCAGTTTCCAAATTTCTCAACAAATTTATATAACTCCTATTGATTTCACTCATTCTGAATAAGGTCAGGCATAAATAACATCCTTCCCATTTTTAGACAGCCTTTACATCTTTGCATTCATTCTTGACCACATCTGTGTGTCACGACCTCTACTACACATCAGACAAAGTTTTAGGTATTTGGAATATGAAGATGAATAGACTTTATTTTCTAGCATATTTCAAAGGAGATATAAATGTAAAAAAATACAATGAGACCAGTTCTTCAGTATTGAAGGGGGAAAATGCATATTTCCTTGTGGAAATTGAAAGGTGGAGAGTCTAACTTACCTTGTCAGGTAAGGTGAGTGGCTCAGAATGACATGTCAGTCACAGTCTGAATCTTTATGATGTTTCAACAGATAAGAATGCAAAGAGAAGGCAAAGCATTGAAGAAAGAACATTTATTTATATTATTTAAGCAGGAAGTATTTATTAAATGAGTACTATGTGACTAGCCCAGCTATAGGCCCCAAGGAAATGGCAGTGAACAAAACACTTAGAAACTTCTGCCCTCTGAGCGCCTGGGTGGCTCAGTCGGTTGAAGGGCTGCCTTCTGCTCGGGTCGTGGTCCTGGGGTCCTGGGATCGAGCCCCGCATCGGGCTCCCTGCTTGGTGGAGAGCCTGATTCTCCCTCTCCCTCTGCCTGTCGCTCTGCCTACTTGTGCTCTCTCTCTATCTCTCTGTCAAATAAATAAATAAAAATCTTTAAAAAATAAAAGAAACCTGCCCTCCTAGAATTCACATTCTAAAGGAAAAGACAATAAGAGAGATTAATAAGTAAAATATATTGTATGTTAGCTAGTTATAAGTGCCAATGAGAAAAATAAATCATGGAAGGATAAGAATAGTGTCTATATTTATTTGGGACAAGTTGTAATTTTGGATGAGGTGCTAAGGAAGTACTCACTGAGAGGTAAGATTTGAATGAAGACTTGGAGGTAAGTCAGTGAATCAGGCAGATAGCTTAGGAAAGAGCATTTTAGTTAAGAGAGAAGAGTAGGTACAAAAGTCTTGAAGAGAAAGTATGATTTATGTGTTTAAAGAAAAAAGAGAAGCAGATTAAGGGGAATAAAATCATAAAGGTAACAGGTTCTCATATAACGTAGGAACGAAGGGCCTTTTAAAGACTTTGAAGTTTATTCTTGGTAAGATGGACGGTTTAGAACAGAAAAATGGTACGATCTGACAAGACAAACAGGATGACTCCTGCTGTTGTGTTAGAATTAGACAGCAGGAGGGATAAAGGGGAAGAGGGTTGGTGGGTAGAAGTTAATGACAGGAAGAGAAACACCAATTAGCAGAGTCTTACAATAATCCAGGAGAGAAGAGGATGGTGCTGTGGTCCAGGAAATTTGAAGTGAAAATGTTAAGAAATGGTTGATATTTGGTTGTATTTTTAATGTGAAGCATTACAGAAAGAAAGGAGTCAAAGATAAAGTTTTGGTCTGAATAACTAGAATAACAGAACTCCTCTTATTTACTGAGCTGGAGAGGTCACATGTCAGGAGCTCATTCTTATACATGTTAAATTTGAAACACCCATTTGACATCCAAGTGGGGATGTAATACAAATAGTTGAATATGGGTCTGAAGTTCAGAGGAAACTTTTGTGTAGGAGAAAAAATTTGATGGACTAGTACTTAGATGGGATTTAATGCCATATATTTGGATGAGATCACCATGAGAATGAGTGTAAATAGCAAATAGAATAATGCTTAAGATAAGCCCTTCAATATTCCAAAGTTTAGAGGTGGGAAAAAATGAGAAAGAAATAGCAAAAAAAACTCAGTTGGAGTAGCTTGAGAGATAAAAGCAGAAGTAGATGAGTGACTTTGGAGTCCTACAAGCTGTATTAGAGTTTCCAGAGAAATAGAAGCAATATGAGATTAATCCCATATTTAAATACATGCACTCACATAATTGTGCAGGCTGGCAATTCTAAAATCTGCAGGGTAGGCCAGCCAACTGGGGGTGCAGGGAATATCATCTTGAGTCCAAAGGCAGCCTGGGAAAAGAACTCCCTCTTCTTTAGCGGACTTCAGTTATTTTCTCTAAAACCTTTAGCTAATTGGATTAGGCACATCCACGTTATGAAGAGTGATTTGCTTTACTCCAAGTCTACTAAGTGTTAATCTTCCCCAGAGACATCCAAACTGGTGTTTGGTAAAAGTATCTAGGTACTATGACCTAGCTAAATTGACACATAATATTAACCATCAGAAAAGCCAACTAAAAAGAGGGTCTCAAAGATGAGAGAGAGAGAGATCAATTTTGTCAAATGCTGCAATACATAAAATAAGAGGAGGATTTAGCCATAAACTGACAATTAAAATTAGCAAAACAATGTCACTAGTAATTACAGGTATTTGGGATGGTGGTCAATTTAAAGGAGAATGGGAAGAGAGATATTGGATACAGCAAGAATAAATGATTCTTTAAAGGAAGTTTTGCTTTCAAGATGGGGAGTTAATGGCATTGTAGTATGATTATGTGGCAGGGTCAAGAGAAGATTTTTTTTATTATTATTATGGAAGAAATAACAATATGTTCACCGATGAGAATGATCTAGTGTATACATTTACAGAATGGAAAAAGGGAAAAGGGAGAATGCAATATTTTGAATAGTTGAAATGGGAGTATAGGCATAGATGTGGAGGGGTAAAATTTAAAGCATGGACTGTTCACCAAAATAGGTGGGAAGTTGAGGATAGGGGCATAGAGGTAAATTAGTTTGAAAGTGTGATAGCAGGAGATTATAAAAATTGTTTTTATATATTTTATATATAAATTATTTTATAATTTATAAAAATTATAAAATTCTGATGATTTTTATTTCTTATGAGATAGGAAGGGCCAGCTTTATAGGTGTACAATCCATGCAACTGCACAAGGCCCTGTGCTGAGAAGGACCTACGCATTTTAAATCTCTGTTGTAGTTGATGTTATGAAATTCTTAAATATATTATCTTTTAACTTTTATAAACTCCAATATGACAAAAAAGGATGAGTGTGGTCAGAGGAGATACACACGATAGATATATGTACTCTTCCTTGCCACCCATTCACATGTAGCGATGTTGCTCTGTGAACCTGGAACTTCAGTGGACCTAAAATATGTGGAGTTCAGCAAGACTCAAAGCAGGTACAAGGTAAGCTAATCTCTTACCAAGTAAACCTGGGGATCTGACAGCCCCAAGCAGCCACACTTTCAGTTTGTACAAGAATTTGCTTCCGACTCAGAAGAAAGGCAGTAGTGTTCCAAGAAACATAAATGACCAAAGAAATTTTGTTATACCTTTTCTTGTTAATGTCATTTCCCTGTATTAGCCGACTATTTACACTGAAAATAATGATATCAAAGGGAAAGACGGTGAAACCTACAGTTTCTTTTCCCTTCAGTCCTTCCTTATTCATCAGTAATTTAAAGTAAAGTATTTAGATAGAATGTGCATGCCTAAAGAAGTGAAAATGAAACTGTTCAGTTAGTTTTGTGCAACATTTCTTCTATTCTGGTAAGAACAAAATATACATGAATACATAAGGCACGTTGGAATTTTGTAATTTTGGCAATTCTGCATGCAAGATAATGTTCTTATATTTGCATTTAAAACTGGCATTATAGAAGATGAAGATGAATGGTAAAATTCATGCTAATAACTTAAACTTGTAATTTTTTTCTTTACTTAGGACAAGATTAAATGATAGATAAAAAGCACCATGACATTGTGAGAGAGAGACCATGAGAGGAAAAAGCTTCTATGTCATTTTTCTCCTGCTTTTTAAATAAAAGGTCCTGCATTTTCATTTTGCACCACATCTTGCAAATTATGTGGCTGGCTCTGAAATAGCACATCATTAGCTGAGAATGGGGATGAGAGAGGAGATTTTGGAAGTTCGAGAGAAAAAGAACCTATGAAACAGTGCTGTGGTTGAGTGGATGTGTGAATAAGAATAGTGAAATGAAATATGATTACTAGGCAGCATTAAGAAACCACTTGAGGTTAATGATCATGATTATAAAGTGTCCAGTCAGCATGATTGTGTGTTTTTCTTCAGACATATTCATTTGCATGGAGGGCAAGGAGGTTGAGTATATATGAAAGGGAGCAAAATGATTACAATAATTGGCCAGGAAATTTAATCTGAGTGATGAGGAAAGTGAGAATTTAAGAGGCTACCAAACATTGAGAAGCCATAAAATCAGACATGGCTTTATTATTGCAGATTCCTGGAGCTACAGTACTATAGGGAATGAGTCAGAAAGACAGAAAGTGGGAGTTGTGATGTTGAGACAATGGAGGGCGTGGTAGTTATTGATTGTAAGGACTAGCATATAATCTTGAGAATGTGTGGCTGTGGGGGAAATGGAAGATATCAAATTGCTGAGAGATCTGAATATTGGAAATATCTTCATGGATAGTGAAACCTCCAAAAGTTATGATAGCAATGATGTTGGAGAGGACAACAGTGACCCAGCCCTAACATCAAAGAAGAAAGAATAGTGACTGCTGAGAGTGGTAGTTGTCTGCAAAAGGAGGGGTGGTAATAGATTAGTGACAAAAACTCAAAGATTTAGGGAGAAGGGAGCAAAAAAAAAAAATGGAAGCAACAATAAGGAGCAAAGAAAAATTAATCTACATCCAAGATGTGTGGTAGAAAATGGTAGGAAAAAACCTACCACCATCTGATAGAGCCACATATGAACAAAGTCACAGGAGAAATTGTGTTGTGGTTATAGCAAAAAGTGGAGAGACTTCGCTGAAGATGGTGGGAATATAGAGGTGTAAGTTTCAGGAGATGGAGAGGTGGGAGTTGAGAGCAGAGAACGGAATGCACAGAATATAAAAGAACCAAAGCTTTAACGGATGAGAGAGATGATGTGGGAGACTAGAGTTTCCATAGTAATGACATGAGAAGAAATAAAAGGCATAATGTGATCATTTCTGCTGTCCCCATAAGAAAATAGTGGTGGCAAAGTTGTGAGTGTTCAGGAATTACAGAGTTCTGGAACTTCCCTCTGAGTCCTGCTCATGGAGACTTCAAGTCCTACTGAAGAGAAGTTTCATTACTAGTGACTGGACACCCTTGACTTCTCTAATGACAATGTATGGAGTAGGTATGGATTTGTGAAGAACCCATTAAGTGAAATGACAAGTAGTTTTGAAAATAAATATAAGTCAAAAAAAAAAGAAAAGAAATATAAGTCATGTGGGAGTAAAAGAAGTTGAAACTTTAAAATTAGAACCATATTTTAAAAGAATCTGAATTTCAGACTACTTATAAAAAGGAATCTTTGATAGACCTAGCCTGATAATAGAGAAAAGTTATAGTAAGAGAAGAGTGGGGGGAAGACAGCAGAGGAAAAGGATACTAATATCACTTCTTCCCCAGATACAACTAGATACAGCCACATCAATGTAAATAGCCCAGAAAATGATCCAAACAAATAGAATAGACTCTTCATAATTAAATGTAGAAAAGAGGTCACATTGAAGAGGGTGGGAAAATGAAGATGCAATCAGGAGCCAAATGGACCTGCATCTTCAGGAAGGGGGAATGCAGCAGTTGTGGAAAGGTGAGAGGACCAGATCCCCACACAGGGACACCAGGCACAGGGGACCCGTATGGGGAAGACAAATGTCCACAACTAGAGGGACTAACAATAAGGGAGGCTTGATACCTGGAAATTTAAAAATCAGCAGGCTCAGCTCTAGGATAGCCTGGAGGGTGGAGACCCTGCCATTAAAAAGAACAATAAACAGCTCTGCTGAGAAATAGCATGGAAATAGCAGCTTGAAAAACACCTGGGATATATGGGGAGATTTATTTACTCTCAGACCATGTGCTAGAGAGGCAGAGAACTTTGGGACACTTCAAGAACGAAAGAGCTGGTGGGTGCCATTTCCCTCCCCTGCTCCCAAGTCTTAATGCATAGACACCTGTAGAAACTAGCACAGTGCAACCTAGCTTACTAAAAGCAACGCTCCCACTCTGCACATGTCTGTGGATCTGCCCCTTCTAACTGGCCAGTCTCAACAGGAGTTTTCCAAGGTGCCTGTAGTTCCCTTTCCATAGTAGATCAGCATGGACATTGCTGGTACCACACATCTCACCCCTGCAATCTCCTTTGGTCCTGCCCCCTCCAATATGCCCTTGTCAGAAGCCCATCCAAAGCAGTGTCACAAGCCTGGCAGTGTGTAAGAGGTTGTGACAGTGGCCAGCACCACTCCAAGTGACTCCGGCCCTGGAGAAAGGGGTTGATAACTACAAAAACCAGCCCAATTGTGGCCCCATCAGTGGGCTGAGGGCAAATATCAGGTCTGATGGCAAGCACTCCCCACCCCAAATAAAGCTTCTAGGGGCTAACACAGGAAGAGCACCCTACGGTTCAGTGCTACTGCATCTCTGATAAATGCCTGGTCTGACTCAAGTCAAGCCTAAGGTGGCTCCAGAGTGGCCCACTAACAACACAGGGAACAAATCCTGCCTACAACAGGCAAAGACAACTACTTAGACCAGTGACTAATGGCAAATGAAGTTCAGCCACAATAGAGTGCAAGCAACACACGTAGGAAACACCCCGGAAACACCTGGTTCTGCTGAACAGGAGACATTGAACTGCAGGGCACTACAGGAACTTTTCTTCATAAGGCCACTACTTTCAAGAGCAGTAGATGTAGTTAATTTTCCTAACATATAGAAACAGACAAAGAAACAAATAGGGGAGACAGAGGAATATATCCCAAATAAAAGAACAGGAAACCAGGGCAAAAGACATAAGTGAAATGGATATAAGTAATATACTTGATAAAGAATTTGAAGTAATGGTGTAGATAATAGTGTAGTAATAGATACTAGTAGTAATAGTGTAATAGCAGATAGTAATAGTGTAGTAATAGAATGGATAATAATAATAGTGTAGTAATAGATACTAGTAGTAATAGTGTAATAGCAGATAGTAATAGTGTAGTAATAGAATGGATAATAATAATAGTGTAGTAATAGAATAAATAGTAATAGTGTAGTAATAGATACTGAACTGGAGAAAAGAGTGGGGGACCTCAGTAAGAACTTCAACAAAGAAATAGAAAATGTAAAAAGAACCAATCAGAGATGAAGAATTGAATAACTAAAACTAAAAATACACTGTAGAAAATAAATGGTAGGCTAGAGAAAGCAGAACAGAGCTGCAACCTGGAGCACAGAGTAGTGGAAAGTAATCAAACCGAACAAGAAAGAGAAAAAAGAATAATAAAAAAAGAGAGAGAATAAATTAAGGGAACTCAGCAACACCATCAGGCGTAATAACATTCACATTATAGAATCTCAGGAGAGGATAGGGAAAAGGGGGTAGAAAATTTATTTGAGGAAATAATAGCTGAAGGCTTCCCTAATCTGGGAAAGGAAATAGATACTCAGATCCAGGAGGCATGGAGAGCTCGCAACAAAAGAAACCCAAGGAAGTATAACTAAGACACACAATAATTAAAATGGTAAAAAAAAGTAGTAATAAAAAGAGAATTTTAAAAGCAGCATGAGAAAAGAAAACAATTATACAAGAGAAACCCCATGAGGCTATCAGCTGATTTTTTTTTTTTTTTAGCAGAAATTTTCTAGGCCAAAAGAGAGTGGCATGATATATTCAAAATGCTGGAAACAAAAAAAGAAAACAAAACAAAATAAAAAAACAAAAAACAAAAACCCTTCATCCAAGAATATTCTATCCTGCAAGGCTCTCATTCAGAATAGAAGGCAAGATAAAAAGTTTCTCAGACAAACAAAAGTTAAAGGAATTCATCACCACTAAACCAGTCTTAGAAGAAATGTTAAAGGTAAATTTTGGGGTGGAAAGGAAAGACCATAATAAGGCATAAGGAAAGTAGGAATCAAAAAAACAGTAAAATTAAGTATATATAAAAATCGGTCAAAGGATTCATAAAATAAAAGAATGTAAAGTATGATACCATGTACCTAAAACATTGGGGAAAGAGGAATAACGAATGGACTCAAACTTAAGCAACAATCAAATTAATATAGATTGCTATATGCATAAGATGTTACACACAAACTGGTAACCAAAAAATAAAAAACCAGTTATAGGTATGCAAAAAATAAGAAGAAACCCAAGTATATCAGTAAAGAAAGCTAGCTAACCATGAGAGAAGGGGGTAAGAGGAAAGGAACACAGGAAAACTACAAAAACAATTGTAAAACGAGTAACAAAATGGCAATAAGTACTTACCTATCAATAATTACTTTGAATGTAAATGAACTAAATGATCCATTCTAAAGACATAGGGTGACGAATGGATAAAAAAGTAAAAGCCATCTTATTGCTGACTACAAGAGACTCATTTCAGACCTAAAGACACATGCAAATTGAAAGTGAAGGGATAGAAGAGTATTTATCATGTAAATGGAAGTGAAAAGAAAGCCAGGATAGCAATACTTATATTGGACAAAATAGACTTTAAAACAAAGACTGTAACAAGAGACAAAGAAGGACACTATATAATCATAAAGAGGATAATCCAACAAGAAGATATAAAAATTAAATATTTATGCACCCAACATGAAAGCACGCAAATGTATAAAACAGCTAACGACAAACATAAAGGAAATAATCAATAGTAAAACAATAATAGTAGGAGACTTTAACATTCCACTTACATCAATGGATAGATCTTCCAAACAAAAAATCAACAAGAAAACAGTGGCTTTGAATGACATGTTGGACCGGATAGACTTAACAATATATTCAGAATATTCCATCCTAGAACTGGAGAATACACATTCTTTTCAAGCGTACAAGGAAAATTCTCCAGAATAGATCATGTATTAGCCCACAAAACAACTATCAACGCATTCAAAAAAACTGAATTCATACCATTAATCTTTTCTGACTACAACTCTGTGAAACTAGAAAACCACAAGAAAAAATCTGGAAAGAACACAAAAACATGGAGGTTAAATAACATGCTACTAAACAATGAATGGTCCAGCCATGAAACAGAAGAAATAAAAAAAAAATAACTGGAAAAAAATGAAAATGAAAACAGAGTGGTCCAAAATCTCTGAGATGCAGCAAAAGGCATCCCAAGGGGGATGTTTATAGCAATACAGGTCTACCTCAAGAAGCAAAAAAAATCTCAAATTAACAACCTAACTTTACACATAAAGGAGCTATAAAAAGAAGAACAAACAAAGCCCCAAACTGATAAAAGGAAGTAAATAATAAAGATTAGAGCAGAAATAAATGAAATAGAAACTAAAAAACCAATAGAACAGATCAGTGAAATCAGGAGCTGGTTTTTTGAAAAAAATCTATAAGATTCATAAATTTTTAGCCAGACTTACCAAAAAAAAAAAAAAAAAGAGAGAGAGAGAGGGAAGACTTGAGTAAACAAAATCAGAAATGAAAGAGGAAAAATAACACCTGACCCCACAGAAATAAAAAGGAATATAAGAGAATATTATGAAAAAATTATATACCAAAAATTCAACAACCTAGAAGAAATGAATAAATTCCTATAAACATATTACCTTCCAAAACTGAATCAGGAAGAAACAGAAAATTTGAACAGACTGGTTAGCAGCAATGAAATTGAATCAGTAATCAAAAAATTCCCAACAAACAAAAGTCCAGGGCCAGACGGATTCACAGGAGATTTCTACCAAAAATTTAAAGACAAGTTAATACCTATTTTTCCTCAAACTATTCCGAAAAAATAGAAGAGAAAGGAAAACTTCCAAATTCATTCTATGAGGCCAGCATCACCCTGATATTAAAACCAGACAAAGATACTACATGTACACAACAAAAGAGAGAGAACTACGGGCCAATATCTCTCATAAACGTAGATGCAAAAATCCTTAACAAAATATTAGCAAACCAAATCCAATGATACCTCAAAGAAAATCATTCACCACAATCAAGGAGAATTTATTACTAGGATGAAAAAGTGATTCATATTCACAAATCAAGCAGTGTGATACATCATATCAATAGGAGAAAGGATAAAAACTATACAATCATTTCAATAGATGCAGAAAATGCATTTGGCAGAGTATAATGTCCATTCTTGATATAAACCCTCAATGAAGTAAGTTTAGAGGGAACTTACTTCAACATAATAAAGGCTTTATGTGGAAAATCCACAGCTAACACTCAGTGGGAAAAAAAACTGACAGCTTTTCCCCTAAGATTAGGAACAAGACAAGGATATCCACTCTCACTTTTTTTTATTCAACATAGTACTGGAAGCCCTAACTGGAAGCAGTCAGAAAAGACAAAGAAAGAAAAAACATCCAAATTGCTAAGGAAGAAGTAAAACTTTCATTATTTGAGGATGAGATGATACTCTATATAGAAAACACTAAAGACTCCACCAAAAAACTACTAGAACTGATTAATGAATTCAGTAAGATCATAGGATACAAAATCAATATATAGAAATCTGTTGCATTTTTTATAAACTAATAATGAAGTAGCAGAAATAGAATCCTACTTAAGAAAACAATCCTACTAACATTTTCACCCAAAATAATAAGATACCTAAGAATAAACCTAACCAAAGAGCTAAAAGACCTGAAGTCTGAAAACTATAAAACGCTGATGAAAGAAATTGAAGAGGACACACAAAAATGGAAAGACACTCCATGCTCACGGATTGGAAGAACAAATATTGTTAAAGTGTCAATACTACTCAAAGCAATCTACAGATTTAATACAATCTCTATCAAAATACCAATAGCACTTTTCACAGATGTAGAACAAACAATCCTAAGATTTGTATATAACCACAAAAGATCCTGAATAGATAAAGCAATCTTGAAAAAGGAAAGGAAAGCTGGAAGCACCACAATTCCAGACGTCAAGTTATATTACAAAGCTGTGGTAATCAAAATACTATGGCACTGGCACAAAAACAGGCACAAAGATCAATAGAATGGAATAGAAAACCCCCAACTATATGGTCAATTAATCTTTGACAAAGCAGAAAAAAATGTCCAGTGCAAAAAAGACAGTCTCTTCAACAAAAAATGTCGAGAAAACTGGACAGCAACATGCAAAAGAATGAAACTGGGCCACTTTCTTAGACCATACACAAAAATAAATTTGAAATGGATTAAAGATCTAAGTGTGAGACTTGAAACCATGAAAAAAACTAGTAGAGAACAGAGGCAGTAACTTCTTTGACATTGGCCATAGCAACGTCTATATATACCTCCTGAGGCAAGGGAAACAAAAGCAAAAATAAACTATCGAGACTTCATCAAAATAAAAAACTTTTGCATAGGGAAGGAAACAATCAACAAAACTAAAAGGCAGCCTACAGAATGGAAGAAAATATTTGCAAATGATATATCTGATAAACGGTTAGTGTCCAAAATATATAAAGAACCTATAAAACCCAACACCCCAAAACACAAATAATGCAATTAAAAATGGGTAGAAGACATGAATAGACATTTTTCCGAAGAAGATATAATGATGATCATAAGACATATGAAAAGATTATCAATATCACTAATTATCAGGGAAATGCAAATCAAAACCACAATGAGCTATCATCTTATGCCTGCCAGAATGGATAAAATAAAAATCTAAAAACCACAAGTGCTGGTGAGGATATGGAGAAAAAGGAATGCTTGTGCCCTGTTGGTAGAAATGCAAACAGGTGCAGCCACTGTGGAAGACAGTTTGGAGGTTCCTCAAACAATTAAAAACAATTAGCATATGATCCAGTTACTCCAAAGACTATGAAAACACCAATTTGAAAAGATATATGTACTTCTATGTTCATTGCAGCATTATTTACAATAGCCAAGTTATGAAAGCAACTCAACTGTCAATTGATAGATAAGTGGATAAAGAAGGTCACATGCACACATACACACACAATGGATTATTCGGCCATAATAAAGAATGAAATTTTCGCATTTGCAGCAACATGGATGGATCTAGAGTATAATGCTAACTGAAATAAGTCAGATAAAGAAGGAAAAATACCATATGATTTCACTCATATGTGCAATTGAAAGAACAAAACAAATGAACAAATTAAAAAAAGAGAGACAATCAAAAAACAGACTCTTAACTATGGAGAACAAATTGATGGTGACCAGAGGGGAGGAGGATGGGTCAAATAGGTATTGAGGACTAAAGAGTGCACTTGTTGTGATGAGCACTGAGTGTTGTATGGAAGTGTTGAATCACTATATTATACACCTGAGACTAGTGCACTGTATGTTAACTATACTAGAATTAAAATAAAAAAAAATAAAAGACTGATATTCAGTTCTGAAATTAACTAGCTGTGCAACCATGGACAAGAAACTTGTATATTTTCACCTTTGATTTCCACATCATAAAAAAGTAAAGTAATAAATATAATTATTATTTTATATTTACTTAGGAAGAGACATTATCAGATCTATAATAGTAACTTGAAAAAGAAGACTACTTTAGATGAGATCAGAAAGAAAGGGAGCCTGGTTTCAGAGCAAAAGGAGAAAGTGTGAAGAAGCAAGAAATGTTTAAGAGATTAATGTCCCATTAAATTAACCTAATTGTAGCCAGTTGGATCTGTAGTTTACTAAACAATAGGAGACAAAGATAAATCTCTTTGGGGCTATGCTTTTAGAGAATCAAAGAAGAGGTAGATTCAAAGATAAAAATATTATGATGTGTATCATATGCATTTATGATTGGAAGAAGTGAATATCCAGGTAATGGGAGTCCATTAGGGAAATAAACATATTCAAAGGAAAATGGTCACAGAATTTTAGGTACTGAGAGAAATAAAAAGTCGAAGTGTAATTGGAAAGTGAGTTGTTGGAGTGAAATTAATATAAAAGTCCTGTACAAGATAATGTTAATGAACAAGGAGGCTAAAATGTTAGACCAGCCTTGTGCAGGGATGGTAAAGGTGGCTGAGAGGACACTTGCCTTCAGTGGCAAAGCCGAAAAGCATTTAGTTTTCTGGCTTTGCCAAAACACAAATAATGCAACTCCATTTGACTTGTTATCATCGCCATCACTTTATGCAGCAGCCATCATGCCAAAAAAAGAAAAAAGAAAAAAAAAAGGAAAAGAGAGACAAAGAAAAGAAAAAAGAAAGGAAAAAACCCTCCTAAGAATATTTAGGGAACTCACTAATTTCCAGACATTTCAGAAAGACACTAGGCTGTCAAGTCCCTCCAAAATGTGTTCAGGATCTTAGTCCAGTGCCTCTCCCACCCTCCAACAAATGCTTGCATTCCCTTTAGCATATGCTGTACAAGCTGCTGCCCAGTTTTACCTTTAATGAGACGATCATGTAGAGAAAAGAGCAGTTTTTGAAGTTGGGTTTAAATCCTGGCTCTTCCATACAACCTTGGATAGTATATTTTAATCTCTCTGAGACTGGTTTGTTGCATTTGTAAGCTAGGAATAAGTAATTTATAGGTCTGCTAGAATAGCGTGTTGCTATAGACGTAAAGGCTTTACACAGTTGTCTGGATGCACCCACACACAAGTACACATAGGCATATTTATAGCCCACCTCCCAAGTACATATGCTATTATCCAGGCAACCTTGCAAATGTTCTTTCTTATACCACAACAGTAATTTTCAAGCTACTGATCTTAATTTTACCCCTTGGAGATATCAGGACAAACCTTGTCCTTGTTGTCTAAATAGAAAGCAGATGAAGATAACTGCAGGTCTTAAGAGGAGCCAAAGATTGTCTTGACATCCAAAGTGCTGAAGCAAGGAGGATTTGGGGTTTAAAATGTGTATAAGTATGGTAATCTGATCTCAGTTTAAGTCAAGTGCATATGAGAGCTTTCCCAACTGCAGAAGTTTCTCTAAGTAGTTCTCTCAATAGGTTCATCTCAGAAAATTAACACACTCCAGGACCAATTGAAGTTCTCATCAATAAAGCTAATTGACACAGCAGGCTTAACCTATTTCCCAACTGTGAATACAAAGCATTTGTTCAACAAAGGTCTCTTAAATCTTTTGAAAGCTTATCTTAGTCAACTAGTCGAAGGCTCAAACTAAAAAAAAAAAAAAAAAAAAATATATATATATATATATATATATATATATACACATAAATGTAGATAAATAGATGATAGATAGGACTTTTAATAACACCAAACTTAACCTCGTATTAGGTAGGCCTTGTATTGAGGTGGGGAGATTTATTATAGTCAACTAAACTTATGATTTTATGTTTAAAATTTTTTAAACATCAAGATTTCTATGCTTTCTTCAAGGAAATCAATGTTCTGTCAAAATACCCTTTTAAAATGTGATTTATTATTTTTACTACAATCAGAAAGTAATATGAAAAATCATATTATTTCAAGCTTTATGCTCAAATCAGAAAGTAATTATTAAGTTTTCAAATGGTGTCCTCTGAATTCTGTGACTTTTTTTTTGGTGACAAACTTAAGGTTCTGCTGATACTGAGTTAAGAAAAATAAAATGAAACAGGAAAAAGGATATGAAAGTTATTTGTAAACTTCAAACCATTTTATTATTATTATTTTTAATATTTTTTTAAAGACCTGAGTTGAGATCAACAGTTGGATGCTTAACCAACAGAGCCACCCAGGCACCCCAAATTCAAATCATTTTAAAGTGTGTATTTTTACTGTAATCTTAGAAACTAGCTTGATGACTTTCCTTTGCTCTCGTGTTGAAGTTTATGTACTAATTCTACTTATAATATGGACTTTTTTCTCATTTCCCCATTTTGCTATCATATTGTTTGCTTGACCTTAGAAAATTTATGTAACCATTCTGTGTCTTAGTTTTCATGGTAGTAAAATGGGCCTAATTTTTGAGAGCTGTTGTGAATATCAAAAATGAGAATATGAAGTAAAAGTTTTTGTGCCTTTTCTGGTACAAGTGAGCACTCAGTGAATGTGAGATATTATTGGCAGAAAAAAGAAAAGAAGGGTCATTCTAGGTGGAAAAAATGATTATCTATCTAAAATGGATAGTCTGCCTGCTATCACCTAAGGAAAGTAACCTTGCAATAACCACCTTACCATTTTGCCAGTATAACTTCCTTGTTCCAACTGCCTTCTGCTTATAAAAATCTTTTACTTTGTACAGCTCCTCAGAGCTCCTTTCTATCTGCTAGATTGGATGCTGCCTGATTCATAAATTGTTGAATAAAACCAATACAATCCTTAAAATTTACTCAGTTGAATTTTTTTTCAGTGTGAAATTTGGAGACTAGAGATTAGGCAGGAAATTAAGAGTCTGGAGATGAGTTAATGATATTTACTGGGTCACAAAGCAATACAAGTAGAATCCTTTTAGAGGTAATTTGGTGTGTTCTTTATCCATCCCTGAATTTTATGTAAGAGGAAATCAAAGTATAAAATCGATTAACCATGTATTCAGGCCAATCAACTAGCTCTATCAGTCTGAGGCTTAGCACACAATTTCATGTTCCCAAATCCATTCTGTTTCCATAATACCAAGCTATCTTAATTCAGTAGGCACATACTTAAAATACACTACATGCAAGCACTCTATGAGTGCCTTAGGTAATATAAAGAGAAGACCTGTGTTGTAAAAATATCATGGCTTATACCATTATGCTTTTAATTTGGAGTAATTGAAGGTGTCACAAGAAATTACTTCACAAATTTGGGAAGTCTTAAATACTTTTTAGGGACTCCATTTTCTAGTGTCCAGTCATATCACCCCTCAACCAAAAAAAATTTTTAAATAGTATACTCAATTCTGAATCACATAGAATTATTAGTTCATGCATTAACTTGGTCATTGAATGTTAAGGCCAGGCTTGGTCATAGTGTTCACTGAGCAGAATATAGGAAATGGATGATAATAGGCTGTTTCTTTGATGTCAGCAATCAAATTTGATAATCTTGTTCCTGGATATCAAAACAAAACAGAACGAAAACATCTTCTCTTGATTTTGAAATTATTCTTTGAGCTATTCTGAAGATGCCATTACCACCTATACTTCAATAAAGTGCCTACCAGAGGCAGCTCTTGGTCCTGTGTTTATGTGGGGGTGGAGAGTGGGGGTGGGGGTGAGTAGTCATCCTGCCCCTCTAGTTGTAATTTCTGTATTTGATTGTTTATTCATGAAATGACTCACAAGGAATAAAAGTAACAGCACTATTCAAAGTAGCAAGTTCCCAAACAGTGTGCTACCCATATGCTAAGAGGTAAGAAATTTGATCCAAATGTAACTCAATGTATTACTTGCTCCATCAACAAGTCTTGCTTATAATTGTAAGATGTCTGAAACAGAGGGCTTAGTACAAGGGTGGATTGTCACAAAGCTCCTTACCTTGGTACAAAACTGTAATGAAGAGTTTATAGCACCTGTTTGTGAACTACTTTGAGTAGCACTGATCTAGAATGATATTTTCCATGGCAATTTAACTTTTCTATGGTGTTAAAACAAAAACAAAAAACAGAAAGCATGAGATTCACATCCCTGGGTGAGGAGGAACTACTCCATTTCCACTGGGATCCCATTGTCCTGCTGCAAGCGAAACCTGTGGAAATGCACTACACTTAGAATGGAACACACATCATTGAAAGAGGGGAGGAGGTGGGGGTCCTGGTCTGGCATATCCCATACCCAGCCCAGGTCCACACACCTGACAGTGCTGCCTCCACTGACCAACATGTACAGTATGTACAAGTAAAGTTCCTTAAGCTGCCAACCTCCATGTCCTCAAGGCCAAGTGGGAACATTGTTTTCCACTGGTACAATTATTCAGCCGCTGTCTTTGTTCCCTCTACTGGCCTGGAGTACACATAAAAGCCCTTACTAAATTCACCCAATAAGCCTTTAATGATAGCCAGTAAAATTTGTCTTTACTGAACACTGAAATGTCTCCAATGAGAAAATTGTCCTCCAAAATAGAATGGCCATTATTGGACCTTGGACATTATTGCTCTCTCACAAAGAGGTACTAGCACCGTTACCAAACAGAATGTTCTGTGTTCATACCTGATGAATGTGCTAATATAGCACTTTATTAAATCACATTAAAGCAAATGTCCTGACTGATCTGACCCCCAGACTAGGAAACTTAGTAAATCAGTGGTTCAAATTATGGAGCTCTTGGTGGAAAAAATGTTACTTATTTTGGGAATTATCTTAATCTGTGTTTTCTCTTGTGTATGCTCATACTGTTGCTATGGCATCTGCCTCCAATATAGCCAGATAGAGACCAAACAAGCCACTTCTATGCTGGTTGATGGAGGTCATTGAAAAGGTATGACTGGCAATTAATCAGTGAGCTAGACCGAGGCAATCAGAGACTCTTCACCCACACTCCCCTCCAAAGGGAATGTGGGTTCTGTTTGCCTTTCCTGTTTCCAGGTGCTCCATAGACATAACCTTGAGACAATGATGTGATGTTGAGAACACTTGCATGGTTACAGGACTGAACCCAGTTAAGACCACTTTATAAACTTTTAAGATTCGGTAGGCAGGTGTGGGGATCTATTCATCTTGCTGCTGCCTAAGACAAGCCTTATATGTAAGTTCCCTTTGCTCATGCTCTCTGCTTACAGGGGCTGGTTTCAGGGAAGCTCTCACGAGGTTGTGAAACCCCTTGCTCATAGTGTAGTGTAGGGGTCGGGGTGCGTGTAAGATCGTAAGAGCCAGTTAGGAGGGGTGGGGTGTTGGAGGAGGTCATGGTGAGTATGTGAGCTCTGGTTGATCTATGAGCTGGACTTGGGGAATCAGAGGTTCCATAGCCTGTTCCCTGGCCTTGGAATTTACACTCTGCACACTGGTACCACAGCGGGAGCCATTTTCAAGTGCATAGCCTTGAGAAAGTAAGGTGCTGTTGATACCATCTGAATGACATACATAACTGAACCAGGTAAGACTTTTACATAAACTTTTAAGATTCTAACAGGTGGGTGAAGAGATCTATTTGTCTTACAGCCACTGGAAATAAACCTCATAAGTAAGTTCTCTTTCTTTATTAAAACTGTCACCTACCAGTCTGGAGTGGCCTGCCTCTTTCTTTGGTCTCTCCTTGCCCTCCATGTATGAGTGCTAGTTTTCAGACCAAACCCTTTATCCTGGATGGGAGTGGAAGTGCAGGCTCCCCAACATGGTCTGCACTGATCAGGGAAGTGGCAAAGGGCCTCTTTACCGATCTGTGGGAAAAAAAGCCATGGACTCTCCACTTGGCAGGGTAAGGGTAGGTTAGGAGGTGCCTCATTATATTCTGATGAGAGTGGACACGAAGATTCCAGATTCAGCTTTCGTCAGTGTGGGTGAGAGTAGGGCCATGGCTTTTTCTATGTTGTTTTGTTAGACTTGAGTTGTTATCATCTAAAAATTTTGTCTTGCTAGGCTGTCCCTTTCTTGGTCCTTTGGCTAGAGAGAATGGAATTTTCCTGTTTTTTGGTTTTGTTTTGTTTTGTTTTGTTTTTGGTGGTTGTATGTATGTGTGTGTGTGTGTGTGTGTGTGTGTGTGTGTGTGTGTGCTTGTTGGCATTTCTGGGTTTTTGGCTTTTTCAGAACCAACTCTGACATACATGAAGCAAAAAGAAAACCCAGGGAACTTATCATTATGTTATTACTCAATTACAAGATTTCTGGACTGTCTTCTTTTCTCAGTATTTTAGAGTCTTCTTAGGTTCGTATTATGTAATATGGGAGGAATTCCCGTACGGGAGGGAAATCAAGGGATTTCAGCTATACTTTTTGGGAGGAATAGGGAAGAATACATCTATCTCAACTTTCCCAAAGTGGAAATCTCTGTATTAGCTTTCTAAACTGCTTTTTACATTGTGACATAGGATAATCTTCCTTCAAAATATTTTTATACTTGTCTTATTTTTATTGCAACAGATCTGATTTTATAGTTGTTCTCATAAAAGCAGCACATTTTATTGTGCATTTCAACTATTTCATTTCAGATAATGTTAGAGAGCCATTATGAAGTGCCTAGAATATTTCATAATCTAGATATTTATTAGAGAGAGTCCAATTCAGATTAATTAAATAATAAATTTAGATTTTTTTCTGATTCTGGGACTGCCTTATTATAAAAAATAATAAATATATTTCCAGAAGACACTGAATTGATAGTTTTAAGGAGAACATAAACTAAAAGCTGCAAAGAGTAGAAAGATTTGATTTGTCTTTATCTTCGAGTATCTTAGTGTAAAAAAAAAAAGAACAGTCCACTGAGTTATCTAGGAGTAGATTATATTCCAGTATCTTCTAAACATATTCTTATATTGCATATATAGCATCTTAACCTGGGCAATTTTTCATGAACTGTCCCGGAGAATTAGATTGATGGAATCTTGCTAGGAGATATACTTTATTTTCTCAGCACTCCTGAGACTATCTGGAATGCCGTGCAAGTACTCCTATAATACAATACTAAGAAATTTAATTTTCAACATTCAGATTACATATACCTATTAAAAATTGAATGACTAAAATGCATATAAATATTGAAGATTCCTGAGTGACATTAGTCTGCAAAGTGCATTTACCTCATCTGCAATCATTGACATTATTCCTTTATCTGGGCTGGCAGGAGGGAATTGGTGAGCATTTGATTTTTATCGGCTTCTCAGCTTTACTCAGAGTCTATATGTGTGCAGCATCTCCAGGACAACTGGAAAAACCATCTTAGCTCTGGTTCAACAACAGTTTCTCTTTTTTGCTGGATCTTACCTCCCCCTCCCCATTACTTGACCTGTGATTAAAGCAGTCCACACCAACTTCCACCTTCCTGGAAGTTAGGAATCACTCTTCAGGGAAACCACACACAGTACCAAACTTCTCCTGGGCCTCAGCAGGGAAGAGCATCTATTTAACTTTAGTGGATGCTGCTTTTGACTTTCTTCTTCTGGGATGGCCAAAAAATGAGTTGCTATCCTGTTGTATCTTTTTTCCATCTTTAGTCCTCCAAAGACATCTCTGCCCACTCTGTGCACAATATTTCTCCACCCATTTTTATCATTGTATTCATCTTTATTATATATTATGTACATGAATGGATGAAAAAATACTATAAAGTACTTAATGGTTAGCAGATAAAACGTGCTTACTAAAGGTTAGATATCAGTATAATTGTTCTAATTAATATGTTATAATAACATTTAGTAGAATTATATTAGAGAAATAACTATAGCTTATTAACTATAAAGTAAAAGCAGTATATTTTAATAAAAGAGAGATTAGTTAACAGTGGCAGGAAAATGCACTTATTTTTATTTTTTTATTTTTTAAAGATTTTATTTATTTGAGAGAGAGAGAACGAGAGAGAGCATGAGCAGGGGGGAAAGGGAGAAGCAGTCTCCCCACTGAGCAGGGAGCCCAACGTGGGGCTCATCCCCAGGACCCTGGGATCATGATCTGAGCCAAAAGCAGAGGCTTAATTGAGTGAGTCACCCAGGGACCCCAAAAAATGCATTTAAACACTAAGCCCCCCCAAAAAAAGGGAAAATAAAAAATAAACAAACACTAAGACTCCATATTAAATTACATTTATAATCAACAAGATTTTAAGTGGTGTGTTTCTTATTTATAAAACCTTTTTATAATCATATTCTTCCTCTCATTAAGAAATATTTATGCGCGATTATCAAAATAGATAAATATACTAGATCAGTTGGATTTTTAGAAATCTGATTTCGTGTCCATCCCTCCGCTACTTTTTGAAAAGAGATCAGGCCATGGTTCGTTCAGCTATCCAGGGCTGGGTGGGTGTGCAATGTTCACCTAACACATGTTGACTTCTCCCCCAAACCAGTGGCCCACTGGCATGGGAGCTGAACTGCGTTCTTTTTGCCTAAGGAGATATGGAAAAAGTGAGACACCAGCACTCTGCTAAGGGAAGAAAAGTCACTAAAGATGAATTTAAAAAACCTTTACAAAAGGAAGTGCTTAACTGAAACAAAATAGAAGTTTTGGACTTTAGCTATAGTATACAAACACTGCTTTATTTTTTCCCCTTTCCTTGTGATTAATGACAGAGAAATAATCTCAAAATAGAACTTCTCACAATACGGAATAAGTATCATCCATGAACACTCTAAGTCACAGTCACCAGCAAAAGAACATTGAATTGTTAAACATTACAACATACTTGCATCGCCAAGAAGTAATTTGCCCTGTGAGTACAATGTACTCCTATTAGACACAGATTTCATAAAACTGCCTTTAAAAAGTTCGGATGTCTGTCTGTCTTGCCTGTGGTCAAGACATTGAAAATGTCCTTGTTTATCTTTTTGATTCAGTATGTTCATAAACATTTTATGTCCGATCAGTTCTTGAAGTTTTAATTCAGATAAAATAGTGATGTTATAACAGTATCTAAAGAACAACCCCAAACTAGGTTGAAAGTGTGAAAAGAGTGTTATAATGCTATAATTATTGTAAGTCCATAATTATACTTAACTTTTCCATTGAATACATTTCTTCTATTAGATCTTCCTTTGTCTGCTTTCTCCCCACAAGATTTCATATATATCATCGTCATCCTGAGAGACACAATCACCACCATATCTGATTTCTTCTTTAGCTAAGCAACAAGAAAGTGAGCACTATGTCCTGTACTATATTAAATATTGAAGGTACAAATTATAAAAGAAGTTAAGATCCTAGGATACTGCATTCAGAGAGCTTCTAATCTTATTAGAATAAGCAAAGCATATGAAAATTACCAGGATAGTGTATAATCAAATACTGGACCCTGGGGTGCCATATAGAATTGTAGAATGGTATGAATGTTCAATATAAAGAAATCTTTGCATGATGTGCTAATTTACAACATAGCTGTCATGGATGCCACTTTCTGGCACTACACATTTGGTGTCTTCATAAGTCCTAAATTCACTCTGTCCCTTTTCCAGGTTTTGTCATCTGTCCCAGGACTCCTTGCTGAAGATGAAGAAGCACAGGAGAGAACATCAGGAAACCTTCAAGGTTAGTACATTTATTTGGAGAGTGGCCAATAGAAAACATGCCCTGAATCTATGTTGTGCCAGGTACTATGCTAAGTTTGTTACTTACATATCTCATTTTATTCTTACTATCACCATATATGGTTGAGTGTTATTATTATGTCTTTTTAATAGAAGAGAAATAATTTTCTTAATTTGCTTTAATTACACAGTAAATGTCTGAGATGGTCTGACACCAAGGCCACCCTCAGTGTCTTCATAGAAAAAACCTCATTCAAATTGCTGAGCAGGGATAGGGGATGAAATGGAAACTAAGAGGCTGTTTGAGTATACTAACGTACTACAAGGTGGGCATTAAAAGGATCAAGAGAAAAGTTGAGGGGCCTGCTTTGCAGATGTCTTAATATGCAAAAAGTTAGGAGTGTGTTAGTTTCTAATCTCTGACAGAGAAAGTCATTTTATAGATGGAGGTTGTAGCCTACAGGAAATGGTAAGCATATTGTTATAAACAGTTGAAATTTAAGTTTATAAATTGTGGGTTGCTGAACACTGGCAGCAATTAATACAAACTAGAGAACAGAACTGAGAAAAAACTTCCTTCTCTACAATTTTGTTTTCCTTTTCTTTCTACTTCTTTTTGCCCCCTAATGCTTGCTCTTTGCTATGGGTTGTGGCTAGCCAATCAACATAGGTCTATATTTTAAGGTTCTGGGAACATTACTTTTAATTACAAAATAATATTGCGCAGTGAAATTGGTGTCTTGAGTTTTAACTGCTATAATGGCTTAGCAATGCTTGTGATTTCTAAATGTTATGATGTAGGATTGGTATTTGGATATCTTATTGGCTTTATTGACCATGTGGCTCTCCGGGAATACTGGAAGCATTAACAATTTGGTGGCAAAGCACTGCTTTGGAAGCACTGAAGGAGCTCTACCTCTTTAAGTGACAGATGATCCAGGCTGCTGCTGCAGATAAAACCCATCTGGCTGGGTTTATACAATAGAATAAGAAGTAAGGGAGGAATGGCACTTTTCCAACTTCAACTTTTCTGAGGAAAAATTAAAGGAGAAATTTCAAACCAGGGATTTCATCTTTTCTGTGGGAACAAGAAATTACTTGTAGAAGGTTGTCTATTGTTACCTTTTAGAGGGCATTAACACACAGCTGCTATATTTACATGACTGGTATAATGGCATTTTCAAGCTAATGTTACCTGGTCTACACTGGAAAATCTTGCTTTGCAGCCTAGTTGGATAACGGGAAATTTCCAAGTGAGATTCAGGATGGCTTTCTGATGCTTAACATAAACTTAGTGTACTTTCCTGAACTATTTCAAAAACTCAAAGGGATCTTTAGAAGATAAAGTTCCTAATTCATTGTCTAAGGGGGGATTGTAGGGGCAAGAACTGGAGAAGTTGTAGATAGGACTTCTCTGATAATCTGTGGTCACCAACTCCAGATGGGATTCTCATACTCTTGGTTGATTATGAGGTTTGGTATTAGTGCTCTATAATAAAAGGTACATTAAAAAATCAGGAGTATGGTGCTATATATAAAAAGTTCAAGGTTCTTCTCTGATCCCTGCTTTTACCACCTAGCTCCAACTTCGTTCCCCGGGAGAAATGTTTTGATCCAAGATTTCCTGGTTCGAGATATTATAATGGGCTACAGTTCAAAGAGAAGATATTTCAAAAGCATTTTAGGTGAGGGTGGTATCTTTTTTAAAAAATGCTCTCTTCTTCCACATAGCTAAGGGACACCTTTCAGAAGACTCGAAAAAGGTCTAAGGCGGGGAACCTAGGCCAGTTCCACCGTTGGCATTAGGCCAAATTTATTTTTTCTTCACACTTTTTAGACAGATACATATGAGTTGGCCTTATTTTGAGCTAAAGTTTGAAACTGGGTTTGGGATTTGGGAGGATGTCAACTGAACAGATCTTTCAGCCTCTTTTGGCTTTGGCTGATTTAGACTTACCTAGTTCAGGGATCATCTTCATTGTCTTTGGCTAGGCCACTAGAGAGTTATAGAGGATTCAGGGGAAAAGTCCATTCATAGTAAAACGGTAGTGTTGCTTCTTCTGGGTATACTTTTTTTGTCGGGAACCCTATGGAGAGGAATGGCGAAGCCTGGGTTATTTTTACATCTTGACTATAATGTGATTTTAAATTTACTTGAATATATCCTACCCTGATGTGCTTGTACTTAATTCCTAGCTACCACCAGGTGTTTACAAGTTACAGAGCTGAAATAGTTTTGTTTACCCTGCATGGTCTTATCCTATTATCTCAAATTCAGTCCAAGCCCTAGTTTGTTATAGTTAATCTGGTAAAATAAAATAGGGCAAATTCTCAGGGCCTTTTGCCCCTAAATACTTGCACTTTCAAAATGGCCCTCTGATTTAAGACTTGATTTGTGGACTTTTGAGTCAGATGAGTTATTTGATGATATCAAAGGAGCTTTGCTATGTTAAACTACTCGTATGATTCCAACTGACCTTATAAAAGTATAATCATTGTAGTGTATATGCATATCAAATATCCATTACCCCTGACCCTTTCAACATGGCTCCATGGCCATGTTGGCTCCATGAAGAGCTAGACTTCAACTGTTTTAAGTCTCTAAATTAGATGTGGATTCTGTAGCAAGTCCAGATTTTCTCCTCTCTGCCTATATTAGAGTCTTTGCCTACACACGTATTCGTAATACCAAGAGAACACCTTTCATGCATGAGGCATCAACGTGAAGATTCTTTCAAGATGACTTAATGCAGCTGATAAAGGTTTTGTTATCCAGCCAACACTTAAAATTGCAGAAATTAATTGCCTGCTTTATGGAGAGGACATTTCATGTATACATTATATTCTTTTTAGTGATTGCCAAAAAATCCATTTGAGTTTTCAGTTGAATTAGGTATATAGTTTTAAATGTTCTAAAATAAATAATCACTCTATTCCTGAACAAATTTCAGTTATTACAGGGGGCACAAAAAGGATGTTTCAATTTCCCCTCGTAATCTATACCAATATATTTTAGAAGTTTACTATTTCTTTTCGGAACCACATGTACTTTGAATAAGTATAAATGTTAACTTCTAAAGGGTAGAAATATTATTTATGATCACTAAACTTAATTGATAGAATCAAAATAAATTGAATTTTTGGAGTGCAGTCTCAGCCCTACCATTTCATAACTATGGGGAAATTGGTAAATCGCTTTACCTCTCTGAATTTTACTTCTCTCATTTATAAAATGGGATTGATGCTATAAATCTTAACTGGGATGATTATACTTGGAACACCTAGTACTGAAATAATAATAATAATAATAAAATAAGAGTAGTTTATTCCCTTTTACATAAATCTATGTTATTTTATGCTTCGTATTTAATAATATTAACACTCAGCATATCATTATGTTTGAGACCAACAACATTCTTTAGCTGTTGATATCAAAGATGTTATTTTTGTTGTATAATCTATAAAATGAGAAAACTGAGGCTGTATGTATAATTGTTAAGAATGTGGACCCTGGAGTCAGATTGCCATACTTTGGAGCCCCTCCCTATCCCCACACACAAGCTGTGTGACTTTGGAAAAGTTACTTAAATTCTGTGTGCTTTTCTTTTCTTTTCTGCAAAATTGGGACAATGAAAATACCTATATCATAAAAATATTGTATATAAAACTTAAATACTGATCTTAGAAGATCGTCTATAACCATACAGTTAAAAACTGGAAAAAGAGGATTTCTGCACAGGATTTCTAATTTTATTTTATTTTATTATTATTTTTTTATTTTTTCAGTGTTCCAAGATTCATTGTTCATGCACCACACTCAGTGCTCCATGCAATACATGCCCTCCTCAAAACCCACCACCAGGCTCACCCATCCCTCCCACTCCCCTCCCCTCCAAAACCTTCAGTTTATTTCTCAGAGTCCACAGTCTCTCGTGCTTCGTCTCCCCCTCAGTTTTCCCCCCAATTCACCTTTCCTTTCCTTCTCCCAATGTCATCCATGTTTTTCCTTATTCTAATTTTAATTTCAACCCCCCACCACCACTCTGACTCTATACTACCCTTGGAATTTTATGTAAATGGAAGTGTAGTAAGGGATTTATAATACTGATACATAATTTTGTAAAGCAGAACATACAGTAACTCTATTTTCCTTGCCAGAGTGACTTGATAATAAATAAAGCTGTGCAATTCCATACCAGAGGCTCCAGTCTGAGTAAAGATCATTGATTCTCATAAATTTGTTGCCTCCAAAATCACTGACATTGACCGAATGTCCACAATCCTCTGCCTGAGTCATTTGTTAGACTGTTGCTGTAGACCCAGGATCATTGACTCCATAAATCTCCATCTGGAATCTACTCTATTGGCATTCTAGGTCCCCAAAGTGCCCTTACCCAGTGTGAAGGCAAATGCAGCCAATAGTAAAATAAATACATTATTAATAGTGCATCTCTTTGGCTGAGAATGAAGTTAAGAAGGATTGTCACAAGTGATAAATATAAAGGGTTCACTTTTTGAAGTTGCATTTCTGCTTTTATTCTAACACAAGTTTTGCCAAAAAGTCTGTAGGACTGATAGAAAGATATAGAATTTACAGACAAAGGCAATGAAATAGTTTAAAATTTGATTCAAGTCTCAGATGTGTTTTCATCTGTAAAATTTAGGAGGTAAAAGGAAAGTGCTTTTCCCATATTTTGAAAATACTTTTACCCATTCATTGTTCATTTAAAATCACATTTCCTGAGGATGCCAGAGAAGATCTCTTTTTTAAAAGATTTTAAAACACTACTGATTCTTCCTGGATGTTTTTCAAACTCAGTCAAGGAATATACAAAATAAAACCCTCCAATTTCAAATACCTTGAATAATGACAGGGAATAACTTGTCAGAATGATAAAAACTTTCATCCATTACTTAACCCAAGGAAAGTAGAAAACTATATTCCTGAAAGTATATTGAAACAGACTAGAAAAAGAAGAAGAAAAAGAAAAAAAAAGAAACACTCTTCCAGAGACCAAGTAGCACTTGAAACCAACCTAGATAATGTTCTGTGAGTATCACAAGATTTGACATGTGACCAAGATAAGATGTGTTTGACTGTGAATGCACACCCGTGTCTGAGTATTGCTGTGAGAGACAGAAGTACCATCAAGGAAAATGTGGTCTACATGTGGAAGTATTTCATCATGGGGAAAAAAATTACCACAAAAGAGAATTTGGAATAAGTTTTATGGACCCCTGAAAAAATAATCCAGCCAAAATTCATTTAAAATTTCTTTGAGGAAGACTTTTTTTTTCTGTTTAATTATGTCCCATAAGAGTTTTCATTTAATGGAGGAGTTACAGAATTTAAGGTTTTCTAGGGTCTAAGATTCATAGATTTGAAATAGACAGTAGCAGTTCTTTCATCCCACCTTCTATAGCATCTCTGCAAGGTAGTGATTCAGCTTCTGCCTGAAACTATGAAAATAATAGCTACCATTTACTAAGTGTTTATTTGTGCTGGTACTGTACTAAGTACTTCACAATTATCCCACTTAATCTTCATAATAACCCTATGAAGAAGTCATTATCATCACTTTTATTTATACAACTGAGGTTTGGAGCATTTACTAACATGTTTGGGGTCAACCAACCAATAAGAAGTGTTCAAGACATGAACTCAGGTCCCTGTGCTTCCAAAGCATGTGCTCTTAATACCTACAGTAGGTTGCTTAAGTTTAGTGGATGGACAGCTTTAGTTTTTAAAAAAGTTTCCTTATATTGTTTTTTTTTTTTTTTTTTTTTTTTTTTTTTTTAAATTTTATTTATTTATTTGACAGAGAGAGAGAGAGAGAGAGAGATCACAAGTAGGCAGAGAGGCAGGCAGAGAGAGAGGAGGAAGCAGGCTCCCCGCTGAGCAGAGAGCCCGATGCGGGGCTCGATCCCAGGACCCTGAGATCATGACCTGAGCCGAAGGCAGAGGCTTTAACCCACTGAGCCACCCAGGCGCCCCAAGTTTCCTTATATTGTATAGAAATATGCATTCCTCTAAATTTCAGAATAAATTTAGTACTTCTTATTTGCCTTTCGAATAAGAAAATACAGCAGATTTCTTTTTAGTATTTTTAAAGGTAAATATTCCAGATACAAATCTAAACTCTCCTTTGAAGAAAAAAAAATGATAGAGTCATGAGGAGATAGAGCAAGCGTCATGGAATCTCTCTATTTCATCAAATCACCACATCACCTAGATTTTTTCTAACACATGGGATTAAGGGATCACCTCCAGAAATCCCCAGTAAAATCATAAACTACTTACAGTCCGTAAAATAATTGTACATCAGCCTGGATTTGTTTATACATTAGTTATTACCTTATAAAGAAGAAAAATAGAGAAGATTATACGAAGTATGTTCTGATGAATCTACAAAGGAATTGATATTGGAAACAGGCTATTATCAGGTGTAGATTAAGTATAAAATGCCTAATTGCTTGATGGCACCCTTAACTAGCCTTCTCATCAAAATTCTTGCCTTATAGGAGCTATAATAACCTAAGTTCTTCTAGTAGTATTTTATTTCTGTGGAGTTAACATTGACTCTTTTACTAGGATTTTCTATTGAATTGTAAATATCCCTAAAACTCTTTGAATTAACAGATTCCATTATTTCCTATCAATAGGCACTGAGATGAAAAGAAAGGAATTGACAAGTGGTTCTCCAACTTCAAGATGCATCAGAATCATCTGAAGGGCTACACAACACTCCTGGAGGTCCTGATTCAATAAGTCTGCAGTGGGGCCTAAAAATTTACATTTCTAATAAGTTCCCAGATGATGCTGATGTTGCTGTCTCTAGGGACTACACTTTGAGAGCTACTGGATTAGGGAATGGTATAGAAAGGGAAATAGGGAAGGGCTAAAGGAGAGTTTTCCAGAGCCTATCTTAGAATATAAAATATTAATGTTATAAAATTAAGTGATCATATTATAAGCCTATCTGCAATAAGAAAAATCAAGCATATAAATTCAAAGCAATGCACACCATTGCTGAATACTTGTGATGTAGGATGATTCTTCTTACTTTCAGCATTGTACTTTAGATATGAACAAAGCCTTTCAAATTTGAGGTTCAAATAAGAACCCTGTGAAGAGCTTGTGAAAAGTAAGGATTCCCATACTCAATTCTAGCTTCAGGGTCAGGCAATCTACATTTTAACAAATTTTCCTGGTCACTCAGATATAAGATATATGAGGTTGCTATGCTCAGGAATCAAGGCAAACACGATCAGGTGCTATGGAAGCCCTTCAGAGAAGGAGTGGAAATGTATGTGAGCACAAGGGCAAGCTGTGGTGCCTGAAGGAAGCTGAGGTAGACTGGGAAAGGGGGATACATGCTTGTTATTCAACAAGTTGGTGCAAAGCAGATGCTGACTATGGAAACAAGAAACTATCTCACTATACTTGTCAAAACACCAATACAAGCATCCCGTATTTATAGAGAACGTGAACACAGAACACCAATGTCTAATTCTCATTTGGCAGAAACCAACTCTACTACAATACAGTTGCCCTCTAAGAGGCCACCTGGAAGAATAATTTCCAAGCAATTTGTGTGCCATCTCATAGGGGCTTATAACCTTTGTCTCCTAGAGGACAAGTGAAAAACCCAATAAGAGGGGGAAGAGACAAAATAAGGCTTGCTTAGCTTTAGTTTTAAGTTTTCATTTATCCCAAGTATGTAATTGCATTCTTATTCCTAATTAAGAGTTAATCACATCAATTTGTCATCTTTCTTTAGTTACTCTGTTTATCTGCCCTTATGTATGGGAGCTTAATAATAAAAGCCATTATTACCATCAGAATATTATGAAATTCCCTTGCTATCCCATTATTTTCCTAAATATGTCATTAAAATAAAATCACTTTTTTAAAAGTAAGGAAATAATAAAAATTCCATTAGATTTATTTTGCTAAGTACCCTTGGATTTTTAAGGGCATGAAAATGAAAAATATATTTTTATGAGCACTGAGGGTAGACTTTGAAACCCTGTCATAAGTCATCTATCTATATATAGCATCATTAGATTGGAGTGGAGGTCAAATCAATTCTGATATGAATGCATATTCCACTCTAGCTCTGGGGAAAAATGATGTATCTCTGCAAGTCATTTTCTGTGTACTTTCTATTTTAAGAAAATACGTCCTAAAGTACAAGAATTACTTTTACAAACTCCTGTAAACTCTCTCAATGAATAAAACCAAAAAGCTTAATAGGCTTTTAAGGCATCCCATGATTGTCCTCATTTTCTCCCATTTCAATGATTTTATCTTACATAACTCTACTGTCCCCACAACTCCTACCCGTGTACCCTGCTCCTCTTTATTTGACAGAGAGAAAGAGAACAAGCCCACAAGCAGGGAGAGCAGCCGAGAGAGAGGGAGAAGCAGGCTCTCTGCTGAGCAGGGAGCCCCATGTGGGGTTCAATCCCAGGACCCTGGGATCATGACTTGAGCCGAAGGCAGACACTTTAACCAACTGAGCCACCCAGGTGCCCCCGCTTTACCATTCCTAATCACATGGAAATTTGCCTCCAGCCTGATAAACTTGATGTGCCAGGGTGCCTTACTTGTGTAATCCCTCTGAATGCTAGAAGTTCCTGGGAGTCATAGACAGTTCTGAAGACCTCAAAACAGGTTGCAATCAGGAGACATTTTTACATAAGCATTTCTATTAAATTGTCTAAAGAGATCTCATAAGAAAAGTCATACATCTATAAGCTTACAGTAATTTGGTGGGATTTTACCTTTTATTAAACATTCATTTTTGTATCTAATTTTTATTCCCAAATGTAAGATATCTTAAAGATGGCCATAAATTATGTAAGTTTCATGCCCATAATATCTGAATCTGCCTTATTCCCAGTATGTTCTGTTCTTATTTACATGTGTTCCTTTGATAAAACTATATCCAGAATCCCCATGTGTTCTCTCGATGTGTGCCACCTTTGTACTCTGTATATCAAAATACTATTCATCCTTTCATTTTTAGCTCATACGCTATAGCTTTATAACCATCAACTCTCCAACCAGTATAAACCTCATTTGTACACTCAAACTTAATCTTTTATTATAAATACCACTATGTCTTAAATCATATGCCATAGGTTATATGTATTTTAAGACAAAACCCATATTTATATATTCTTAAGTTTTATCCTTCAAGACTCAGCTCAGCTCCTTCACAGAGCTTTCTTTGTCCTCCAAACTTGGTTAGGTGATTCTTCTCTATGGTTCCTCTCATAGCATCCCATAAATACCTCTTGCATATTGCTTCCACCACTGTGTTATTGTTGTTGGTATTTTTGTCTGCAGATCAAACTTGGAGGACTTTTATTTCATTGTAGTGCCCCTAGCACACTGTGCATCATAAAACAGGCACTCAAAAGCTGTATTTAAATAAGTGAATAAATAAAAGGAAATTGTAAATTGTAAAGGACATGTTAACAATTTCAATTCATTCTAAATCTATTTTATTCTGTTGTGTCCACATCATTTAAAATGAGAAATAATAAACTAAAGCTACAGGGCACCTGGACGGCTCAGTCAGTTAAGTATCTGCCTTAGGCTCAGGTCATAATCCCAGGGTCCTGGGATCGAGTCCTGCATCAGGCTCCCTGCTCAGTGGTGAATCTCCTTCCTCTACCCATCCCCACTGCTTGTGCTCTCCCGCATATCTCTCTCTCAAATAAATAAATAAAATCTTAAAAAAAAAGATAAATCTTAAAAAAATAAACTAAAGCTACAACTAGGTAGCTCAGTTTCAGCAATAACCTAAAATAAGTTACAATTTTCCTATTTACTATTCTAATTGCTACCAACTTCTTATATCTATAATTCCAAAGAATGTAGAAATGACATCTGTTTTGCTCACAATTTTATTTATGACACAGGAAAATGATGGGCAAAGTTGGTGCTCTGCTTGGTAATTACATGTTCACTAATCAAATTATAAATATGTCAATGTCTGCCAAAAATATGTGATCCCAAATAATTAACTAGTATAATTACACCCTAATTTTCTGGGTCTATCTCTCACTACCTTATTATTCTAGATCCAAAAGGAATATTTCCATTCCAAAACACGTCTTCTACATTACTGCTCTATAAAGCTTCTTACAGTTTCTCCTCTCTGCATAATGCTATCTATACTGTTGTGAATTTCAATACCATCTATCTATTAACATTAGACTATCTATCCATTCACCCATCAATCCACACTTCTAAAAGATAATATCTATGAGAATAGGAACAGAGAGGAACTATGAGAAATAACCAGAAAACAATTAACAAAATGGCAATAAGTACATACTTACCAATAATTACCATGTAATTATTGTAATGTAATAATAATGTAAAATGAGCTAAACTCTCCAATCAAAAAACATAGAGTGGCTAAATGAATAAAAAGGAAAAAAAACCTGTCTATATGCTGCCTGTGAAAGGCTTATTTGAAAAATAAGGATGCACAAAGACTAAAAGTAAAGGGATGGGGAAAGATATTTCATGAAAATGGAAACAAAAAGCTAGTGTAGTTATATCAGAAAAAATAGACTTTAACACAAAGATTATAATATACAAAGGGCATTACATAATGATAAAAGGGTTAATCCAATAAGAAGACATAACACTTGGGGTAGCTCAGTCAGTTAAGCATCTGACTCTTGGTTTCAGCTCAGGTCATGATCTCAGGGTGTGAGAGTGAGCCCTGTGTCGAGTTCCGTGCTGGGAGTGGAGCCTGCCTGGGATTCCCTTTCTCCCTCTCCCTCAACCCCTTCCCAGTTCTCTCTTTCTCAAAAAAATATTAAAATAAAAAAGACATTAACACTTACAAATATATATGCACACAACATAGGAGCACCAAAATGGATAAAGAAAATATTAATGGATCTCAAGGGAGAAATTAACAGCAATATAATAACAGTAGAGGACTGTAATCGATAGACAGATCATCCAAACAGAAAGTTAATGAAGAAATATCAACCTTAAATGACACATTAGACCAGATGCACTTAACAGATATATGCAGAATATTTCATCCAAAGCAACAGAATATACATTTTTTGCAAATGCATGTGGAACAATCTCCAGAATAAATGACATGTTAGGCCACAAAACAGTTCTCAATAAACTCAAGATTGAAATCACATCAAGCATCTTTTCTGAAAACAATGGTATAAAACCAGAAATCAATTAGAAACTGGGAAAACCACAAATATTTGGATATTATATAGGCTACGATCACTGAAGTGGCTATGATCAATATGACTGGATTTGGAAATAGAGCTTTTAGAAGATAATTAAAGATAAGTGAGGTCTTAAAGGTGGAGTCCTAATCAGATAGATTGGTGGCCTTATAAAAAGAGGAAGACGGAAAGCATACATTGCAGAAAGGCCGTGTAAGAACATAGCAAGAAGGTGGACATCTATAAACCAGGAAGAGAGCTCTCACTAGAACAGAAGGAACCATACTGTTGCCTGGATCTCAAACTTGCAGCCTCCAAAACTGTAAGAAAATAAGTTTACATTGTTTAATCCAACCAGCAATGAATTTTGCTAAGACAGTCTAAGCTAATACACCCGCATACAGTCATTTTAACAACTAAATTTAATAATGTGTATAAACACCTAAATGGTAGCATATGCTTATTCTCTTTTTTTACATAAATTTCTTTTGAAAATGGCCATTATAAGAAATTTGTTAAGAGATAAATACTCCTCTTTTTCCCATCTCCTTTCCTTATAATTAAAATAAAATCAAGTCTCTAAATAAACTTGAATATAAATTTTGGTACTAAAGTTAGATAGCTATCTTTCATTATTTAAGTAAAAAAAACCATTTCTTATATTTTACTGTCAAAAACTTAAACAAGTTTTTTATTTAGTACTTAAAACAAATTATCTTGAGAAAAATTTTGATACATTTTATTATTCAGTATGCAGAGTCTTGCTAAAATTCAATCTTGTAAATGTGAATTCCATTTTGACAATTTCAGGTTTGTAGTTAACTGATGCTGTTTTGGTAAAAGAAATATATATATTCAGCAATTTTGCTCCTATGTCATTTGAAAATATAACAAGAAGACACATATTAACTATATTTTTACAAATGTACAGATTATGTATAACTGGCATTATTTTATGAAAAATGTGTAATGTGAGTTTAATAATGCAATTAATCTGAACAGATGCTTTTTGGCTAATACACATGGAGATATACATGTATCTGTATATGGAGAAATACACTATAAATTTTAGAATGTCTTTTGACTGAAAATTTTACATATTTTTGTATATCTTTTACATATCTTAGCTCTTAAATTTAATGCTTCATGAATTTTACCATTTTGTGAAAACATTTCTCCATACATCCCATCAGTTCACTAGAATTACTTTTTCTAATCAGATTGCTTTTATTACAAACATAAGTATGAGTTTTAAATGTTCAGATGCACAGTCTGCTTTCTAGATAAATGTTCTGCTTTTACTACCTGCCCTTGTTCAGTTTCATTTAGCTTTTAGTTATTTTTTATAAATTTTTATAAATAAATATCTTTATTTATTTTTGCTTATAAACAAAAATTATAGATAATTTTTTACTCCTGTGGAGGTATCAGCTTCTCCTCATGCCCTCTTTAAACCTTTTTATCACTTATTTGTCCTTTAAAAAAAAATAGATTATGTCAACTATAAATTCCTTGAACAAATAGAACCATACTTTTAAAATCTTCACCAACTGCCCTGTATAAACCCTCTTGTGATCTATGTTCTTCAGCTTTTGTTTAGGATTGTCCTTTGCTGGATTTGGTTTAAGGCCAAGACTATTAAGTGGCCTTAAATTGAATTGAATTGAATTGAGATAATTATTTACTGATGACCAGTGAGTTTAAGAACAGGCCAGAGGAAATTTGGGGCTTTGATTCAGGTTAGACACTATTAGGACACTGTCTTATTAAATCTATTTTCTTACACCTGGGAGCCTATCTCTTTAGTTTTTCTTCGTTCAAAAAGTCCATGCGTCTTCCATGCACAGCTCTGGCAGGGAGAGAATACTCTACTTCACTCCCTGTTTCTACTGGCAGTCTCCTTCAGTTATACTTCCACTACCTGTTCTCCACTCCATCCAGCCCTAGCGCATGGCCCTAGATTGCTTTGCTTCATTGGCTCTTGGAGGGACTTGAATGCCACTGGTAGTCCTACTGATTCTTCGTGTCCTTCCTACCATCACTTCAAATTTTACCATATTTTGCAATGGGCTTTCATAGTTTGTTTTGTAGCCATAGCTACTTCCTGTTTGATTGAGGAGAAAGGTTATTTCCTTTTCCTTAGCAGCTGCCTTCATGGAAATAGAGGATTTAAAGTGTTCTTCCATAACCACCTTTAATCAAAAGCTATTTTAGAAGGAAATTTTCATTATTTTAGGGGGTTGAAGAATTGTTTGATTTTTGAGTCAGATGGACAGAGCTAAGTATCAGTATCTTTAGATAAGGCTCTACCAAATAATATCACTAGCCACTGGACAGAATGACCATCCTGCCAATTTTTCTTTAAGGGTTGAGAGGAGATTATTTCAATTACCATGTTGTTCTGCCCTTGTCAACTTTTTCTAGAATGGTAGAGCCATGAAATTAGCTTAAAATAAGAGAATAGTTACTAGGAAGGAAGAAGTAAGATTCTCCATGTGCTAAGAATGTCTACCAATGAAAATATATGAAAATTCTTTCAACTCTTAGTTTCATCTGCCTTGTTCACTACATAATTTACACTCTAGACCTAATTGCTTTCTTCTCTCAAATGTCCAATGAGTCCTAAAAAATAATATGGATACTTTTTCAGCACTGGAGTTTCATTGATGTCATCTCTTGCTGACTTTAATGCTTTTTGTGTGTGTTTGTGCTCTTTATGTGTAGAATTCTATGACCAAACAATAAAAATTTACTAAAAGGAATTTTCGTGGTGTGGACATGGAGGAGAGACAAATAATAATGGCCCAACACACCATTGCTATATTAAGCAGTGTTCTATAATAACAAATGGTTACTAAAGATTTCATTCATTTTTGTAATTAAAGAGAAAGAAAACCAAGGTGTTAATAATGTGGAAAAACTTGAAGATAAACAAAAAAGAATTAAATAGCTTCATACAATCAATTGTATTAGCAATAAAAACAAAACAACTATTAATTTTCTGCTGACACGCCAAGCTTCTGTCAATGTACAATGTGAGTCTGTTTACACCTTGGCAGATGGTTCCTCAGGCATTAAACTTGGGGAAACACATTTATAAAAGAGTTTTCAAAACAAAAAACAAAACAAAACAAAAATATATCAACAACAGAATTTTATGCTTTCTCCTAATGGAACTGTGGCTCTTGCCAATAAATATGAAGAGAAATTCTGGTTAGAATCAGAACATGAAATAAATGTACATTGAAAATCCAATCTGAGGTTAAAAAATTAACCCATGTAAATAAAAATCTGTGTAGGCTTCTAACTGATATTTTACTTGTAAGACTAAAGGCATAAATTCCTATTCCCTGTGGTATCCCTTAATTTCAAAAAATCAAGAATGTTAATAAAATACAAGCATAATCCTGCTATTTCACCCCCTAAGTGCAGTGGGACCTCACATAAGCTAGTGTGAGGGGAAACTTCTCTGAGTATAATGAATGGGAATAAATGTCTTTACTGTTGCCTGTTGTCAGTTTTCAAATCCTGTTGAGTTTGCCTTTAATGGGCATCCAGAAATTTCCTCTTCCCTTGGTGTCCTTCCCTTTTCCTCTTTCATTTGTGTTTCTTGCTGCTGTGTGGCTTCTCTCTCATTCACTTTAGAAAGTCCTCTTTTGGTTGGATCTTCACATTCTTCAGAGTGGAGCACTATAGGGATAAGTCTCCATGGGGAGTCTCCCTCATAGCTTTACTTTAAAGGGCCACTCCCCCTGAATTACAGGATGAGGGCTTAAAGGCAGAGGAAAAATTAAGGGGTTCCAGAACCCGTAGAGCTCCATGTGGACACAGAGTTTTATGGACAACTCCAATCTGCTCCATAATCTTTGAGTTGCCATCCCCTTGAAAGTTTCTCTTGCATATTCTTCAGCGAAATTGAAGTTTAGTGAGGTGCTTGGCTGGCTCAGTTGGTAGAGCATGCAACTCTTGATCTTGGGGTTGTGAGTTCAAGGCCCATGTTGGGTGTAGAGCTTACTTAAAAGACAAAAGAAACTGAAGTTTAGAAAATAAGAGCTAAAATCCAAATGAACTTAGGGAGCCAAGATGTCAGATTTTGAGATCTTCTTCAGTGATTCAGAATAGATCTTGATTTTATGAGAAGTTCACTTTAAAAGAATGTTAACTTCTAATGACTTCTTTAAATAATAACATGTTCCCAGGGTTCAAGATTCAAAAGGTACAAAACAATATGAAATGGAAATTATCCCTCTCATGGAGTTCCCTCTTTGGAGGAAATTATTATTACCATTTTCCAAAAAGATTTTTTTGAAGGTGGAAGCAAAGGCATGATTTTTGAAGTCCTAGCATGTGGGTCCACAATAGTAATTGTGTATTGAGTTCACAATTAAGTACATATTTTTATCACTTCAAACCAAGACTATTCACTGAGTTAGAGTTGATTTCTATGGAAGCATTCCAGAAGGCTCATCAGAATATCATCCAATCTATCATGTTATATCCATTCTCCTGGCCCTACTTTCTTCCCTCTTCTATCCCCCATTATTTTCTCCCTACACAGAGGAATTGCTTAATAGAAGGAAGGGTATAGGATTCAGAACAAGGCTCAAACCTAGACTGTCACTTTGATGACAGATAAATCATTTCATCATTTTGTCTCCATTTCTCTATTTGTGACATGAAGATATATATATATACATATATATATATATATATACACATATATATACACATATATATGTATACACACATATATATAATCTGTATATATATGTGTATATATATCTATTATTTCTTCATAGGCAGTAACAAAGGTGAAGGATGGGAAAATAATTTGAATTACTTAGAAGAAAGATGTTACATAAACACCTTTTACTGTATAATCACATTTACAATCAGAAAATAACAGAGGATAGAAATCTTGGCTAGCACCTAGGGGCATCTGGATGGCTTAGTTGGTTAAGTGGCTGGCTCTTCATTTAGGCTCAGGTCATGATCTCAGGGTCCTGGGATCTAGACCCATGTCAGGCTTCATGCTTAGCAAGGAGTCTGGTTGAGATTCTCTCTCTCTCTCTCTCTCTCTCTCTCCCTTGTCCTCTGCCCCTCCTCGCAAAACGAATAAATCTTAAAAAAAAAAAAAAAAAAAAAAAAGGAAATCTTGGCTAGCACCCATAGGTCATAGCTCTTATATTTTAGGAGGAATGAAAATTCCTCAAAAGGTGACTAAGGAATTTGTAACTGACATCAAATATCCATCCTCAGAGGCAGAAACTTGTGAAGACTGCAAAATTTCCTAGAGCTCATTTTTCCCCAACTCCTCATTTAGTTTCTGTCACAAACTTTATCTCCAGAAAAATCATGGGCTATGGAAAAACGAATGTTAGAAAAAGACAATGGGAACTATGATATGGACAAAGGAGAAAATAAAAAGTATGAATCTAAGTTAATATTTAGCATCATTTCTGAAATCTCAAAGGCATGTCTAGGTATTATCTTACCAACAGCGCAGGGTGGATGGATAATAACTTCTTAACAGGTATTGACTCTTTTTTTTTTTTTTAAGATTTTATTTACTTGTTTGACAGAGAGAGAATGAGCACAAGTAAGGGGAGCATCAGACAGAGGGAGAGAGCAAATCAGCCTCCCTGCTGAGCAGGGACCATGATGCAGAGCTCAATCCCAGGACCCTGGGATCATGACCTGAGCCGAAGGTAGGTGGTTAATGACTAGCCACCCAGTTTCCCCAACAAGTATTGACTCTTAAAAACAGAAAACATAATGTAATGAGCAAGTTCACCTAAAAAACTAACAAAATAATATTTAATAATTTAGTTGCCATTCCAATACATTTTTACAAGTGCTCCTTTTAACTTCAATATACCTATGATAATATTTGCCAACATACAAATTCCATTTTGACACAATACAACAATGAAAACATCATTGTATCAATCATCACCATAGGAAAAAATTATTATCCCCTCTAACCAAATATAAGTCACATTATTGTGGTGATAGAGAATTCAGAGCCTGCTATATCATCGCCTGTATGAAAACAAATGATTCCAAAAATCCCAGCAGAATTTAAGTATGTAATTATGTTATTCGACCAAATCGTCTCTATAGTATTCTTAAAAGAATATTTGTGTGTGTGTATCAATGACTTCTAAACAATTGTCAACACTAAGACATATCAAAAATCTATTTCTATACTAAACATTCCTTATTATAAAAAGAGATTGGTCTTAACCAATTCAGTGTTGCCCAAGCTGCATTTTCTCTCAGCAGAAACTGTGCCAGATTTTTCATTTGCCTCTCAAGAGTATTTCAGAGAATGGGGATAACCATTGAAACAGTTAGGATGACTAAGTAATTAATAAGGAATGGCCCTGCCATTCCCTGAAACAGCTGTGCAAATCATGCCAGCAAACAGACTAATGCAGATGAAGACTCTTTCTCTTCCCAGTAGCACTGCTTAGATACCAGATATGTCCATATTGATGGTAATTTTCAATGCATTGAATAAAATATTCAAGAAAAGAAGTCTAGAAAAGCTATCAAACAGAACAATACACTTTGTTACCTGTTTTCTGAGTACGCCTTAACTGATCCTGCCAGAACTTTCATTTGCTTCCTAGAATAAAACACAATAGAGAACTTAGCTGTCTCAAATCTGAAAGCAATCAAGTGCTTGATAAAAAATGAAGGAGCTCACATTTTTTAGAGTATGTTTGTTCTCTCATCATCTCAGTTCCTTTGTTGTCATGGTCACCTCTCAGCACAGCAGATCTCTCCACTAGCACCATTTTGATGCTGCAACCCAACTTCCTGTCTTTCCTTATCTAGTTTTTGTGTGTCTCCACTTTCCCTGACCAGCACCACTCCTTTCCATTTGTAATACAGGCTGGCAAAAAGAGAGACATTGGAGGTGCCAATGAGTTGTTTTAAAACTGTAGACATGAAATGAAGAGCGCTCAGTCTTTATAGACATTATCTGTCTTTTATTATATATAGCAATGAAGTGAAAGTAATATTCTACCTAATGTCTGCACTACATTGTGAGTCCAAACCCCCATTATAGAGATGAAGCACTACCAATTGATCTTTTAATTATATCTACAGTCTTGATTATAAAGAGAAACTAAATATGGCAGTAGTGTGCCAGTGGAGGATGTTACATTAGTTTATACAAACCATAGTTCCTGAATATATCCTGCAGAAAGAAGGGAAAAGATGGTAGGTAAGGATAAACCAGGGTTCCAAATATACATAGTGCCTGATGTCTTCAGATTTATACATTCTTTCAGGCACAGACATACATATGTGAGTTTTTAGAGGACTCAGAACACTTGAAATTAAATGTCATATAAGGAGGTTATTTAAGATGGCCACGGAGTCAGAGATAAACCTCAGGAGAAATTATTAAAGATAATATGTGGGTATGTTCTTAAAATAATTCTATTCCTTGCTGTTCAGATGTCACATGGTCTCTTAAAGTGCTATTTGTCCAACTAAGCAAATTTTGTTTTTATTTTTAACAGCATATCTTCCTGGGCTGGCAAAATAATAATTGTCATTTTATGCTGTATTATTTCATTTGTTAGGGTTTGATTTTTGCTGTTAATGCTTCTTTTAAACTGTCCATTTTTAACTACTGTTAGTTGAATGTACTTATGGCTGGAGGTTATTTTTACAAAAACCACAAAGAACTGAAAAATAAATGAGATTTGCATATTCATGAGGTTTTAAAAATGAAAGGTTGTAAAGATTATAGGTATTATCTTTTTACATTTATAATATAGTCTACAAGTAAGAAGTATTTTTTCCTAATCATCCAAAATAAAAAATTTTACAAAAAGTAAGGTTGTAAATATCTGGTCTTTATGCTAAAGGGCAAAAGCAAGAATGCAGCTTATTTTAAAAGGTAAAGCCACATTTATCTGTTTACATTTAATAATTCACAAGATTTTTAACTCAAAAACTGACAGGGCAAGGAATTTCCAAACAACTTAATTTGGCATATTTATATTCAGGAAATAAAAAAAAAAAAAAAACAGCTTCACACAAGTCAAATTACCCCTTTCTGAATGAGACTACAAAGGTTCCTAAAATCATGATCTTTTGGACATGTGGCAAATTGTGAAAAATCCGTACTTTATGAACTGGAGAAAAACACCATTTATAGTGGTTGAAAATCAATTTTATCTTTTATGTCTTTGGTGAAGAAATATTCCTCATGCTAGAGAACTGGGCATTCCAATTCTATTTTCTCCTTCTACTTGTCATTTTTATTAATGCCAAACAAGGCACGCATGTACCTTTATGAATGCTCAGTGAAGGTGGTAAAAGAGTTAATATCTTCAAAAACTTTTAGGTTTCTTTTGTAATGTAGTGTAGTCTAGACACTGAAAGTATCATGGACTCACAGAATAATCTACCTTCATTTCCCCCCTTGTAATGTAGCCTGGGAATATTTCTTCTAATATCCAATGACACACACACACATATATATATATAATTGTATTAAGCTACTGATAGTATTTTTTTATTTTTTATTAACATATAATGTATTATTTGCCCCAGGGGTACATGTCTGTGAATCATCAGGTTTACACATTTCACAGCACTTACCATAGCACATACCCTCCCCAATGTCCATAACCCAGCCACCCTGTCCCTACTCCGCTACCCCCCAGCAACCCTCAGTTTGTTTCATGAGTTTAAGATTCTCTTATGGTTTGTCTCCCTCCTGATCCCATCTTGTTTCATTTCCCCCTCATTCTCCAATATTGATACTATTGATAGTGTTTCTTCCCATGTTGTAGAAAGCACTGGAGATATTAATGCTGACCAAATACTCTGAGGAATGTGTCTTTAGTGCAGTGGTTCTCAACTGGCGATGATTTTGCTCCCTTAGGAGAAATCTGGCAATGTCTTTAGGCAAACATACCCCAGGAGCAAAACCATATTCATTTGAGCACCACTGCTTACAGGACAGATTAAGTTGTCACAAAGCCTTGACTACTTGGATAAATAATTGAGTTAACACTGATTAAGAACTGAATTTAAAAGCAGAAAATTCTAGGGCAATTCTATTCCCATGAACATGTCAGATGGCAAGCAGCATGCACTTTTTTCATGGAAGAAATGATTATACATTTCTAATACCATTGTTTACAAGCTTTTCATAGCAACTTTTACCTTTCTGACTAATATATGTCTAACATATTTTGGAAGTGGTAATTGTTCTTTATGGCTACAAAGCAGCCAATTTTTAACTTACTATTATTAAAGCATATTGTTCCTAGTGGCCTAAAAGATAATCCCATTTAATTGACCAAGTTGGATTGTAGCTAAAAGATTCATTATAACTCATTAAATAAATCATTAAAAATTATATACAAGAGTCTCTTTGAGAAGGGTTAACAATTTCTAGGTCTCTACCATGGGCTGGTCCTGTCAAAACAAAACTAAAATGTGCAAACATGTATTTTGAATAATGATATGATAATATCTTAATGGGTAAAGTATTTATTATTTCACCATAGTTCACCACTCTGCCCTAGACTATGTAGTCTACTAAAAAGTATAAAGCCAGTAAAATGAGGTATTGTGATTGTGAAGAACCCTAATCTCAGAATTTCAAGTCTAAGGCTATTTTGTCACTTCTGTAACCTTCAATTTCTTCATCTATAAAATGGGAATAAAGGTACCCAGTTCATTTGTTCTAAAAAACGAGAAAATAAAGTTTTGTAAATGTGTTTACCATCTTACTTGGTATGGAATAACATTTGATTTAATTATCTAACTTTTCAAAATATATAATATATATTTCTTTAAAAGAAAACTGTATTTTCCCAAATAGTTGAAACAAAAGAGTATTATCTACAAAAAAAAAACTCCCTAGTTTGGTCATATCCCTAGTTCTGTATGGATGATTATAGTGGACACTGATATTGGTGGTAATTTTCCTTGATGTATTAAATGGTGTATTGCTTCATCTGAACTTTCTTGTGCCTTTGGGCTCTTTGTATAACCTAGGAATCTTTGCCAGTTTGCCTTCCTGGTCTCAGAGAAAGGAAGTAAATAGTGATACTGAGGAAGTGAGGTAATAATTAATTTTTAAGCTTCTGAATAGACTTATGAACTCAAGACTTAGGGAGAAATATATATTTAAATTGTAAGAACATAGGGGCTTTTGTTTCTTTTTGTTTATTTTTTAATTCTAGATGAACGGCCACTTATATACTACAAATAATAGATTTGAGGAGAACAGATCAAAGAGCCAGTCTAGTTCACCTCAGACCAGGCAAAGATTCCACACGTTAGAGACAATGGGATCAAAGAGTAGTCGGAGAGTAGGAAATAGGGTGGGGTGTGGTTGTAATCTCTCAGGAGGGCTCCTAGGCCTTGATCCATCAAGGTTGATGGAACCATCAAACATGTATTGATGTAAAAAGCAGACGGGCTGTTGGCTTGGCTTCTTCTGGAAAGTCTGAGGATCCTAGCATCCCTTCACATCACACCACTGAAAACACCATACAGAAAACATGGTAGCAAGATACATTGTGGCAGAGAGGGCCTGAAATGGCTTTTCCAAATCCCCACAGCATGAGCATGATATAGGAATATATTTGCAAGCATTCTTTTCCTTCTAGAGGGGTACAGAGAAGGCTAGAAAACCTAAGGAAGCCCCATATTTTAAGCAGGATGGATCCCAAGTGTTTGGACCTCCGACTAGACACCTAAGAACATAGGAAGACAAGGAAGGGCTGAGGGGATATGTAGGTGCTAATACTCAAAGATCTAAAGGACAGGTGGCAAGTCAACAGATGCTGACCTGAGCAGACAATCACCAGGAACAAACCAATTGGACCAACCTGTTAAGTATGCCTCAGAGTTGACAGGCAGCTCTAAAAACGTACTGAAGAGAACCCTATATTGACTAAGGTTGACTAAGACAACCTAGAATCAAATGAAGAAAAACTTGATATGTTTTAGCTTACTCCAAATTTGCCTAGATTAAATTCTGAATGCCTTATGTATTAGAGAATAGAGATGATAATTACATTCAGTGATGGAAAAATAAGCCAATTATAGCTTTATAAATTGAATTTATAGCTTGTAAAAATTATACCCATTTAAAAATACAAAATAAATAAATAAAGGAACTATTACTTTTTCCAATATTTTGCCTGTAAAATGTGATTACCTTACATCATTCCCAGGAGATGTGGCATTTCATTGAGTTGTACATTGATCTAAGAGAAGTCTGATAAAAATGTGAATATGTTCATTATATAATGAAAAAATATATAAAAAGTTCACTGTATTATTCCAATATTTGATTCAAATTTTGATTTTTATATAACTGTAGTGTATGTTTTATAACACCAGTGACTTTTAAAAATGAAGCTCTGGAGTGTTTCCAGCTTGCAGACTGAAGAGAAAGAACAGAGTTATTGGGTGCACCCAATAAAAACCTTGTCAAATTGTAAAATGAAATGAGATCATGTGAAAGGGTTTGGAAGACAACATCATTTCAAAATATTTCTTTGAATGTGAATCCTATTAATGTGATTAAGACTACATATGGTTTCTGTTAGTCAAAAGTACATTTAAAGAAGCTCAATAGATAAGATTATAATTTATAGCATTAGAGTTTTATGAAACTTTAGCTTCTTAAAGAGGAGTTGGATGAAAACACTAATTGAAGAAGATCACTTACCAGGATCAATATGAAAATGTAAATCAAATATGGCTTCTGATTCAGGATGATATTGATGATTTAAGAAACACCAGAATATTGGGAAGTTTTTAAATAAATCACTAGTCCTCAGCATGAAATAATGCCAAAGACATTAAACAACATTCTATGAGCTGGCAACTATATTTCCAAATAGGAGAATATAAAAGAAATTAGAAAAATTCATTATATTATTTTAGCCCTCATTTTATGAAATCAATTTTAACAAAATCTCCTTAATATAAATATGTTCTACATGCACTTGGAAATCATTTAAAAATTCTTGAATCATAAGGTCTGTGACATCAAGGAACCAAGATATTTTGTAAGGTATTGCATTTCCCTTAATACAGTCCTTCACCCAGAACCTGGAAAAATCTCTCCAATGGGCCACATAAAAGTTTGGTACCAAATTTCCAATTTGAAAACAGGAAGATGATAGTGGATTAGAATGAGGCTGTATTAAAGAAAAGGAATCTTAAGAGTCACTGAATTTGTTAAACATGTACCATGTGTCAGATATTGCTTAAGGCTGAGGAGAATGGGATACTATTTGAAGATGAAGAGTTTAGTAGGAACTGATTTCTAGGAATTTATTATCCAGTTGAAGATACGCACAAATGGATCACAAATTATGCAGAATTATGTCCAAAACACAGGTATGACTAACATACTGCAAGAAGAAAGTGATCAGGGCCAGAATTAGAGCAGAAAACTGTAGGGAAGGCAACTAATGAGTTACAGGTTGTGAAAAAGTAAGAAAAAGAAGGAAAAGCCAAAGATTTTTTCTCATTAAAAGATAAAAGGAATCAATAAATATTAATATTCTTCTTCATTCTTCTTCAGATTATACTAATACATAACTGCCTTCCGGTAAGTATTTCTCTACACAACCTATCTCTGACCTTTGTATTTCACATTCCTAAAGAAACCACTCCAACAAACGCTATGACACAGTCTCCCTAACATGCAAATTTGGGTCACTGTGTCTTTTCCAAAGGAATTATACTCTGTTATACTGGGGTTTATATTCTTTCAATCTTTTATTCATTCAAGATGTATAAATTAAGCACATTCTATAGGCAAGGTGCAGTCATAGGCACTTGGAATTTCAATGGTAAAAAGAAATAAGTTTTGTTATAGACTTACTAACTTACAGTTCTCTCCATTCCATACTTTGAGGTCCTCTCCCCTTCTTTCTCTCCCCTCCCCTGCCCTTTTGATTCCAACCTTTTTCTTTTTTGCTCAAACTAAATTTGGGGACTTTTCAGACTGGGCTGACTAGAATCATTATAATGTGAGGGGTAACCACCCTTCGTAAGAAAAAGATAAGTAGAAGCAGAATCTCTATTTAATGTGTTTATTCCACAAAATTTTGAATAAAAAGTAATAGACTACTAGGATCTGAGCTGTGTGTGACAGAAATTAAGAAAAGTCTAATATGGGTCTGACCTCCAATGGGGTAGCAAGGACAACAGACATTAGATAACTATTAGCAGATAGAACTATTGTAGTATAATTATGATCAATGTTATAGGAACCTCTAAAATCTATACTGAAGGAATAAAAGAAATTAGTGCAGAAGGATGGTATGGAATACAAAAAGAAATGGTGACCCAATTAAGTGGTAAAAATTCATTAATAGAATGAAACACTTCCAGTTATAATAGTGATGATAACAATGATGATAATTTGAAAGAATAAGAAATAAGAGAATTAAAATAAGGGACAATAATAGCAGGTAAGTTGAGAAAAGGGCGATGACAGCTCAAGTGTTCTTAGGTCTATTGTCTAGGTGTTGGTCTAAGATATACTTTCTAACTTTAGGTATTGTAAAAGTGTAAGGTTAACCACTGAAAAGAGAGCAGAGTGTATAAATTCCAAGCCAAAAGAGAATCAAATGTAAATAAGGAAAAACAAACAGATGAACAAAATGTAGTAAGTGAATAATGAAGTAGAGACAAAAATATATTTTTTTCCCTAGAATTTTGGAAGAAAGAGAGAAGGAGGAAGGGAAAGAGGAAAAGGGTGAAAGAGAGAGAGAGGGAAGGAAGGAAGGAAGGAAGGAAGGAAGGAAGGAAGGAAGGAAGGAAGGAAGGAAGGAAGGAACATGAGGAGGGAGGGAGGAAAGAAAGAGAAAGAAAGAGAGAAAGAGAGAGAGAAAAAGAAAGAAGAAAGAAAAGAAAGAAAGAAGGAAGGAAAGGAAGGAAGGAAGGAAGGAAGGAAGGAAGGAAGGAAGGGGAAGAAGAAGGAGGAGGAGGAAGGAAGGAAGGAAGAGGAAGAAGAAGGAGGAGGAGGA
>CM052886.1:56822392-57161478 GCA_028534135.1 Potos flavus | reverse complement strand
AAGAGAGGAAAGAAAGAGAAGAAAGAAAGAAAGAAAGAAAGAAAGAAAGAAAGAAAGAAAGAAAGAAAGAAAGAAAGAAAGAAAGAAGGAAAGAAAGAGAAAGAAAGAAGGAAAGAAAGAAAGAAAGAAAGAAAGAAAGAAAGAAAGAAAGAAAGAAAGAAAGAAAGAGAAAGAAAGAAAGAAAGAAAGAAAAAGAAGAAGGAAGGAAGGAAGGAAGAAAAGTAGTACATGATCAAAGATGTAGATAAAGCTGTAGAGTCATCTTTTTCCTCCCCACAATTCCCCAGTGGGAGATGCTAAAAAATGTTTGCATGCTGATGGTTCAGCAATAGGGCAAAAATTATGATGCTGAGAGGGGTGTATGATTTGGCTTGAGGTCCTGGAGAAGTGGAGGGGAACTGGCTATAGAGCTCAGGTGGGGGCCTGGCCACTGATACATACAGCCCATCTTGTAACAGGAAAGAGAGAGACAGGGTTCCATTTGTATTTTGGAAGTGGAAAGATGGGAGAAATTGTATTTAATGACTTGCACTTTTTTGCTGAATTGTGAGGCAAAATCACCAACTGAAAGTGAAGGTGAGAAGGCATTGATGGTTCTGGGATGCAGGCTTTTCTTGTGCCTTGCTTCAGATATAAGGAAAATAAAAGGAGATAAAAAAGAAAGCCAGAAAACTCACCTGACTGTCATTTCTCAAGTTCTGAAGTCTCTGCTCGGTGCTCTCTTCCTCCTTCTAACTGTCAGAGTCGTTTTGCTGGTTTAGCTATTCCCAGGTTACCTCATTCTTTTTTTAAGGGTGGAGAAGGATAAAGCTAGTCTTCCTCATGTAGAGTTTAGCTTCTGAGATGGCATCTCCTTTTTATGGTTTATAAAAGTTGGCCCTATGCAACAAGACAAACACTTGTACAGAAAGTACAAGTACAGAAAATCACCAAGCTCTTGAGACACATACCCCACAAATACATGGGTGCACAAAAACACACAACTTAATTTCTCCCTGCAATATGAGATCCATAGAATCTGTCAGGTGAGAAACAGTGTAGAATCATTAAGAATGAAAACCAGGGAGAGAGGAGCTACAGTGGAGCAATATGGAGGAAAACAGAAGAAAGTATAAATACACTCCTGTGTTAGTTTCCTCTTAAAGAATTCCAGTCATTTCTCTCTAGAAATGATTGAGCCCAACAATGGCTTTTCCATTCAATAGTTTGAACAACGTAGCTTTTTTCTCCTATGCCTGAGTACGTTTTCTAAATGCATCTATATTTTTATAATCAAACAAAAGCACAGCCTTCACACTAGTTTAAATAGTGCTGTGTCTACAATGCCTCCTATGCAATAGGCTTGAATAGTGAATTGGCTGACTAAATTTAGGGAAAAATTTGTGTTGACTGCTTAGATGAACTTTCTGATTGGTTAAGGAAACTAAAGTGATATGAGATTCCACATTAAGTAGAACACACCTGTATTTTGTTTCTTGTTGCCTCTGTTTCTTTCATGGAATAGTTTTGCCCCTCAATTAAGATTACTCCTTTCTTTGTTGACGCCACACTCTCTTTTACCTCTACCTTCTATTTCTTCTCATTAACTTGCCTGGTAGCATCGTAACTCACAGTGAATGGCACATGTTTTTCTCATCTCCCTGTCTCCTTTACACTTCCCACTATAGCTTTTAATGTGCATCATCTGATGATAATTTATTTCTAAATTCATTTTAATATAGTCTATTTCTTGAAAACATATCATCATAAATTTCTATTCCGCATTACAACACCAGGAGAAACTACCTGCAGCTATACACACTAGAAAATACTTTCCATGTTTTCAAAACTTTTGGCTGCAGTGCATGATTCTTGTTCATTTTTCCCTATCAAGAAGTTGTATTTCCAGAAAAATCCATATTCTATTCCATTATTTTTCTTTAGTTTATGAAAGATTGATTTATAAGTGAGCAGAATAATTAAAATACAATTATATTTTTATATGAAATTGAGCTGATTCATCTTTTTCTTTAATATCAGAAAACTGGCCTCTCAGATCTTCATTCCTGATGATTTCCTTTCCTTCATGCACTTTTAGGTATTAGTAATAATTGAAAAATGTTACTTTTTTAAAAAAAAATCACATATGCAAAGTGTTTTTTAAAATACTTTCCAATTACACCCACATATTAAAAGACATATGCATATTAGTCTTAGTTTCCATAATTCCCTTTGAAAAAGGTTAATAGATCCCTAAGTTTAAGAAAACCAATTTATTTCTGAATCTAGCAATGTTTTTAGAAAAAGGAACTTTAATGGTATCTCCCAGGACATCTTCTCTCCATTCCATATTTTTTTTAATTTCATTGAAAATTAATGTCAAAATTATTTCTTAAATCATCAAAAGAATCTTCTTTAGAAATACTATAGCAATACTAAAAATATGGAGTCAGATTCCAATTCCAATTGATCCCTATAATCAATACAGCAAATATTATCTATTTGAAATGTAAAATGTTAAGATTGTTCCTTTAGGGGCCAAGGGAAGGTTTCCCCAAGACAGACCACTGTGGCATAAAGATTATTTTGTGTTTGAAGAGATACAGGACACGTCCCCCCAAAATGTGTCACTTTGGCATGCAGAATATTTTAAGCTGAAGGCAAACAAGACCCTGCATGCTCAGAGAAAATTTTGTCCCTCCCTTAATGACATAGAGTAATCTGAGTTAGGGATCTTTCCCAGAATAAGGGTTATTACCTGAGATAAATTTTATCTAAGTGTCCCATCTGTATGGCAAGGCAAACATCTAATTATTAAACATCTGCTTTTCTCGTTATTACATTGTGACTTGCATTTCTTTCTTTTGAAGTCACAGACCGCTCCCTCCTTTTCCTTAGTTCAGGATGACTTATGTACCTCGTTTTGCCTGACTGTCCTTGGAATTCCCATGTCTATATGGATTCACCATAAGTATGCTATTAAATTAGATTTTCTGCTATTAAACTGCCTCATGGCAATTTGATTCCTATTCTAGCTAGCAGAACCTTGAAGGGCATAGAAATTCTTGCTCCCTGACATTCCTATAGATGGGCGTCACGTGATGTGTTTCTTCTATAAGATATGATTTTAATTTTCCCAAATGTGATATTTACACCACATTTACTCTGTTGGCAGCCACAGCAACACTCTTTTCTCATGGGTTCTTTTCACATGTTATTGATCATACCTCCTTCACTCACACTTACATGGGGGTTTCAGACATGTTGGTATGGGACTTTGAAAATTTGAATTTATTTTATTAGACTAAACTCTCTTTCACCCTACAGGAAATTTGCAGGGGATTAAAAAAAAAAAACAAAACCTGATGCTTCAAATAGTCGATATTGACTTTGCTTCAGGGCATCAGACAACATATTTCATATGCCCTTTATTTACTGAAATAATTTAAAATAATAACAACTAGACAAGTTTCCTCTTTTTCCCCCTTCCCACCACCAGAAAAAAAGAGACTACTAGCTTCTGGATGATGTAAAAAACACAACACAAAATACTTTTTTTTTTTTTTTTTTTAACATATAATGTATTATTTACTTCAGGGGTACAGGTATGTGAATCATCAGTCTTACACAATTCACAGCACTCACCATAGCACATACCCTCCCCAATGTCCATAACCCAGCCACCCTATCCTTCCCCCACCACCACCCAGCAACCTTGAGTTTGTTTCCTGAGATTAAAAATCTCTTATGGTTTGTCTCCCTCCTTGGTCCCATCTTGTTTCATTTTTTTCCCTTCCTACTTCCCACGACCCCCACCCTGCCGCTCAAATTCCTCATATCAGAGAGAGTATATGATAATTGTCTTTCACTGATTGACTTACTTCACTTAGCATAATACCCTCTAGTTCCATCCATGTCATTGCAAATGGCAGGATATTGTGGGGGGTGGTTGATGGCTGCATAGTATTCCATTGTATATATATATATATACCACTTCTTCTTTATCCATTCATCTGTTGAGGGACATCTAGGCTCTTTCCATAGTTTGGCTATTGTGGACATTGCTGCTATAAACATTTGGGTGCACATGCGCCTTTGGATCACTACATTTGTATCTTTAGGGTAAATACCTGGTAGTGCGATTCATGGTTCATAGAGTAGCTCTATTTTCAACTTTTTGAGGAACCTGCATACTGTTTTCCAGAGGGGCTGCACCAGCTTGCATTCCCACCAACATTGCAGGAGGGTTCCCCTTTCTCTGCATCCTCACCAACATCTGTTGTTTCCTGACTGGTTAATTTTAGCCATTCTGACTGATGTAAGGTGGTATCTCACGGTGGTTTTGATTTGTATTTCCCTTATGCCGAGTGATGTTGAGCACTTTCTCATGTGTCTCTTGGCCATTTGGATGTCTTTTTTGAAGAAATGTCTGTTCATATCTTCTGCCCATTTCTTGATTGAATTATTTGTTCTTTGGGCGTTGAGTTTGATAAGTTCTTTATAGATTTTGGATACTAGCCCTTTATCTGTTGTCATTTGCAAATATCTTCTCCCATTCTGTCGGTTGTCTTTTGCTTTTATTGACTATTTACTTTGCTGTGCAAATGCTTTTTATCTTGATGAAATCCCAATAGTTCATTTTTGCCCTTGCTTCCCTTGCTTTGGGCAATGTTTCTAGGAAGAAGTTGCTGCGACTGAGGTCAAAGAGGTTGCTGCCTGTGTTCTCCTCAAGGATTTTGATGGATTCCTGTCTTACATTGAGGTCTTTCATCCATTTTGAGTCTATTTTTGTATGTGCAGTAAGGAAATGGTCCAGTTTCATTCTTCTACATGTGGCTGACCAATTTTCCCAACGCCATTTGTTGAAGAGACTGTCTTTTTTCCAGTGGACATTCTTTCTTGCTTTGTGTAACATTAGTTGACCATAGAGTTGAGGGTCCATTTCTGGGCTCTCTATTCTGTTCCATTGATCTATGAGTCTGTTTTTGTGCCAGTACCATACTGTCTTGATGATCACACCTTTGTAATAATGCTTGAAGTCTGGAATTGTGATGCCACCAACTTTGGGTTTCTTTTTCAACATTCCTCTGGCTATTTGGGGTCTTTTCTGGTTCCATAAATTTTAGGATTATTTGTTCCATTTCTTTGAAAAAAATTGATGGTATTTTGATAGGGATGTATTAAATGCGTAGATTGCTTTAGGTAGCATAGACATTTTCACAATATTTGTTCTTCCAATCCATGAGAATGGAATGTTTTTCCAGTTCTTTGTATATTCCTCAATTTCTTTCATGAGTACTTTATAGTTTTCTGAGTACAGATTCTTTGCCTCTTTGGTTAGGTTTATTCTTAGGTATCTTATGGTTTGGGGTGCAATTATAAATGGGATCGACTCCTTAATTTCTCTTTCTTTGGTCTTGCTGCTGGTGTATAGAAATGCAATTGATTTCTGTGCATTGACTTTATATCCTGACACTTTACTGAATTCCTGTATGAGTTCTAGCAGTTTTGGAGTGGAGTCTTTTGGATTTCCACATAAAGTATCATATCATCTGCAAATAGTGAGAGTTTGACTTCTTTGCCAATTTGGATGCCTTTTATTTATTTTTGTTGTCTGATTGCTGAGGCTAGGACTTCTAGTACTATGTCGAACAGCAGTGGTGATAAAGTGGATAGTCCTGCTGTGTTCCTGACCTTAGGGGAAAAGTTCTCAGTTTTTCCCTGTTGAGAATGATATTCGCTGTGGGTTTTTCATAAATGGCTTTGATGATATTGAGGTATGTAACCTCTATGCCTACACTGTGAAGAGTTTTGATCAAGAAAGGATGCTGTATTTTGTCAAATGCTTTTTCAACATCCATTGGGAGCATAATATGGCTTTTGTTCTTTCTCTTATTAATGTATTGTATCACATTGATTGATTTGTGGATGTCGAACCAACCTTGCAGACCAGGAATAAATCCCACTTGGTCGTGGTGAATAATCCTTTTAATGTACTGTTGGATCCTATTGGCTAGTATTTTGGTGAGAATTTTTACATCCGTGTTCATCAAGGATATTGGTCTGTAATTTTCCTTTTTGATAGGGTCTTTGTCTGGTTTGGGAATCAAGGTAATGCTGGCCTCATAAAATGAGTATGGAAGTTTTCCTTCCATTTCTATTTTTTGGAACAATTTCAGGAGAATAGGTATTAATTCTTCTTTAAATGTTTGGTAGAATTCCCCCAGGAAGCTGTCTGGCCCTGGGCTCCTATTTGTTGGGAGATTTTTGATTACTGCTTCAATCTCCTTATTGGTTATGGGTCTCTTCAGGTTTTCTATTTCTTCCTGGTTCAGTTTTGGTAGTTCATACATCTCTAGGAATGCCTCCATTTCTTCCAGATTGTCAAATTTGCTGGTGTATAGTTGCTCATAATATGTTCTTATAATTGTTTGTATTTCTTTGGTGTTGGTTGTGATCTCTCCTCTTTCAGTCATGATTTTATTTATTTGGGTCCTTTCTCTTTTCTTTTTGATAAGTGTTGCCAGGGTTTATCAGCTTATTCATTCTTTCAAAGAACAAGCTCCTAGTTTCGTTGATTTGTTCTACTGTTCTTTTGGTTTCTATTTCATTGATTTCTGCTCCTGTCTTTATTATTTCTCTTCTCCTGCTGGGTTTAGGCTTTCTTTGCTGTTCTTTCTCCAGCTCCTTTAGGTGTAGGATTAGGTTGTGTACTTGAGACCTTTCTTGTTTCTTGAGAAAATTTTGTATTGCTATATACTTTCCTATCATGACCACCTTTGCTGTGTCCCAAAGAATTTGAACAGTTTTGTTTTCATTCTCATTTGTTTCCATGAATTTTTTAATTCTTCTTTAATTTCCTGGTTGACCCATTCATTCTTTAGTAGGATGCTATTTAGCCTCCATGTATTTGAGTTCTTTCCAACTTTCCTCTCATGCTGGAGTTCTAGTTTCAAAGCACTGTGGTCTGAAAATATGCAGGGAATGATTCCAATCTTTTAGTACTGGTTGAGACCTGATTTGTGACTCAGAATGTGATCTATTCTGGAGGACATTCCATGTGCACTCGAGAAGAATGTGTATTCTGTTGCTTTGGGATGGAATGTTCTGAATATATCTGTGATGTCCACCTAGTCCAGTGTGTCATTTAAAGCCTTTATTTCCTTGTTGATCTTTTGCTTAGATGATCTGTCCATTTCGGTAAGGGGGGTATTAAAGTCCCCTACTATTATTGTATTATTGTTGATGTGTTTCTTTGATTTTGTTTTTAATTGGTTTATATAATTGGCTGTTCCCATATTAGGGGCATAGTTTTTACAATTGTTAGATCTTCTTGTTGGACAATCCCTTTAAGTATGATATAGTGTCCTTCCGCATCTCCTATTATAGTCTTTGGCTTAAAATCTAACTTATCTGATAAAAGGATTGCCACCCCAGCTTTCTTTTGATTTCCATTAGCATGATAAATTGTTTTCCACCCCCTCAATTTAAATCTGGAGGTGTCTTTGGGACTAAAATGAGTTTCTTGCAGACAGCATATCGTTGCATCTTGTTTTTTTATCCATTCTGATACCCTGAGTCTTTTGATTGGGGCATTTAGTCCATTTAAATTCAGGGTAACTATTGAAAGATATGAATTTAGTGCCATTGTATTGCCTTTAAGGTAACTGCTACTGCATATTGTCTCTGTTCCTTTCTGGTCTGTTACTTTTAGGCTCTCTCTTTGCTTAGAGGACCCCCCCTTTCAGTATTTCCTTTAGGACTGGTTTGGTGCTTGCAAATTCTTTTAGTTTTTGTTTGTCCTGGAAGCTTTTTATCTCTCCTTCTATTTTCAATGACAATCCAGCTGGATATAGTATTCTTGGCTGCATATTTTTCTCATTTAGTGCTCTGAATATATCAGGCCAGTCCTTTCTGGCCTGCTAGGTCTCTGTGGATAGGTCTGCTGCCAATCTAATATTTCTACCATTGTATGTACAGACCTCTTGTCCCAAGCTTCTTTCAGGATTTTCTCTTTGTCACCGAGACTTGTCAGCTTTACTATTAGATGATGGGGTTTAGACCTATTTTTATTGATTTTGAGGGGGCTTCTCTATGCCTTCTGGATTTTGATGCTTGTTCCCTTCGCCAAATTAGGGAAATTATCTGCTACAATTTGCTCCAATATACCTTCTGCCCCTCTCTCTTATTCTTCTGGGATCCCAATTATTCTAATATTGTTTCATCTTATGGTATCACTTATCTCTGGAATTTCCCCCTCATTGTCCAGTAGTTATTTTTCTTTTTCTCAGCTTCTTTATTCTCCATCATTTGGTCTGCTATATCACTAATTCTCTTTTATGCCTCATTTATCCTAGCAGTAAGAGCCTCCATTTTTTTATTGCACCTCATTAATAGCTTTTTTTATTTCAACTTGTTTAGATTTCAGTTCTTTTATTTCTCCAGATAGGGTTTTTATTTCTCCAGAAAGAGATTCTCTAGTATCTTCCAAACTTTTTTGAGCCCAGCTAGCACCTTGATAATCGTCATTCTGAACTCTAGTTCTGACATCTTACTAATGTCCATATTGATTAGGTCCCTAGCCATTGGTACTGCCTCTTCTTCTTTTTTTTGAGGTCAATTTTTCCACCTTGTCATTTTATCCAGATTAGAATAGCTGAATGAGAGAACAAAATAATAAAAGAGTAGCAACAACCCCAGAAAAATATACACTAACCAAATCGGAAGAGACTCAAAACTGGGGGGGGGGGGGAGAAGAAAGGAGGAAAAAAATATATATATACATATATATATGTGTATATATATATATATTAGACCGGTGAGTAGAACAGCACCACACACTGATTTGGGGAGTGTTTTGGTCTGTTAGAGGGAACTGCCTCCCAAAATTTTAAAGAAAGAAAAACTAATATATATACAATAATAAGGGTAAACACAATGGAGGGATGGAATATGACTGTAACGATGAAAATTAAAAAAGATTCTATAAAAGGAATTGATAAGATAAGAAGTTGGTTGAAAAAAGAAAAAAAAAGAGGAAAGAATGTGATCAGCCTGGAGACTAGAACGAAGCAATGCAGTAGGTTTAGGGTATATTTTGATCTATTAGAAGAAACCATATCCCAAAATTTTAAAGAAAGAAAAACCCATATGTATACAAAAAATAAGCTTAAATACAATGAAGGGATAGAATAGGACTATAACAATGAAAATTTTAAAAGATTTTTAAAAAGGTGTTGATAAGATAGCTAAAAAACGTTAAAATAGGAAAGATGAAAAATTTTAAAAAAATAGAAAAAGAAAAAAATAAAATTAAAAAAATTTAACTTTGAAAGACCAAAGAATCATAGGGAAAAAGCCATGAATACTCTGTGCTATATTCCTGTAGCTGCAAAGTTTTGCAGTTCTCATTGATCGGTGAACTTGGTTTTGGCTGGATGTTCTTGTTGGTCTTCTGGGGGAGAGGCCTGTTGCAGTAATTCTCAAATATTTTTGCCCAAGGCAGAATTGCACGGCCCTTGCCAGGGGCCAGGCTAAATAATCTGCTTGGTTTTGCTCTCAGTAGCTTTTGTTCCCTGAACACTTTCCGTACAGCTTTGGAGGATGGGAATGAAGATGGCGGCCTCCCAATCTCCGGCCCCATAGGGGCTGAGAGCTCAGGCCCCACTCCTCAGTGCACCCTCTGAGCAAAGCAGCCAATCACACCTGTCTCCCTGGTCTCTGGCCGTGCTCCGTGCTCACCCAGCCTGTGACTGAGCATTTCTATCCCTGGTGCACAGCCCCATTTGGAGTCTCTAAATCCAGCAGATTCCTGCAGTGTGCTCCCGCGCTGCTCCTTTTGGAGGAGGAAGGAGGGGATCTCCCTGGATCTGCCACTTGTGGGGTCCCTGCTTGAAGAGCAGTGGCCTGACTGTGCCTCGGATCATTGTTTATGGCAACCCTGAGCTCAGAACCCCCTCCTTGGCTCCATCTCTGCAGCCAGCTTCTCCACTCCAATACCTGGGAGCTCTGCGACACTCAGACACCCCTGGTCCTGCGGGTCCTGAGACCACACTGTCTCAGTGAGGGCTCCACCCCCCAACCTTCCTGCCCCCCTACCCCCACCCCCACTTAGCCTCTGGAGCGATGTCCCTCAGTGGAGCCAACTTCTAAAAGTTCCGATGTTGTGCTCTGCTGCTCTACCGCTTGCCGGGAGCTGGCCCCTCCCCCCATGGTCTCTCTTCCCATATATTGCCTTGGATTCACTTCTCCGCCTGTCCTACCCTCCAGAAAGTGGTCGATTTTCTGTTCCTAAAATTGCTGTTCTTCTTCTCTTTGATCTCCTGTTGAGTTTGTAGGTGTTCAGAGTGGTTTGATAACTACCTAACTGAACTCCTGGGACCCGAAGATATTTAGGTCTCCTACTCCTCTGCCATCTTGTTCCTCCCTCCTAATACAAATACTTTACAGTGTGTAAATACATTTCTTTTTATTTAGTCTGAAACAGACCTCAAACTGCAGAACTCAGGTTGGTTTTCCCAGTTGTCTCTCAATTCATTTGTCTACCCCTCCTAACTTCTCATCTCTTTACTTTTTTTTATTAATTTAACTTTTTATTTTAATTCTAGTATAGTTAACATATAGTGTTATATGAGTTTTAGGTGTACAATATAGTGATTCAACTCTTCCATACAATACCTGGTGCTCATCACAAGTGCACTCCTTCATCCCTACCACTTGTTTAAACTATCCCCCACCCACCCACCTCCCCTCTGGTAACCATCAGTTTTTTTTTTTAAAGTTAAGAGTCTGTTTCTCGGTTTGTCTCTCTCTCTCTCCCTTTGCTCATTTGTTTTGTTTCTTAGATTCCTCATATGAATGAAATCATATGGTATTTGTCTTTCTCTGGTTGAATTATTTCACTGAGCATTATACTCTCTAGCTCCATCCATGTCATTTCAAATGGCAGGATTTCATTCTGTTTCATGGATAAACAACATTCCATTGTATATATAAACCACACCTTCTTCATCCATTCATTTTTAGAAGGACATTTGGACTTGGGGAGCTTCCATAATTTGGCTATTGTTAATAATGCTGCAATAAACATAAAGGTGCATGTATCCATTTGAATTAGTGTTTTTATATTTGCGGGATAAATACCCACTAGTGTGATTACTGGATCATAGGGTAGTTATATTCTTAACTTTTGGGGGAATATTCATACTGTTTTCCATAGTGGCTGCACCTGTTTGCATTCCCACCAATAGTTGAAAAGGGTTCCCTTTTCGCTGCATCCTTGCCAACACTTGTTTCTTGTGTTGGTTTTAGCCATTCTGACAAGCATTAGATGATATCTCATTGCAGTTTTGATTTGCATTTCCTTGCTGATGAGTGAGGTTGAACGTCTTTTCATGTGTCTTAGCCATCTGAACGTCTTCTTTGGAGAAATGTCTGTTCATTTCTTCTACCCATTATTTAATTGAAATATTTGTCTTTCGTGTATTGAGTTTTATAAGTTCTTTATATATTTTGGATGCTAACACTTTGTCACGTATGTCATTTACAAATATCTTCTCCCACTCTGTAGGTTGCCTTTTTGTTTTATTGATTTTTTCCTTTCTCTGTGTGGAGGCTATTTATTTTAATGTAGTCCCTATACTTTATTTTTGCTTTTATTTCCTTTGCCTCAGGAAACACATGTAGAAAAATGTTGTTACGGTCAATATCAGACACCTCACTGCCTGTCCTCTTTTCCTGGACTTTTATGGTTTCAGGTCTCACATTTAGGTCTTTAATCCATTTTGAATTAATTTTTGTGCATGGTGTAAGAAAGTGGCCCAGATTCATCATTTTACATGTATCTGAACAGTTTTCCCAACACTATATGTTGAAGAGATTTCCTCATCTCTTTAAATGCTTCTTATCTCTTTAAGAACTAACTCAAGTTCCTCAATCATCCTAGATTAGGCTTGCCAGGGTTTTCCCACCAGCTTATAAAATTCAACACAAATTATGTTTATTGGACACTTATCAGCTCTATATAGTTAATGAATTTTTATAAATCTATCTTTTCTCCACCCAAAAATTATAAATTTTTTTAAGGATATAGGACTTTGTGTCTTCCACAACTAGTGTAATTTTAAAATATATTTAATGATTCCTTGCTTGCTCATATTTGTTAAGAGAATGATCCTCATTATTTATTTCTATGTATTTTTTATGTGATATAGTCTTTAATATAAATATTAAAATAATAGCCATTGTAACTTGCTGTTAATGTTTAATAAAATATAATTTATACTCTTGATTTTAAGATTAGACTTTGCTGTAAAAGAAATGATTTCCAATAATTTTTAATATGACATAAAGTAATTAACTTAACATGTAGTGTATTAAGCTTGAGTCTTTCCAGGAGGAACTCAGGATAGAAATTTCAGGATAGAAATTTAAGAGAAATAGATTCTAATTTCTACCTTTGGCAATTACCATAATCTGGGAATTGGAAAAATTCATATAAAGTCCTTTAATCTTTTTGGATACTCATTTCCCCATAAAATGAATATGGTCTAGAAAACTCTCTAAGTTTACTTTCAGGGTAAAATTACATATGAGCTGGGCACACTGGAAAAATACATTTACTTGAGGTTTCTTACCTTACCAAGCCTCTTTATGCTAAAACTTTTATGTGAAATCTTGAGACTGCTGCAAACAGATAAGAAAATCACTAAATTTCATGCATATTGAAGGGGAGGAGAGTTCACCACCCCAAAATATGTCTCTGGCATAAGGATTATTTTAGGCTAATTATTTTTTTAATTAATTTATTTATTTGAAAGAAAGAGAGAGGCAGACAGACAGAGAGAACAAGGGAGGGGCAGAGGAAGAGGGAGAGAATCTCATGCAGGCTCCCTGTTGAGCATGGAGCCCAATTCAAGGCTGGATCTCAAGACCCTGAGATCATGATCAGAGCTGAAATCAAGGGTCAGATGCTTAACTGACTGAGCCACCGAGGTGCTCTTAGGCTGATTATTTTTAAGAAATAGCAAGCAGGAAAAACTCTGAAAACTGACTAGATATTATCCTTTTGTAAGAGACATTTATGTTTAAAAGAGAAATCTTCATTTGTAGGGTGTTTCCCTCTCTGCACCTGGAAGAGAAAAATGGTTCTAAATCTGTAGAAACTTATTAATGGAGAAGGCAATAATTTAAATCTGTGTAATAACTTCCTTCAGTTTACTGTGCTTTTCCTGGTAACTTCCTATAACTGGCTTCCTCTCCCAACCCAAATCTTCTTTTGTCTTTAGCTGGAAATGTTATTTAAGGTGGTGGTTTGGGCCCTTTCAGAGAGCTACTCAGTTTTTTGGGGGATCTGTCATACATACAGGAAGTATACATGTTATAAACTTCCATTTGTTTTTCTCATTAATCTGTCTTTTATTACATAGGGGAGGAGGTCTCAGCCAATAACCTACAAAGGTAAAGGAAAAGTTTTCTTTCCTCCCCAACAATATCCCCTCATTTAGCTAAACCCATAACATATGAATCAGTGAGATAGTGATTTATAATTCTCTTTTTATGAGCAAGAAAACATTCATAGATTAAACAGTATTCTAAAAGTCCAAGCTGGGGAGCACCTGTGTGGCACAGTCAGTTAAGCATCCAACTCTTGATTTCAGCTCAGGTCCTTATCTCAGGGTTGTGAGATCGAGTCCCACTTCTGGCTCCATGCTCAGCCCTGAGTCTGCTTGAGACTCTCTCTCCCTCTGTCCCTCCTGCTCATGCTCTCTTCTTGTTAAATAAATAAACAAATCTTTAAAAATAAATAAAAAATAAAATACCAAGCTGCAACATAAAGTGGCAGATAATGATCGATTTACTTGCAACATTTCATTTTTTAATTGGCTATATATCAATATCTCAATATTAAAAAACAAACATCGACTGATTAAATTTGAAGATCTAATTGGCTTTATTAAGTGATTCATGAATCCGACAGCATCCCATATAGCAAGTAGAGGGGAACTCCAAGGAATTGCACAAAATAGAAGGTTTTTTGTTTTTTTTTAATAGTAAGGAGGGTGAGGTAAGAAGTGATTAGTAAAAAACAAGAAAAGTTTATCTCAGGCAAGGTCACCTTTCTTAGGTGGAAGGACAGGGGTTCCTGTTAGGTGGGTTACCTCATCTTTCTTTGGAGAATGGAGAGACCCCATGTGATAGATTACCTCATTAATGCTGGCTAGAAAATTCCAGATTCATTGAATTAAAATTCCATTTCTGGTGAGCTTTAAACTGCAATTAAGTCTTGGTTTGCTGTCCTAGGTACAAGTGATTCTATCTTGGGCCTGTGATTTTCTTTTTAACACCAATAAATTTTTGAACTATCCAAATACCTATCACTTTCTTCCTTTTCTTCCACTTTCCTCTTTATAAATATAAATTTACTTACTGAGAGTTAAGGCTATAAATGCAGACATACATAATAGGTAAGTCATAAAATCTCATAATATTTTGAACACTGCCATATTGTGATTTATAAGAAATACATATGTAGTCACTCAAATGATAAAAATATATTTCTCACATATATTTAGTCTATGTCCACGGTTCCTGGCTCAGAACTCCCCAAACCCTTGGATTTTCTTAAGCACCTTTTCTCAAGATATTTGATCTCTTATCCACAGTTCCTGAAATTGTTTCAGAGCCATGAAGTAGAATAGGTGTCTCGTTATTCATAACAAGCCCCTTTCCACCACAACTGAGTTTATGTTAATGAGGTGACTTTTTAAAAGCTCCTTAGGATGGGGACTAGTTGCCAAGTAAATTGACAATGAATCAAAGGGTTGGAATTTTCAGTCCTAATCTCTGATTTCTGGGGAGGTGGGAGGGGCTAGAGGTTGAATCAATCACCAATGGCCAATGAGTTAATCAATCATGACTATGTAATGAAGCTTCCATAAAAATCCAAATGGAGGGGTTCATAGAGCTCCCAGTTTCGGAAACCAGAACATTTCCATGTACTACTGTGCCAGGCCCCAAACTCCACAAAGACAGAGCCCCTTTGTTTGAGATCTCACCTTACATCTCTTCATTTGACTGATAATTCCTACCTTTCACTCTCCTGTGTAGTAAATTGATAATCTAATGAATAAATGGGTTTCCTGAGTTCTGTGAGCTGCTCTAGAAAATTAATCAAACACAGGTTGGGAGCTGTGGGAACCTCTGGGTTATAACCAATGGGTCAGAAGTACAGATAACAACCTGGATGTGTGATTGATATCCGAAGTGGAGTGTAGTCTTGTGGAACTGAGTCTGTACCCTGTGGATTCTAATGCTATCTCTGAAAAAGATAGTATCAGAATTGAGTCGAATTGTACGACATTCAACTGATGACCTGAGCATGGCTTGGTGGTGAGGGGGGAAATTGGAAATTAGTTTCAGACATTAGAAATGGTCTCAGAACACCATTTAAACACAAATGAGCAAAATTCATAATTACAAAAACCACATGAAACTTAACTACATGCATTATTAATAAAACAGATTTATCTCATGAGTTCTACCCACATGTCTTGCTATGCCTTTATTTATAAGGCATCTCTTAGGCTAATATTAATATCAGTATGTGCATGTGTGCTGACATCTGCTGGCAGAGATGGTTGGGAACAATGTGTGACCATTATGAGTCATCCTATAGAGATATGCGTGGAAGGCTTAGCGTTGTAAATATTTAAGATTTATTTATATTTCCATGACTTCTAATATTGTATAGAGAAGTGTGTCAGATATTAAGTATATCACATTTCCAAATATTGATCTTCGATGAACAGAATGTCTCTGGGCAAGTCTTTTAACCATGCTGAGTCTAGTTGCACGCTCCTATCTTTCTAGCTCTAATACTTAGTTTGGTTTGATAGGTAATCTCCATATAATCTTCATTGTAGTTTAAAATAATTCAGGAACTCACTGTAGAAGGTAATTTTTAAGTTATTAAAATAGACCAAGAACTAAACGGATTCAGATTAAATCTAAGTTAGTTTCAGGCTTTCACCTATCAAAGAAAAATAAAGAGTTCTTCTAAGCTTAAAAAACAGCCCAAAGACTTAGCTAGTCATATACATCTAAGCTTCAAAAAAGAAGATGAAGTATTCATTTTAAAAAAAACACAAAAGATAACACCAGAAGAGCTGAGTTTTGTTTCTGGGCAAGTCACTTTAATATCTCCAGGCTTTATATCTAAAAATGGAGATAATATACTCACTTCACAGTACAATCACAGGGATTAAGTAAGAAACGTGTGTGATGATGATTATTAAATTATAAAGACCTTTAGGAATGTAAGATAATATTATTCTTTAGCTCCATTATATATCAGCTTTGTACATCTTTATGTAATAATGATAGCTATGGGTCCCCTGATAATTTCATCCTGACTTAAATTGTTTTAAAATTTATAATACAAAATTTCAAATTAATAGTGTAATCAGTTTAAAAGACCCAGATGTTCTGGAAGGCTCACATGTGCCTAATTTCCTATCCAAAGCTTGATAATACATTAAGTCCGCAATAATGTGGGTTTGAATAATTCAAATATATATTTGAGAGTAAAGTTAGATAATCATCTTCTTTACTCATCATCTTTAATCATCTTCCAAATTTTCCCTATTTTATTACTATATTTTATTATTTGGTTTTAACTTTACCTATATATTGTACAACTATTATAAATGATGCAGTTAGCTAGATGATAAAATGGCAGTGCGAGCACGGAAAATAAAAGATAAAGATACAGCATGGTCAGTGGCTCCCACGGACTTTCTATTTTCATGGGAAAGATAGATATTCCAAATGAAACAAATGAAGTAAAGGGATTTAAGGGAAAATGTCGAGTACAGTCAGAATACAGAGTTAAGGGACACCTGTGTGTCTCAGTCAGTTAAGCAGGTGCCTTCGGCTCAGGTCATAATCCCAGGGTCCTGGGATCCAGTCCCACACATTGGGCTCCTTGCTCAGCAGGGAGCCTGCTTCTCCCTCTGCCTGCTCTGCCTGCCTCTCCCCCTGCTTGTGCTCTCTCTCTCTCTCTCTGACAAATACATAAATAAATAATCTTAAAAAAAATTAAAAAAATAAAAAAGAATACAGAGTTAACCAAACTCAAAATCTCAAGTCAGAAAATGTCATCTTGCTCTTTCATTTAAACTTGTACCAGTAACCAAGTAACAAACCAGTAACAAGATTGGAGCAGGATATTATTCCTGAGACATGTGGTTTGAGCACATGGTGAGTAGAGATCTCATGCCAGAAGTTGGTCAACAGTAATATAAGGCAGAACAGATAAGTTAGAACTGGAACTTTGAATAGGTAGGAGAGCTCAGAACTGCAGGTCACCAAAAGGGGAACTAATGATGAAAGACAAAGTTCAGATAGGAAATGCAGGCAGGTCTGGTAGCAAGTATATGAGAAACAAGTGTGAGGTTATGGAGCAATGTGGTAGAAACTCAACAGATGTTAAAAATAAAGGTAAAAAAATGTCCAATTATTTTTGGTTAAAAAATAAGAGGTTAGGGGCACCTGGGTGGCTCAGTGGGTTAAAGCCTCTGCCTTCGGCTCAGGTCATGATCCCAGGGTCCTGGGATCGAGTCCGGCATCGGGCTCTCTGCTCAGCGGGGAGCCTGCTTCCCCCTCTCTCTCTGCCTGCCTCTCTGCCTACTTGTGATCTCTCTCTGTCAAATAAATAAATAAAATATTTAAAAAAAAAGAGGTTAGAGTATATTAATTCTTTATTCATTAAACATTTATTGAGACTCCTATATACCAAAACTTGGGGAAATAAAGATGAATATGAAACAGGTCTGGCTACTAAGGAATTCATTTTAAATATTTACTGAAAAACTCTAATTTATGCCAGCAGCTGTGGTGGGCACAAGCTAGAATAAACAATAGACACAAAATCCACTTTCATGGAGTTTACATCTAGATGACAGCAAACAAATAATTAAATGGAAATAAATGTTAATAAAAGCATACATCAGATAGTGGTTTTAAAAGTCTTCATCACAAGAAAAGAGTCATAAGTACATATGGTGATGGATGTTAACTAGACGTTGTGGTGATCATTTTGCGAGGCATACAAATATCAAATTATTATTTTGTAGTGAAACTAATATAATGTCATATGTCAATATATCAATTATACTTCAATAATAAGGAAGCAAATAAATAAGAAGTAAATATAATACTGTATTGACTGAAAAAAAATATATATATATATATATGTGAACTGCCATGAGAAGCAGAAGCATTTAGCAAAGTCTTGGGAAAAAGTAAAATGGAGGAGTCTATCAGGAATATCACAAACTATCAATGCACCTAGAACTGTTGTGGATAGGTAGAACAACCGTAATATACAGTTACTGAATGATTGATTATATAAATATATTATGAATGAATGGCAGAAACAGTATAAAGGCAGAGTGAAAGTGAAAAGGGCTAGAAAGGGAGGCATATATCCACAATAATTTGAGTAAAAATCATGAATACAATGATCAAGAATCCAAAATTTCCTGAAAACAACTTTGATTTAAAATAGCTTGTCCTAAAATAAATAAATAAATAAAAATAAAATAGCTTGTCCTGCTCTCTCTCTCTCTAAAATAAATAAATCTTTAAAAACAAATTTGAAAAATGGGGCACGTGGATGGCTCAGTCTGTTAAGTGTCCTGCTCTTGGGCTGGGGTTATGATCTCATAGTCTTGAGATCAAAGACCGACTCAGGCTCCACACTCAGAAGGGAGTCTGCTTGAGATTCTTTCCCTCTGCCCCTCCCTTATTTCTCTCTCTCTTGCTCTTTCTCTAATAAATAATCTTTTTAAAAAATTAAAAGCTTGTCCTGTAGCTCCCAAAATATACTTCTGCTTACCAGACATGTACTGATGATTTTCTTTAAAAATGTAATTGTTTTAAGCATGTAGAAGAAAAATAAGGCTTGATACCAAGGATGCTGCCTTTGAGGCAGAACTTCAGTATTTCCTTTCAACCCAGAACTTGGCTGGTCTGAGAGAGAAGACTGTTGTGAGCCTACAGTTGCAGACAGGTAGAAACACCTAGGGATTACGAGAGTCAGAAGGCAGGGGAACATATTCAGTAACAACATAGTTCCAGATTCACCAATAGTTTGCCAGCTACCTACCTCCTCTTGTTTTTATTTTTTTTCTGTATGATCATACCTTAAACATTTTCTTATTTTAAATCACTGGTAAGCTATTTAGAAGTTTCAACATGTAAGGACTACAAAAATGATTTTTCAATTCTCTCTTCACCATCCAATGCATAAAATAATGACTCAGAAAAATGTGCTTCGTACCATCAGTAATATCCATCAAGAAGAGCCCAAGGCTCTACCCAGAATTCTTCACGATTTCTTGCACCATTTGTTCATAGTTTAATTAGATTAGCAAGCAAATTATTGTCAATTACACAGTTCTGACAAAAGTAATCGCATAAATAGATACTATCTTGGGACAAGTTCTTTCTGTAGTAGATGATTTTTATTCTCCCACAACTCACTCCTACGATATTTTCAGAATTAAAATCCCATGCACTAAGCTGCATCACAGTAATACATCAACTGTCATTTGCTGTTTCTTCTCACATTCAATTTAATTTTTAATGTCTACAATAGAAATTACTGCATAAATTTGGAATAATACCACAGAAACTAATGTTTTTGTCTGAGCCTGTGATATATAGTAGTGGGGAGAGGAATCCTAAACAATATTTGATTAAAATATTGGATGGTTTGATCTGCTGTGGCTAATGCTGAGTAACCCCAGAACATTTGTCTCATAGTTATAAAAAATAAAAATCTGGTGTTACAATGGAAGTTTGCTTTGGCTTATCTTAGTGTCTTAAGAACATTGAATATTCAGCAATTAAAAGTATAGCTTAACATGAAGAATAGCAATGCTGAACTTGAACAAAAATTCTGTTTGCTTTAGGTATATTGGATTTTTATTTACTATTAGGCCAAGTCAGCAATTAGAATCATAGACAAGGATGCCTGGAGGGCCTAGTTGGTTAAGTATCTGCTTTCAGCTCAGGTCATGATCTCAGGGTCCTGGGATCAAATCCTGCATCAGGCTCCCTGCTCCTCCCTCTCCCTCTGTCTGTAGCTTCCTCCTGCTTGTATTCTCTCTCTCTCTCTCTCTCTGTCAAATAAATAAATAAAATCTTTTTTAAAAAAATCGAGTCACAGATAGAATTCAGAATTTATAAAGTCCCCATGAATTTCTATAGGCATGCTAATAAGAAAACATTAGAATTGGTTTTAAATCTTCTTAATCTACTAATGATTACTCACTTTGCTAAGCATGCCCCTGAAAGCCAACCATCAGTGATGGCTTCTTTCAAAACAACTAGCTTCTAAGGCTGATGTCAACCCCCTCCTGTCTTAGTAACAAAAATAAATCAAAATTCTGCAACTAGTACAAACCCAGATTTTGTGTGTGTGTTTCAGTTTGCAAAACTATTGACCTATTTGATGTTTGTCAATTCTTTTCTTCCACTGCATTGAGTCTATTGATGAGCCCACTCAAGGCGTTCTTTATGCCTGTTACTGTGTGGTTCAATTCCAGCATTTCTATTGGATTTTTATAGTTTCCACCTCTCTGCTGAAATTACCCATTTGATCATGCATGCTGTCTACCTTCTCCACAAGAATCTTTAAGCTATTAACTATGGTTATTTTAAATTCCATCATATAGTTCCAATATCAGTGGCATGATTGCCTTATCTCTTGAAAGTGTAATGCTTTAGCTTATCTTCTCACGTGTTTCATAATTTTCTTATTGTTGTTGAAAGGTGGACTTCTTACATTGTATAGTAAAAACTGAGGTTAGTAGCTTTATACCTGGGTATCAGTATCCCTTTCTTTCACTGAGACCTTTAGTTAACAGATTTGATTATTCAAATTAAGAGCTGAGCTGGGTTGGGGCATTTTTGTTGCCATGGTTACCCTTAGTGCAACACAGTCTTCAAATTCTTCTAAATAATTCCTTGTGTTCAGAGTAAGAGCTAGTTTTCTAGAGGTTTTGTTTGTTTTGTTTTTTGTTATTATTTACATTTTTTTCTCAACATCTGTTGCACTATTAGCTTTAGGTCTTTCTTTTCACTGCATTTCAGAGATGGTCTGTATCCAGCAAATTCCTTTAAGACTATTTTTTTTTTAAAGACTTTTTTTTTTTACAAGTTTGAAGTTCACAGCAAAATTGAGAGGCATTACGGAGATTTTTCTGTATACTCCCTATCCCCAAGCATGCATAGCCTTTCCTGTTATTAACATCACTCACCAGAATGGCACATTTGTTACTAAGGATGAACTTATATTGTTGCATCATAAACACCTAAAGTCCAGAGTTTGCCTTAGGGCTCACTCTTGGTGTTGTACATTCTGTGAGCTTGGACAAACATATAATTATATGCATCCCTCATTTTAATATCATACAGGGTACTGTCACTGCTCTAAAAGTCTCCTGTACTCCACCAAATCATCCCTCCAACCACCCCTGAAAGATTCGTTTTGTTCTATGCCTGTTGGCTTGGTGGAGGGTCGGGGTAGGGGTGTTCTATGTTCTAACAAAGCTTCAGTTTTAGGCAGACACCATATCTCTGCTGATCTTCCCCCAGGGACAAATGTTTTCTCCTCTTCTTTTCCTGCACCTGCAAGGGCTTTCCACAGTGCCCTCAAGGCAGCATTGTTTGTTGTCCTCTCTGAGCAGATTAAGATTTTTTTGGGTAAGGTGAGTATCCCCTCCCCCGCCCCCACTGGCAGCTGTCATTGCCCCTCCTGTTCTGTATGTGGGAGACTTTCTCAGAATTCTCCCTATTTTTGTGAGCTCCCACTATAGTTTGTAGACAAAAAGCTTGTAGGAGGATGAGGATACTAAAGCAGGAGAGGGAGGTTCTTGTCTCATGGAGTCTAGAATGAATCTCGCGGACAAAGGAGAGTGAGCAAAGCAATACAGTTTTATTAAGCAAAGATACGGAAAAAGCTCTCTGGACTGCGAGGGTTCCTGACCAGGTTGCCAGTGAGGGCTTTTCATCTCTGCCCTTTTATTAGGACTTTACCAGGAAACTGGCTGATGATTAGGTCAGCGATCTGGAACTAGACATGACGCTTATGCATTGTACACAAGTCTTTGTTTCTTGTGACATCTGTGATCTATAGATATATTTTGCTAGGTCTGGTTAATCTTTAGAGTTAACTTCTCCTTTGACCTGATAATTTTTTATTTTCTGTGGTCATTTTTTTATTTTCCGTGGTCATTTGTTATTTTCTGTGGTCGCAGTGTAATTATTAGAGAAACATTTTTAACCCTAGTGGTTGGGATAGGGTGATCTGGTTTTTTTCCCTCATCTTTGTTTTCATTCTATCTTAGTGTCTGCATACCTGAAATACCCTCAGAGCCTAGTCAGGAGCCTCCTATCTCTCCCTACCTGAAGTCCCATTCTTTCCCTATTCGATACCTCTTACATTTGTAACTCCCAGGAGTTTATCTTTCTCACCCGCATGCCCATCACTGTGCCAAACAGCTGACCACGCACAACTGGGTGTCTAGGTGTGTCTTGCACAAGAAAGACAGTGCTCCAATCTTTTCTCCCCCTGCCTATCTCCCCTTACATTTTAGGCTGTGCAACATCAGGACTCCAATGGGTTCAAAGAAAGATTATGAATTTTGTATTTGTTTGACTTTTTTTTTTTAAACTGTAAAACTGGGAACATCACTCTTTGTAGCTCCCTATGTCTCTGAGTGGAAATCAAAAGGAAATCTTAGTTCTCTGAATGTTTAAAATTTTTGTCACCACTTTGAAAATTACTTCTTTTGACTTGCTATAAATAAATAAACAAATCACATAACATTTCAGTTGGAATGCTCAAAAGAGAGCACAGAAAGGTAAATATAGCAACATTATTGAAATAATCATTATCGAGCAAAATTTATCTTCCCTTTTACTTTACATTCTAAAATTACTAAATTTCAGTAATATTTACACATGCCCACAGACACACACATGCACGCAGCGAGAGAGACTGAACACAAAGTACTCTCATTTGCCTAAAGAAAACATAATACACTAATATAGGTTACTTTTGCCTACTCTTAATTTAATAAAGTTTTTCTCCCCAAAGATGCAGAAGTCACTTGAAGGTCTCCTAATTTGTTTTTAACTAGCTGTTAAAAGAAACAATAATAGTCCTTATCATCTGAGTATATAATTGGAAAGTTGAAAGATGGAGCTTGCCCCAAAGCCAAAGTTCATCAATCACTGAGTCACTGGAGGGTCTAATTCCCAGTGAGTGGATTGCTTTCTTCACCCTTCTCTCTCCAAATAAATCCTTATTTAAGATTTTTGAATTTTTAAATTAAGTGCCAGATACTAATATGATTATTTCGACATCTTTCTCTGTAGTTGCCTTTTGGTTTTTTATAGGCCCAAAGCTATGTGCTAAAATTTTTCTCCAAAGACGTGTCTTACACAGAAAGCAAAGCTCAACACTTCGGAGCCAGATCTGTGGAGTTGCTGTGTCCACAGTGCTGCAGGCTAGTTCATCCTAACTTGGTGAGTGGCTCTCACTCTGGCTAGGCAGCAAAATCGATAGAGCAGTGCTTCTCTCCAACTTCATATGCATAACAACAACCATGCTCCTGTCAAAATGCAGATTCCAAACCTGCAGAAGTGGCAGAGCCCAAGATTCTGCATTTCTAAGAAGCTCCCAGTAGATGCTGGTCTGCAGAGTGTAGTCCAAGGTATTTTTATAAAACAATAGACCTCACTTCTAGAGATTAACATACTGAAAGATCATGATGGCAGGCTAATGTTTGTGGTTCTTTTTAAAGCTCCAAATGTGATTCTGTTGCACAGCTAGAGGTAAGAATCACTTACAAGAATATATCTCACCTTTTTGGAACTGTTTGCAAAGGGGTTTGTAGAGTTCAATTTTGATACCTAAATTGCATAATGTATATTTTCTTTATTTAGCAAATCCCATGTTAAATTTTTGGATAAAACAAAAGGCTCTTTCTGGGTTTGGGGGTTTGTTTGTTTGTGTGTTTTTAAAAATTTATTTATCCATTTGAGAGGGAGGGGGTAAAAAACACTTGCACACAGGCGCCCATGCAAGCAGGGGGAGGGGCTCAGGGAGAGAGCCAGCCAGACTCCCTGCTGAGCAGGGAGCTTGATGCAGGGCTCAATCCAGGACCTTGAAATCATAACATCAGCAGAAATCAAGAGTTGGACACTCAACTCTCAGAGCCACCCCGGTGTCCCACAAAAGACCTCTTTTGAAATATGATAAACTATGACATGATCAAAATAATACGTTATTTTAAATTTAGATGTTCACTGTTCATATAGGGATTTTAAGCAGGGCATTTTTATTTTTTTTTAATTTCTTTCATTAAGGGGTGCCTGGGTGGCTCAGTTGGTTAAGCATCTGACTTTGGCTCAGGTCATGATCTCAGGGTCCTAGGAGCTAACTGCCCCCACATTGGGAATCTGTGCTCAGTGGGGCGTCTGTTTCTCCCTCTGCCTCTTTGCCCCTCCCCACCTGTTGTGTGCATGCTCTCTCTCTCTCTCTCAAATAAGTAAAATGTTTAAAAAAATTTTTTTTCTTTCATTAAAATGAAAGTCATTTTAAATGTCTTTTTTGTTTGTGAGGGAAAAAAAATGGTCCTTGAGGTGAGATGATGTAAAGTTCTTGTAGTTTAAAACTCTTGAAGGGTGACTTAATTATTTCTAAACCCTAATCACAAAATCTCTGAATCCACAAAATTTCTACCATCAGGATTTAAGATAGTCTCCTGATAGGAGCCCATCAAAGGGAGATTCTTCTATTAAAAGTTCTGCTCTATCATTCCCCACTGACCAAGAGGGTCTTAATATTTCCCTCAGCTTAACCCAAATTTTAGACAGGTTTCTTTCTGTCTCTAAGCCTCAGACTTCCCTTCTCTCAGAGCATTTATTTTAGGAAACCTGTCACTGTAGATTCTTTCTCTATCTTTTGAGATATAAAACTTTTAAAAAGATTTTGCCAGTTTTACAACTCTGGATTATTTTTCTCAAGGACCTAGAGGCCTTACTTTGGAAAGGTAATCATCAAGCTTCCTTCTATCATCTCTTGAAGGATAGGAGCCTAACCTCTGTGAGTACCTTGCCCCACGATGTAAAGCCACCTCCTATTATGCAGATATGGGAAAGTTTACTTTTCCTTCCAGTAAGATGAAGTAGCAAACATAGCTAGTCTATGATCCCCTCAACCCCATCTCTTAAAATCTATCTTTCCTTTGTTTCAGTGGCGTTGGGCTCAGACTGACCTCTGGCCCCACTATCTTATCATCATAGTCTTGAAGAAAGTCTTGACAGTTGAACTTTGTTCAGTGTAATTTTTTTTATACCATCTTGGTGTAAAACTTCCAAACTGAATTAAAGGAATGACCTGTTTCCTAAACTTTTCTAAGAGAGAAACTGTTTGGCCTTTAATCTCTTTCCCACCACTCTCCCTAATACTATCTCCTGAGAATCTTTCTTGTTTAACTGAATCATTGGTAGGTGTCGCCAAAATGCAGATTCATAACACCTATGTATTAAAACTGGTTGGATACTCTACCTTAGTCGAATGAATCTGTGCCATAGCACTTACTTAAAAGGGCTATGAGCTGTGGACAGCACAGTGGTGGTATTCTCAGACCTCTGAGTGAGCCTTTTAATCATGAATTTCCTTCAGGATTATGGTTGTTCAAAATCCTTTGTGTCAGATTTTCAGATGCTTTTGAATATGCTGTACTCACAAAGATCCTCAGTGGGGTTTAATCTCTCCAAACAAGAGGGAAAAGCCAAACAGTAATTGGCCGGCTAAAATAGATCAGCCACACTTATTTGTGTCGGCCAGTTTTTGTTTTGTGTTTCGTTTTGTTTTGTTAAATGATGATTTTACCTATTAGACTATAAGTCCATGAGGGAAAAGATCATGTCTGTTTGGTTCACCATTATTTATTTATTTATTTATTTATTTATTTATTTATTTATTTGAAAGATTTTATTTATTTACTTGAGAAAGAGAAAGCGAGTAAGAGAGAGCATGAGAGGGGAGAAGGTCAGAGGGAGAAGCAGACTCCTCATAGAGCTGGGAGCCTGATGCGGGACTCGATCCCAAGACTCCAAGATCATGACCTGAGTCGAAGGCAGTCGCTTAACCAACTGAGCCACCCAGGCACCTGGTTCACCATTTTTTAAACCACATCTAGTACAGTGTTAAATGCACAAAGACAAAACAAAATTATAGTGACAATATACAAAATCCAAATTAGGAGAAGCCAGATAACATTTTTTTTAAGTCAGATTTAAATGGAAATATAAACTCCTTAGTGTCTCAAATAAGATCCGGCAATGAGAGCACTATGAATTTGGTGAGAAGGATTCATGACAATTCAATTCCCCAAGATATCTGAAAGGTTCTCTGGTTTACATACTTTTGCCCTATTCTATTGGTTTATCTACTGATAAACCAACCAAACAAGTATAGCATGAAAAAGATTTATAGACTGGGGCACCTCGGTGGCTCAGTTGGTTAAAGTGTCTGTCTTCAGCTCAGGTCATGATCCCAGGGCGCTGGGCCCTCCCATCAGGCTCTCTGCTCAGTGGGGAGCCTGCTTCTCCCTCTCTTTCTGCCACTTTCCCTGCTTGTGCTCTCTCCCTGTGTCAAATAAATAAATAAAACCTTTAAAAAATACTTATTGAAAATAAAACAGGTATAGCCATTTTTATGGTTCATCCTTCTAAATGGCATTTTCTCTGACTTCCACAAGTCTTTTCCCAAGAATGCCCAAACAGTTTGTTTCCCTGTTAGGAAAGGTTAGGAAACAGATCACTCTCTTAATTCAATTTGGAAATTTAATTTCGAGGTAGTATCAAAGCAAAAATTACAATAATACAGCTCTTGTTGGGAAATATGCATCTCATTTGATGCTATGATTTCTTTTGCATTTATCCTCCTTTATCTAACCTTCTGTTTAGAAAACATTTAACAGAAATTACATTTAAATTCTTTGACGTAGCTGAGAACTCTTTTAAGTGTGAGGGCTTTCAAACAGAAAGTAAAGAATATTCCATGGCATTTTGCCTACCAATTTTCTTAGATTCATTGAGTACCAGAAGAGCAGTTCAATTAATTTGCCGATCTTGTTTTTCTTCTGCATTGTTACACATTCAAAGGTGCTTTTTACTTCCAGGTTCTTAAACACACAGACTTATAATTTGTCTGTGATTTGGGGATGCCAGGAAGTTATATTACCCAATAGGCTTATGGGTTACACAGAAAATATATAGGTATCATAATTTAAACCTTTGTTTGAGAACTTCATTAAAATTGACCTCCATGTCTAGTACTATTTCACTAGTGTCACCTGCTTTCCCTTCCTCTAGTATCACTCCCTCTATCATTTTCCATACTCGACAAGGCATTCACCCTACAGTGCTCCTCATTAACTATTACAACACAACTCATCCCCTGGATGCACAGGAAAATTATCTGGGGGAACTTTAAGATGTACAGATGCCTGGGCACTACCCCAGGAGGGTCTGTTCTGATGGTGGTCCTATGCATTTAACAACTTCTTAGATAGACCTAATATGTGATGAGGATTGAGAACCTCTGAACTTCAACCAGTAAAGGTTTTTTATTTGATTTACTTATGGTGTTTAACGAACACTTCTTTTGAAGAAAAAACTTGTATTGCTTAGAAAAGTATCTTTGAGAACATTTCAGAGTTAATATACCTGCCATATGACACCGTGGAAACTGACCTAATGCACTTTGAAAAGTATGATCCTATATTCCATGTATCTGCCTGCCTTAAGGAACTCTTTGTGATCAGAGTTCATCTCTTAATCTCTCTAGATCTCATCTTTGTAATTTGTAAAATGGGAACTTAATTTTAAAAAAAGGTTGTTGTCGTACCAAATGGAAATAATCCTACGTATAAACTGCCAAAAAACACAGTGGGTGAGCAATAAGTTGTATTTAAAGGCAAAGAAATATTTATTCTAAATGCAAGTAAACAATGTGATTTACTTCACAAATAATGCATGCTTGTCATAAACAATAAAAAATTCTCCTTTCATTTCTGTAGTTCAGGATAGTAAACTAGAAAAGCTCCTTCTATGCATATCTCTCCTTGGATAAAAGTATAGAGCTTCAATATAACCAATGTGTTGGGCAACCCCCCTACTCCCTTGAGTAGACACCAACCTCATCCTTCCTAGGTTCCAATACCTCCTTCCAGGCAACAACTTTCAAGAAACGCCCTCTTCACCCTGCTCTGGTTTGATACCATGAGCTGGCACCCTCTCATGCAGATGCTTACTTAAGTCACAGCACCTGCTTCCTGGCAAGCTGCCTTTCCTTGTGGACACCATCCATCACTCCCCTTGGTCCTGACTCCTTGAACATGGGGCCTCCTTTCCAAGAGGGGATCCCACATGAAGATACCACCACCTCTCAGGGACACACTCTTCTCCCCAGTCATGAACTCTATGTTGCTTAGCATTTCCCCATGGCCTTTGTGCTGCAGTATTTGGGAAGGGAGAAGAAAGAGAAAGAGGTTCATTTTTTAATTTTAAATACCATCCATTAGTATGTGTCTGTCACAAAATGACCTACTATATTCATATGCTTACTTACTATTGGAAAATTACGTGTACTAGAAAAATGTTTGCTTTTTAAAAAATTATAAATAGCCAAAATTGAGATTCTTTTCCAGTCTGGTACAGGGATGATAAAACAATCTGTTCCGGATTAATAAAAATTGTCATCTTCATCATAATTATAATGACAAAAACAACTAATAAATGTTGAGAATTACACAAACTAGAAAAATCACCACTTTGAACAACCATAATAATTGATTTCTTTTATTTTGCTCATGTCGTATACCTAAGGAGAGTGTTGATCTGAATTATATCACTTTTTTTGAGATTTAAGAAGCTGATAATATAACTAGTTATTTCCAAACCTGAAATTAAATATTTGGCTCAGGGCAGCACCCAAAGACTAAATTAAATCAGACTCCAAAATACTGAGGAAATTTTATTTCAAAGCTCAAACTTTATGGAAAAAACTTTTAGAGAGAATAGTGTTTCCAAACTGAACTAAAATTCTAGATAATTTGTTTTACAAAAAGCTTTCCATTATACTATACACAGTAGGGAAAGGCACAAAGTAGACACTCCATTGATGAGAACATAAAATGGCATCATCGTGACAATTCAACTTTATGTTGTAAACTTAGAACTTGACCAGGTGATTCATATACCATGTTTTTCGAGTCCAGTTGCTCTTGTTTGTCCTGAATGCATACCAAAACAAACTATTTTAAAACATGAAGCCAACATATCTGCTCTCCTAAATATTTTTTCTTTTCCATCGTCATCACTAATGGGCGTTGCCCTATTCTGCTTCTGTCCACAGGGGTTAGTTCCTGGCTTCTAATTAATTTCCTTAATTCTGAATTCCCCAAAGCCATTCAGTATTGCCCCATCTTCCATCTTCAAAATATTTTGCCAAAGCTCAAGATAGTGCTGAGTAAAGGGCCTGACACTACCAGGAATCGTCTCTTAAAATTCAATGGTGGTTGTAAATGAAATTTTCCCCCTGTTACACATGTACCATGAATGACTGGGTATGATGACACATGCCTATGTTACTAGCTCCTTAAGAGGCAGAAACTGTAAAATTGCTGAACTCAAGGGTATTGGTCTGCAGTGTGCTTACACTAAATTTAGCAACATAATATGCTATGGAGCCATAAAGAGACTTTTCATTCAGCTGGGGAAAAATGCTCAAAAAGATGCTTCAACTCAACCATGGCAACCCAATGCACAATTTTTTAAAGTCCACTTGTTTAAAAATAATATTTTATTTTCAATTTACATTGAATGTTAAATTACTTTGTTCATTGTGTATTGCTTATTTTGAAAATTTATATGCTAGTAATAGCAGGATATGATATTTGAATTGTGTACATTTGTTAATTTATATTGTAATTAATGTTTTATAATACATTTATAATTTCCTATATTTGATTTATACTATATTTTATATTTGTATATTTGTACATCATATTTTATATAATCATATATATTTATATTTGGTATTTGGTTTATTGTGTATACAGGTCTTTGAACTTTATTATGTATTTAGTTTTAGCTGATTTGTATTTGTGTATTCTATTCTATTTTAATCAAATACTGGTATTAATATTGGTATTTGGGTATTACGGAAATAAATACATACATACACACCCTTGACATTCTGTGCCAGTATTGCAATTCAGCAGAGGGATAAATCTTCCAGAATGGAAACAGAGCAAAACTCACATGCTGGTTAAAGACACATGTTTGGGAATGACTATTGGGAAGAAAATTAATATTTCAAACTGATTTTTTCTCCTGGTGCCTTCAGATGGTCTTTAAGTTCCAATGTGGACAAATCCAAGATTTGTTCAAGTACCTGATAATTTCTACAAGCTAGAAATATTACTCACTGCCAGGTTTTATTCACCTTTTGCAACTAAGGTATTATTTATTTACTAAGAGAATAGTGAAAAGATTGCATTTCAAATTTCACTTTTATATGTTGTCAGAAAATATTTGGAGAAATCTTTAAGGAATGGGGCTATATTTGGGTAATAAGAAGAATATCAAGTGGTAACATTCAAGTCTGTCAGAATAATCTATTTCATTTATCAGAAACAATAAAGCACAGAGTTTTCTAAAAAAAGAAAACATTGACTTGGATGTGAAAAAGATAATACAACAAAACATGGGAGTCCATAAAGTGATTGAGCTTAGGTTTGCCAACATTTCTATTTTACTTTAACAATGAAAATGAACTCTGTTACCCCAGAGTACATTTATATCACATCAACATTATTTATTTCTACTATATTGTTAATATCAGTAACAAACACACTCATTTTACAAGGCATTTTTCAGAACATAAACAATGACATTATTCCTGAAAAGTAAATATTTAAAGATAAAAATTTAAGAGAGTGATTTTTGTGATTTATCACTTCATATTACAGTGTATATTCCAACATTTAAATTAAGTTTACAAGCATAATGTTTTAGGAGCTAATTGAATGATTAATTGAATGGGTAGCAAAAAATAAATATCAATAATAAATAATATTAATAATGCCTGACATTCATTGAATGCTTAGGATGTATAAGTATGATCCTATGCACTTTCCATGGATCATTTCATTAAATTGTCACAACCATAAGGTATCGTTATTATCAGCATATTACAGAGGAAGAGAGTAAGACCCAGAGATACTTAAAAGGTTTAAAAATTGTTTTTGATTCAATAGCTTACCATAACTATGAATGAATAACTGTGAGTCAAAATTAATATGGCCCTGTTTTTCAATAAATCATGCTTCTAAAAAAATTAAAATAAGCCAAAACTCAAGACACCATTCATGAAGTTCTGAACATGAAACAAATAGAAGATCTAATTTTTCATTAAAAAAAGAAAAAGAAAATATTCTTTCACTTTGGTAAGATGTGGTACCTATAGTGATCAGGGATTCAGAGCCACCCTAACTCTCTCCTCTACTTTTTATTGCTATTCTTAACATTGTTCTTTTGATACAGCTTTGTACACAAGGTTGAGAGTCAAGCATCTGGAGATTACTGCTCAGATCTTTACCACTCCATAACTGGATCTGTGATCTCCAGTGTAAAGGTCATTGAGGGTATGGGTGAATGGGGAAAGGTAGGAGGAGTGTTCTTTACCTTATGGAGTTTTGTTCTGGGGAATTTCAATTTCTTCGGAAATTTACTTCCATTCCCTGCCAGTGTAGCAGGCATGTTGACAGTGCTCTGATTTCTGGGTAGAGGAATGTGAGTGTCTAATCTTTCTCTATACAGACTTGTGACTAAAGTCTGGTTTTCAGCCACTTGCCTCATGACCTGGAATGGATGTACCCGGGAGAACTTTATGGACGGGAAATTTGATATATTTGATCAAATATTTAAAATGTATAAAAAATACAAAAATTTACTAGAATAGTACTCATATTTAGCAAACATGATTGCTTGATTATATTTTTAGCTCTCTCAAAAAAACTTTTCATTTTTAAATAATTATAGGGTTCCAAGAAAAATTTGTAAAAAAAATTCATGGAGCTCTTGTGTAGTTTTCTCCTAGCTTCCCCTAATATTAACATTTTACATAATCTTTATACAATGACCCAAACCAGGAAATAACATAAGATATAATACCATTTACCATTTGTATTGGTCTGCTTGTGCCGTCATAAAAAAAATACCCACAGGCTGGATGGCTCAAACAATGACATTTATTTTCTTATAGTTCTGGAGTTTGGGAAGTCCAAGATCAAGGTACCAGCAGAGTTGGTATGTAGAAGGGCTCATCCCTCTGGTTTTAGATAGCTATCTTCTCCTTGTGACTCCTGTGTCCTTTGGTGGGTGCAGGTGTGCTTAGGGATGGAGAAAAAGAGGTCAGAGAGAGAAAGCTCTCTGATTTCTCTTGTTATAGAGGCACTAATTCTATTGAGTCAGAGCCCCACTCTTAGGTCCACATGTAACTACTTCCTTACTTCAAATACAGGACTTCAAAATATGAAATTTAGGGGGACACATACATTTAGTCCATTATACCATTAATCTATAAGATTTATTCAAATTTAACCAAATGACCAACCCATGGTAGCAAATTGCCTTTACTCCTTAGTCTCCTCAAATCTGGAGTAATTCTTCAGTCCATGTCATTGCCTTTCATGACCTTGACATTTTTGAAGAGGACTAGCATGTTATTTTATTGAATATGCCTAAATTTGAGTTTGTCTGATATTTCTTCATGATTAGATTATAGTTAGGAAATTCATAGCATGAATACCACAAAATTAATATTGTGCCCTTTTCAGAGCAATATGCCAGGAGGTAGATGATATTCATATGCCTCAGTACTGGTTAACTTCAATCACTTGGTTCGGATGATGTGGGCCAGGTTTCTATAGTATCACATTGTGGCGAGATAGACTGAGACTATGTACAGTGTCTTATTTCTCATTCTACTTTCTACACTGAGACTAGGTAAAATGCCATTTCTCATTATACTTTTATGCACTAATTTCAGCATCCATCAATGAGTCTTGTCTGCAACAGTTATTACTATGATGATTGCCTAAAGTAATTTTGTTTCTTTCACTCCTTCTGAGTTAGAATTTTACTATAAGTGTCCCTTGTCGATGTCATTGATTCAATTGTTCATTTATATCAGTATATGCTAATGATAGTCATTTTATTTTGTGAGTTATAATGAATTACTACATTATTGTAATTCAAATTGTCCCAAATTGGGCCACTGGGAGTCCCTTCAAGTTGATTTCCTGTGCCCTACCAAAGTATTCCCATAATTTAGAAAAATAGACTTTTATTTTTAAAGAACAGTTTTAGGTTTTCATAAATAACTAAGATAGTACAGTGTCACCATATATCCTATGACGTTTTCTCCATTATTAACATCTTAGATTAGTTTGATTCATTTGTTACAGTTAATGAACCAAAACTGATACATTATTTAAGCTTAGTTTATTCAGAGTTACTTAGTTTTATCTAATGTTCTTTTTCTGTTCCATGATCCCAAGAATCTAGGATGATGCGTTATACTTAATTATCATGTTTTTTTAGACCATGTCAGCCGACAGAGCAGAAAAATATATCTGTGAATGCTAATAAGTATATATGCAAATATCAATATGTAACCATCCGCATTTATATCAAGCTAAACATGAGTTCATGCTGATGTCTTCAATACTAATCCATTATCAAATAGATCTCCTTGTTTATCTATACTTTCCACTCCAACAATGAGAAATCTGGCTTCCAATATCTGCCATCCATTTATTCAATTGTTCAATTCTGGTATACGAATAAAGCAGTGTCAGGACTGTTAACCCATTCTACTCTGTGAAACAAGATTACAGTGCTTACATTTAGTTCACTTTGCCTTCAGTATAGACTACTCATTTCCAAAGCACCACTTCGCCTCCCACTTCTTTGAAATTATTTAATACATTCATAATATATTTAGACCCACCTTTCACAATCTATATTCCTTCCTGAGATCCCCTGACCTCCTAAGTGATATAGTTTTTAAATTGCAGTCCTAATTGATTCTTTACGCTGTCAACTTCCTTGAATTTTGACACCACTATTACAGTATCATATGGAATAGTCTCATTGCCCTAAAAACTCCCTATCTTTCTCCTATTCAATCCTCCCTTCTCTCTCCAATCCCCTAGCAATCACTGATCATCATATTGTCTTTATAATTTTGTCCTTTTCAGAATGTCATATAATTGAAATCATAAAGCATGTGGTCCTTTCATACTGATTTCTTACACTTAGAAATATACACTTAAAATTCACCCATGTTTTAGTTATTATCCTATCTTTCTCCAAAGCTCTTTGCTAAATTTTCATGAGTCTATTCTCCTTTAAGATAATAATTTGTAATTATTACATAAGGATTAACAAGAAGTACAGCATTTCTTTGCATGTTTTTTAGCATTAATCAAGTAATATCATACTCTTGCTAAAATCAAGACAACAGATCCAAAGTGAGTCACTTGTGCTAAGCCCCACCTCACCACATGGCAACTTAATACTTATAGTTTTGGCTCTCCCAGAAATGGGATCTAAACCAGTCATTGAGAATTACCTGGTCAGCACTAGTGAGACGATCTGCCTGATAAACTTCTAACATCTCCTAAAAAAGGCGACCTTGCTACAACCAATCCACTCTTTGCTAGTCTAACATCTTTTTTTCTGTTCCCTTCTGCCTACAAATGTCTTTCATTTTGCACAGCTCTTCAGAGCTTCTTTCTATCTCCTAGAGTCTAATTCATAAATCATTGAATGAAGTCAATAAGATCTTTAAAATTAACTCAGTTGAATTTTATTTTTAATAGTTTACATATTCAATAGTATGCTTTTCTCAATCAACATTAAAATATTGTGATTTACCATTTCACATGCAAAGATTTATTTAATAAACTCCATTCTATAATGTTGATTATACATCTTAAAGTTTATTTATTTCACTTTTGATGAAAGTTATTTCCAATTTTTTTCCAATTACATATGCATAAGATTCTTAGAACATCTTTCAAATTTATTTTGAGCACATATTAGAATTTCTTTAGAATATAGATAGATGATAGAAAAAATATTTCTGTGTCTATATCTTTACATAAGTACAGTAGAAAATATATTTGTGGGAATATATACGTGTATATATTTTTCCTTGTGATATTTTTGCTGTTTTGGAATCAAAATTATGATGGCTTTTAAAAAAAGTTAAGGAGTGCTCCCTTTTTCTTTTTTTGTCTACAATCATCTGTGAAAGATTGGTGTTATTTCTTAGTGAATCTGGAAAAAATCTATTGGTAAAGCTTTCTGACCTAGGGTATTTGTGAAAAGTACTCAATTTCTTTAATAGGTATTTCTTTCATAGCTATGTCCTACTAGTTTGGGAGTTTCATATTTTCAGTTTCATACAGATTAAAATATACTCAACTTTTCATTTTGATTTTATCATTGAACCATGGATTACTTAGAAGTGTTTTGTTTAATATCCTGGTAGATGGAAATTTTCTAGTTCTTTTTGTCATTTAAATCTAGTTAACTTCTACTGTAGCTAGAAAGTACTCTGAATAATTTCAATTCTTTGGTATTTATTGAGGGCTATCTTTATTGTCTAGCATATAATATAGATTCATAGTCCATGTGTACTTGAAAAGAATTTTATTTGGTGGCAGCTAAATGCATTGTTCTATAAATATCCATTAGGTCAAGTTTGCTTATTTTTTTTTAGATCTTTTATATCTTCACTGTTTTTTTGTCTGCTTCTTCAATTGGCTAATGAGAGAGGTAAGTTAATGTTTACAAATATAATGTTTATAATTAATAAATGTGTCTTTCTTTTAGTTTTGTCAATTTTTGCTTTGTTTTGAAGATAAGTTATTGGCTTTATGTTATCATCAGCAAAGTCCTTCTTTATCTCTAGTAATTCATCTTGTTTTAAAGCCTAGTGTGATATTAATATAGCTACATTAACCCTATTCAGTTAATGAATGCATGCACATCTTCTTCCATTTTTCTTTTTATTGTCAAGCTTTCTGTATTCTTGGGGCACCTGGCTAGCTCAGTCAGTAGAGCATGGGACTTTTGATCTCAGGGTTGTGAGTTCAAGCTCCACATTGGGTATAGAACTCACTAAAGGAGAAAAAAAGCTTTCTGTATTCTCATATAAAACATGTGCCTCTAGTAAGCAGTATATCGCTTTTTGATTTTTTAATAGTATAGTTTGACAATAGTATTTCCCTTGTAGTATTTAATCCTTTTAACATGTAATATCATTGCTTATATAATTGATTTTATTGCACCATGTTATCTTTCTATTTCTATTTGACCAATCTGTTTAATGCTTCCCTTTTTCACTTCTTGCATTTTTGCATACATATTTCTATTAATTTGTTAGTCATACATATATTCTTTTGCAATCTTACTTTAGTGACTACTCTCAAATATTACAGCCTGAACCTTTGACTTCTTTTTTTTTTTTTTTTTTAAGATTTTATTTATTTATTCGAGAGAGAGGGAAACGGAGAGAGAGTTTGTGAGCATGACTGGGGGAGGAGCAGAGGGTGAGGAGCAGAAGGAGAGAGAGAAGCAGAGTTCCAGCTGAGCAGGGTGCCTAACATGGTGCTCCGTCCTGGAATCCTAGGATCATAACCTGACCAAAGGAAGATGCTTAACAGACTGAGCCACCCAGATGCCCTTGAACCTTTGACTTCTTATAGTCTTATTTGAAAAATAACTTTTAAACTTCTGAAATAATGTTAGAAGCTTAAAATATTTTCCCTAACTTGTTTGCTTAAGCCTTTAAATTTAACCATGAAGTCTATAGGCAACCTGAGGCATGGCCATCCCTTTACATTTAGTCTGTATAAAGGCAGTTTTATTATCCATTTTGTGAAGCCATTCTGTCCATATGATCTGATGAGCTTGTGTGTATCTGCGTGAAACCCACTGAGGTACAGTATATGCTATACCCTCAGAATAGTGTGAAATATGGGTCTTTGAAATGAATAAATTACTTAAGTTAACCTCGAGGTTACTCTGCACAGGAAGCTGAATATATATTTCTGAATCTATTCTGCATTCCAAATTAAATATGGTTATGTTTTTCAATGCATCTAATTATCATTCTGTGATAAAATCAAATAACAATATAAAGACAATGTAGTAATAAAATGCCAACAATAGAGGGGTCACAAAATTAAATACAAACATACCTCCTCTGATTATAAAGTTTCATTGGAAAAATTAAACTCCGAGTATGAAAATTCCTTGCAAACTTAAGTCGAATGTCATTAAAATCCAAAATCAAATTCATTTGCCTTTTGAGTATAAAAAACTCAATAAATCCTATTTCAATTGATCGTTCTTGTTCTGCCTAGTCTTAGCCAGAGGAACTCTTAAATGGAAGTGAACTTCCTTGAGAAGCTGCAGCCTGGGCCATCTTTCGTGAGGATGGATAAGATTCCTTCTGGTCTTGAGAAGGGGAATTAGTTTAATGCCAAGTTTCTGATGTGCCTCACTTTTAGAGAACCCAGAGGGTTTACAGGACATAGAAGATTATCATAGCATTGAAACCACTAGCACCAAATTTAGAAAACAATCAATATATTTACCTGAAAGCAATTACTCCAGCAAAATTATATTCCTGGAAAGTAGTACTTAACATTGCCTAAGGTGATAGCAATAACTTAATGGTGCCTGAAGGAAGGAAATTTGACCTGAGTTTTAACCTCAGTAGGTTTCCAGAGTCTATGTAACTTCAGAGTCCACTCACCAAGATAGTAAATTCAACTGGGAGAAATATAACAAGTACGTTATTTACCCTATCTGCAAGGAAAATCAATCTATGCTTCGTGTCTCTGGTAATTGAGGTTTACTTGGTGCAATGTTTTAAAAATTTGCATTATTGGCAGCTCTCATCAGGCTTTACTAGAGGTGTCTTTCTTTCCCACGCATCATATTCCAACTCCTGCTGACTTGAGTGTGGCATCTCGCTAGGGACAAAGGTGTTTTCATTCCTCTATTGATAGTGCCTCTTGCTGTGCTCATCTTACTAAGGATGGTTTCCACATGTTTCAACAGGAGAGTGACTTTTAGCACACTCCTGAAATAAAACAGCTTTTGATGCTTCTGAAGCCAGTGTCCAAAGAGCATAGGAGGACTGATACCACTGCTGTATGCTCCTGAAGATATTGTCTTTCCTCACCTTTCAAATACCCTAGGCTTTGCATTTCTGCCATATCTTTTTCTGTGGTATTGAGCTATGATGCTAATGAAAGTGTTAATTTTAATCTGCTTCTTAAGCATCCCTTTATCTGATACCAATGGGGCAAGTACTGTTTGCCGGATATGAGCTCTTTCTATTTTTTCCCTTTGCTGTCTTACCTAGATGTTTACTTTTTAATACATTTCTAGATTTTGTCTTTTGGTTCTTTAAGAATGAGAGCTAGGAAGTCATTGAATTCAGGGAAGGGCAAAAGCATTCACTGTCCAAACAAATTGTCCATCTATGGTTTACTAAGTTGAACAATGAATAAAGATACTTAATGGATGTGCTCTCATCAAACTAACAGCTCACCCAGTAGGTCTTGCCCTATTATTGTACTCCAGGTTACATTCTAATATGACTCACTTTTGCTATATCTTTTTTCTGAGTCCAAAATTAAAGATTATAAATTTCTTAAGCATAAGTTCAAATAACAGCATTACTCCTAAAATATCTGTGACACTTTGAAACACACCCAGTAATTCTTTCAGTATTTTATTCTTTTTTCCTCAAGTTTTCTCAAATCTATTCAAATTTTGTATAATCATACCATTTATATGTCCTGATTTTTAAATGATAGCTTCTATATTGCTCTTATTAGGTACTGTCATAATCCCCAAAAAGACTCATCCCACTCTACTCTCTGAGACTACACCTCTTTCTCCCTCAGATTTTATTGAGCACCAAGCATAGCTTCCAAACTAATAATTAAACCGTTGCCATTCTACTGAAAAGCATTTAGTAAAATTAAAACTGGGTAGATAAACTGTCATTTTCCTTTTGACATCAGTCTATATTGTCCTTCAAAATTTATTTTCCCAATTTTACCTTATCAGAATCTCATCTAAAGGAATTTATCTTTCTCCAGTTCAATCAATTTTACCATCCTTTATTTTTTTTTTATCCTTCTGCTACTCCTGTCTGGTAATAAGCACGTTTTTCAAACCCACTCGTTTCTCCTTGATTTCCTGGGTAAACTTCACTCTAGGAAACAGATCATTTCATATGCAAGCCTTATTAATTTTTTTTAACTTAGGATTCATGATCATTTAATTGTGTCGATAACTTAATGTACTTTCTTCACTCTAAGGAGCCCCATTCCTTTTCATTTGTTTATAAATCAGATCTACCCTTCTTTTATGAATAAAGCCATAGGTTGGATTTCTGAAATGCTTGGAGCTTTTATAATTTAACAAATCCCAAACCAACTTGATGTCTTGTGGTGACAAGTGACACTTAAGACTGCGGATAACATACACGTGAATCAGACCTTGGAGACAGTTCAGGGGGAAAAAAAAGAAAGAAAGAAAAAGAATAGGGAAAGGATTTGGGACAGCTAATCTATAGTGCCTGCTGACATCTGACACTTATAAGTTTTGTGTAGACTTGACTAAGTCACATAGTAAAACAGAAAGGAATTTCTGAGATTCTCTTTCTCTCAAAGCAAGCTTTTACTAAGTCCAACAGATGATTTTGCTGTATACCATGATGCTCTCTATAGCTCTTTCTGCTTGGGAAAATGCTGTGCCCGATGTCAGGCTGTAGTTACCCGTGGCCGGATGCCTGGGCAGAGCTAATCAGCCTGCAATTTGATGAGCCTGCTGACTTTGCTGGGGGCTCCAGGTATACAAATCCAAGTGGGGACAAAACTGCCATATACTGCAGAGTCTCGCCAATCAGAATTACACATCTATACTTTCAGAAAAGTATCCCCAAGGCCAAAATCTCCTGCCCTGGTCATGCCAGAAGCTTCAGTTTTCATATATTTTTATGAACTCTCAATCTCACTCCTTGTCCGTATCTTAAAAGTTCAGCTCATACACCAGATACTGGAGTTCGAAGTGACCAATATACATCAGTTCTCTTCCATATCTGAGTTCTGAATAAACTGATACATCAAATAAATGAATGGAGAAATGGGAGATCAAAATATCACTTTTATTTTATTGATAAAATTTAGGGGTTAAAAGATGCAGCTTGTAACTGTAGGTATGACTTCCTAATCCTGACTGCCAAAGTTAAATACTTATCTGCCAGTCACAGGAGGTGATGGGAAACATAGCCTTCTCTTTCAAAAGCAAGTTCCTTTTACATCACAGCAGGAAGCAGCAGAACACACATTACAGAGCTGTTTTTGTTTGGCTCATTAGAAAAAGAAGGGGTTAGTAAAGAAGAATCCTTAATTAGTTCCTTATCTTAACTCACCATCTGCCATAACTTTCAGTGACCTGGGTCAAAACCTTATAAAACCTAAGGTTTGATGTTCATTTCGCCCACACATGTGGTAAAACAGTTACACTCTATAACATAGCTATTCCAAACTGCCAAGGTCAAAAAGCTTGCCGAGAACATTGTTTCCAGTGCTTAAAGCCTCCTATTGTGACTGCCAGAAACCCCATCACTACATGTTATCTTTCCTGCCCAGAACTGCACTTCCTACCACCTCCTCAAGCAGCAGATAGTGATATTTGAGAAGGACAATACGTAACAGTTCTCTTTCCTACCCCAATCCCTCATGTTCTGAAGAAATTAAAAGATAAAACGAGATAAAGGCAAATGGAAGGCAGACTATCACCTTTATCCTTGACGAAGCTGATTTTGAAGATTAGGCTGAGGAGGGAATCAACAATGTGCTTCCTAATATTGAGATTCAGAATGAGGTCAGCCTGTCCACTCGGGCAGACCCAGCTGAATACAGAGGGCAGACCCCTAAGGGCTCCATCCACATGGCCAACAGATTGGGGCATGCATTCCCTTGTCAGGTCAGCTCCCAAGAAAATCAGGAGGAATTGAACTGACATGTGCCATTTAGTCTGCCCAAATTTATCAATCAAATCATCCCTGCCCGCCAAAAAAAGTGAATGAAGGGGAAAGGGAGAAACCAGAAGTGTTTAGGAAAAAAAAAAAATCTCTTGATAGTCAGACTTAGGAAAGATAGATTCGCTAGCCACAAGAATCCATTTCATTCAAAATTTTGAATTAATTGCCATGAAATGTTTTATACTATTGTCTTATAAAAGTTTCTGGAAGCAAATACCATTTAGTGGTGAAGTACACAGAGTGGGTAAGCAAAAAGGAAATAGAGACACATTGCCTGAACTTAATCCCTGGCTCACTGTGAGACCTTGGTCAGTCCTGTGACTGGGCAACTAAAAATTGAGACTAGCAATACTCTCTATTCTGTTAGGCTTGTGCAGATTAAATGAATTAATGTGAAATGCAAGCTGTTATCTGTGTACTTTCTCTGAACTCATTTATTTCTGTTGTTTTTGGTTTTTATTTGCCAAAGTATTTTATGTGCCAAAAATTTATATGATCATTTTTTTCCAAAAAACTTTGCTATTTTTTTAAATTTTTCTTTTTGATTTTTATTTATTTATTTGAGAGAGACAGAGATGGTGATAGAGAGTACAGTGGGGGAGGAGAGGGAGAAGCAGGCTCCCTGATGAGCTGGAAGCCTATCCCAAGACCCAGGGATCATGATCTGAGCTGAAGGCAGATGCTTAACCAACTGAGCTACACAGGCACCCCTAAATTTTTCGTATGACTTGCCTTTTATCATTATTTACTTCTACTTTTGAAGATTTTATTTATTTATTTGACACAGAGAAAGAGCACAAGCAGGGAGAGCAGCAGGCAGAGAGAGAGGGAGAAGCAGACTCCCCACCGAGCAGGGAGCCTGATGCCGGGCTGGATCCCAGAACCCTGGGATCATGACCTGAGCTGAAGGCAGACACTTAACCAACTTAGCCACCCAGATGCCCCTTCACTTCTATTTCTATGTGGTTTTTTTTGTTTATCTTTCTTAAACTTATATGTTGAGTGCTCATGTCAATAACTTTCAACTTTTCAAAGTTATTATTTTAAATAGCTGCATTTAAGGTCATAAATTTTCCTCTAAACTACTATTTAGATTCACCCTGAAAGGTTTTTTTCACCCTGAAAGTTTTAATGTATTATATTTTCATTGCTGTTCAGTTTAAAGTATGTCCTAATTTCTACTTCTTATAAATATGATTTTTAATTTCTAAACATATGAAGTTATTTTACATTTTGGTTTCTTGCTTTCTTTAACTCATTTCTAATTTTACTACTGAGCTCAGAGAGGGAAGTACCATTCACATTGTATTCTATTCTGTAAAATAAAATATTCATTTCTAAAAGAATGTTATTTTTTCTATTGTAGGTATTTTTATCTATCAATAAGAGTTATCACTGATCTCAGGAGATTTATGAATAGATCTATAAATATAGAGAGTTTATAGTCTTACAGTCTTAAATGTGAGTACATCAAAGCTATACTGCTTATACTGCATATATTTTACCCAAAATAACTAGATTTGCAGACAAAGCCATATGGCTTAAAAATGTAGAACAGCCTAGGAACATATTTCAAAAACAGATATTGGATTGAATTTTGTAGCACCTGTTTTAAAATAAAAACAAAATAAAGTACTTGCTATCCACAGGTAACAGGGCTATTTCAACTTGCTATTAGTGTATTTCCACTTATTTCCTCAACTCTTCATCTTGGAGGGCTTAATAAAAACAGATCTTTAATAAGTATTGAGTATAAAGAAATTTTAAAATATTTCTATTGCTAATATGTGCAACCAATGAGCATATGAGAAGTAAACTTAATTTTAAATTCTTGTGAGAAATGTAAATAGAATATAAAAATGGAAAAGTTAGAGTTTTCATGTTAATCATACTATCCTTATAGAAGTATACTATTTTCCTTTTTTATAAAATAAAATTAAACTCACCTTCATCAAAAGTAATTTTAAGAACAAAAGTACATAAATTATCACTAATCATGTATGCTGCTAAGTTAAAGCTAATGAGTTTTAATGATTTATGTTTTTAATTCCAGTTTCTTGCCTAAGAGAATATAACATGATTTCACAAAATTATAGTGGAAAAAATGTATTTCTCCAGAAACTTTTACACCATTTCAAGCATGATCTTTTTTTTTTTTTTAGAATTACTTCAGGTTGTATATTCATGAGAAAACTTCAATGAGGGGGAGAAGAACTTTTCTCATTTTCTCATGACATGATATTTACATGTTAATTTAGCAGAAAGATAAGATAAAACACATTAAATATGTAAAATGCATATAGAAACTCACATTTCCTTGGAACTCAATCTGTAAAACCCATTCATACAGTCTCACTTTATTTGTTCTGTTTTCTTATTAAAGGGGTATATGGGACCTAGCAGAGCATTTACCTCTGCACTTCCCGGTTTCCCTAGCACACCATTGCATGCGTTGAGTTTTGCAAACGTCCCTATCATCAGTGCCTCAGTTGGTCTTTTTTCTATCATATTTGCCCATTGTGGTTCTCAGATCCATGTGAATCCCTGCTTGCTTAGCTTGTAATTTCTTTTCTTCTAAACTTTCAGGAAATTACCTGAAGCACCATTTGTTCCCAGGCCCTCTTTTATATGTGAAAGGTGGCTATAATTCCTGGTAGTTGTCATCTTTTCTAAATTATCCTCCTTGATGTCTTTGTCTTAGGAAAGAAATAATTTGTGACCCCCTTCAATATTCCATGAGCTACTCTTGTTCACATAGATCTTAAAAGCAGCCCATGTCTATCATTTATTTGCACAATGCTGTCTGGTACAATTTATCTAGAGATAAGTGTGTATCTTCCCTGTATGTACAATCCAACCAATGTTCATATTGTGGTGCTCAAAGGGCAATGGATGAGGACCCCAGCCAGCACTCTTCTGCTTTTCAGGAAGCAGGGCTCCTCTGCAGCAAGTGGCCGAGACTCTGGAAATCCAGAATGATTTTGAGTACTGACATCACAGTCCTACTCTCACTCAGTCTCTGCTTTGAAATTCCCAATGCCTCGGAATCTATACTTGTAAAATGAAGACAAAATGGTCTTATACCAGAGCAGCATTTAGTTAATAAACAGTAAGCATTCTAGATATTTCAAACAAGATAAGCTTTAATTTAGTAAATGATGTATTTAACAAAAGTACTGGCATGTCTACTTCTCAGGTACGCTGCTAAGCTTTCAGAGAATCTGGATGTCACTACTGCCACTGATACTAGGAACTGCACAAAAACACTGCTTTGTTACAGGTGAGGCCGATTCTCAGGAAGAGCCCATGGGCCATGTGTCTTCCCACTTCTGATGACAGAGAATAATGTTGGTTTTTTTTCCTTCTCTTTTCTCTTCCTTTATCTATTGGTGAACATTTGAATTGTTTCCAGTTTTTTGTCAATTATGAATCGAGCTGCTGTAAATATTCATATATAGGTTTTTGTGTGTATGTAAGTTTTTATTATTCTAAATAGTCAGATGTGGATTTCTGGATCATGAAGTAAATGTATGTTTAATTTTCTGAAAAACATGAAAACTCTTTCCCAAGTAGCTGTACCATTTTGCATCCTCACTAGCAATGTATGAGAGTTCCAAGTGCTCCATATTCTCATTAGTATACTGGTATTGCTGGTATTTTTGTTTTTAATTTTAGCCATTCTAATAGGTATGTTAGAGAAAACTTTTTTTCATGGCAACTTCCCAAATATTTTGGAGCATATTCTCTTTTTAACTTTAAATTATAATGTCTTACAATGATGGTTTATTTTCTAATTTATTTTTATTACAATTCATACAATTAAATACTTTATAAAATCAAATTAATGCCTATTTTTTTCAGTTGAAGGGAGAAGATAGCTTAAGAACACTGTAACTATCTCATAGCATGGAAATGACTTTATCAATCTTTAGGAAATAACTAGAATTTACTCTTATGAGATTATCTTGGAATCACATTCAATTTGAGATTTAATATTAATTGTATGTTTTATTGATTGATTGATTTAATTTGAGAGAGAGAGAACACAGAGAGAAAGGGAGAAGGAGAAGCAGACTCCCTGCAGAGCGGGGAGCCCAACACGGGGCTTGATTCCATGACCCTGGGTTTATGACCTGAGCTGAAGGCAGCCGCTTAACTGACTGAGCCACCCAGGTACTCTGGCATGTTTTCCTTTTAAAAAAGCAAACTGACAAATACAAACTATCTTCTAAGTTTGCAATGACATGTCACCATGGACTTAGATAAAAGAAAAGAAATCTAAATATTCAAAACCATAACAAATTCAATTTCCTTCAAATTCTAGACATGTAACATTGTAGAGATAATCTTACAGATGAGTGTATAATTTAATGATAGTAAATAGTTCTTAAATCTTTTTCTTTGCTTTCAAAAGCACCTTTTATAAAGAATAATTGAGAAGCAAAAATAAAATGAAATGAAATTAAGCAATAGACACATTGACAAAATCATAGATCTTAACTGTATCAAAATAACTACTAAGACTCATATTCCACACAGGAGTTGGATGGATTCGAAACTCAAATTGGTTGCAAAAAGGTATTGATGCTGTATGCTGATAAAGGTCTCATCTAGTAAAGCTTCACATGTGTAAAAAGATAAAGCTGTGATCTGAAAAGAGATGAAGTGAAGGGCAATCAATACTCATTCTTCTGTTGTGGATTTTGAGAGAAATACAGAACTAATTGAGCTTGTGGCACTAAAATTCTCAACTGTACTTACTCAATGAAAATCCAGTCAAGAGATCCAAACAGGGTGCTTTAATATGTCTATTAAGAGAAAATATAAATAAATTCAGAGACAGGTAGACAGTCCACATGTTAAAGAAGCTAATACTGAAGGGATTGCTGCTGTTTGGACCAGGGCTCTCTGGAGATAAGGAAGTCATTTTAAATATCACTGGGCTCCTCACAGTGCAATAAACTGAAGAAAAGAAGAAGAAGGAAGAAGAGGAGAAGGGAGGGAGAGGAGGAGGGGGAGGGAGAGAAAAAAGAAAACCTGCCTATTTATAGACTTTCCTTCACTTTTCCAAACTCAGTTCTTCCTTATGAGTCAGCAGAAAAAAATTCAGAAAAAATTGAGGCAATAAGAGCTGAGACCTGCATTGGATTTTGATTACCAGGAAAATGTGACAACGAAGCATAAAAGATGTGTGTTGAGGGGGGAGGGGTGGTACCCATGGTGGTTAAGCACAAAAGTCTGGGGCAAGCCAGACTCATAGGTCAGAATTCTGGCTCTGGCACTCACCACACGCTTGACCCAGGAGGGACCGTGTAACATCACGTAACTGTAAACCTCAGGTTTTTCATGCGAAGTGAAAGTTCCCAAATTAGAAAGCTGAGATGAGGATAAAGTGAGAGAACTGATATGAATTTCTTAGTGTATAGTAAGTGCTCTAGCAATATTAGCAGTTTTTATGGTGACATTTATTTTTCCTACAGATGCGAGACAATCTGCCCAGCTGAGTATTTCCCAGTTCCTTTTATTTCCTTACTGACAGGATTATTGTAGGATTCAAATAAAAAATATAACATATATATCATGCAACCTGGTGAGCATATGTCATGCCAGCACACCTATGCATAGCATACTAACCTGGTACAAATTATGAAGCACCATCTGATCAAAATAAGTTAAAATCAGTAAATGGCTGCCACCTGAATGTTCTGCTCAGTTGTGTTTATTTTGTTTTGGTTTTGGCAAACTCATTACATTCGAATCTAAAACTCTTGAAGTTTGAGATTAGGTTTTATTGTTCATATTGCTGACAATATTTCAAGTTAGTTTTTCTTCAATTATTTTTCTTTTCATAATTTGCTTATCAAATACCTGCTCTCCAGGCGTTCTCTGATATCAGCACCTGGTTTTGGGTGGAAATGATATTATATTTGCCCATAAACCAACACATTTGCAATACACCCAAAATATTCTTATTTTATATAGAAAATGGATATTTAATGGGTAGAGAGAAATGTAATATGAAGATATCTTCGCAATGGCCATGTATCAGGCTTTTTGATGGCTCGTATTAAAGACCCTTCTATAGTAATACATCAGTTCACATTCTTGCATTGCAAGAGCAATATTCCACACTCAAATCAAGCCTGATTTGATAACAGGAAGGTATGTGATTTCTCAAGTTCAAATTCAGATAAATAAGTTATAGGACATTGGACTAAAACTACAAGGATTCGAGGGGCATGCTGTTTAACTTATTTCTGTTTAAAATAAACTGCAGTTAACACTCTTGGTTATTATTACATACTACATATTATATATTATATAATTATTATAAATCTAACTTGGTTATTATCAAAAAGATCAATCATATTTTAGGAGCATTTGGCAATATGATTGCATTTTATTAAAATACATGTAACAACAATGTAACTTATGATATTATCATCTAGAAAATTACTATTTCGAGATGGTTTAGTCACCATATTTGTGTAATTATTTCATATCTTATTTTTCTCTCCATATTTCCAGAAGATGTGGAACCAGATTCTGTTACTTCATTTCTATTATAGTGCCTCTCCTCACAGAATGCTTCACTTGTACTTCAAATTGGCATTCCCCATCACTGGTTGCTACATATAAGCAATTAAAGGTTATATTTTTTATAGTAAAAGATGACTTTATGGCCTTAAACTAAATAATGGCCTAATCTTACCCTGCCAATCATCTTAACTACCTTTTTACCTCCTTTCTAGCCCCCATCCCCAATGCAAGTTTCTAAGAAAGGTATTTGCAAGAAAGAATTGCTGAATAGGACTCACAGCACCACATTAGAAAGCTACTCAAGTGTTGGAAGCTTCAATGCCTACTACTATGCAATGCATATTACTATGTGACGCATATAAGGTTGGGGTATAGGTGGTTCGTGGATAAGTAGGGCTTTCTATATACTACTTTACTCGAATTTAAATCTTGGACCCATCAGTCTCAGGCTTACTTGTGAGGGAAAAGAGATATATATAGACCATGGATATGCATAGAAATTTCTTGATAAACTATCTCCCTGGAAGAGGTTGAGATAGAAGTAAGGAGGGCCATGATCCATGGTCTTTACTGATGGCACCCCTTATCTAAGTATGCTCATTACGTGGATGAAGAGTGACCAAAAAAGAAAAACATTTGGGTACTGCTCTTTGAGCACAGTAATTCTACCTACTTAAAGTCATAGTTTTATCAGTATTTGGCATTCTGACCAATGAAACTGAGAATGTGTGTTCTCTTGGAAGTGATTTAAGAAGGAAAATGTGGAAGTATTTTGGAGACGGGAGCAGGAAGTCTCTTTCTTCTTTGTGAACATATCAGGAATATTGTCATTATTTTGGAATTAAGGATAATGTTTTTCTTGCCTCTATATTTTTAAAATTATTTAAAAGAAGATATGTTTTTTTCTCAAGAGAAATTAAATAACTAACAACATTTTTTAAAAGGCATATACTACAAGCCCAAATCTTAGCATGTTAGGTGTTTCTCATACTGAGGAATGGGCCTGATGTGGCCCAAACAGTTCTGGAACTTCTGAAGCATTTGCAGAGCAAAAGGGATCAGGAAGATATAAGCCTCTGCTATAATAGGAGTTTTGTGGCAGAGTTGGGTGTTTTCCGTTACATAATAACTCCTATAATGGAACAGATAAATAGTGTTGAGATTTCCAATATGATCACATCCGATTCAGGTTAATTTAGTCTCAAACTCCTCAACTATAATGTATCATTGACATTTAAATATCCCAATTAATCTCAGAATCTTCACATTTCTTACAAAAGGCTCAGATTTGGAAAATAGAGTCCTACCTGAGAAAGGTGCTATAAAGAACTCACATTCGTGGATCCCACATGGGTGTATGGTTAAAGTCCTATTCACTCCATGAGTTCTTAATATATAGTTGACACTAAATATTATTCTACCATTTGATTCAGCAGTTCATCATAAGCCCAAACTTAAAATGCCCATAAAATAGATGAAGGACTCAGAGGACTAAAAATACAGCCTTGGAAAACTGAATGAAACTGAATGAAAATTACTTTCTGCTGAACAAAGTATTAAAGAAAGCAACAATATAGTACTTACTAGTAAAAGCAGTTAAGGTTCTTTACCTTTGGCAATTGGAAAATGTCTAAGAATGTGTAGACAAAACTTGAGAACAACAAGTAGTGGCTGCTTTATGACACTGCTCTGTGGGGGAGTTTTAGAAATTGGAAAGTGTAGGATAAGGAGCAATGACATAGGACTAGGGGCAGAGGAGAGGAGATGGCATGTCTGGTGAGATGGAACTGAAAGACTTCTCTCATTTATCCCCGTTAGTTGGTGTGTGCTGAGTATGAGTATGGGAGCGAGCTACTGATGTAGTACAAAGCAGCCAGATAGTGTCTTGAAGGCTTAGAAGTTATGCATGGAGTGAAATTCCAGGAAAATTAGAATTGTCTGTGGCTTGAACAGAGAACAAGGTACCCACATTCTTGAATGCAAAATCCATCATGTGCCAGTTTGTCAGTGGTTAAGGATTACGTTAGCACATTTTAAAGACTGAAGTCACTTAGGAATTCTAGAAATCTATAGGCTATCCTTACAACTATAATAATTGACATAGTATATAACAAGTATATAACGTTTTTCCCATTAAAATTCTAAATATAACTGGTATAAGCAAGTAATTAATCAATCAATAGCAGAGAAAGTTTAGATAAACTATTTTCATGTATGAGATCCTAAGATTAGAAAAAAATATTGCTAGTATAAAAAAAGTTTGATTTTATCATTAAAAATAGATTTAACAAAAAAAAAAAAATAGATTTAACAGGGGCACCTGGGTGGCTCAGTCAGTTAATCATCTCTCTACCTTCAGCTCAGGTCATGATCTCGGAGTTCCCAGATGAAGCAGTTTGCTTCTTCCTCTCCCTCTACCCTTCTCCCCGCTCATGCTCCCTCTCTCTCTCTGTCTCTATCTCTTGCAAATAAATAAATAAAATCTTAAATAAATAAATAAATAAATAGATAGATTTAATAGTAAGTACTAATGAAGATGATGGATTTTTCTCTGATCCCATTTACCTTGACAATTGCTTGAAATATGCTAATGACTTCAGATATTGATATATCATCATTTTGAATAAAAACTTGCTTTAGAAAAAGAACAGTAAAACATACAACAAGCTTATGTTAATAATTTTATGGAAAAAGTTATACTATAAATTTTGTAAAGATAGATCTTATAAATATAATCTTACAGATTGGATTCCCTCAACTGAGACCAAATTCTTGATAATCATTTATACTTAAACTTGAATGCTAATAAAATGCCTAAAGTTCATACCATTAGAGAAGGCCATATGTCACTACTGAGAGCAAGATTGTTCTGAAATTATACGACTATGTTGAATTTAGTATATAACTACAAATCTTTTTTTCTCTTCCATTTTTAATGTGTTTTATGAAGAATAAGGAAAATCAAATGCACTAATAAAGGAGGTAAATAATTTCATTCTCTTAATACTACTCTTAATTGCTTGAGAAATGACTTGAGTCACTCTGACTAAATCTCTAATATTAAAAATCTCAATAACCTTTCTGAAATGTAAATCATGGATTATAAATTCTTTATAAGAATTAAAGATTTCTTTAATAATTTTCTCTCAAACTCTCAATGTCATAATTATGGCTATTTAAAATACAAAATCTATAATAGTTTATACTTTTGATATTTCCCTAATGCATAGTTCAGTGCCTTTCAATAATTCCTTCTTTAGGTTTTTAGGTTCTTCATGCAGAATATCATTAATAAAGATAATTCCTTATAAAAAAAAATAACAAACTCTTCACTTATTTTATGAAACCAGGTTAATGAACTTTACGAAATCAAGGTAAAACATAAATGAATTTTATTGGCCATTTCAATGTCGGCACAATATCTTTGGTCTGTAAATCATATACATTATGGAACCTACACTCCCATATTCCATGGAAATTCTCTTTCATCCTGGTCACCAGCCCTCTCTCACTCTCTGCCCTCTGATGAGCACATGACCAAGGTTCTCATTTCTGTCAGTTTTGATTTTTCAAGCTCAGAATTATTAAGCAATGAGTATGCAGGAAAATCAAAGCCCTAGAGGTATCATGCCACTATATGGTGAAAATAACAAAAAGAGCACTGATAAAAATATTTAAGTAGCCAAACTGGGTTTTGTCTGAATCTGGTTCTTTTCAGTTATAGAAGCCAATGAGTTTTCCTTTTTGTTTAAGTCAATTTCAGCTGATTTTTCAATGACTCACATCCAAAAGAATCCCAATGAATATACTTAAAACATTTGCTAAACCTTTTATAATGGCAGGCACTTTTTTGAAGCATCGAAAGCCAAGTATGAATGATGGAGAATCAGTTCTCTCTAGAACAATGTTTCTTAATGACACTGTCCCAAGCACCCAGGTAATTTGTAATAAGTGTAACATGTTGAAATAATTTATTACTGGGAGTAGTTTTTTTTTTTATTCGTGCGCAATTTTTTTAATACATTAGTGTTAATTCAAAGATATTTATACCATCATTCATTGGACTCATTTTTTATAACCTACACCTGATAATACTCCACATGGATAAACAATCTAAATGAGGAGCATATGTTTGGATTTCTTTATAACATGTGTGGAAGTAACATTTATAATTATGTCTCAATATCCAGAAGCTATACAAAAATTCATAAATTCAACTTGATTAAAAAACTTTTAAATACATGGCAAAAATCTTAAAAATTAAAAGACAAATTGAACAAAAATATTTGCTACTTACATCACAGAAAAAATGCTAATCTCTTTTAAAAGAGTTCTTAAAAATAAAGGAAAAATAACATGGAAGAATGATCAGAAGATATGAGCAATTTATAGAAAATCTATGAAAATTGTCCTTAAATACATGAAAAGGTACTTTATTTCACTAGGACTGCAAATTAAAACTACACTAAGATGCCAGTTCTGACCTATCATAGTAGTAGAAAATTAGAACCTTGAAAACATCATATCGGCCCAGCTTTGGAAATCAGACACTGTTGTAACTGCTGGTGGGAACACGGAATAGTAAAACGGGTGTGTGTGTGTGTGTGTGTGTGTGTGTGTCTACAAATATAAAATGGTATCTACACAAGGTTTTTCATTGCAGCATTATTTTAAATAGCAAATTTTGACAAAACTGAAACAAAAAGAAATAGAAAACTTGAATAGACTGATAACCAACAAAGAAATTAAATCAGTAATCAAAAATCTCCCAACAGACAAAAGTTCAGCAGCAGTTGGCCTCACAGGTGAATGCTATCAAACATTTAAAGAAGAGTTAATACCTATTCTTCTCAATCTATTCAAAAAAATAGAAATGGAAAGAAAATTTCTAAATTCATTCTATGAGACAAGAATTACCATGACTACCAAAACCAGAAAAAGACTCCACTAAAAAAGAGAACTAAAAAAGGCCAATATCCCTGATGAACATGGATGCAAAACTTCTAAACAGAATACTAGCAAATCAAATTCGATAGTACATTAAAAGAATCATTTACCATGATCAAGTGAGATTTATTCCTGGGCTGCAAGGGTGGTTCAATATTCATAAATCAATCAATGTGTTAGAGCACATTAATAAAAGAAAGGATAAGAATCATGAGATCCTTTCAATAGATTCAGAAAAAGAATTGGACAAAGTAAAACATCCATTTATGATAAAAAACCTCAACAAAGTAGAGTTAGAAGGAACATATCTCAACATCATAAAGGCCATATAGGAAAAACCCTCAACTAATATCATCCTCAATGGGGAAAAACTGAGGGCTTTTCTTCTGAGTTTAGAAACAAGACAGGGATGTCCACTCTCACCACTATTATTTAACACACTACTGGAAGTCCTAGCCTCAGCAATCAAAAAACAAAAAAGAAATCATAGGCATCCAAATTGGCAAGGAAAAAGTCAAATTTTCACTATTTGTAAATGACATGATACTCCATAAAGAAAATCCAACCCTCCCCCCCAAAAAATTGCTAGGTCAATACACAATTTCAGTGAAATCACAGGATATAAAAATCAATGTACAGAAATCTGTTGTATTTCTTTACACCAATAATGAAGCAGTAGAAAGGGAAATCAAGGAATCAATCCCATTTATAATTGTAATCAAAAACGATAAAATACCTAGGAATAAACCTAACCAAAGAGGTAAAAGATCTGTACTTTGAAAACTGTACCACACTTGTGAAAGAAACTGAAGAGGACACAAAGAAATGGAAAACTAAAAAAAAAAAAAACAATGCTCATGAATTGGAAGAATAAATATTGTGAAAATATCTATATTACCCAAAGCAATCTACACATTTAATGGAATCCCTATCAAAATACAGCATTTTTCACAAGGCTAGAACAAACAATCCTAAAATTTGTATGGAGTCACAGAAGATCCTGAATAGCCAAAGCAAACTTGAAAAGAAAAACAAAGCTGGAGGTATCACAATTCTAGACTCCAAGCTATAGAGCTGTAGTCATCAAGACAGTACGGTACTGTCATGGAAATAGACACATAGATCAATTAAACAGAATGGAAAACCCAGAAATGAACTCATAGCTATGTGGTCAATTAATCAACAAAGCAGGAAAGAATTCCAATGGGAAAAATGTCTCTTCAACAAATGATGTTGGGAAAACAGGACAGCAACACAAAAGAATAAAACTGGACCAGTTTCTTACCCTATACACAAAAATAAATTCAAAATGGATGAAAGACCTAAATGTGAGATAAGAAACCATCAAAATCCTAGAAGAGAACACGGGCAGTAATCTCTTGGATATTGGCCATACGACCTCTCTCTAGATATCTCCTAAGGCAAAGGAAGAAAAAGCAAAACTAAACTATTGGGATTCATCAAAATAAAATGTGTCTGCACAGTGAAACAATCAACAAAACTAAAAGGCAACCTACAGAATGGGAGAATATATTTGCAAATGACACATCTGATAAAAGGTTAGTATCCAAAAATATATGAAGAACTTATACAAATCAATACCCAAAAAACAAATAATCCGGTTAAAAAATGGGCAGAAGACAAGAATAGACATTTTTCCAAAGAAGACATACAGATGGCTAACACACACATGAAAAGATGCTCAGCATCACTCATAACCATGGAAATACATATCAAAACTGTGAGATATCACCTTACCAGTCAGAATGGTTAGAAATAACACAGGAAACAACAGGTGTAGGCGAGGATGTGGAGAAAGAGGAACCCTCTTACATGGTTGATGGGAAAGCAAACTGGTGCAGCCACTCTGGAAAACACTATGGAGGTTCCTCAAAAGTTAAAAATAGAACTATCCTACAATCTAGAAATTGCACTACTTTGGGTATTTACCCGAAGTATACAAAAATACAAATTTGAATGGATACATGCACCCTAATGTTTTAGCAATGTTATCAACAATAGCCAAATTATGGAAAGATCCCAAGTGCTCATCAACTGATGAATGGATAAAGAAGATGTAGTGTATATACACAATGGAATATTACTCAGCCATAAAAACGAATGAAATCTTGCCACTGGCAAAGAGGTGGATAGAGTTAGAGAGTATTATCTAAGTGAAATAAGTCAGTCAGAGAAAGACAAATATCATATGATTTCATGCATATGTGGAACTTAAGAAACAAAGCAAATGAACATGGGGGGACAAGAAGAGAGACAAACCAAGAAACAGACTCTTAACTATAGAGAAAAAACTCATGGTTACCAGAAGGGAGGTGGGCCGGGGAATGGGTGAAATAGGTGATCGATAATAAGGAGTGAACTTGTGATAAGCACTGGGTATTATATATAAGTGATGAATCATTAACTCCTACACCTGAAATTAAATAATAAATTATAAATAGCAAATTTTGAATAGAAACCAAATGCCCATCCATAGAAGACAGACTAAATAATTTGTGGAATAACCACACAATGAAGTATTCGTCATATAATAAAATATAATTAGCTATGAATTTATTTGGATACATTATTAAGAATGTAGGATACCTGGGGAGCCTCAGTGGCTCAGTTGGTTGAGCCTCTGACTCTTGATTTCAGCTCACGTCATGATCTTAGGGTCATGGGATCAGAACTGAGCTCTGCTCAGCATGGAGTCTGCTTGAGTTTCTTTCCATCTGCTCCTCCCACCGCTCGTGTTCTCCCTTTCACTAAAATAAATAAATCTTAAAAAAAGTGTATGATACTCTTTGTATAAGAATATATAGGAAATTATATATATTTTATTTATAACATAAGTTATATTTATAATTTATAACTAATTATATTATTTTTGTTATAGTTATATAATTATATTATTTATCACTTTAGTTATATTACTTATAATTTATTATATATTTCTACTAAAATTGCATTATATATCTATTATATATGTATATATAATATATAGTATATAATATATATACTATATATGTATATATAATATATAGTATATAATATATATAGTATATACTATATAGTATATACTATATAGTGTATATAGTATAGAATATATTATGCACACATACAGAGAATATGACATCATCAGAACTTGGCCTAGGCCTCTCCGTCTCTTAGCTTTGCTTCCCTTTGTATTGGTAGGGTTGTAGGCTGGCTTTCCACTCATGCTGACCGGGTAGGTATATGCTGTCAACTCGAGTCTTACTCCTATCCTCTTTCAATTCAATAACTAAAGATAGTTTTCTGTCTGCTCTAACTGTTCCCCCTTGAATCAGCTACTAATTCTGAAGAAAATGTTGTGGCTGGGGGCATGCAAGCCTGATTTATCAGGCTCACATTTTCCAAATATAAGAGAGGAGTGCCATCATAGCTCCTAGTCTACCTGAACTGAAAGAACAGAGAATGTTTCCTGAAACAAAATTAGAATTTTCTTAACATAAAGTGGGAATGAGCGCTGGTCAAGCAAAACCAGAAGCTGTCAAGTACCAACACCACAACCATTTCTGAACTCCTGAATTGTACACTTTCTTTTATTTTCCTCACACTTTGTGATTTCAAATAAGCTACATGAACAATTTCTGGAGATTTTAATTTTCTCTTCTATGCAATGTTATATACATAATTTTTATAGAATGACCTATCTTTGATTATAATTTTTTTATTTCACATCTGTCTTTATTGAGCTGAGAACATTTGATACTGAGTGTAGTTCATTATAAATAATAAATCTTTTCTGTATTAATTTTTTTCTAATAAGATTTGTGCTCTTCAATTTCTAGTCATATTTCTACAAAGTTAAATTAATATTAAGGGTGAGATACTAACCTCCAAAGCAAAGAGATTCTGGTTCAATGATGATTCATTTTTAATAGAGAACAAAGTTGTCACAGGAATACATTAATTTTCTGGAGCGTAAGGTGCCTTTTGCTCTAGTACAACATATATCCATCACTTTTGCCCTTCATTAGTGAGATAAAATATTTCTTGGTGAACACAAAAGAGCACCATGTTATAAACCATCACATTTCTATGCCATGTAAAATGAACTGAAAATACAAAAATCATTTTGTAAATATGAGTTTTATACTTTTCTTATTAAGGGTTGAAAATGTGCTTACGAATTCATTATGATTTTCAATGACCCATATATATACTAAGTACTGATCCCTTGGATCCTTCTGAATCATTTGTTTTATAGAAGTATATCAAGCAGCTTTTCCTTCAGCATGAAATAATCCTAAAACCTCAAAAGATTACAACACCATTTAGTTTCACTCATGTTACATGAATACTGAGGGTCACTTCAGCTTGGCTGAAATTTGCTGGATTTGGTTGGCTACCATTGAGGTTTACTGTGCATGGCTTTGCTCCATGTGTTTTTTCTTATTCCAGGGCCAACCACTTCCACAACAGACTATTATGATGACAGAGGCAGAAGTAGAAGGTGACTGACAGAAACTTGCAATACTTCCAGCAGCTTTTGATATGGTGTGACATCTGTTATATCTGTTTACATTCCATTAGCCAAAACAAGTCACGTGTCAAAGCCCAACATCATTGGGTCCTGGAATTCTACTTCTCCCATGAGTGGGAGGAGGTATAAGTAAGTGGGTGGTGAATATCTGGTGACTATCATTATCTACCACGGGAGATAACCAAGAAGCTGACTTACTCTACTATGGGTGCAGTAAATAGGCAACTATTCATTCACCTATTAATTTACACACACATTGTTTGAATGCCTACTGTGGATCAGGTCTTTTTAAGTGCTCCCTTGTGACATGAATTGACAAAACTGGAAAGAAATAAAAAAATACAAAATTGTTCCTGTCAAGGTGTTTTTTTTTTTTTTTTTTTTTTTTTTTTTTAGGTCAGGGATTGGCAAACATTTTCCATAAATAACCAGGTATCAAATACTTCCAAGTTTGTGGGTCCCACAGAGTCTCTGTGGTGGCTTCTTCCTTCTTTTTTTCCTAATTTCTCCTTTTTCTTCTTCTTTTAACAATTCTTTAAAGATAGAAGAAAAAAATTTTTAGCTCTCCAACTGCATAAAGATGCACTCTCAGCCAAATCTGGCCCATGTGCCAGCACCTGCTTACAAAAATACAACAGGCAACTCATCTAAAACTATTCACATTAGACAAATGTTATCATTTCAAATAAGATCATATACTCTAGTTTGATTAACCTGTAAATCTATAAGCAAATTCTCTTTTAATTGCAAAAATCCTCCAATAACAGAGAACAATACAGTTGACCCTTCAACAATGTGGGGGTTAGGAGCCCTGACTTGCCACATGGTTGGAAATTCGCATATAACTTTTTACTCTCCCAAAACTTATTTACTAATAGCCTACTGTTGACTAGAAGCCTTACTGGTAACATAAACAGTCTATTAATACATATACTAGATGTTATATATGTATTATATATTGTATTTTTAAATAAAGCAAACTAGACAAAACAAAATGTTATTAAGAAAATCATAAGGAAGAGAAAATGCACTTACAGTATCGTAGTGTATTTATTGAAAAAATCCACATATAAGTGGGTCCATGCAGTGTTGTTCAAGGGTTAACTATATAGAAACTATATATCAAAAAGTACTTATGACAGTTTATGCAACCATGACAAACGCATTTCCCTTAGTTTCTCAGCCTTACTTTTATGGACATATAGTTCAAATATAAGCTTCATGTTCAACTTTTCACACAGAATCTGTACTTCTGAGATGGTTTATCTTGAGCAGGGAATAACGAAGACAATTGGTATAGTGTGTAAGGGCATGAATTGAGTTTAGGTCTTGGTTCTATCCTTTATTAGCTGGGTGGATTATATCTATAACAGCTAATTTATGGCCTTTGTCTGATTATCCTAACATCTGGGTCATCTTGCCATATATTTTTCTTTATGATTTGCATTTCCATGGTTCTTTGTAGGCTGGATAATTTGGGATTGAAATTTGTACATTTTTAATGTTATGACATTCTGATTTTTATTTAAGTCCTAAGGAAGATATTGATTTTTTGATATTTTATGAGGCATTGACTCGGTTAGGTTCAGGCCACAAGTTCCAACTTACTTTCGGTGGGTTCTTATTCCAATGTCAGTTCAATTTTGAAAGCAATTGCAGTGCTATTCAGATCAACCCCACGTTTGCATCACCCACTGGCCAATCCTGGAATGGGTGGAAGTCTACCTGTAGCTCAGTTCTCAAAATCTTCAGTATGCTGTTGAAGGTGAAATTTTGTATGTGAAGTTTGGAGGTGAGCCCAGCAGTTGATATGCAATTTATGGGGTTGCTATTGATGTCCCTGCTCTCTGTGACCTTCTGCAATACTTCCTACATCCCAGAGGCCTCCCTTTTCTCTTCTCTGGCCAGAAACCTAACTTCTTGCTCTTCCAAACACTTCCTGAAACTGTATTCAGTTTTAGGTGGGAGGACAGAGAGAGGAAAAGAAGTAATAGAGATAAGCTTCATGCTATCAGGACAAGTACCTCTCATCAGAGAGGATTTCCCTCCTTCTGACTGTATGGCCCCTCACTGTGGCCACCACCCACCAACCCAATACTGTCTGGAGCAGGAGAAAATGGAAAAAAAAAAAACTAAATAGACCATTTCTCCCACTTTTTCCAACCCTTGTCCTTAGGTCAGAAAGAGTGTTTCTCAGGAAACACTTTTTATCTGCTTTAGATATGCATTTACAGATTTGGGCTTTTAGGCCAGGTTGGGTGATAGGAGGAATAAAAAAAAAAAAAATTGTAAACTTATCATTGGTTTTGTGGAACTTAGAATTCTGAAATTCTAATCTTCTTTTGTAGTCCACCTGCTACTGTGTACTTTTTAGTACCTTTAGATTGTTGCTCTAAGCATTCTGTCCAGGATTTAGATTTGTATCAGTGGAAGAGACTGGGAAGAATGTATGCACTTAGCTTCCCCAGGATCTGCGCTCCACGTTACTCAATAATTTTAAATGAGCATGGATTGTAGTGAAAGGAAGGGTGACAGAGATGAGGAAAGTGAAGAGAAAGTATTAGAAATAATAATACCATTCCAAGCAGGAGGCCACAGAAGAAAATCCCCCGTGTAGTAAGGGAAACACAATGTACTGACACACCACAGTGTTTTCAGTGAAGTGTCCTAATGTATTGGCTGGAAAAGTAGAGCCTCAGAAGCTGAAAGAGTACATTTTAGAACATTAACTGGGCGATGATTCTGGTACAATAAACATTTCTCTTAGTGAAGCTCATTAGAGCTCCAAGACAATCCATTGCTGTCCATAAAATTTGATGTAAAGTCAAAGATAATGTTAGAGGATTTCAGTTATATTCTCTTACTCTATTTGGTATCCCTTATTATAAATAAAACAATAAACATCGTATGTATTACAAGGGCAGAAGAAAAGAAAAAAAAACAGAATAGTAACTTTAAAGAGCCCAAGCCAACTAACTTAAAAAGAACAAATGTTAAATTGATCAATAAATAAGTAACAACAATAATCAAATATTAAAATTTGAGCATTATAAAATTGACCATACTTTCATTGATGCTATCCAATAATGTTAATGCATCTCATTTGAAAGTGGTTCCCTTTTGGTTTAAAAACTTCTCAATAACTGGCACCTTGCTATTGAGAGAGCTAGTAAAATCTGTTTTAGTATTTGTCTATATCAAAGTCTTTCTTGTTCTTGACCTTCTCTTAGTCACTCTACGTGAGTTGGGGCTCATAGGCTAGCAATGTCAGTTACAATGTTCCAGTAGTAAAACAGCTGTGGCCATTTTCCCAAGCAAAATGATTTCCTTCTTGATCCCCATGCAAATCCAGTGAGAATTTTAACAAGAGAAAGAGACCTCAAAGGGCACACAAGAAAGCTAGCCCAGCCTCAGTTTGCATGGACTCTTAAATCCTAATTCATGATATGCCTATGAAAAAGATGCTACTGTTTTAGTCAGATATCCAATGCAAAGATAAATAATAAAAATAAGTAGCTCTTGAAAGAGGATTTGAATCGATATAAACTACTCAAGTTTTATCTAGATCCACAATATATTATGGGGACATTTTGGAGATGGCTTCCTAAGAATTTCTTTCAGACTTTATTTATGATTAGCAGTGAGATGTAAAAACATGTTTCTAGGTGTGAGTGTTTAAAAAACTGGTATCTGTGAGATCCTTAAACACATCAAAGATACACCAAGGATAAGAAAAACTGCCAGATTTCAACACTGATAAACCCAGAGCAGTCTGAAAAATGGCTGGTGGTGTCTGAGGCTCCCTGCGTTCTATGATTCTGGTTGTTCTCTGGCATGCTTCACACAAGGCGATTATCATGGAGCCCAGATGCTGGCTCTGCAGCCGTGCCCAGAGCTGCACCTTTTCTCTGCATCCTCTACTTTGTGCAATGAGTTTGAAAATATTGAGGCCCTACTGAGCATGTTTTTGTTTGTTTGTTTTTATTATTGGTCAATAGTGAAATAAAATGGGCTCTGAAGATAATGAATCAAATTTCACAGGGAAGCAAGGACACTTTTTTTTTCCCCCGAGTTAACATTTTGTCTAAGTACAAGCAAGAGAAAGAACTTGGTGACTATTTAGAATGCAAGTTGAGGTCCCTTCCAAAAGATTGGACAGACTTTAATGATGATGGCATTCCAAAATGTAAACCTAAATGGTAGATGTTAAGAATAAGAATTTTAGCTACACCTCGTCCACTTAAGATCTGCCAGGAGGTGGGTGTTTTGGAGCCAGATGACTTCCATGTGAGAATGGAGAAAAACAATAAGAAGAAATGAAATGGCACAAGACCAGAGATCCCAAGCAGTCAACCAATATCATAACTGGAGGAATCAAGGAAAGATAAGGTATTGTTTAGGGACTTGTTTTACAACTTGTTTCAAGCATGGATTTAACAAATACTATATTGAATTTTTACTATATATTGAATTTTTAATATTATAGCTTGTTTCAAGCATACCAATTTAACAAATGGTAGGTAAATAGATGCCCAGGGGAAGTTTGAGCCTGAACAGTCATGATTCAATAGATTTACTTCCCTGCACATACTTCACAGGACACATGAAATATGGCACACATATGGAGGTGAATTTGATTTGTTAAGTCAATCAGCAATTGTTTACTAATTACACATACTTTTAAAAAGTGGATGACAGGATTGAGGGTTAGGGGAAAGAATAGGAAGTCTGCTTATAATTTTAAACTAACTAACACTGTGATTTGGGAGCTAAGACATATACACAAGAGAGAGTGCATCCTATTAATAGAAAACAAGTACTTCTGTACAAATAAAAATGTAAGTTTCTTATTAAGGGCAATGATCATGTCTTTTTTATGGATATTATGGCTCCAGTGCTAATCCTTATTAGATGACTAATAAATATTCATTGAATAAGGTAAAGCACAAAACAGGCTGAATTAGAGTAAAATTATTTTCGGCTAGTTCTGCAAGGAGTAATGGACATGATTTGGCAAAAAAAAAAAAATGGGAGAGAAATTCATGTGAGAGAAATTGTTGGAAAATAAAAGGCAAATTATGTATAGCATTTAAATTTGCAATGTCTGAAAAATATAGCCTAAGCCACTGACTTTAAATTCAAGACCATAGACAAAGGGAGGTATCATGACTAAAGAGATAAATTGCTAAGGAAGCCACATATAGCCTGAATTCTAACAGGAATGACGGAGGTAGAAAAACTACTTGAATACTCCTGAAAATATTCTAGCACTAGTTGAAGGGGGACTAGTGTAGATTATCAGAAAGGAATACAATGATCAGACAGTTTGTGAGAACTGACTTACATGTAAAAATTGAGAAAAACTAAAAATAAAGAATACTAGACCAGAGATCCCAAGCAGTCGATCAAGATCATAACTAAAGGATGCAAGGAAAGATGTGTTATAAAGACTAGGGAGATAGCTGGGAAAAAAAACACATTGAATTTTAAATATTACAACTTGTTTCAAGCATGGATTTAACAAATACTATAATTTTTCAACATGTATTTATATACTTCTCTTCCAAAGAAATAAAATACAGATGCCTTCGAACCCCTTTTATTCCATTTATTTCTCTCCATCATCAAAGGCAGACACTGAAGTGGGTTCATGTTTACAGTCTGTGTTTTTGTACCTTTATTAAATCTCTGTAATTCCAGAAAATATTGATTATGGCATTCGAGATTTGTCTAAATGTTTCAATTTGCAGTTTGTTTTTTTACACTCAGCATTTTCAGTTACCCATGTAAATATTTGTAAAATAAGTTTCATTCATTCACTCTGGTTTATTCACTGTGATTGATTTATTGACTCTGTTTATGGTATCTTTGGTTCTACAGAAGTTTTCAATTTTAATATAAAATGTTATATATATATATACATATACATATATATATAATGTTATTATAGGGTTTGTACTTTGTGTGTTTTGTCTAAGGATTTCTTTCTTGTCTTGAAGTAATAGTTTTTTTGGTATTTGTTTGTCTATCTTGTTTTGTTGTTTTAAATTTACTCCCAAAATTTGGGAGTTAAACAGAAATTTACTTATAATACATTGTGTGAGTTAGGGGTATAATTTTTTCTTTTTCAGTATGGTTAACCAATTATCCATTTATTAAGCACTCAATATTTTCTCTACTTTTAATGACACCTCTATCATATAGAAAGTTTTCTTATATCTCTAGGTGATTTTTTTCCTCCCACTAATGTATTTGTTATTTTTGCACTACCATAATATTTTGATTTGTATAATATCATAAGTATTGGGAAGATTAGCACTTACTGATATCTATCAAAACCTTGCTGCAATTTTGATTGGATTATGTTGAATTTATGGACTAATTTTGGGAATGTGACATATTTATGGTACTGAGTCTTCCCATTTATGAAAGAATGTATCTCAGCATTTATTTAGTCCTGTCTTCATATTCTATAAAAACTTTTTATGATATCTTACATAAAAGACTCCTTTTATATTTAGCTAGATTTACATGTAGATCATAATTTCAGTTGCTATTTTTAACTGGATATTTTCACAATTTCAATTTCTATTTGGTTTTTACTGGGGAATAGAAGCACCATTGATTTTTTTGCATCCTTATCCTACATGTAGCAAATTGTAGAACTCTCTGAGAAGCTCTGATAGTTTGCATTTTGGTTCTTTCTGGTTATCTGTGTAAGCAATCCTACCATTATGAAAATGTGTTACTTTATAAGAATTATGACATTGACTTTTTTTACTTACTTACTGCATTGGCTAGAATTGGACTGTCCACTATAGTAGCCACCAGCCATGTATGGCTATTTAAATGTAAGTTAGTTGCTTCTTCAATTGCTAAAGCAACATTTTATGTGTTCCATAGCCACATGTGAATCTCTAGTATGGTATGGAATAGAATAAGTTGGGATAACAGATACACCTATATGATTTCTGACTGTATTAATTTTATATTGCTATTAACTAATTATCACAAACTTTGTGGCTTAAAATAGCACAAATTTATTATCTCACAGTTTCTGCAGGTCAGATGTCTGAGCATAGTGTGAGTGGATCCTCTGCTCAGAGTCTTATCAGGTTGATATCGGGTTGTGGGCCAGGGGCAATTTTCACTGAGAGATCGGCATCTTCCAAGTTGACTGATTCTGGCAGCAGTCATTCCTTTTGATTGCAGGAACGAGATCCCGAGTTTTCTAGTAGCTATTGTTGGAACTACTGTCAGCCTCTAGAGGCTACCTCCAGTTCCATCCCATGTGGCCCCACAGGTAGTTCACAACACAGATGGCTGATTTTTTTCTGCCCAGAGTGTATCTCTCTTATTTACTCTTCTGCAACCAGTGAGTGAGAACTATGCTTTTAAAGGAGTATCCTGGTTAGGTAAAGACCACCAAGGATATTGTTTCATTTGCTGAAGAAGTTAACATAATCATGGGAGTGGTATCTTGACATAATGATGGGTTCCACCCACACTCAAAGGAGAAGCTGTTATATAAGACTGACGGTCATTGTGAGTCATTTTAGAATTTTGCCTCCCACACTGACTAAATGAAATGCATCCATTGTTCTAGCAATCAAGACAATTTTTCCCATAGGCTTGGAGTAATTACCAGTATGTGGTTAAGAAAATTCATTTTTAGTCCTAGTTTACTAATATTTTTCATCATTAACAAGTATTGCATTTTACCAGTTAATATTCCTTTTTCTTTATGTATAGCCTATACAGAGGTTAAACCAATATTAACTCATCATCGTAAGTTACCACCTTGAGTATTACTAGTCCTTACTTAAATACCAACACCACTGTTAAGTGAAGTCCATTGTACTAATTATCTAGGGAGTTTCCCTTACCCCTCCACTGACAGTATAACCCAGTTGGTGAAGAAAAATTTTTTCTTTCTTCTGTGAAAGTACACCTTTTCACAGACAATACAGCCTTTCAAGAGTCCTAGTTCATGCAGTGGTCTCACTTCTAACTCCCAACCTTATGTAAACTCAAAGCATCCTTTCTTACCTCCATATGAAAATTAAGCTCTTTGGTTACCAAGACTGGCAAACCAAACCAGAGTATCAGTATTTCATGCTTTAAGCTATTTTTAAGCTTTCTGTTGCCCTTTGGCCCATTTTTCTAACTTTTTTTTTTTTTTTTTTTTGCCAACCAGCTAAGCAATTTAATTTAGATTTTATTTTTTAACTAAATTAGCATTTTAAAATTTAAAAATTAAAAAAAATTAAATTTGAAATTACATTTTATCCATCATTTATCCATATCTTCCTAGCAAGAGTATTTGGGGATTATCTATTCTGCCACATTAACAAGAACTAAAGTCTTTTCTCAGTTACATAAATGTCAGTTATCAGAAGTTGGCTAATCCTCAAAGCAAAATGCATATTAAGGCAACTGGAAATATGAAACTATACTTATTGTAAAAGATGAGACATACAGATGAAAATTAAAAATAATTATTAATTTTTTAAGATTTTATTTATTTATTTGACAGAGAGGAGAGAGATCACAAGTAGGCAGAGAGGCAAGCAGAGAGAGAGGGGGAAGCAGGCTCCCTGCTGAGCAGAGAGCCCGATGCGGGGCTCGATTCCAGGACCCTGAGATCATGACCTGAGCTGAAGGCAGAGGCTTTAACCCACTAAGCCACCGAGGCACCCCAAATAATTATTAATCTTAAGAGTCAATAAATACACACAGGGAAATTAGTAAAAAGTAGACTGAGAGTCAAGAACTAAAGTTTTAGGGAACTTAAAAGCATGTTCAAGAAATAATGTTGAAGGATTAACATAATGGTCAGAGAAATAAGTGTGGTCTTTTGGTGAATGAATACTACAAAGGAGATCCCTAGAATGATGTGACATAGTCTACACATGTCCCTATAGGTAATATGGGAGACTTGCTATGCCAAACTTTTTCCTGGAAAGCAGCATTAAAAATCCCCTTTTCCAGCATGTAATTGAGAATAGTATTTTCTCTCCTAACCCATTTTCTATTCCCCCTAGACATTATGATAAGGTAGGTGGCAAGGGGAGGGTTCATGAGAACTCTTCGTGCGTTCAAATTTGGATATTGTTTTACTTTATTGAATCAGTTAAAAGTTAAAGTTTTCAATAATATTATTAACTAGCACTAAATAATCTCTAGCTTTAATGATAATTTCACCCACTATTTCAATGTATTTGTTGAATTAAATTATTTATTTATTTGCTGCCAGTTAAGTTGCATAGGTTCCATATTTGCACACCAAGATTACCAAGCACTTTTGTGATACCTTGCTATCTATGGCTCTCCAAAAACATTACACTTTATTTGTTTTATAATTTGTAAACAAACAGACAATTTCTCTTTAGGTTGACTTTAAAATAACGGAGGTAACTAAGAATATCACTTTAAATTCTCTGAAGTGTAGCACAAATGAATGTGTAATAAATTATATGTGGATGATGTTTTCATATTTGTATCTATATATACTATAATATACTTATATATACAAATTTCCTTACAGGTCAATTCTAGTGATTGATTTAATTATGATCAAATAATATCAAATTTAACTTCTATTAATGCTTTTTGCTTAAATCTTATTTTTGACTAATATTATTATTGCTACATCCATTTTCTTTTGTTAGCATTTGCCTGGTATTTCATCATTCATCATGTATTTTAAATCTTATAAGCAATAGCTGAATTTTCTTGTTAGTGTAATCTGTCCGATAAGGTCTTCTGAATTGAATCTATTTAAGTGTATTTTAGTTACTTATTTTTCTCATCTTCTATCCTGGTTTCTATTTACCACGACATTTTTATGTTCAGTTTTTTTTTTCTTTATTTTGTTGTATTGATAAAAACATTTTTTTAATTCCTTTTATTTCTTCTTTCCTGGTTGAAAGATGCATGTTGTACTTCTATTCTTTTATGGCTACTCTTAAATTGACAGACATCCATAATTTTGTAATTTCCTAATAAAATCTAAGTTATTTAGGATGTGTCTTTCCAGAAAAGATTAGAGAAATAGGATGACCTATTTTCATTGTTGTTTAGAACTAAGCTTCAAATTTTCTTCATACACATTTAACTTTTTAAAAATAATTAGGAAACATTTAAATGAAAAAAGGGTAGGAAACGTAATAAACATTCATGTTTCTACTGCTCACCTTAATAAATAAAACGTTAAAGATCAAATTGAATCCCTTTTTGTACCCTTTCTCTTTTGTACCCCAAAATTTTCACAGTGCCAATGCTAATTTTTCCCATATACCATATACATTTTTCCCATATACCATATACCATATTCCCATATACCATATACATTCCCAGAAGAAAATTAGCTCTGTATGAGCATGAATTTCGTGTTATTAGTGCACTGCTAAACACCTAGCATTGTGTCCGGCACAATAAATATTTTTGTAACTAATGATTTTATTTGTATGTTTATAAGTTGTGTTCTTAGAAAATTCGAAAGCTTCCAGAACAATACTATATATTATTTTATATATAAGCTTTTTATATATAAACTTTTAAATTTTATATATAAACTTTTAAATTTGTTTATATAAGAGCTTTTATACTTTATACAACTAGTATTTTAATGTATGTGCTCTTCTGCGACTTTCTTTCAGTCATTATTGTTTTTGTGAGAGTCGTCCAACTTTATATATATTATTCCAGATCATAGATTTTCACTGCTGTATAGTATACTATTGTATAAGTATACGATAATTTATCCATTATTCTACTGATGGACAATTAGATTCTTTCACATTTTTCCTGTTATAAATAATGTGGTCTTGCTAAATTAGATTTACCAATGAACATTATTTGTTGTTGGTGGTGGTGGTGTTAAACACTGATACTTTTTTCTTTCTTTCCTCTGGATCAAGAAAAACTCATGTAAGTTAAACTCTTAATCTTTGTATGTTTGAAAGTATTTCTGTTTTATCTTCACTGTTCAATGATAAGAGAATATTGAATTATTGGTCGATAGTTTTTAAGATAATGACCTAGTATTATCTGTGATCTATTATTGTGAATGAAACATTGTTCTCAAGGTACATCGAAACTTCTGTTACAGTATTTCTTCCTTCTTTAATATTAGTTTGTAATATTTTACCTATATGATAATATTCAATTTCACACTATGTGTCTAAGTGTGGATTTTTGTTCATCCTGCTTAGCCTTATGGTACACTTTGTATTTGGAGACTCGTGTCTTTCTTTAGACTAGAAAAATGCATATGCTACGCTTTTGAATAGAGGTTGCTTTTATGCTCTCACTTTCTATCTTCTGAAATCCTGATTATCCCTTCATACTTGTCTCCATATTTCTTACCATGACATGTATTTTTTTTATCTCTATCATTTTGGGGTACATTTTCAATGAACCCTTCATTATAATATTCTAGTTAATAAAATATCTTTTTGACGGGTCTGGTCTAGAATGTATTGCATCAATTTTATCAATCAAGTGTTTGAATTTTTTTAAACATTCAGTTAGTCTTTTTGTTTGCTTTTTTCCCCATGACTTCTAATTTGTTAAACTATATACCTACATTTTTCTTGAGTCCTATCTGCCTAATGTATTTCACAGTTTCTTTTTATTGCTTTATGGATTTATTAATTTCATTATCTCCTTTTTTCTATACTTCTTATGCTCACAAAACTTTATTGAAGTACAATTTACATAAGTAATCAGAGAAAACTTAATGAATTTTGACAAGTGTATATATGTGTCACCATCAGTCTAATCAAGACAACAGTCACACTCGTGAGTCCCACTGTGTCCCTTGACAGATAATCCTCACCCCATACTGCAGTCAGAGAAAAAAATTGCTTTGATTTTTACCATAACAGATCACTCTGGTCTATTCTTTTTTTTTTTTTTTTAAGATTTATTTATTTATTTTAGAGCAGGGGTAGGGCAGAAGAGTGAATGAGCAGAGCATACCACTCTTGTCTATTCTCGATAAAAAAGTGGAATCATGCAATATGTAGTTTTTGTTTCTGGCTTACTTTGCTCAGCAAATTATTTTGACATCCGTCCATGTTGTTGTATGCGTCAGTTGTTTGTTCTTTTTTAATGAACACTAGTATTTTATAATCTGAATTAACTGGGGTGCCTTAGTGGCTCAGTCGGTTAAGTGTCCAACTCTTGATTTTGGCTTAGGTCATGAGCTCAGGGCCATAATATAGAGTCCAGCATGGGGATCTGTGCTCCTTTGTCAGACTCCCAGATCAGCGTGGAGTCTGCTTGAGATTCTCTCTCTCCCTCTTCCTCTGCTCCTCCCCACACTCATGCTCTAAATAAATAAATAAATAAATAAATAAAATCTTAAAAAAATAATACTAATAATATAAATTAGCCACAGTGTGCTTATGCATTCTCCTATATGGGTTGTTTCCAGTTTGGCACAATTATAAATAAATCTGTGAATATTCTGTCTGAGACTTTTGAGCATATATTTTCTTTATCTTGGATAAATATGTAGGAATGGAAATTCTGGGTCATAGGGATATGGATGCTTAATTTCCTTCAGGTTATTTTTCAAGGTAATTGTACCATTTTGTATTCTCATCAGGATTATATGAAGAAATACTTATTTTAAAACCTTTTAACATTGCTTCAAGAATAAGTTACCCTAATTGTTCAATTCGGGACTCTTTTATCACATCTATCACATTTATTTTTCTTCTTATGCTTTAAAACTTTGAATTTTATTTCATCTTGAGTAATAGTTATCTTCCTCATCTAGAGTTTTATAGCCCCTATGTAGCTTCTCTGAGGCCTCATCTTAGAAACAGTTATCATTGTGACTCTCAGACCAAGTCAGGTGTGATTTCACTGATCTATTTACCAACTTTGCTTAGGTCCTGTTTTTGCAGTTGTATCTACTTAGTTTCACTCTTTCAGGGAAAATTTCAAACCTTAGACCTGGGCAACAATTTCAGCTCTTTTCAGTATTCATTACCAGGAGGGATTGAAGAATAGAAGCCACTGCTTCCATCTTTAGCCTGGCTCTCATCACCTGACATGTGTGGCCTATTTTCCATTCCAGTAACCCAGAGAAGAAAAAAAATTCTGAGCCACCTTTTCCTATGTTCCTATGTCCATTCCCAAAAGCCCAGTAGGGATACAGCTTTAGCTTCAGCCATTGGACTCTTTATGCTACATACATAGTTCTTAGAGGTCTATAGCTGCTTTCAATATATGGCTATGCCTTTTAAATGCATTTAAACATATATTTCTATTATTGCTGTTTGTTTGGAGTTGCAAGTGACTGATTAATGTTTGAAATTCCATGATAATCTTGACTGGAATGGCTTGGAAGTTTTCAACTCTATTTATTGAAATTAATGTAATTATATTAATAATGATTAAAAATGTATATAAGGGAAATATGTAATCTACCAAAAATCTATTAAACAGATTTACTTGTGTTTGTCTGGAAAAATCATTCCCTTATCTTTGTTTTTGTTTATGAATCTTTACATCATTTATACAGAATCATAAATGAGAAACACTGATAAGACAGCTTCCTTTAATTTATTTTTATAAACCAATGTAATAGTATGAAAATTGAGAGTGTAAATACATTTTAATTATCATTTCATATGCCAGTGATGTCATTGCACTTATCCTTTTACATTCACTTTCAAAAGAGCCCTTATAGTCGATAATATTCTCACAACAGCTAGCTATGATTATGATATATAGCTTATATAGAGATTGAGCCAATGATTTTGGTGAAACAGCTATGCATGAATCATTTTGTCACTAAGAAGCATGATTAATAAATTGCAGTAAATGGTTTAACCTGGAGATTTCTTAAAATGGTGCAGCTATAGGAGGTAACAATTGAAATAAACATCTGAAAATCCAGAGAGAAAATTAGTTTACATTTTCTATACAAATATTTCAATACAGTCTACTTAACTTTTATTGATTTTTTGCAATATTGATATCATAAGAAAGCCCTTCTAGGTAGTATTATCCATCTCAAGGAGGTGAAGGTGACAAAGATTTATTTCAATGGATTTACATTTTAGAGAACTTGAATTTATTACTTTCATATGTAGTACTACCAGAGACTTCATAACATAAAATCTAATGGAATACTTTTGAGGAAAAAAAAGTCTGAGTCCCAAAACAAAGATAAAGGAAAAAAGACTTTCAAATCCACTAAAAATTTGTAACCCTATTAAGAAAGTTGGGAGGCTTTTAAAAATTTCAGTTGAGTCATTTTGAAAGGAGTTTAAGACCAAAATCAGAAACATTCACCAGAGTCATAGTCCAGTTCTGCTGAAAAAAGAATAGTAGAAATAAATGGGTATCATGTTCTACCAATGAAGTGATACAAATTATTTAAGACCTGTAAAGTAGTAAAGATAATGAGCAAATGAAAAAAGTCTAGAGAACACATGGCTGACATATTGGTCCTCACTAGTCACATGTGAGTACAATCTCAGGTATATCAACTGCAGCTTTAACTCAGGCGTATGCTGATGATGATTCCCTGAAATGAAAGAAATATACAAATGATGGAAAACCTCCTGGAAGGTGCCTTTAAAACTAGCTGAAGTAGAGAAGGAAGCAAGATACTGAGAATTTGGAGAAAGCAAGGGTAAACTTCTGCTGGTGGTGAGTACTCATCAGAGAAAGTACAGGCTATGTTCTTATGTCTTATGCTCAATTCAGCATTGGTGTACATTAGAGACAGAGGGAAATAATAGAATAGAATAGACAGAATAGAAAGTAAGAGGATGAATTTAGAAAGGAGTGCCAAGTGAGGCTTCAAGATAATGGATGCCACAAGGGCAAAATTCTAGTTTCTTTGGGAAGTGGGTATGTTTCCAAAAACACTTAATGGGAGATAATTATGCATTAGCAAACTATCTTTCTTTCTTTCTTTCTTTCTTTCTTTCTTTTTCTTTCTGTTTTCTTCTTAAGTAGTAAATATTACCGTAGGCAAATAGTGGCTCCCCAAAGAAGTCTATGTCCTAATTCCCCAAAACTCAGAATATATTATTGTATAGGGTAAAATGGGCTTTTCAGATGTGATTAAGTTAAGCATTTTAAAATGGGGCAAATTTTCCTGGATTTATCAGGATTGGTTCAATGTCATCACAGGGTCTTTATAAGAGGGAGCCAGGAGGGTCAGACTCAGAGAAGATGTAACAATGAAAGAAAGACAGCCATGAGTCAGGCAAAGCAGATGAGCTCTAAAAGCTGGAGAAGGTGAGGAACAAGTTCTCTCTTAGAGCCTACAGAAAGAATGCAGTCCTGCTGACTCATTTTAGACTACTGCCTTTCAGAATTATAACAGAATAAATTTATGCTGGTCTTAGACATGAAATTGTTGGTCATTTGTTGCAGCAACAATAGGAAACTAACACAAATATGTAGCCATACCTTTTTCCAATTTATTTAATCTCGCAGATCGTACATTCTATAAACCTAAGACAAATTGACCAGCATTGTGATGAGGCTAAAAGCCAGATTTTTCTCTGTCCACCTTCCTTTCTTGCTATTCTTCTTTTATCTTAACTAGAGTTTGGGACATCATCTTTGCTGTAATAACTTCTTTAGTTGCCAAGATTAACTTCTGCTAACTTTGCTATTCGCAGGCCAGCTTTATGATAGTGTTAAATCCTCTATGAAGAAGTAAAACACATAAGATTCTCTGGAGAGATTGGCTTTATCTACACCTGCTCTGCACAGAGAATCGGAATGAGATCCCTACCCAAGACTAAGAACTAAAAGTTGGTTAGAAACAAACTGTTTTTTTAATTTAAATTCAATTGGCCAACTTATTGTGCATCATTAGTTTCAGATATAGTGTTCAATAATGTATCAGTTGCATGTAAGACCCAGTGCTCACCACATCACGTGCTCTCCTTAATGCCCATCACCCAATTACCCCATCTCTCCACCCACCTTTCCTCCAGCAACCCTCAGTTTGTTAACAGTCTCTCGTGGTTTTTCTCCTTCTCTGATGACTTCCCATTCAGTTTTCCCTCCCTTCCCCAATGATCTTCTGCACTGTTTCTTAGATTATGCATATGTGTGAAACCATATGATAATTGTCTTTTTCTGATTGACTTATTTCACTCAGCATAGTACTCTCCAGTTCCATCCACATCAAGGTAAATAGTAGCTATTCATTCTTTCTAATGGCTGAGTAATATTCCATTGTATATATATATATATATATATACCACGTCTTAAAAAAATTGTTTTTATTTTTCTATAGGTTTTAATAATGTTAGGCTCTTAACATCTTGAACATTGACAAAAGTAAAAGATTACATTTTTGAATTTTAGTTTCTGCCTGTATATTTGGTCGTGGGAAAGGCGTTATGATTTTTAACTTTGAATCACTTTATAGAACATCAGTTTAATGTTAAGGTAACTGATGTTATTTAAAAAAAATCTTTGTAAAGGATCTAGAGAACTACAGTGGACCATATATTAGTCTGCTTGGGCTGCCATAGCAAAATACTATACTGGGTGAATTAAACAACATGGTTGGGTTCTAGTGAGGGCTCTTGTCCTGGCTTTCTGACAGCCACGTTCATGTTGTTTTCTCACATGGCAGAGAGAGTGCCTGAGCAAGCTTTCTGGTGTTTCTTATAAAGTCACTAATCCCATTGTGAAAGCCCCATTCTTCATGACCTCCCAAAGATCCCATCTCTAAATACCATCAATTTGGGTGTTAAGAATTCAATATATGAATTTTAGGGGACACAAATATTCATTCCATAATAAACCATATGGCTGGACATTATTTGAATTGGAAATTAGAATAAGAATTTTCAACTTGAGGTACAGAGAGATCTTGTATTTACTTTGATTAATATATTTGACTCAACAATATTAAAGCCTTTTGTGTCAAAAATCTAAACTGTTCAATAATTGGCCTTAGAAAACCCACAAAGGGTCAGTGGTTGATATTGAGTAGAAACTACTGAAGTGGGAGCAGGATGTCCAGTGAAGAGAGCAAATAGTTGGGCAGTGTTGTGGGCAGTCCTTATTCTCCATTTCTCATGTTTCCCTATGTGAGCGAGAAGTTTCTGCTCCCAAGAAGGAAAACAGGAAAAAAGGGAAAAAAAGAGAGAGAGAAAGAAAAAAGAAGCATCCAGTCCATTTCTTACCCACACCTACTGCTCAAAGAGATGATAGATGAGATTAGGAGAAGGGAGGAGGCTATGCCTCTTCATGAGTCTTATGTGAGATCTCTTGCTGAAGTAGCTTATCCTCGGGAATAAGGCTTTCTCTGCTTATGTGTGATAGATCACTAAGGTAGTCTTGCAGGCCTACTATTTTGGTAATTTAAAGATCAAGAAAGCTTTAGTTTGGGCTGTAGATCCAGGCTAAAATTCAACTTCATCAGTCATAAAGCTCACATTTTTATTATCTCAATTTATCCGTTTCTTAGTTCATTCAGGTTGCTACACAAAAATACCATAGATTGGGTAGCTTAAACAACAAACATTTATTTCTCACAGTTCTAGAGTCTGAGAAATTCAAGGTCAAGGTACAGAAAGATTTGGTGTCTGGTAAGAACCTAGATCATAGATTGCCATTTTCTTGCTGTGTACTTGCATGGTGAAAGGGAGGCAGAGAGCTCTCTCGGGTCTCATTTATAAGGGCTCTAATCCCATTCATGAAGGCTCCACCCTCATGATTTAATTATCTCCCAAAGGCCCCTAGTCCTAATTCCATCACGGCGGGTGGGGGAGGTGTTAGGATTTCCACATATAAATTTTGGAGGGACACAAATATTCAATTCATAACAATCTAAATCTTTTTCAGTTTTCTCAATTTATCTAGAAATCATATTGAATGGAACTTTATCACTCTTCAAGTTCGTACCTAAACTGTGTCTATCAAGAGTTTCCGCTTGAAAAGATGATTTATAATTATACCATAAAGCACCAGTTTAACTTGCACTAAACTTTCCTTTACTGGAGCCTGGCTCTTGGTAAGATTAAAAATACTTCATATTTGTTCATTTTGTTCAGTTTTTAAGATGTTTATAATCCTTTTCTCCCTTGAACTTTCCAGACCTTGTTACATAAACAGATTTTTGCCTCATTTTACACATGAGATAATGGAATTTTAGAAAATCTGGAAGTGGCATCATAAGAACCAGGAAATGCTTGAGATGGGAATGGAACCCACCTGTGACTCTGAGTTCATTGTCTATCAACTCATTAACTAGTTAATAAATGAATTCAATGATATTGATTATCAGGCACTGTGCAAAGTCCTAGGGATACACTGATGAGCTAGGTAGACATGATAGCTGCTCTGACAGAGTCTATAGTCTAGAAAGGAAAAGAGACAATAACATTTTAAAAGTCAAAAAAGTTAAAAATGAGCAATCATAGGAAAAGGTCAGAATGTCATGAGATCGTATAGTCAGCCTATACTTTTAGACTTCTATAAGTAATAGAGTTTTAATGTTGAAAATGTATTCAAAGGTGGTCACTTTAAGACATAAAGGATCATAGTAGCTACTATTTCTATCTAACAAAAACTATTACAAAGAAACTCTGATCATTCTTTATTACTTAATTTATTCATAAAACTATTTGCTACAGCGGATACAAAGGTGATTATGACGTGATTTCTGCCCTCAAAGGATTCATAAACTTTTGGAAGAGACAGATATGTAAGTGTAGAAGGGCACGAGAATGTAGCACATTTTGTGATGAATCTTTGTGCCAACAGCTTTGGAAACATGAAGAGTATGGCAAACTATCTGGGAGTGCCCATGGAGATATAACTAAGAAAGTAAATTTTAAGCTGGCTCTTAAAAAATATGCAAAAATTGTTCAAGTAAAAAGATAATGAAATAACCAAAAAGAAAAGACAGAATGTGAAAAGACAAGCTATTGTTAGAGCCATGATATATCTAGGAGATGGGAAATGTTTAACTTGATTTCCCTGCCGAATACTTCAGAAAAATATTTTAAAAGGTCCACATAACCATGGAGATTTATGTAGAGGTGAGATTGCAAAGGTTCTATGATTATAACCTTAATAAGGAGGTAACAGGAAGCCATTAAAAGTCTTTATATGTAAGATTATTATGGAGATATTATAGGATTTTGCACTGTAGGTGGGTTGTAGTAGAAAGACTCATGCAGGGATTAATTAGAAGCTATGGCAACAATGTAGTCAAGAAGCAATGAGAGACTTTATTAAGAAAGTCAAGGGGTATAGACAGTAGTGGCAAAATATAGGAGATATTTCTAGAATTTTCAGCAATTCAGTGTTTTGGACAAAAATAACTCAAAATGACTAATGCCCATTTGCTATATACATTTTAAGTAGAATACATACCCAGGGATACAGTTGTGACTACTGTAATAATTTAATTAAATGTAACCATTGAGTATTTAGTGATACCAGTAACAGATTCCTCCAGAAAGTAAATTGTGTCTGTTCATAGCTCCAAGGGTATATGATTTGGTTGAAATTAATTTGAATTTCAAGGTTTGAAAGATAAGATAGATGGATTTAGGCAATGGAATTATATAGTAAGTATGTTCGAAGTCTAGATACAGACTAAATGCAGGAGTTCTGGAGGAAGCAAGTGTCTAAACAACTTAAACAAATAGAATAACTAGTCTTTGGTTACTCATACTTTAGGGTGACTGGTGTCCCAATTCTAAATTTAAGTATTTTATTTTACTAAGATGAATACGTCTTTTCTTATACAGGATATAGATTTTATTTGTTGTTATTAGACAGGATAACGATTTCACAATACTTATATGTGTAAAAAATGAAGCTCATTGTGTCTCCTTTATACTTCATTTTTTCCAACTAATCAAATAAGGTTTTTTTCTAGTTTTAGAAAAAAAAATGTATTAAGCAGCCAAAGTTAGAAATAATAATTTAAGCACAAAATTGGTAATCATCACTGTCTTATTTCATTTACTCTGTTGATCTCCTGAAGGTTAAGAGCCATTATGTCTTTATATATAAATGTAATACATTTCTGTATATTATTTAAAAATTAAAAAATTGGTTACTAAAGTCACATAAATAATTATTGATAATGCCACAAAATATTGTGACAATAAATTTAATATGTAAAGCCACATCACGCTAAAATAAAATTTAAAAAATAAAAAGCATCTTTTCATTTGAGTCTCTGAAAAGTGCAAAAATATAATCATATAAACAGGGAATTTTACAAATATATGACAATAGCTTTTAGTTTCTTTATTTAAATTCAATTGGCCAACATATAGTATATCATTAGTTTCAGATGTAGTATTCAATGATTCATCAGTTGCATATTACACTCAGGTCTCATCATATCATGTGCCCTCTTTAATGCCCATGAAAACAGCTTTTAGAAATAAATTTTACACTTTCTAAAAAATTAAATTGCAAAGCAGTTGTAAAATCCTAGTGGCAAATTTTCTACAACATAATCCTATGGCAGTCATCACCTGAGTCTATTTCTAAGAGTGTGCTTTTTAAAGTGACTCTTAGTTTAGCTTAGCAAGAATATTAATTGAACCACACATAAATTATCATCAGAAATACCTATCCTATTTTAAGCTCAGGTGAGTTTCAAAGGCAGTGCATGAGAGGGCAGATGAAAATTCGCCTAAAGATTGAGTGCAGCTTCTAGAATCAGGCAGACTCAGGTCCCATAACTGTTCTACCACTTTCCAGCTGCATGGCCTTGAGAATTTAACATTTTGTGTCTCATTTCTTCATTTGTAGAATGGTCCTATTAATAGCAGTTCGTGAGGATGTTATGAAAGTTAATAATATAAAAGAAATACATATATTACTGTAATGTCCAGTATATACTAGATGTTCATTAGCAGTCGTCAGTAATGTTATCCATAGCTTTTTTTTTTAATGACAAAGAGAATAGTGGAGAGGCAAAAGAATAAATGATCATACAAATAGCAGTGAAGGAAAGATAGATCATCCATAAAAGAATCAATTATAATGATAAGAGACTTGTCAAAACCAATAATGGAATACAGAGAATAGTAAAATATTTTTAAACTACTGTGAGAAAATAGCTGTCTACCTAAAATTATGTACTCAGTAAAAGTATCTTTCAAGGACAGGATGAAATAAAGACTTTTAGACCAGTCCATACTAAGGATATTTATGTAGATTTATTGCCAAGGATATTTCAGTAAAGGAAATTCTAAAGATTGCCATTCAGGAAGAAAAGATAATCCCAGAAAGAAGGCTGAGATGGTTAAACATGAAAAACAACAACAAAAATCATTAATCACATAGATAATTCTCCATAAAAAGTCTAGATATAGTAATGATGATGTTGTCTAATTTGTGGGTCAAAATATCAAAAAAAAAGTTTGATTATAAAATAGTGTAAGTGCAGTTGCACACAGTGTCTATTCGCTTGATAATGTATCCTTCATTAGATTTCTTCCTGTCTGTCTTACTTTTCTACTCCCTTACTTTTGTTACTATCACCTACCAGGTAAAATACTTTTGTTCAAAATTCAATACCATTAGTAATTAGAACAACTCAAATCAAAGCCACAATGAAATGCTAATGGATATAATTTAAAAGACAAGATAATAACAAGTATTAACAACAGATAAACAAAATATAGTATATCCATGCAATAGAATATAATTCTGCAAAAAAAAAAAGCAAGGATGTACTGATATATACTATTACATGGATGAACCTTGAAAACATTATGCTAAATGAAGAAGCCAGTCACAAAAGATCATATATTTTAGAATTGTATTTATATGAAATGTCCAGAATAGGAAACTCTATAGAGACAAAATATAGATTAGTGATTGTTTAGGGCTGGAGGCATAGAAGGAACTGTGGAATTATAGTTAATGAGTATCGTTTCTTTTAGGGTGATTAAAATGTTCTAAAACTGATCATAATGATGGCCACACAACTCTGAATATACTCATAACCATTGAATTGTATACTTGAACAGATGACTTGTATCAATGAATTATATCTCAAAAGAAAGCTGACATATATATTTTTAAATTAGTTATTCCACAAAAATGAAAACAAGGCCCCAATGAACTTATGAAAGTTTGCTCAATCACATTGAAAAAATGGAACACATGATAACAATAAAATGATATTTAGCATCAACTAGATCAGCAAAACTTTAGAATTAAGAGTCTGATAATAATGCATTACTGAAAATGGGGATCAAGTAGAATGATCATTCCCAGGGGCTCGGAGAAGAGAAGAATGGAGAGTTAGTGTTTAATGGCTACAGAGTTCCTACTGAGGGATTGTGAAGAAGTTCTGGAGATGGATGATGGTGATGGTGAAGATGGATGATTGTGCTGCCATGTGAATTCCCTTAATGTTACAGAACTGCACACCAAAAAAATGATTAAAATGGTGAATTTTATGTATATAATAAATAATATATTTTAAAAAGAAGAAAAGAGGAAAAGAAAGAAGGAAGGAGAGAGAGACAACAAAAAAAGCACCAAAAAGAAAGAAGAAAATGGGAATCAATGGAAATTCTCGTCCACTGGTGACTACAGTATGTATCAGAAAATAAGTTAAAGGGGCGTCTGGGTGGCTCAGTGGGTTAAAGCCTCTGCCTTCGGCTCAGGTCATGATCTCAGGGTCCTGGATCGAGCCCCATATCAGGCTCTCTGCTCAGCAGGGAGCTTGCTTCCCCCTCTCCCTCTGCCTGCCTCTCTGCTTACTTATGATCTCTCTCTGTCAAATAAATAAAAATAAAATCTTAAAAAAAAAAATCAAAAAGCTGAGAACCAGACTGAGGACCTAAATGTGTTGCAGAAACCTTCCCTTCCTATTCCTGCTTTCTTACCTCAACTCACCTGGGATTGAATCACTGGCTTGTTGAGTATCAGCATGAATGTTTTTCTACCTGTAGCTCCTGGAAAAGGTTTCTTCTCATTCCAATTAAAGGAAGGATCACTGAATTGAAATTAGGGAACCATGGGCTCATCTTTTTCTTTGTTTTGTGAATTTTGCTCTTCTTAAGGAAACATGCTCTGCTCCTTCACTTTCCATCCTCATTTATTAAGCCAATTGTGGAATATTAATGAGGAGAATCTATATTTTAGATGTGTCATGCTAATAACATCATTCTCCATCTATAAACCTCCTTGTCATTATGTTGGCCTGAATTCTGCAAAATCATAGTTGAATAATACTTTTTTGCTTCTTGGATATATGAGTTATATCTAGGACTAAAAAGAAAAGCAATAGCTTTAGTACTGAAATCAAGGAGAATAGCATTGGTTTTTCCATTCTCACTGCAGGAGGACTGACAAAACTTAGCCATAAATTTCTTCCTGGTTCATCAAGAAAAACATAAAGCAACAAATACAACTCTAATTTGACTGTGGAGTTTAGGGAGAAAGAAAGCAATTTGGAGAAAATGTGGTATTTTTCTTCCTATGTTTTCTCATTATTGACACATTCACTATGTTGTAAGAAATGAAGATATTTCTACTTCATATAAGATGCCTTGTGCCCAATACATTTAGAATTAAAGCAAACAAGATATTTAAAGAAAAAATCAGCCACTAAATATCTACTAATGTCTGTCAAATGCATATCTTATTAAAGTCAACAAATTTCCTCCAAGAATTTTAGCCTTTCACCCACAGGTGAAGTCTATATGACAGTACAAATACAGATAAAACTAAAAACTGAGTTTGAAATGGTAAAATAAACAAAATTTAAAAACAATGAACAGCTGGTGTTTGAGTTCTAGCTAAAATTCTACTACTATTTAAAAATGGAATCTTGGAAAGTTTGGTTAAGCTATATAGGTTGCAAAGTGATCTGTCAGAATAGAAGATATCTAATGTTGCTTCCAATTTTAATTTCAGAGTCTTTAAAGTTTTGTCAGGTATCCAAATTGCTGCTTTCCACAATGTTAAAATCTACATCTTAAGAAATAACTGCATGACTGCCTTATGTTTTCAACCTATTATTCGGAACTCTGTAGATAAAACTTCAATCATCAAGCAGATTAGATTATTCTCACTTCTCAAGCAATAAAAAATGCTGCTTTGCATAGAATCCATTATTTCCAGACTTCAAAATCATGCTTATGGTTGGCTGCCCATTAAGACAACATTTTCACTATGAATAATTTAGCTTTTTATTGTCTTCTTTTCAATCTTTCTGATCTAGTCCTTTGTTATAATAAAGGACTAATCAATAAATGAATATTAAAACTGCCTTGTGATTTAAACCTAAAAGAAATTTTAGAAAAGAAGTTGATTTAATGTTTTGTAATATGTTTTTCCCTAGCTAAAGACTGGGAACGAGACTTCACTGATGTCAGTTAAGCCTTCGATAAGATATATAGTCCATAGAGTTATGTTAAGTGTTAAGTTTATAATAATAGCCATCCCTTAGGACTGGAATAAAATTCTCTTCATTTTGTAGTCTCTAGCATTTAGCATCAGGCTAAAAACATGACAGATTCCCTATAAATGTGTTAAGCTGAATTTAACTGAAGGCAACAAGGAAAAGAATAAAGAACTTCAAATTAATTGTGTCAGACACTTTGTAAGTACTTTACAAAAGTTATCCCACAAAGGTCACTGACTATATGTAGATAGTTTCAATAAACACACTGAGGCTGCATCTGCTCAGGCAAAGAGAACTACCATGTCATGGATTTCACTAAAGTATTTCATCCAAGTTGCAGAAATCTGGCTTAAGAAACCAGTGAATTATATAAGATTGATGAATCACAGACCTGTACTCCTGAAACAAATAATACATTATGTGTTAATAAAAAATTAATAATAAAAAGACTATAAAATTATTAGAAAAAAAGAAACCAGTTCTTTCTCAGATTTAAGATTTGGTCTCATATTCACTCCACCACATAATTTGTCTGTAACTCTATGTTTTCCATAAGTACTTTGGATTTCATTAGGCTGTAGAAAAATAAAAATTGTATGTTAATGGAAATTAATATATTCTGTGTACTTGGTTAAGGATTATTTGTAAAGTTGTATAATTCCCAATTTAAAAGAACTTGACTTTGTCTTCTCTGAGTGTTAGTTCATAAAATAAAAGTTCAAAAAAGAATTAAAGGATAGATAGTGAAAAATGAATATGATTTATTCAATCCCAGCAGTATTTTATATACTAGATGAACATACAGCCATGATGAGCCTAGAGATTTAAGTTAAAAATTTATTAAAATGAAGTACTGAATACATTTTTATCTTTACCAAAGTTTTATCAGGTTCTCTTTAGTTCCAAATATATTCTCTTATGGCCTAAAATTTATTGAATTATTCGTGGAATATTTGCTTCAGTGTATTCCAAATGTAAGTAAATGGTATTATTATCAGAAAGCATCAGTGTATTCTGCAGTAACTTTCGAAACAAAAGGCATCCCATATTAACACTTCTGAGAATCTACAACTAATCCACATAATCAACAAATATTTGTGTCATAGCTACTCTGCGCTAAGAATTAAGGTTAAGCTCTAGAGGTAAAACTCCAACTGTCTTTGATAGCCACATTTTAGTAAACTACACTCAAAAACAGAAATATAGACCAAAAAAGGTAAATAAATGTATTAAATTAAAAATGAAAGTTATGTAAACAAATACATAGGATATATTCAATAAAAATTTAAATCAAAACTGTGGAAAAAAGATTGATTGATGATTCAGAAAGACATTGATTAAAAAGGCTTTTCTGAGGAGGAGCCAGTCATGTAAAAATCTAGTGGAAAAGCATTCTAGGCAGAGGGAAAATCAAGAAGACCCCAAGGACTACCTTGATCCTATTTGAAATATGGAAAAACCATTGTTCCTGGTATTTATCAAATGAAGGGAAGGGAGGCTGGAAATGAAGTCAGTGAAGTAGGGAGAAGTCAACTGGGTCAGGCCTTCTAAGCTAAGAGGATGAGGATATATTTTACTTGACTTGAACTGCAATGGGAAACCACTGAAGTAGGGTAAATATAAACTCGTCATCCAAAACGGGACACTTTTGACAGGGAAAAAAGATTCTATTAATAATCATTCCAGAACGATAGAAGCAAACCAGTACTCTTTCCAGCAAAATGGAACATGAGCACCCTTTATTGAATATTTCTAGGTAAAGGAGTGGCATAATATGCTTAATGTTCACAAAATATTAAATGGAACTCTTTGCAGAGATTGGACCAAAGACAAAAGTTTAAACAGGAAGACCAATTAGAAGTTACTGCTTATATTCCACTAACAAATAATTTTGCTTGAACTCAGCTTCATAGTAGCAGAGTTAGTGAGATGTATTCAGATGTGGGATTAGAGTGATTAAGAAATTTTGTTGGATTGGATGTGGCATATAAAAGAAAAAAAGAAAAAAAAAGAATACAGGATGACTCAGTCTTTTCGCCTCAGCAAATGGGTGAATACTAATACCATATATTTACATTGAGTAAACTGAGCAGAAGGAATAATAAGGAGAGGAAACAAGAATTCTCTCAGGACAAATTCATTTTGAGATTAATGTAGTCTTCAAGTTTAGAATGTTTAATCTTAGTGCATTGCTAGACAGATGGTCAATTGAGTCAAACTTCCAAGCCACACTATTAAACAGAATCTATTCATTCAGATTCAACTGCCTCAAGTAACCCATAAGCAAAAGTAGTAATTTTGGAGGTCTATCTTTCAGCAGGAAAAAAACTGGATTAAAAAAAAAAAAGTAAAACTTAAGTATAATGTTTAAAGGCATTCTTCTATTTTGAAGTCCGTGGTTTTCCACATAATCTCAATATCCAGAAAGACAGAAAACTAAAGATATAAATATATGCAGTAAGACAAAAATGCATTAACTTCTATTTGACTTTACTCAGGTATGCTTTCCATAGTTCCTTATCCTACTGTTAAGGAGTTGGTAGATATTGGCACAGCATGTGTTCTAGTACTAAAAAGCAATGGGATTGATATACATGGATATCAAACAAAATTTTTACTCTTGCCCATAGGCAATATATACAATTAGTGTGAAAGGACCAGTATCTTATATAACTGGTCAGCTGTCCATTCTGATTGATTAGTGCCCATGATGTACTAGTAGTTAAAGAATGTTAATGCTACTAGTAGTTAAAGAACAAAATTCTACCTGCCTATATTTTCACTACAAAAGTAAGGTTTATAGAGTTTACCATGACCAAACATTTTTATTTAAAAAATGAAAAAAATTAGAGGGGCCTATAATCTAGCATTTTCTGTAGGAACAAAGGGAATTTTATGCAATAGTCAAACCCGTAGTAAGAACTAAATATAATTAACTTCACATGGTTATATATGACAAACTATAATGAATATAGCGTAAACAAAAGATCATTCTCCATTTCTTCCTCCTAAAAACTGTAGTTGACCTCTAACCATTGTGCATCTCCTTGTTTCAAAACTGGCAAAACTAAAGTTTAATATGCCCAGAGTACCATCACTGAGGGCAAGATTTGGTCAAAAAGCTCAGCAAACTGGCTGGATCTGTGCTTTCTTAGTGATAGTACTATTGGTGGCTATCAGCATTATCTTCATGCTGCATATGTTCATCCACATATATGATTAAGCAATAAGGCATGGCACAGTTGGCACATGACAGGGCCAGAATTCAAACTGTGTCTGTCTCCAAAGTAAAAACTCTTAACCACTAAATCATGCTATTGCTATGGTCATAAACAGGAACTTAAGTGATAGAAAGAAAAAAAGTCACTAGTATTCCATAGTGGCTTTGCTACATCTGAAATATTGATTGAAATTGAGTTAAAATTAGCCATACTTTAAGAAGATGGCTTTTCTCAAATAAGATGTAATGTAATCTACTTTTGTACTTGATAGAATCAAGTTTCTAACCTCAGTAAAATTTAAAGAGCTAAAAGATCCCTAGTCCTATAAAGACGTAGAGTACTTCTGGGTGGTATTTATGATTGCATCAGTATCATGTCAAAATTTTAAAATTAATCAGCCCAATTTCTGTCCACAAAATGCTAAATGACTTATTTATTGCTTTTGTTTAATTGTCTGTTTGGTTCCACTTGTTTGACAAAATTGACCTTTTATTTTGGCATAAGGTAAACAAGTACTAACCAATGAATTATAGGAAATTGGATCCTCTAAGGCATATTTCAGAAACAACAAATTCCTTTTGCTCATGTATAGCCATCTGCAGTGGGACAAATCCAGCAAGTGAGAGGCCATTACCTATGCATGGGTTAATTACATTAAATATAATGCCTTTATGTACCATTGGAAATGTCATTTGAATAAATCACTTTCAGTATCAGAAATGGGTGGCCTGAAATAACAACTCTAAAATTTTCAGGGATAGCACTTAGTTTCCTTATTTTTTTTTTTTAAGATTTTATTTATTTATTAACAGAGAGAGAGAGATCACAAGCAGGCAGAGAGGAGGAAGCAGGCTCCCTGCTGAGCAGAGAGCCCGATGCGGGGCTCGATCCCAGGACCCTGAGATCATGACCTGAGCCAAAGGCAGAGGCTTAACCCACTGAGCCACCCAGGTGCCCGGTTTCCTTATTTTTTGCAACGATTTCAAATTCAAACAGATCATAGCTATAAGATAATACCAGAAAAAATTCACTATTTACCACCAGGACAAGTGTATTGGTCATAAGTATGGTGGATGCTAGATATAGATATGGTGTTACTGCCAGAACCAGGGCGTACAAATATATAGAGAAGTCACAATTCTCCCTTAAAAAGCTCCCACAGAGTATGAGCCAGGTACCTCTGAGGAAGCCATAGAACTTGATGATAGGTGAAAAATGAGTGAATCAAAATTAACATCACCAATACTGGAAAGAAACAACAATATCAAAACCACCAAGTGTTTCTCAGTGGGATGCACTGAGGAGCCAACATAAGGTCAGTGGTATTCTTGCCAAAATTTCATAGCTTGAATTAAATGAGAGACAAACTCAAAGCAAGGGAAATTCTACAAAATAACTGACCTGCACTTTTCAAAAATGTCAAAGTTAAGAAACACAAAGATAAACTAAAGAATTTTTCCCATTTAAATGAGACTACAGAAATATGGTTACTTGAATGTAATAAGTATCCTGGGTTGAATCCTGGACCAAGGAAAAAAGAGCTATAAAGGATATTTTGGGAGAAATTGATGAAACCTGAATAGGGACTATGGCTTAAATATAAAATGACATAAAATAAAATATAAGATAATTTAAGAACATATCTTTGTTCTATACAAAGGAGCCAGGTGTCTTTGACTTACTCTGAAATGTGTTGAAAAAAATATGCTTATGTTTTTATTTTACATAAGTATATATAGTTTTATTTTTACAAAACTGGGATCATATATGTTATTCTTTAACTGGGTGTTTTCACTTGCTATACCTTGGAGATCTTTCTTTTTTTTTTTTAAGATTTATTTTATTTAATTGAGACAGAGAGAGAGAGAGAGAGAGAGAGAGAACATGAGAGGGGAGAGGTCAGAGGGAGAAGCAGGCTCCCCGCAGAGCAGGGAGCCCGATCTTGGAGATCTTTCTATGTAAGGATGTATATTACTATTTCACACCTCTGAATAGTGTCATAGTATTTTATAGGCTTTGATGGGCATTTAAGTAGTTTTGATTTTTTTCAATATTATAAGCAATATGTTATTAACCTCTCTTATACCTGTATTTTTATGAGCCTGTTCCAGCATTTCTGTTGGCACAGTTTCTAAAAGCAGAATTATTAGATCAAAAGATATAAGCACTTTAAATACTGGTAGATGCCATCAAATTGCCCTCAAAAAATCTGAATAATCTACCGTTCCCTTCAACAGTGTGAGTCCTATTTGCCCATAAGTTCTTTACTACTGAACATTAACCCTTTAAGTTTTATCCAACTTCTGTGTATCATTATAGATTTAATTTGGGTTTTACAAATTACTGGTGAAGTTAAACTTTTATTAATGTATGTATTGGTTACCTGTACTTATTTTTTGTAAAATATCTATGTTTATCACTTGTCCATTTATTTATGGTCATTTTCTTGTTGGGTCATTAAAGCTTCCTGTGTACTATGAATATTGGTCGTTTGCTGCATCTAAACTGAAGAAGTACATTCTTCCACCCTGTGCTTACCTTTGTTTGTGGTGTCTATTAAGAATTTTAAGTTTCATGCAGTGAATTCTTCTAATCTTTTCTCCACATATTCTATGTTTGGCATCTTGCTTAGGAAGTTTTCTCTATTCCTACATTCTAAAAATACCCTTCTACAGCTTCTTCTATTACTTTTTAAAAATATTTAGATCTTAATATATGAGTAATTTTTATAGTATGAAATAGCTATTGAAATAAAATTTTGTTTTTTTTTAAGATTTTATTTATTTATTTGACAGAGAGAGAGATCACAAGTAGGCAGAGAGGCAGGCAGAGAGAGGGGGAAGCAGGCTCCCTGCTGAGCAAAGAGCCCGATGCGGGGTTCAATCCCAGGACCCTGAGATTATGACCTGAGCCGAAGGCAGAGGCTTTAACCCACTGAGCCACCCAGGCGCCCCAAAATTTTGTTTTCAAATAAATGTCCATCCCTATTTCATTTAGTACTTGATTTTACTTTCCCTATTAATTTCAAATTCAGTCTTTTTACATATATTAAATTCTCACATTGTCTGTTTCCATTCTCCTGATTCAATATAATTCATATATTTCTGAAACAATATTGTGCTATTTTAGCTTTATGATATATTCAAGTATATGTCAGGACTCCACTCCTTGTCTTGTACAAAAGTATTAATTAAAAATAGAGATCCCAAAGCCAGTCCTGGCCTTAGTGCTTTCTGCCTCCTGGCATGTCCATTGAATTTTCTGTACCTCAAATTCCTTATCTGTAAGATAAGTAAGAAGATAGGATTATTATCATCATTATACAATTGCTATGATCATAGGATTATTATTGACTGTTATAATAAATTAATATATGTAAAATTAGTACTCAATATCATGTCATAAACACTCTACAAATGTTGCTTGCTACTATTACTCCTTTACACTTTATTTTTGAAAAATATGGCCATTCTTTTGCAATTTTTGCTTCATATAAATTGTTGCACCAGTTTTCCAATTTCCCTGCATATTGCCATTTGTTTGTACTTTGTTAGATAGAGCAATGGATACCACGTTAATTTTACCTAAAATACTTTTTGTGTGGCTTGGTGCTGTTGAGCAATCATGCACTGTCCTCACATGAGAGTTTAAATACAAATCAAGATATCACTGCCTTTTGTCTGAACTTGCTGAGGTTAAAGCTGCCCACTCTGATGACAAACATAGTTCTCCTCAGACTCAGGAGAATAGTTTGGAAATCTCTGCTCTGGAATAATTTATGTCTTATCATACAATCTCTTAACACATGTATGTTTGTCTCAGTAAACCGTGACTGAATTACTGTGCTTTATTATCTGAGAGTAAGTTGTAATTTCATGTACTTCTAGATGATAATCTAGAATTTATAATTTCAATAGAGAAAGAATTAAATGACCACCATTCCTATCTGATCTGAGGTTGCATTTTACTAACAAGGCATAATACACTAATGTGCACCATATGAAAAACTTTTTGTTTAGCCAAATTCAGTAAAGCTTATTTATATGGATTCACACTCTAACATGGTTAGGTGAGATGATATTCATAACTGTATTCACATCGCTATGGTAGATATGCTAACCATATTAGTTTTTGTATAAAATATACTACTGGATTTTGTGGTCTGGGATTGCTGATATTGGTTGTCTTCTTGATTTAATATAAACAGCTCCCTAAATCATAAATAATCTAATCAGCCTTCTGTATTTTTATATTTGTGTCATCACTTTTGTTGAGCTAAAAATGCAATTCACTAGTTATTGTCATAAACATAGTCAATGAGTACAAGGAGTTATAATAGGCTGTATTTGTTCTATTGTTATACTTTGTTCAATCTAGTGACAGCAGGAACTTGCATCTAAAACACAAGTTATTGTACACTGCAGGCCAAAGCATAGGCTGGTTCTGGAGTATGAGCTAATAGTGCAGACATGGAATAACAGTGAATGGCTCTCTGGATTCCAATGAGTAAGGCAACTTTCCAGTTCTTCTGAGAGAAACACAGTCCAATATTATCACAGCAATGTATCCATCTGTGCATCTGAGTAGCTCTGAATGAGTGCATTGCAGAGACTATGGCTGGTTAGCCAGTTATTGAATGTTGCACACTGCTTTGCCTGTGTGATAATAAAAGGGACCACAGATGGGACTATTGTTTTAGGAGGGATACCAATAGTGGGCATCCTGATACATTGTGTCATCAAAGTTTACAATGTCACAGAATAAAAAAATGGATGACTTTCAACAAAGGACTATTATGTTGAACCATGCTGCATACTTTGAAGCATTTGTGAAGAAAAAAAATACATTTGAATTGTGCACTAAGGACAGTCTTCTACAGGTCTTGTAACTATTGGATGGATCAAGATAAATGTGACTCACATAATATGCATTTAACTATGTAAAATGAAAATCAATGGTTTTTAGTTTTGAACAGTAAGTAGTAACAACAAAACTTGCATCTTGAAGTCCTTAGAACTCACTTAACTCTGAGGATTTTCTCTGCTTTAACCTAAAAACAAAACAAAAACAAAAACGAAAAACAACTAAACACACACATCTGATTGTATTCCCGAGTGACATATAGGTTAAGTATAGTCTTTGAAGAGAAGAAATTCGGCTGAGATCACAACTGACAATTTTGGAGCAGCACTGAAATCAGTCTGTCTAATTTCAAAGCCTCGCACTTGTCTCCCAGGCTGTTAGCTTCTGTGCTTTAGGAACAACTCCATTATAATCCAGTGTCCAGGCCTCCAAGAATGAGCACCTTCTCTCAAAGGGTGCACTGTATTTTTTACCTTTTTACTTCTCAGGTTTAGCACTTCTTCTCATTGCTTGCTTACCATTATACCATTATTTCCCTCTCATTTTGTCACGCTTCTAAAATGATCTTTTTAATGTTTTAACTGTCAGTTCTAGATGATCCTCTTAATTTGTTTGCTTGTTTCAAAAATGTATCAAAATACACACAGCAAACCTCCAATGCAAACCTCCAAGATGTAACAAAGGTTAACATCTTGGCATATTATACCTCATTTTTTTTTTAATATAAAAGGAGAAAACTTTACAGATAACGTTGAATTTTCCTATGTTCTGATTCTTGGTCACCTTATTCCCTCTCCAGAGAAAAACACTATCATGAACTTGGATTGCATCCTGCCAGACAGTGTTTTTAATTATTTTAGTACATATATATATCATCTATAAGCCATAATTAACATTAGTTAATTATGTGTTGATCTGCATAGATGGTATCATGCTGGGCAAATGAGTCTATGACTTTCATTTTGCAACCCAACATGTAATCTAGTTGATTTATTTTAACAATTGCATAATAATATACCTAGGTTTTATTTATCCATTTTCCTATTGATGAATATTTAGATATCAAACCTTACTATTTCAAATAAACAATAGCCTTCCACTTCAAATGCAACAAAAAGATTTCTGCATATCTTCTTATGCACATATGTGAAGTTTATCCAAGGTATATATTCCTTAAAGTGTGTTCTCAGTGGTCAGGGCCAAATGCTGTCCTGTTAATTATTTTAAATAGAACCCCTCTGTACAATGTGCTTTTGTCCAATATTATCCCAACATGATATTTTATCAGCAGTATACAAATAGGCCTATTTCTGCATATTTGCCAATACTAAATTCTTTTGAAAAAATTATTGTTTTATCTATTATTGTCATGGATGTCCCTCCAAAACTTGTACGTTGAAATCAACCCTCGAGGTGGTAGTATTAGGAGATAAGGCCTTTGGGAGGTAATTAGGTCATAAAGGTGGAACCATAATGAATGGGATAGTGCCCTTATAAAAAAAAAAACCAGGGATCTCTTTTCGTTCTCTCTTATGTGAGGATACAATGAGAAGAGTCCTCTATGAATCAGGAAGCGAGCCCTCACCAGACATTGAATCTGCCAGCACCTTGACCTTGGATCTTGTGAGAGGTAAATTTGTTGTTGAAGCCACCCAGTCTATGTTAATTTTGTTATAACAACAAAAATGGACTAAGACACTCATATATGTAAAAAAATCTATAAAATATATATGTAGGTTTTTAGGGAATAATATATGAACATCATGGCACTTGCTACCAAGGTTAAATGTAAAACACTATTGGTCCCTTAGAGGTTGTGCATTGCTACCAAATCACATCACTAATCACCCTCCAGAATGACTTTTGTGTTCATCATTATCTTTTCCATGTAAATTTTACCATCTGGGAAGGAAGATATAGTTTTAAAAATCTGAGTAGCAAGCACAAAGTTAGATGTGTAAGAAAGAGTCACTGTCACTATTAGACAAGACTTCTAGGAGAAGCTCTGCTGATAGGGCTTTAGAGTTTCTTAGAGTATAAAGAGTATCTTCTGGGGAATTTCGTGGGTGAGGCCATAAGAGTCATGAAAAACATAGGGGTAAAAAAAAAAAAAAGAAAAACATAGGGGTAATGCCACTTGGACCATCTGGCTAGGCTAAAATAAGCAGCAGTTATTGGGATTTTCCAACAGACTTGTGGTCAGAACAAGTGGGTAATTCTGCATTTTCTACTTTTCAGCTCAATGTTGCCCAACTTTAGTTTCCTGAATTGGTCAAAGCAGAACATTAGTCAATGTTCCAGGTTCCACCTGGGCATTCTGCCCTCAGGGTAATAACAGCACAGTGACAGTGGGGAGGTTGTTGAAGGTATACTTCAACATGTTTATCTCTTGAGTTACTCTAGTCTAATCTGGGGCATAGCTGGGATCGTCATCATCTTACTGGAAATTCCCTTTATCTGCTTCCTCTATGAAATCTCCTCTTTGATATATCCTAGTTTAGCCTCTGCCTTGGTTTATTTTTAATTCGATAAGGTAAACTAGTTTGGTTCACCAATATAGGGAGAACCTGTGCTATCAGAATTTCAAGCTCGTCTTCAGGTACCAGTCAGGTCCCCCACAGGGACCTCCAGTCTCCTACTTAGAAGATAAGGACCTGGGAATACAGTAGCCTAGAAGGACTGGTATCTCTGAATTCATCAATCAGTATAGGATTACTATTTGATCCCTTTGTTTTGGGAATATCTCCAATCTCCTTTAGTTTACTTAATTCACAACATAAACTTTTAGATTCCTGTTTGGTTGAAGAAGAGGCAATTTACCAAAGAGGATTTTTTTTAAAGGATCTAGAGATAATGCATCTAAATGGCTTTTACCCGGTCCCTCACACATTAGACTCCCCCCTTCATATCTGTTAACATGGTCCTTGACATTTTTGGTAATTTTTAAGAATTATTCAGTAGACATTGTGCAGTCTTTTTTTTTTTTTTTTAAGATTTTATTTATTTATTTGACAGAGAGAGAGAGATCACAAGTAGGCAGAGAGGCAGGCAGAGAGAGAGGGGAAAGCAGGCTACCTGCTGAGCAGAGAGCCCAATGCAGGGCTTGATCCCAGGAACCTGAGATCATGACCTGAGCCGAAGGCAGAGGCTTTAACCCACTGAGCCACCCAGGCGCCCCGACATTATGTAGTCTTAAGCTTTCCTCATGTCAGGCTTGGAGTCTGGCTTTCTTGTGACTGATCAACCACTCCATCTTTGGCTTTTCAGCTTACAAAATTAGTTTGTTGCTCTTCCCTTTTTTCTGTGTTTCTCATCTTTGCCGTCACTAAAGTAAGCATTTTGTAGACTGAGGTCAAATCTAAAGTGAAATAGTAAATTTTTGTTGAAAATGTAAGCAAGCCAAAAAATTCCTACCTGAGAACCCCTTTATTCTTTTATTAACCATTTTTCCTTAAATCTTTTAAAACAGAATGCCCTGTATGATTCTGTACATTCAAAAGAAATCTTGACAATACTTTTTGGAATGCTACACACTTAATCAAATGAAACCAAGTAATTTGAAACTATGGGTTTAATTCATAAGAATCTTAAATATGAATCAGAGAAAATTGCACAGCTGAAACAGATTCTTTCTGAACACCATGAAATGCTGGGGCATAACAAAGCTGAGTAGTGTGTGAAATGCTGGAAGAAAATATGCTCTAGCATTCTTCAGTCTATGTAGTGAGTGGAATGTGGGGAAAGATGTGAAAAATAATAACAAACAATACAGGTAAGGATCTCCAAAATAAATTATTAATTCATTTGGTAGCACCTTCTAAGAATATTCAATGTGCTAGGGATTGGGAATCTAAAGAGGAAGACATGGCCCATGTCTTGCAGAAGCTCAGTCTATCTCTCTGGAGAAAAGGTGTCCAGAGAAAGCAGACTGTCAGATAATAACAGGAATCAAGGTTTATGTCATGATTCTCCTCTGTCTCCTCGGAACATTCCTTTTTTTTAAACTCTTTGTTTGACTGGCTCTTTTCTTATCTTTTAGATATCAGCTAAAATGTCATCTCTTCCTGAGCTTCCTGTCCAAAGCACATCGCCCATCTGCACCTTCGCTATCATTATGTTTATTTTAGTATTCTGTTTGTTTCCTTCAGAATATTAATCAAAATGCTTGATTATTTTATTCTTATTTGTCCATTTCTCCCTTCTGTCTTCCACCACAGACAAAGACCCTATCTCTTATGTTTCCCATTTTAATTGCAATGATTGAAGCAGCACTCGTTACACAGCATACTGGGGGAATTTAGTAGTATTTACTATCTAAACATTCTGGCAGCACAAGAGCTAACTCTTGAAGGATTTGTAGGAGGTAGCTAGTGGTAGAGGGCATTCAGGGGAGGTCATTTCATTCAAGCAGAGAAGTATGTGGAAATCACAAACTATTTTATATAGTTGGAGTGAATACTTTAGTAATGGGGATAAAAAAGGAGCTGGAGAGAAGTGACATTGAAGCGGAAAGCTGAGCAAACTCATGAATTTACTACCCCATTACAAAGTCGGGCAACATTGCAATATTTTAAGCAGGGGAAATATAGGAATTGATTTTTTATTTTAAAAAATGAAATCACAATGGGCGCCTGGGTGGCTCAGTTGGTCAAGCAACTACCTTGGGCTCAGGTCATAATCCTGGAGTCCTGGCATCAAGTCCCATATGGGGCTCCTAGCTCCATGGGGAGTCTGCTTCTCCCTCTGACCTTCTCCCCTCTCCTGCACTCTCTCACTCTTTCTTTCTAAAATAAATAAATAAAATATTTAAAAAAAAAACAACTAAATCACAGAAAAGGGAGCAGAAATGGATTTGAATAGGGCAAAGCTACAGCTGTAAATGTTGTTGTAGTCATCATCCTTTAGAAGAAAATAAGAATTTGAACTTTATATGGAGAGGAAAGATGTAGAGCTTTAGAACCAACAGTGTTTGGTGCTCTATTCCATATTAGTGAGTAAAGGAGACCCACATATCAACGGTCTTTTTCAAATTTCTTATATGGGCTTTCAGGTAGAAAATGGTGCCATGGGATTCCTGGGTGGCTCAGTTGGTTAAGCATCTGCCTTGGGCTCAGGTCATGATCCCAGATGGGACTGAGTCCCAAATCAGGCTCCCTACACAGCGGGGAACATGCTTCTCCCTCTGCCTGCTGCTCCCCCTGCTTGTGCTCCCTCTCTGACAAATAAATAAATAAAATCTTGAAAAAAAAAAGAAAGAAAATGATCTCATATACTAAAGAGAGAAAAATGAGGAGTATGTCCACATTTAGACTGAGCTTTTGCATGTATATATGATGTTAATTGTATGATTTTCCTACTTTGTACCACCTTTTAAAATCTTTTTCTTTCCTTGGAACTTTCATGTGATAAGTCCTAAATATTTATTGAATATATATTTCTTTTTCTAATTTGCAACTCCTACACTCCACAATACATAATTGTCCACACATTTAGAGATTGAAAAAGAAGAATGTTTTAAGAAAACAAAAATCCAGACTTAGGACTCTTTCAAGTATCACTTTTTTTGTTTAAATATGAGCTTACAGACTAATGGAGAACAAGTATTGCCATTGAAATGATTATTTTGAAAAGAAAAATGCATTTTTGTTGTGACCAAAGGAAGAGTAATAGCTTTATTATAAGCTTATTATTTCACATTAGCTAAATGCAAATAATGACTAATTCCTGTAGCATGTCCTAATTTTGTAAAGAAAATAAAAATGCTAAGGTATTGTCATTTGTTTTTATGCAGGCACAATACAGGCAAATGTTATACATTAATGCAAATTACAGGTAATAACCCAGGTATAAAGAAAATATACATAACTCCAAGTGCTTTAAAATAATTAGATTAGAGGAGAACTTTAGAAAGGAATAAATTTTTTCATATATACAAGGGGAATTTTTCAATACACAAATAATTCAAAACACAGCATTTTAGTATTTTTATTTGAGATTTCCCAATTTTGAATCTAAAATTCAAGGCAGATTCTCATTGTTTTTGCTAATCTAAAAATGGAACATTTAAACACTTGAGCTTTTTCCATAATTTGGCTATTGTTAGTAATGCTGCTATGAGCATTGGGGTGCATGTATCTCTTTGAGTCAGTGTTTTTGTATTCTTTGGGTAAATATCTAGTAGTGCAATTGCTGGATTGTAGGATAGTTGTATTTTTAACTTTTTGAGGAACCACCATACTGTTTTCCACAGTGATGGTGTCAGTTTGCATTCCCACCCACAGGACAAGAGGGCTCCCCTTTCTCTACATCCTTGCCAACACCTGTTGTTTCTTTTGTTGTAGATTTTAGCATTCTGACAGGTGTGAGGTGATATTTCATTGTAGTTTTGATTTGCATTTCCCTGATTATCAGTGATGTCGAACATCTTTTCATGTGACTGATGAATGGATAAGGAAGATGTGGTACATAAATACAATGAACGTTGCTCATCCATAAAAAGAATGAAATCGTACCATTTGCAACATCGGTGAAGCTAGAGAGTGTTATGTGAAGTGAAATAAGTCAGTCAGAGAAAGACAAATACCATATGCCTTCACTCACATTAGGGATCAAGAAACAAAACAAATGACCAAGGAGATAAAAAAAGAGAAAGAGAGGGACGCCTGGGTGGCTCAGTTGGTTAAGCGGCTGCCTTCGGCTCAGGTCATGATCCCAGGGTCCTGGGATCGAGTCCCACATCAGGCTCCTTGCTCAGCAGGGAGCCTGCTTCTCCCCCTGCCTCTACCTGCCTCTCTGCCTACTTGTGATCTCTCTCTCACTCTCTCTCTGACAAATAAATAAATAAATTCTTTAAAAAAAAAAAAAGAGAGAGAGAAGAGAGGCAAACCAAGAAATGCACTCTACAGAGAACAAACTGTTGATTACAAGAGTGGAGGTGGGCAAGAGAATGGGTGAAATAGGTGATGGGGATTAAGGAGGGCACTTACTGTGATGAGCACCAGATGTTGTATGGAAATGCTCAATTGCTATATTGTTCACCTGAAATTAAAATTACACTGTATGTTAACTAACTGCAATTTAAATCAAACTTAAAGTAAAACTAATATCTAATGGAAAAATAAAAATGGAATATATGTTTCTATTTGGGAAAAGTTAACAAAATGTTTCTATGAAATAGGTGATGTTGCTCTTAAAATAATAATAGGTTGGATGCCATATTCATAAAAATACAAGATATATGATTGTAAAAAAATTAGTTAAGTGATTTTTTGTTCCTTTCAGTTCTCCAAAATATAAAACAGAAAATTAAACATAAGGCCAGTCAGAATAATTAAAAATAAATACAGGCTAATTATATATATCCTTATTATTTTTCTGTCAGGATGCTTACTGATGCAAAATTAATCTCATCGCTAGATTAACTTTCTGTGTAATCTTGAGCTTCTCGTGTTTAACATCTAGAAGTTCAGCAACATGAAGTTGACATTATAGTTAAACTATAGTTAAAAGGCAGACATTTAATTTGATAGATTAAATTTTGGGGTAATTGTCCTCATTTTATAATATTGAATGACACCAAAATTCTCTCTACCTAAATCTACGTATGCGTGTGTTATATACATAATCTAGTTTTGTTTAAAATGAATATGTATCTTGAGAAAAAAAGAATAAAAATGGGAAAGAATTGAAGAAAAAAAATCTGGGAAAAACTAAGAGGAATGAGTTCCTTGGAGCATTTTCTAATTCCTGGTCAAGGGAAAAAAGGTATTAAGAGATGCTGAGGCATTTTGTTGTGCCAGAAATCAATATGCCTTCAAAATTAATGGGATAACATCAAAACAACAAGCAAACAGATTTAAAGACCCCTCTCTGGCCAAAGTTGAGCACCAAAAGAATAACTGTAATGGAATAAAATAATCTTTGAATGACCAAGAATTAGTACTCAAAAACAATGAAGCCAGGAAGAAAATGTATAGGTCAGTATTTGATAAAATATTTCCTTACTGTAAAATTGATAACTAAATAAAAGAAGTAAACATCCATCATCTTTTCCATTAGGAACTGTTTTTCATAGTAAGTAAGTAGTTCCAATAAGTAGGAAAAAGTTCTACATTACAAAAGAATACCAACTAATATTATAGAAGAAATGATAGAATTAAAACATCATTGTTTTACATTTGTATTCCCCAGGTAAAGTAACCTTAAAATATATAAGTAAAGTTTACAGAACTACAAAGAAAATGATTACAAATCTTAAATCAAAACAGAAGATTGTAAGATTTCTCTCTCAATAATAAATAAATTGAGGAACGGAAATAATCAGTATGCTACAAGAGACTTAAACAAACAAAATCAAATGAAAATATACAGAACTCTATACCTTGCAATTTCTGTATACACATTTTTAGCGTATTACATATATCACTTATAAAACTGTATTTAAGTTATAAGCAATAAATCGACAACAAATAGCAAAGCATCATAATTGTATAGATTATTTTCTGCTGACAATGCTACTAAATTATGTATTAGTGACAAAAGTACCTACCAAACACCACAAATATTTGGAAATTTTCACAAAAGCTATTACAAAAGAAAGAAAATTTCTAAAATATATGTAACTGGAGATTCAGAAGGAGAAGAGAGAGCAAATGAAATAGTGGCAATATTTAAAGATACAGTGACTGAAATACATACTAATGAAGAAATTTAACCCATCAATTTAAAAACTCTACAAACCAAATAAGATAAATATAAACAAAATCACATTTAGACATGCCATAGTAAAACTACTGAAAATCAAAACAAAAAAGAAAACTTAATAGCAGCCAGAGAAAAAGAAGTTATACTGTATTTAACATAGAATTAACAAAGCTGACAGAAACAGTTGAGAAGCTTTAAAAAATAATATAATTACAACACTAAAGGAAAACAATTCTCACCTTTGTTTCTATCTCTAGCTAAAACTATATTGAAAGTGAAAATGAAAAAAAATAATTTCTGAGAAAATCAGAAAATGTATCACCTGTGTCCTACACTAAAAGAAAAACTAAAGGGAGTAATTTAAGCAGAAGGAAACTTATTTCAAATGGAAACATAAAAATGCATGAAAACAGACCAAGAAATGAAAAGAGTAAATATTAGGTAAACATAAATCAATATTAACCATAAAACCATAAAAAGCTATGGTTGGAAATTTCCATATGCTCCAGTCTAGCATGTAAAGAGTTTAGAAATTACCACTCCATCCTAACAATAAATAGAAAGATAAACAAACTGCAAAATCAAAAACTCTTTCTAGATTCATCAGAGTAGTCACAGGGCAAACTGCCGCTCTAAGAATTAGAGGGGCGGGTGAATACAAAGAATCTGGCACAGAAATGCATAAGCAGAAATCTCTGACAAAACCAGTGCTGGAGTAGGAATATCTGAATTGTAATTGATGAATTGCTGGAGGCTTGGTGTGGAAAAATCTGAGTTACAAACTCCAGAGAGACCCAGTCATAGGGGAATCCTCATGCTTTTGTGAGTTTACCTCCAGGAACTCAACCAGAGTTGAAAATCAGAGAAAATCAGAGAAAAATCCACTTATATAGGGGAAGGGAAAAGTAATCAGTTTGAAAAACACCAGAGTACACTGCTCTTATAAGCAAACCTGCCCTTGGGAGAAACTATTTTACTAGATCTCAACTTCCTGGAGTTTTATTGGAGCTTAACCTACCCATGGAAAGAAAAATACTCAACTCTAATCCCATTTAGTCATCCTGTTCTAAGGAGAGAATAAAGCTGAGAAGCACTATGAAGTTTGTAGTCCAGGGGCACAGGCACATGAAAGGACTGAGACCTAATTGGACTCTACAGAACACTTTCTCTCCCCCTACACATTTCCAACACTTTACTAAAGGCCTATTTACAGGAGTTCCTTTTACCTAGCTATCAAGAAAAAAATTACATGACATACTAAAAGGCAAAGTCACACTTTGAAAATACTCAACAAGCATCAGAAACAGAGTCAGATATGGAAGGAACGTTGGAAATTATGAGACTAAGATTTTTTTTAAAACTATGATTAATATACTAAGGGCTTTAATAGAAACAGTAGTCATTATGCAAGAATGGGAGGACAGCAGAGAGATAGACATTCTAGGAAGGAATCAAAAAGAAATGCTAGAGATCAAAAACACCGTAACAGAAATGAAAAATGCCTTTGATAGGCTCGTTAGTAGGTTAGAAACAGCTGAGGAAAAGATTCTGTACTTAAGGGTATGATAATAGAAATTTCCAAAACTGAAAAGCAAAAAGAAAAAAGACTAAAACAAACAGAATATCCGAGAACTGTAGGCCAAGCACAAAATGTATAACATACATGTAAAGGAAATACCAGACAATGAAGAGAAAAGAAAAGAAAGGAGAGGACAGGAGAGGAAAGGAAAAGAGGCAATATTTGAAGCAATAATGGAAATTTCCCCCAAATTAATGTCAGACAACAAAGCAAATATCCAGGAAACACAGGGAAAAACAGGATAAATCCCAAAACCATCTACACATAGGTATTCACATTCAAACTTCAGAATATCAAAGATAGAGAAAAAAATCTTGAAAAAACTCAGAGGAAAAATAACACCTTACCTACAGAGGAGCAAACATAAAATTATATCCAGCATCTCAGAACCAATGTAAGCAAGAAAAGAATTGGAGTGAAATATTTAAGATGTTGAGAAGAAAAAACAAAATAAAACCAAAAAAACCTTGAATTCTGTAGTCTGAAAACTGTCCTTCAAAATTGAAGAAGAAATGCTTTTTTAGACAAACAAAAATTGAAGAAATTTGTTGCCAGTAGAACTGCCTTGCAAGAAATGTTTTTAAAAATTTTTCAGAGAGAAGAAAAATTATATAATCAGGTACATCAGGTATACACAAAGAATGGGAGAGCATTAGAGGAGGAATAAGTATGGATAAATGAAAACTTTTTATTTTTCTTAGGCTTAATTAACTAAACAGGTAGCAATTTGTTCAAAATGCCAGTAGTAACAATGTATTCTCTATGTATGCTTAGTGTATAAAAATATTTGTTTGTTTATGTATAAGCAAGATGAATGATAGCAAGGACAAAGGTGAGAGAGAAATATTAGGAATATTTTATTAATATAAGATACTAACACTGTCTGTGGAATAGTATAGTGTTATTTGAATGTGGATTTAGATTACTTGTATATTTCAATCTCTGGGACAATAACAAAAAAAGTTAAATAAAAAAGTATGATTATTGGTTTGCCTGGGCGTCACGGTCCGTTAAGTGTCCAACTCTTGATTTTAGCTCAGGTCATGATCTCAGGGTTGTAAGATCAAGCCCTGCATCAGATCGGGCTCTATGCTTGGTGTGAACCCCGCTTATGATTCTTTCTCTCCCTCTCCTTCTGCACCTCCCACCCACCTCTCACCCTCTCTAAAAAAATTTTTAAAAATGCATGATTGTTATGTTAAGAAAGAAAATGGAATTATATAAAATGCTCAATTAAAAACTACAAAGGCAGAAAATTTGTGGAAAAGCAAGACTAATGAACAAGGGCAACAAATGGAAAATAGTAACAAATAGAAAACAGTAACAAATATGGCAAATATTAATAAAACTATCATTATCATTTTAAATAATTGTCTAAATACAAGTACAAGACAGAGATTGTCAGACTGAAATAAAAAATCAAACCCCAATATTATAGTGATTGTAAGAAACCCATTTTAAATATAAAGACATGTATAGATTAAAAACACAGGGATAGAGAAAGTTATGTTATGCCAACACTAATCAGAAGAAAGCAGGAGTAGTTATATTAATTTCACACAATGCAGATTTCAGAACAAGGAGAGTTATTAGAAATAAAAAGTGCACCACAAATGATGATAGGTGAATAATCTAAGAAGACATAACCATTCTTAATGTAACAACAGAACATCAAAATATATAAAGGAAAAACTGATAGAACTGCAGAGAAAATAGATGAATTCGCTCTCATAGGTGGAAACTTCAACAGCCCTCTATTAGAAATGGACAGATCTAGGAGGCAGAAAATCAATAAGGTCGTAGTTGAATTCAGCAGCACCATCAATCAACCGGATATAATTGACATCAATAGACTACTTCATCCAACAATAGCAGATTACACATTCTTCTCAAGCTCACATGGAACATTCACCAAATAGACCACATTCTGGGCAATAAAATATACCCTAACAAGTTTAAAAGAATAGAAATTATACAATATCTAATCTCTGACTACAGTGGAATTAAACTAGAAACCAATAACAGAAACATAGCTGAAAAACCTCAAAATACTTAAAGATTAAACAATACACTTCTTAAAAACACATTGGTCAAAGAAGAAATTATAAAAGAAATTTAAAAATATTTTTAACTAGAGGTGCCTAGGTGGCTCGGTTGGTTAAGCGTTGGGCTCTTGGTTTCAGCTCAGGTCAGGATCTCAGGGTTGTGAGATCGAGCCCCACGTCAGTCTCCATACTCAGCAGAGAGTCTGCTTGGGATTCTCTCTCCTACTCCCTCTGTCCCTCACTGCTCCATCTCTCTCTTCCTGTCTCTCTTTCTCAAATAAATAAATCTTTAATATTTATTTTTTAACTAAATGAAAATGAAAACATAACATCAAAATTTCTGGGATGCAGTGAAAGCAGGGCTTAGAGAGAAATTTATAACACTGAGTGTATTTATCAGAAAAGAAGAAAGATCTAAAATCAATTATCTAAATTTCCACCATAGGAAACTAGGAAAAGAAGAGCAAATTAAATCTAAAGTAAACAGAGGAAAAGAAAAAGAAAGCAGAAATCAATGAAATGGAAAGCCAAAAATCAATGGAGCAAATTAATAAAACCAAAATCAGGTTCTTTGCAAAGATTAGTCAAATTGATAATCCTCTAGCCTAGCTAACTGTGAGAGAGAGAGAGAGAAGAGAGGACATAAATTACTAAAAGCAGAGATTTAAGAGGGATACATGATTACAGATCACATGAAAATGAAAAGAACTTTATGCCCACAAACTTGTAAACCTTTATGAATTGGACCAATTCTTTCAAAGACACAATCTGTCAAAACTCACAAAATAGAAATAAACTATCTATCTATCTAAATAAACTATGCTATCTATGAAAGAAATTGAATCAATAATTAATAACATTTCTAAACAGAAAGCACCAGATCCAATGAGTTCACTGGTGTTTATAAATGTTTATACCAACATTTATGGAAGAAATTATACTAATTCTCCATAATCTCTTCCAGAATATAGAAGTAGAAAGAATGCTAACTCAATCTATGAGTCTAGCATTAGCCTAATACCAAAATAACACAAAGACATTATAAGAAAAGAAAACTGCAGACCAATATCTTTTATGATCCTTGGTGAAAAAATCTTCAACACAATAATAGCAAATCAAACCCAACAATGAGCAAAAAGAATTATACCCCATGACCAAGTGGGATTTATCCCAGGTATATAAGGCAGTCTCATTCAAAAATCAGTTAGTAAAACCCATCACATCAACAACTAAAGAAGGAAAATCATAAGAACTTATCCATAAATGCAGAAAAAGCTTTTGGCAAATCTAACACATACTCATAGTAAAAAGGCTTAGCAAATTAGGAATAGAGGGGATCTTTCTGAACTTGATCTACCAAAGTGGGGGGGAAAAAACCTATAGTTAATGTCAAACTGTATGATGAGAAACTCAGTTTAGCCACTAACATTAAAAACAAGGCGAGTGGGGAGGGCCTGATTGGTTCAGTTGGCTAAGCGTCTAACTCTGGATTTCAGCTTAGGTCATGATCTCAGGTTCTTGACGTCAAGCCTGCATCAGGAGTCTGCTTGAGATTCTCTCCCTCTCTCCTTCTGCCCCTCTCTCTGCTTGCTCACTCTCCTCTCTCTCTCAAAATAAATAAATAAATCTTAAAAAAAAAAAACAAAACGCGGTGAGGGTGTCCCTTCTCACCATCCCTTTTCAACATAGTACTGGAAGTCCTTACTAATGCAATGAGAAAAGAAAAAGGAAATAAAAGGTATACATATTGGGATGAAATTATCTTTGTTTACAGATGACATTACCATTTACATAGACTGAAGGAAATGACGAAAACAAAACAAAACAAAAAAACACCTCCTGGAACTATAATAAACAAATATAGCAAGTTTGTAGGATACAAAGCTAAAATACACATGTCAATTGCTTTCTTATATAACAACAATGAACAGTGGAATTTGAAACTTAAAACACAATATCATTTATATTGGTACCCCCTAAAATGAAATATTTAGATATGAATCTAACATAATATATACTAGATCTATTTGGGAACTACTTAAAACTATCTAAAAAATAAAACTTACTAATTTTTTAAAAAGCTATATTAGCAAAGTATGCTATATTAGCATACTTTTGCAAAGTGTATTAGCAATAGATGTTCTATTTTGAACTTGGTGGTTCATGGGTTAGTTTTATAATTATTAAGCCTATACATTTATATAATAAACTTAATGTATTTGTTATGTTTTATAATACTTAAAAGGAAAGCAACTACAGAAATAAAAAAGAACCAAGAAATTGGTCAACAAAACATTCAAGGAAAGGAAAAGTAGGGGATTAGGGAAAAACATTCAAGTTGCTTAAAAGTTATTGTTTTAGTATTCAACTTGTTTGTGGGTATGTAAGTATTTCTTCCTTACTGTTGTTCTTTAAAATATAAATATGTCATATATACTATGAATATTTCACAATAAAACAGTAAATGTAAGGACTTTTCATTTAAAGAATTTTGAATAATATTTGGAATTTAAAAAGGTAGAAAAATTCAGAGTGTGAATGAGGATGATTTTCTCAAGCAGTGTTGTTGTAAAAGAGAACCCAAAAATGGGAATTTGAAGTGGAAGAAGATAAAGATACAAATTGAGTTTAAAGCAAAGATAGGAGATGTAAAGCGTAGTTCCATGTTGTTGCGAAAAACCCTTTAGAGAGGGGCGTATGATAAAGAAAAAAGAAATAAGAACTTCAGAAAGAAGTCCCTGTAAACTGACAAGAGTGAGGAACCAGAGATAAAGGGAAGTTTTGACTTTTAATAGAAATAAAGATGTTTCTTTCAAGGTAAGAGTGGAGATGGTATAAGTAGGTCCTGATGCCAGTAGAAGTGTGGAGTAGGTAAGAAAATCAGGAAGATAACTGAAGTTAACTGAAAATATCAAAATTTAAAGTCAAACTCTAACAGTATTTCCCAAACTCATAGAATCTTTGGTTACCTGCTGAAACTGAAGGGTTAGAGATTTTCCGATGATATCTATGGACACAAAAAGAGGAATATATACATATGCAAAATTTCACACATAATTTCAATGATCTAATAAAGGATCCCAATTTAAGAACCTCTTTAAACCTGGATATTTTGTATTTAGTTTGTATTTAGCAATTTAAAATAATGTGAAATAAAATATTCATACAATATTATGCAGCTCTTTAAAAACAAGGTTTTCAATTTTTTCATTGACTTAATGTAATGTTAAGCCTAGGAGACTGTGTTAATACTGTGGTCTCGATAATATATATTCACATTATTATTATATGGATTAGAAAAGGATAAGATAAGAAGCAAGGACATTTAGAAGACTATTGCCATGGTATCAGTGAATGTAAAAGTGGCTTGAATAAAAGGCACATTAGTATGTTTGTACAAGTTTTAGACTTTCAAAATAAAGCCACTGAGTCCAAGTGAAGGCCAGCTGGCTGGTTCCATGAAACTTCACAGGGTAACATTATTTTGGTGAATTTACCACACTTCTCTCAATCTGGATCTCATAAGAGTTTTGAAATGTAATTTTTATGAAACCTAATTTTATCAGCAAATCAAGGGAGAATAGGTTTTCCAGTGGAGAGTCCTGTGTGAACAAAGTTAACTAAAAACATCAAATTTGCTTGTATCTTTTATCTTTAGAAGGGTGAGAATAAAATGAGATGATATATTTATCAGCATATCTGAAACAATAAACACTCAATACATAATAGCTTTGTTGTTATATATAAATTGAATGTTGATTTATTGCTTGCCACTGAGAAATAGAACTGTCAATTTGAGTGAACATTTTTTCTTAATCAGGACAAATGTACACCTACACACCCGCATACACAAGGACAGCCAATTTTCTTTATAAGCATGATGAAGAGTGAATGGATTGGTAAGGTAGGAAGGGCAGAAAATTTTGGCAAAACCTTCAAAAGTTTGATTATAAAGGAGTAAAAAGATAAAAATGGTAACTGAAACAAGAAGTCTGATTAAAGAATATTTTAAAATTTGATTTAGTTGTTGTATTTTATTAAGATAATATTACAAGTTGCATTGTGTCTCCCCTGAAAAGAGGTAAGCTGGAAGTTCTAACCCCTGGTACTTCAGAGTATGGCTGTCGTTAAAAATAGGATAATTGCAGGTAAAGTTAAAATGACGTCGTAATGAATACGGTAAGCCTCTAATCCAATATGACACATGTCCTTATAAGAAGACAGCCATGTGAAAACAGATACAGGGACAATGTCATGTGGCAATGAAGGCAGATATTGGTGGTGGGCAGCTGCAAGCCAAGAAATGCTCAAACTGTTGGCAAACCACTAGAAACTAGAGAAGAGGCAAGAAAGAATTTCCCTACAGATATCAGACAGAACATGGACCTGTGGACACTTTGATTTAGGACTTCTGGCCTCCAGAACCATGAGACAATAAATGTCTGTTGTTTAAGCCACTTTGTAGTACTCTGTCAAGGTAACCTGAGGAGACTAATACATTTAGGAAGACTCCAGCAGATTTAAATGTTGGGAATGGGTCACCAGGAAGGGAGGCAGTGGAGACAGATGAGAAAGGAGATACCGATGGAGCAAGTTCCTAGAGGAGAAGGCAGGGAGTGCCAACTCAGAGAATGACCATAGGAGAAGACACTTGAATACTAGTCAGAGGAAAGAAGGAAGGAAATGTAGTTCCTGTATGTGATTCTCACTTCTCTACTACTTATAAGGCAAATTCATCTTCTGATAATGAGCAAGGCCCTGATTTCACAGATTTGAGAGAATGGAGATTTGACGTGACTTCTGTGGAGGATGAGAGAGAAAGCTAACAACCTCTGCAAGATTGCCAATCTCCAGATTCAAGTAGATCATTAATAAATGAATGCATTTGCAGTCTGGCCTGGGATTAGGGAAATTCAAACTTCTATTTTTATTTTCTTTATCTGTTCTACTTTAAAAGCACAATTTGGTAATAAGCATTTTAATCATTAAATTTAAAACCAATAACAGATAGTTATATGCTATGTTGCCCTCGCATCGTTTGAGAAAACCAGCTATTAATTTCAAGGCTTGTATTCATGTTGCTGATGTTCTAGAATTGTGTATCATCAGAAGAAAAATGTAATTACCAAATTGAAACTCTTGGAAGCTGTATAACTAGAAAAGGTAGAATTCCCATCAGACCTATAAATTTCCCTAGACTTTGAGTTTACTTTCATATATGTGGCTGTTTATTAAGTAAAATAACATACTAACATTTTATAGTTTGCTATATGTAATAAACAAGCCCCTTGATACTATAGATCAAAAATATTATAGAAACAGAGCTGCTCATTAGCATACTTAAGAGTTTTATAATATATATATAAGAAGGCAGTTAACACAAATATATAATGGTAAGCCAAAGTGGAATTTTGAGAGGATCCTCACTGGTTTCCTGAGACACAGGTTTAAGATTATATTTAATTTCCATCACCCAGATCTACATTAATAAATAAATATCTAATTAACTGTATGGACAGAAGTATAAATAAGTCTCCATTTATAAGGAGATAAAATAAAGCGCAGAACAATAGAAAATATGAACATCTGAAATGAAAGGGTATCAAACCACTAGGAGCAAGCTATATTCATGAATAATAAGTTATTCCAGACTAAGACTACATTATTTTTGATGGGGTTGCTAGCCATTGGTTGAAAGTAGTACACGTTTGTAAGAAAGACACAATCAAGTTGATTAGTAATTAAAATGAGGAATGAAAAGTGATGCTGTGTTGACACTGTAAATGTATGGAATGCTGCAGAATGAATAGCAAAGTCTTTATTTGAGCCCTTTGCTAAGGCTAAGCGTTACGCATCTTGATATTTCCCAGTTCACTCCTCAAAGCTAGTTCTTCTCCTGACTAGTGAAGCTATAGGGCATGGATCTCAAAGGTACAGTCTCTTCAACTATTCATCCACATTTGTTGTCCCACTGTATTGGTCACTAGCTATGAGACCCTGGAAAAGTTACTTTCTCTCCAGGTCCCACAGTTTCCATATTTGAAAAAATGAAAATAATCTCATTTTCTTGTAACATTGTTGAGAGAATTAAATAAATTAACACATAAAAAGTATTTATAGCAGATCCTGGTAAAAATCAGGAGCTAAATAAGTATTAAAAATCATAATAAGCATCATTGTGTCCCCTGTCTTAGCTAATAGCATTATCATTTACTCAGTTGTACAAACTAGAGATCTCTGTCAGCCTTAAATCCCATCTTCTCATCACATATATGTCTTAAATAATTTGTGAGCATATGCCTCGGTCTATATCTTTAATGTTCGAGCTTTAGATTGTTTTCAGTGTCTCACCCAGACAATCTGATGGAGTCTCAATTCTCTCTAATCCCATTTGCTTAGATTCAGATCTGTGTTCCACATCTCTTAGTATACCTTCTCCCCTTTTCCCCAAACTGCTTCCCACATCCAAAGCTAATCAGGTTACTTCTTTTCTTGAAAGACTTAAACGCTTCAAATGTAAAGTCCAAATTTCTCATCATTTCACATCAATTACAACATAAAAAGTCATTGTTCTTTGAACCTGCTCTGCTTTTTCACATCTCTCTGCTCTGTACCATTTCCCTTCCTTTTTTATTTAATTATGATCCTCTTCCCTTCCTAGCTTCCATAAGTTGCATCTTCATCTTTGACCTTGTAGCACAATCATTCTTTAGTGATGATGAGCTATAGCTATAGCTAACATCAATATGTAATTATGTCATTCACTATTATAGAGACAGATGTTACCTAATTTACTCTTCAGAACAATCTTATAATGTAGGTATTGTTATCAACGTCATTTAACAAATGAGGAAACTGGTGCAAAAACTTGTCTTGGATAAGTATTTAACCTGATGAGATATGGAGCAGGCTTTGAATTCTTATCAAATGATTGGAGAGCTGAAGCTACTAATACTGCCTCACAGTTACAGCACCCAAATACAGCACATTATATTATTATGAAAATTTACATCTGTCCCTTCAAAATACAGTGCCTTCATATCAGCATCTCCAGTGCCTACTTCAGTACCTAGAACACAGAATATATAATAATTAATAAAAGAACAAATGAATGAATGAGAACAGATGAAGTGAACAGCTATTTTTCAATGGATTACCTTTCCTAACTTGTGGATATATTATATAAATATTACTATTTTATTAACAGCTATATTGAGGTATAATTGTTATACAAAAAACAACTGCACATACACACACAAAAAACTGCTTAACTGATGGGTTTGAACTTCTGCATAAACCTGTGAAGGCATCACCACAATCAAGGTAATAATTTCAACCTCATTAGAGGAAAAGCATGAGGAAAATCAAATAAAAAGTAAAGTTATTGCTACAGCTAAATCAGTATTTGTCCAGATCTACAAACCCATATGCAATCAGATCATGAAAGAACTGTGCTTGCCTTATTTGCCAGTTCTTCAAGTCTGTAGAAAACATGACTTACTTATGCAATTTTTAATGAGGAAAGTAGGGGAAGGCTTGTTAAAATAGATATTTATCCCATTGTTCACTGTTGAATTCAATCAAACCGAAGTTCAGGTACAGACAAAAATTTCTGTCGTTCCAAATCTAGCTTTAATTTCTCATCAAAATCATGTGCACAGGCCTGTCACAGTCACAAGCATTGGCAAGACAGCATGAATCCAGAGGATGCTTTCTTGCTTTCTAATTTTCATTTTCAATTCTCCAACATCTTCCAGAATTAGGAACTGAAAAGCAATGCCTACTTCAAAACCTCCTGTGTATAACTACTGACACAATGTTCCTGCCCATGGGGGCCAAATGCCCAACTCTGATTTTCTAGTTCCTAAATTACTCAAGGTCCATCTGTACTGTTGCTTGCTGTATGAATGTTCCATGGTTCCTCTAACAGATATGCTCAATATATTCATACAATGTTATTTAATACTTGTTTAACCTACTTCCCATAACAGGTTTTTTGTCAGAGGAATCCTAATCTCTTTTGTGCTCCTTAAACTCTAAGGTCGTTGAAGTCAGGGACTGTGTCTCATTTGTCTTTATATTTTCTATACCTCTTAGCACAGTAGAATACTTATAAATGATGTTTGCTGAATGTAAATTGAGTAAAAATCCAATTTCAGTCATTATTTTTGCATCTAGTCTGCCCATGAAACCCTGTTTCTATGACATTTCCAGGTGATAGTCCGCTTCCTTCCAAGAATAAGATATGGATGCTGGTGGCAAGGGGAAGTCCTGGATGGCATAAATGGAAAGAAAGTTGTTTCAAAATCACTAATAGGAATACCTTACCTGGAGTTTTTAGATTTAGCTATATTATTGATTAGTGGGATAGATAGGAAGCCTAACTAGTTTTTCCAAACATTATGTCATTGGAAAATATACTCCAAGCTTCAAACACCTGGCTGAAACTACTGTTTTGGAATAAAATACATTCTTAGTAACAAACTTACTATAGTAAAAAACAACTGGCACCATCAGTAGCATAATCCATGATCAATCCTGGAAGTGTATTCTCTGCAGTTCTCTCAATTTAGTTGATATACTGAGCTGTGTACAGTGATAGATCTTTTTGAAATGTTATGATCCATTTGAGTAGAACTTTTGTAGTGTTGTCAGATATAAGAGTTATGTATAGTCTACAAATATTTGTCATATCATAGAAAGCTTAAATTTAGGGAAGAAGAGGTATATAAATTCCTTGTTCTAGTTCATCTCACTGAGTTACTATGGCTTGTTTTCTTTCAAGAGAAACTATAAGAGAAAAGGCAGTGCAACATTAAAATAACAGTGAAAATCCAGACATGGTATTTCATAATCTGGATTTTGTTAGTCTATAATTTCCACCACAGGCCTTTTTTAAAAACTAAAAGTTTACAATATATTCTTATTGTTTATCACTAACTTTCACCCTAACAGAAAGAATTTCTACATTTCACAAATTTAGAAGGATTTTCTTTTCAAAAGTTGCAATTAAATGTGTTATATACATACAATGGAATATTATTCATCCATAAAAAGGAATGGAGTTCTGATATGTGCTACAACATGGATGAAACTTGAAAACTATATGCTGAATGAAATAAGCCACACAAAAAAGGACAAATATTCTGTGATTCCATTTACATGAAATATCTAAAAGAGGTAACTGAATAGTAACAGAAATATTAGAGTTGACCAGGAGCTGGGGAATAGGAGGTAATGGGGATTTAGTTACTGCTTAATGGTTACAGAATTTCTATTTAAGTTGATGAAAATGTTTTGAATAGTGATGATGGCTGTAAAACATTGTGAATATGATAAATGCCACTGAATTGTACACTTAAAATGGTTAGAATAATACATTTGGGGGGCACCTGGGTGGCTTAGTCAGTTAGGAGTCTGCCTTTGGCTCAGGTCATGATCCCAGGGTTCTGGGATCAAGCCCCCTGTCAAGTTCCCTGCTCAGGGGGAGCCTGCTTCTCCCTCTTCCTTTGCCCTTCCCCCTGCTCCTGCTCACTCACTCTCTCTCAAATAAATAAACAAAATCTTTAAAAAAAATTTTATTACATATTTTACCACAATTTTGAAAAATTGCAATTTATCAGCAGTGACATGGCCAGAATAATCATAGCATTGAATTTTATATCTGTGGCAACCCTGACATTTTTAACTTAGATTAAAATTTTTATTCCTGTTTATGAATGTAATCAAGAATTGAGAATACTTCACATAGCCATATTACTAATTATTTTGGAAACAAATAAACAAAAAAACCCTCTAGACTTTGTGGAAATAAGTAACTATATCTTTGAAATATACGCTATAATTTTAAAAGTTCTTCCCCAAATCTCAGGGTTAGATTTTTAAAGCTGGTGGAAGTATCATTAATTGAAGAAATAAAGAATTTTTGCAGGAAGTAGAATATGAATGATCTTATTAAACTGTTAAAACATATTTTAAATATATACTTACATAAAAATAGTAAAGACAGAACACTAATTTACAAAATAGAAAATATTTTTAAAAAAGGCTAAATGCTAAATAAAAAGACAATCAGTGACATTTTACTTCTCCTAAATTAGTTTAATGATCATTATCCAATACATCTGTTTTGATTCCAAGAGAATTCTTTTGAAATGACGCTGATACATTTTTCATAACCATTAAGTAGGAGAGGTAGTCAAGCGGAGCAGAGGGAGCCAAGTAGTTGGAAAAAAGCAGTCCACTCACTATTACTTCTCTGGCAAAGAATGGAGACATTTAGAATTGTTAAAACTGAATTGTGAAAGTTTTATTGTTCAATTATCTGTTTGAGGCTTTAGCGGCTTCACAGCCCTTGACCCACCAGTTTTGCAGTGCGAGGGATGAACTGAAGGTTTTTGCATCACTTTTTATTTTTGAAGAAAGTGTGATGCCCATGCACAGAGGTCACTTTTTTCTTTCTGCAGGCTACTTTGCAGCCACTTATATATAGGCAGAAAAACAGTTCAAGTTCTATTTAGGGGTCAATTTTTTTTTAATCACATCACTTTGGTTAGGTAAGTTTAAACTATAGTGTAAGAAATCAATTATTTTTGTAGTTTTTTTGTTTGTTTGTTTGTTTGTTTTTTGTAGTTTTTTCCTTTGGTCTCAAAACTTCTTTCTCTCTTATCACTTAAATCAAATCTTCAACATATCCTCTAGTGGATTCCAAGAGTGAAATTTTAGCTATTGGCATCATCACTTGGTTGACTGTCACCAAATTTTCCCAATCCAAAAATATATATATACATATATATTATAATATATGTAAATTATATATGATATATATTACTACATTGATATTTAATTTTCTTTTTCACTAGAGAGAACTGCAAAATCACTTGAAAGCTTCTGCCGTTTTTCATGAAGGACAGATTATTTTTGCTTCTTTCATCAACTCCTTTATTCTCTAAAGAATAAGAAATAGAATAAATATCTTATTCTTTGGATAGATATTGTGTGTTGGTTTCAATGAGGTAAGTTATATGATTCAGCAAGTGTCAGGTATAATCTCTCTTTAATCTTTTTCATTTTAGGCCTTTCATCATTAGAGAAGAATTGTTTCTGCCCATGTTTTTCTGCCAATCCCAACAAGGTCTAGCAGAGTTGTGCATTCTTTGATATCCTTTATCTCTTCTTTTGACTTTTCTTCCTTAATGTTAGCATTCCTCATATCCGCCCTATACCAAAGCACTCCTTTGAAGAGTTAAGGTAAAAAGGGGAAGAGAATTTGAAGGAGATAAAGCAACACAAAAGTTGACAAAAATATTTGATTTTAGAAGATGAGAGAAAATTTAAAAACTGTCTTCACTAGAACAGTTTTAAATTTACACACGCACAAAATTGAGAAGATAGTGCAGATTTCCAACATAAAACACAGCCAGTTTCTCCTATAATTAACATATTTTATTAGTATTATATATTTGTTATAATTAATAAGTCAATATTGATACATTAGTATGAACTAAAGCCCATTGTTTATTCACATTTTCTTAGTTTTTACTTAACATCTCTTTTTTGTTCTAGATCTTATCCATGATACTGCTAGCTGTCATATTTCCATAGTTTCTTTTTGACTATAACAATTTATCAGAATTTTCCTGTTTTTAGTAACAGTGATTGTTTTGAGGAATACTGGCCAGGTATTTTATAAGACTCCTCTTTTTTGGAGTTTGTCTTATGTTTCTCTCATAGCTAGACTTGAGTATAGATTTGATAGAAAGGTCACAGAGATAAATTGCCATTTTCATCACCTTATAACATGGCTACAAGCAATCAATATGATTTGTCTGTCAATGTTGACCTTGATCACCTGGCTGAAGTAGTGACTGCCAGACTTCTCCACTGTACAGTTATTCTATTTTCCCCCCTTTCTGACTGTATTCATTGGAAGGCAGTCAAAATCAGTCTACACATAGGAATAAGAAATTCTGCTCTCTGTGTTTGAGGGCAGCGTATCACATAAATTATTTGGAATTCTTCTGCATGAGTGATTTGTTTCTCTTCCCCATCTATTTAGATGTCCATGTATATGTATACATATGCTAATATATTACCAAATGTGGATTTAATAGACACTACCTTAAGTACAAAAATTTAAAAGAAAAACACTTCTCTTCAGGGTTCCTGGGTGGCTCAGTTGACTGAGAATCTAACTCTTGGTTTCAGCTCAGATCATGATCTCAGCCCCATGTCAGGTTCCACGCTCAGTGAGGAGTCTGCTCTAGATTCTCTCTCTCCCTCTCCTTCTGCCCCTCCCCCCATATAAATAAATAAATCTTTAAAAAATAAAAACTCCTCTTCACTCTAGTGGAATTTACTGCAAAAGTGTCAGTCACCCATAAGGTTTCCAGATATTGTCATCACCATGTAAACGGTTCTTTTGAACAATGTTCTAAATCTTTGGAAGCACGCATGGCAGCTAATTCACTACTTCTCCACCCCTCACCAAGCACTTAAGAGGCCATTTTTATAGCAGTCCTAAAAAAGTTAGAATAAAAGGGTGGTGAAGCCCTTTTTCTAGACCACGGTGTCCTTTGCAATCTCCCTGTAGTTTTACCCTTGCATGACTCCCCAAGGAAAGATAAGAGTGTGAGGGGATAGCATGCTAGCATGCTTCATCTTACTGTCCCTTTGATTATAAATTTCCCCAGTAACATTTAGTTTTTTTGTTTTTGGGTTTTTTTTTTTGTTTTTTTTTTGCCTATGTTGGGTAGCATTGTGACATCTGCCTTTGCTGCTCCACAAGATTTTGTAAAAGAAATTCATGCTGTTGTTCTTTTTAAAATATTTATATCCCTTTTAAGCACCACAGTTCTATTGGTGGCACATAACGATGAATTAGGTCATAAATTCATTAGTTACATTTTAGTGTACTCAGCAAGATGTCAGAAAAACAAAATTCTCATCAATACAATCACAAATCGTATTTAAGAATGTTACTTTTTTCTTTTTTTTAAGAATGTTACTTTTGAAGTAGTAATTTTATTTTTTACTGATTATAGTTGCATGCAATTTGAAGGGCACATCCTTTTGACATTGGCACCAACTTCTGGAGGTACACCAAATCTAGCCCTCAATATCTCATATACTATGTGGGAAAGAGATCAATAATCCACCTTTGAAAATCATCTATAAGATTCATAAACTTAAGAAAAAGTGGAAATACATAAGCTATAGAAGACTATCATTCTTTAAATGATAGTATAAATATAATACAATGATTTATCTAAATTTTGAATTATATTTACTGTAATAATAGCATCTCTCTCTCCATCACTGGACTTCACTGAAATTTAAATTCTTTTTTAGTAAAGAAGTCAAACTGATATGCCAATATAGTGCAGAGGGGAAGGATAGAATACTGTGGTCTAATGTAATGAGCTCACTCTTTTATGTCTCCAAAGGCAGAGCAAAGCCTCAATATGTAGATGGTAGATGATGTTCCACTACAATATGCTCTTTGCTACGAATGTAATAAATATCAGTTGTTCCATAATAGTATTTCATAAACGTCACATTGCTTTATTATTTTTATAAATAATTTCAAACCCCACTTACCAACATTGATTTTTAAAATTTTCATGTCAGTAATATTGTTGAGTTGTTTCCCACTCTTTTGATTTGGGACATGCAAGATCCCAGAAAATGGTATGGTGAGAAATTAGTGGTGGCAAGCATGAAATCACCTCCCACTTCAGTCTTTGAAATAATTTTCCTCCACTTAGAACTTCCAAATGAAAAGACCTGTATTTTCTCCCTGTAATTTCTTTTTTCCTGGTAAAACAGTATATAATGGTTAATAATGCAGTATTTGGAATTAGGCTGTCCCAAGATTTGAATCCTGGCACCAGACAACTAACTGGCTATGTGACCTTAGACAAGTTATTTAACATTTTTTTAACCTTAGTTTCCTCATCTGTAAATGAGATAATAATTGTACTTATCTCAGGGTCAACAAGGATAAAGTACTTGAAGACCTACTCAGAATTTTGCACAGTTTAAGTACAGTTTAAATGTTGTGATGTGATTTAAGTACAGATTAAGTGTTCAGATATCTCTGAAACCCAGAACAAAGAACCACCACTATTACCATGCTCCCCTCCCCCATCCCAGGGCAAAGGGGCCTTGTTAATTCCCTGACTAGGTAGGAACAAATGTGAAAATGGGCTACCATATTTGTAATGATTATATAGGTAGAAAAAAATAATGAAACTGGACTTCATGGAGTTATTCTGTAGTCTTCATTTACTAATAAATAACCTTGCTGCACTAATCCCTCCCTCTCCTCTAATACTCTTTACTGCCCTCACTCTCAATTTTGTCCTCATCATCCATTGTTTTTGCTCCTTTCTTCAGGGCAGACATACACTACCCCTCCCAAAAGGATATTGCTCCCAGTCCCTTCCTATATCTTACAAACTGTAATATTTGCTGCCTTGCACCCAGTCTAGATGACATTTAGATGCAGTTCTTATAGACTCTGCAGTGGAGAGAGGCCAGTTTGATTCCTATAGAAGGACTAAGGGCTGCAATTTCAGATAAGTCTCTCTTCAGCCACTGGCAAGAGCTGCAGCTAAATTACCTTAATGCAAATATGACTCAAAACTATGAAATTCAGTTTATTTCTTAAAAAATCAGACCATTTAGCCTACGCATAGTATATATATTTATGACTTCATTATGTAACATAATGGGCCACCCAAACTAACTAAACTACTTACATGTTCATCTGGACTAAAAGCACCATGTTCATATAATTCTTTTCTAATCTGGTCTCTCTCTCTTTTTTTTCTTTTACAATAGTTGCAGTTTTATTCCGCACATCATAAAAATGGCAATTTTACAATAAAATATATATGAGCATATGTTACATAGTCAAGTTCCCCAATTTTCTCTCCAATGGGATTGGCCTTGGGATGGGGGTGAGAGTGGAGGTATTACAAATAATGTACGAAAACAAGGAGTTCAGAGAAACCTGTATTTTAAACCCAAACTCACCATTTATAAGTTGTATGATCTTAACCATTGTTTAATCTCTCTGAGACTCAGTTTTTCCAACTCCAAAATGTAGCTACTTATATTTATTACTTAAGTTTAGATCCAAATAAAAGGCACACCCAGAGTAAGTTAGACTTCAGAATATCCATTTTAATCTTGGTAATCTAGATCAGAAAATACCGATTAAGTTCTAAAGTCAAAATTAGGTACCTTATTACTCTTTCTCCATCCAGGCAAAAAAATTGGACTCTTTCAGCATTTTCCATACAGAACAAGAGAGAAAGAAAGAATATGTGTCATGCATAAGCCCCCAGAAGAGACTGTATCCTACATGTGCTGGGCTCTTCTAGTTTCACTACTCAGAAATACTTTTTCTTTTTCCATGAGGAGAAGTGAGTGAAAAGGTAGGATGGAAGTGCGACCAACAACGTTCCCTCCAATACTATTGTCTCCTGGAAAGAGTAGATATTCAGAGGTAAAAAAAACTGTTAAGTGAAAGACAAGAATTATTCTCCAATGGCAACTTCCTAAGATATTGGTAAGGATTAAAGAAGATAGTAAATGTTTGTCAGAGCACCAATAATATAAATGAAACTCAGTAAATTATAAATTGTTACTGTGTTGTTGTTATAATAAAGTCTGACAAGGCCTAAATGAAGTTGCTCAAGCATTTGTCTTAATGTACAATGGTTTGCTATTTCCCTAATGTAGGAAATCCAACACTGTCAGTCTATTCAAACCATTTTATAGTCCTTCCACCCCATCCTCATCACCAGTTTCATATACTTAAAAGTTCATGTTAAATTAGTCAATTTCTGATCTTCTAGAAGAAGACATAATTTATTCTTCCAGTCCCCTTTTCCCGTATTCTATGGAATTCAGCTACTCAAAAATTCTACTAAATACAGATTTAAATTAGACCTAGTCTTCATCTAATATAGAAGACATAAAATAAGTATTCATAATTTATAAGGGCCTTAGAGATAATATAATTTAATTTTAGTGTTTTTCCTTTAATTTGCACATACTTTCCTTTTAGAATAATAATATTTCTCTGACTTTAAAGATATTTATTTATTGAAAACTTATTTTTCCTGTGAATTTCTCATTTCACCTTGTCAAAAACACAGACTACATTTTTGGCTATTAATTCGAAATTGTAATTAACATGAGGTGATTAACATCTCCACCTGTAACTCTAACCCCCAGCCCCACAAATATTATACCTGTAAATGACAATGTTTTTCAAAAGCATCACTGTCAATGATGTAGAAAAAGTAGATAATTCATAGGAAAAGTTATTTATAATTTTAAGCACCAGTTTAATAGATGTAAAATGATCTTTATAAACTGCTCAATTTTTTGCAAAAGATTATTTGATTAATTTTATCAACTGCATATCCATTTATTGTTTCATTCTGCAAATATTTCAAGAGTATTTCCTTTGCTATTTATTAGAGATGAAGGCATTAAAGATATGCCTGGAAATTAGTTTTTCCTCTGCAGTCTTCACAATCTCATAATGAAATAGCAACTTATTTATACTACAAGGAAGGCAGTGGTTGGTAGTAAGAGTTGGGAACAAAGTAATATAGGAACACAGAAGAGTTGTTAGTTCTACCTTTGAGAACTGGGTAATATTTACAGAGATGCCATTTGAAGTGATCATTTCTATCACTGCTATCTCACTGTCTACTTTTGATTTCAGCATATATGAACTTTGCCTTACTTATTTTTTCTATGTTCCCATATTTATACCTATGGCTATGCATTCACTTTGAGGAATACATAAGAAAAATGGTCTCAGGACTCACGGTTCTGTTTTTTGGAAGACTGAGATTTTGTGAAGGTGTTTCAACAGTTCTACAAATGTTTCATTCAAATAGATATGTAAATCTGTGTGTGTGTGTGTGTGTGTATAAAGAAGCTGTAATAAAAATCAACCTATCCCAATTTGTTATATACAATAAACACATTAAATTTTTCAGTGAAGTTGTTTTACATTTTTTCAAATATTGAAGTAGAGGCTCTTTTGCTATTTCCGTGTGTATATTTGAACATATGTATATGCTTCCATTGATTATGAAAATTACATCATGCCTGTTTTTTAATTAAGAATTGCTTTCAAAATAAGTAAGTGCACTACTAGAATATATACACCCCATTCTCTCTATAATATCAGACAAGATTCAGACTTAAATGTTCTTATGATGGTGTAAGAATTGCACAAAGAGAATAAACAAATGGAATTAGAACAATATGGCATAGTAGGTCATTTTAATATCTATGGTCTAATTTCAATATTATAACTAAATATACATAAAAATACCCTTAAAAGTAGAGATGTTTTCTGGCTATTGGTTAGAAGCTATAAGTTGTTTTCTGTTTAGAAACATGATATTTCTAAACAAATTTGACTATATGATAATTGTTTGATAGGGGTTAGCATAAAAAGGCAATTTGAAATATATTAGACCAAACTAATTTTTCAAGTAATGTCTAACATACTCATTATAGTGGTATTTATTAGAGCCATTCACCAAATAAATCCCGTTATTCTTTTGGAAAGTAGTAGGATGGAACTTCTTTGTGCACTTGCCATTAGGTATAAGTATGGGATTTGGTTCAACCAAAACAAAATAAAAAGAAACAACCTATGGGGCAGGGAGTTGGAGCCAGGGGTTACAATAATGCAGAATAAGGACCACTGAAAATCTCCAAAAAAGCAAAGAAAGCATAGTAAAAATAGCAAAAATCAACTGTTTCAGAACTTTAGAAATTAACCAGAAGCTTGCAACAATCTGAGGAGCAGTCATTAAAGAACAAAAATGGTTGAATCTAAGAACAAACAGTTTTGCCACATTTTAACTTCTTCTATTTTAATTTTCCCCTCTCTAGCTTTGCAGTAGCCTTAAAACCAAGTTTTGTAACCATTTTAGCTGCAAAAAACAGAAGCCTAACAGCCACTAGATGAGGTAGCTATGAGCTCCACGAAGAATCCCATGCTCAGAAAATTTTTAACATTTGATCTGTCTGACAAATACCTCAAAATGTTCTGATCAACAGAGTCTTCTTTATTTGACCTGACTGGGCACTCACACTAACATAATAGGAAGAATCTTCTCCCCAGGTTATTTGTGGAAAACAATCAGAGGTAACTGTTCAACATCAAATCCGCCTGAGGAAGTGACAAAATTTGGGGCAAGCAAGAACTGAACAAAAAAAACTAAAATGAGGATTTGGTGAATGAGATGTACATAGAGGTATTTGAATAGCTTCAGTATATACCTGGAGATCAAGAAGAATCTAAATAAACATAAATTAATATGCATTATAGGATCTCTGGTAAAACAATGCAAAAAAAAAGAGAAAAATTTACATGAATGAGAAATATAAATTTAAATACAGATATAAGCAAGGGCCAATTTTACCCAACTCTTTTGGTGGCTGAAATGTTACATAATGCATGGCGTTTGTGCCTAATGCCATTCAAACCTGGGAGCTGGAACCACAATTCCCTCCCCCTGACTTCTCCCTTCCAAAGCGAAGCGTAAAACAGTGCCATACTATGTACTTAGGAATGGCATGGTCATAACACCATCACCTCTCTCCCTGCCAAATAATTGTTATACAATAGATAAAAACATACATACATGCGTACAGCTATATTTCAGCAAAAGACAATGGCACAATATCAGAGAATGGCCAACAGATGAAAAGAGACATTTTTAACGAAAGAAGAACTTATTCTTGTGGAAATGGTAATATCACAATCTGAAAAAAAAAACCTTTAAATATACATATGTACTGTCTACACAGATAAGGCATGCAATTGTATCTATGAAACTAGAATAGCAGTTTATGTAAGAAGAACAAGTGGCCGTGAATCAAGAAGAGGCAATTGTACGAAAGAACCAAAAATTTTGCAAAGAATCAAATCAAGATCTTATAAATGGAAAATGTAATTATTAAAATAAATAAGAGCAAAAACCCCTCAATAGGTAAGATAAATAGAAGACCATATTTATATATATGGAAAATTAGTAAATTAAGAAAATTAAGAAGTCATTTCAAATGTTAAAAATGATGAAAAGAGTTAAAATGTTTGAAAAAAACTAAAAAAAAAAAAGGATTCAAATGTTAAGAGGACTCAATACTACACAAGCTTAATTCACAGGATTTCAAGCAAGTTTTACTCATGATTAAGGCTTATTACAACAAAAGGATACAAGGAGTAGAAGCAGTAAGAAAAACATAAGCATTGGATGGAGTCCAGAGAGACCAGATGCAGTCTTCTGAGTCCTTTTATGTCTCAGCCCAGGAAGTGCTTTCTCTCTAGCAGTGAACCATAGGAACCTGAATGAAATGTCTCTGCTTAAGAAAATCATCTCAAGTCTTCAGGGCCTGAGGCTCTTATGGGTCTGGTCACATAGGCATATCCTGCTAAGCAACCAATCATGGTAGTGGAAACTCTGGACCTCAACAATGAAAGTAGTGCACGTTTTCAATCTTGATTTTTGTGCCAAGCAATCCTGACAAGTTAGAACTGCACAATCCATTCCTCTAGTTCTGTAAAAGAGTGTCTTTAAACATTAACATAAACGACTTTCTGAGGGCCACATTCAAAGGAAGTGTAAATCAGTCATGGAACCAGGCTCACATGGAGGTGTGCAAGGACTGAGCAACCATATATGCTATATTAAGATTATGTTGTCTTTCTTCATATTTGTCTAATAGTTCAAAAAAATAAAATGGAAGAAATAGGAAAGTGTTTTAAATAATTATTGGTAATAATTTCCTAGACCCAGTTTTTAGATAAAGCCCACCAAGTATCAAAGAGTATAAAACAGAAACTACATTTCTGAGGACAAATATAAATAAATACATTCCTAAAAGTATACAGTGAGAACAAAAAGCCTGCTTAAAGACATTGCATTAGATTTCCTACCAACAATATTGGAAACAAAAAAAACAACAGATCAATGCCATTAACATTCTGAGGAAATGTAACAGTGAATCTAGAATTATAAATTATAATAATTTTGTTTTTCACAATTCAAGAACAAAGACAAAACAAACATCATTTCAGATATACAAGCCCATTGATATTATATATATAAAATATATAATATAGTTTATGTTATGCATAATAACATAGTATATGGTATACATTATAAACTGTATTATGTCACATAAATTATATATATGCATAAAAATATATAAATTATATATAAACTGCTATATATATTTACATATTATACTATATATAAATATATGATATAATTACATATATTGTTATATATGTATGATATATAACATATCATATATATATATGATTTACATATGACATATGTAAATCTTGTATGTAAACTGTATGCATGTAATTTCAGTGAGCCTTATATATCTGAAAGGATATCTGTTTTATCTTTGTTTTTGAATATATAGATTTATATATTTTAAAAAAATATGTATTTAGAAAGTATTACCAACAGATTCCCTCAGCAAAAGATGAAAACAGTAGTATGATAAAAATTGAATACATACGTATATATTACACATATATATATATATGAATTGAATTATATATAGACCATAATTTCTTTATTCATCAATCTACTCATGGGTACTTTGGTTGCTTCCATATCTTGGCTATAGTAAATAATACTGCAATAAACATGGGGGGGCATATATCTTTTTGAATTAGTGTTTTCATTTTCTTTGGGTAAGTATTCAGTAGTGGAAATACTGGATCATATGGTATTTCTATTTTTAACTTTTTGAAGAAACTCTGAACTGTTTTTCACAGTGGCTGCACCAATTTACATTCCCATCAACAGTGCACAACCATTCTTTTTTCTCACATCCTTGCTAACACTTGTTATTTCTCTTTTTTTTTATTCTAGCCATTCTGACAGGTGTAAGGTGATATTTCCTTGTGGTTTTGATTTGCATTTCCCTGAGGATTAGTGATGCTGAGCATCTTTTCATGTGTCTGTAGTCATCTGTATGTCTTTTTGGAAAAAAAAAAAATGTCTACTCAGGTCCTCTATCCATTTTTAATTGGACAACTTTTTGCTTGGTGTTGAGTTGTACAAGTTCTTTATATATTTTGGATATTAACTCCTTATCAGTTAAATCATTTGAAAATGTCTTCTTCCAGGGCACTTGGGTGACTCAATTGGTTAAGCGTCTGCCTTTGGCTCAGGTCATGATTTCAGGGTCCTGGTATCTAGCCCCACATGGGGCTCCTTGCTCTGCAGGGAGCCTGCTTCTCCTCCTCCCTCCGCTGCTCCCCCTGCTTGTGCTCTTTCTCTCTGTCAAATAAATAAATAAAATTTTTAAAAAAGAAAAAGAAATGTCTTCTTCTATTCAGTAGGTTGCCTTTTGTTTTGTCAACAAGTTCCTTCACTGTGCTAAAGTTTTTATCTTGGTGTAGTTCCAATAGTTTATTTTTGCTGTTATTTCCCTTGCCTGAGGAGATATACCCAGAAAAATGTTTCTATGGTCAATGTCAGAGAAATTACTGCCTGTGTTTTCTTCTAGGAGTTTTATGGTTTCAGGTCTCACATTTAGATCTTTAATCCATTTTTAGTTTCTTTTTGTGTATGGTGTATGAAAGTAGCCCAGTTTCATTCTTTTGCATGTAGCTGTCCAGTTTTCCCAGCACCGTTTGTTGAATAGACTGTTTTTTCTCCATTGTATATTCTTGCCTCCTTTGTCATAGATTAACTGACCATATAAGCATGGGTTTATTTCTGGGTTCTTTATTCTGTGCCACTGATCAGTGTGTCTGTTTCTGTGCCAGTACTGTACCTTTTCAATGACTACAGCTTTGTAGTGTATCTTGAAATCTGTGATTGCGATACTTCCAGCTTTGTTCTTCTTTCTCAAGATTGCTTTGACTAGTCAGGGTCTTTTATAGTTCCATACAAATTTTAGTATTATTTGTTCTAGCTTTGTGAAAAATGCTGTTGGTGTTTGATGGGGATTGCATTAAATCTGCGGATTGTTTTGGGTAGTATGAACATTAACAATATTGATTATTCCAATTGACGAGCATGGAATATCTTTTCATTTGTTTAGTCATCTTTAACTCCTTTTATCCATGTTTTATAGTTTTCAGAGTACAAGTCTTTCATCTCCTTGGTTAAGTTTATTCTAGGTGTTTTATTCTTTTTGGTGCAATTATAAGACATGGAAGAATTTTAAATGCATATTATTAAGTGAAAGAAGCCAATCCCAAATGGCTACACACTGTGTGATTCCAACTATGTGGCATTCTGGAAAAGGCAAAACTATGAAGACGGTGAAAAAAAATCAGTGGTCGTCAAGGGTTGGAGAGAGGAAGGAATAAGTAGATGGAGCACAAAGGACTTTTAGGGCTGTGAAACTATTCTGTATGATACTCTAATGATGGCTATATATACATATACATATATCCACCATTATCCATTTGTCAAAACCTATACAAAGTGCAACACCCTATGAGTGAATCCTAGTGTAAACTATAGATTTTGGGTGATAATGCATTAATGTTAAGTTCCTCAGTTGGAGCAAATGAATCACTCCGGCAGAGAATGTGGATAGATAGTGGGGGAGATGTATGTAGAAGGGGACAAAGGATATATGAAAACTCTGTATCTTCTACTTAATTTCGTTGTGAATTTAAACTGCTCTAAAATATAGTCTGTTAGAAGAGAGAGAGAATGTACTCACATAGTACTATTATATTCAAAATTATGTTTAAGTAGATCATTTGCAGTACACTCAGAATTTGTATATTGATTTTAATGTTCACCAGGATTTTAATAATTATACAAGAGCAGGGCACCTAAAAATAATTATGAAAACCTTGAGGAAAAGGACAAAAGATGAGAACACAACATTAATAAATTTACACAGAAATTTATTATTCAAGAAAATGAAAATAAGAATTATATTACTATCACAAGCATAGTCATATTTTAATATCTTATGAAAGCTGATAAACAGAACAGATAACATTTATGAAGGGCTCACTGTATTTCAGGCATTCTTGTAAAAGATTTTGTATGCCATAACTCTTTAAATCACTGTAAAAATTTCCATAAAGTGGGTACTGATGTTTTATTTCCATTTATAGATGAGGAAAGTGATGAAATATGTTAATAGCTTTTCTAATATAGAAAATTCCTTACATTCTTGGCTAAAACGCACACACAGTTGGTGATGACATTGTGTTGTTTTAATGTGTTGCTATGGTTTATTTGTTCATATTTCAACTAGGATTTTCCAACAATGCTTTTAAGTAAGATTATCTGTAAGAGTATATGACACTTAATCTTTAATATCTTTATATATTATCTGTACTTGAGAACTCTCATGAATTAAAAGTATTAAGATTCCCACTAATAGTAGGCTTCATGCTATCCTCTTGCAGATATCATAATATCTGATGTAGTTATGCTGATGTTATACTATTTGGTATATAGATATTCATAATTTTTTTGCATATATAGGAAGGTGCCTATTACTATAATCATAAAACATTCTTCTTCATTTTGTTTAACATGTTTTTGGTTTGTATGACACCTTGTTTTCAATTATGATTGCAATTCCTGCTTACTTTTTGTATGCCTTTGCTTGGTATATGTTTGTCTATCTTTATTTTTTAAACATTCTGAGTTTTCTTATTATAGATATAAAACACAAAATTCTATTTTGTTTATGATCCAATCTAAAAATCCTATTTTTATCATAGAAAAATGAAATAACTCTATTTACATTTCTTATATGAAGGATATGTTTGCTCTTGGTTCTGCCATATTGTTTTGTGTTAAATTTTTATTTTTTAACTTTGTAAAGTTTCTTTCCTCTGAGGTCTAATTCTCTTTGTGTGTATTCTTAATATTTATGGTTTTTATTTTGTTCTTTGTTACTTTTGTAATTATTCCTTTATAGGTTAACTGAATTTCTCTCTTTTTTATAGACTGTATTTGTTAGTTTGCTAAAATAAATAATAATAATAATTAATATTTCTTGTTCCTGTCTTCCTTTTCTACTACATAAATTGTTTAATATTATCTTTTTTATTATTAACATATAATGTGTTATTTGTTTCAGGGGTGCAGGTCTGTGATTCATCAGTCTTACACAGTTCACAGTGCTCACCATAGCACATACCCTCCCCAATGTCCATCACCCAGCCACCCCATCTCTCCCACCCCGCTCCACTCCAGCAACCCTCAGTTTGTTTCCTGAGATTAAGAGTCTCTTATGGTTTGTCTCCCTCTCTGATTTTGTCTTGTTTCATTTTTCCCTCCCTTCCCCTACGATCTTCTGTCTTGTTTCTCAAATTCCTCTTATCAGTGAAATCATATGATAATTATCTTTCTCTAACTGACTCATTTCACTTAGCATAATAGCCTCTTGTTCCATCCATGTCGTTGCAAATGGCAAGATTTCTTTTTTTGATGGCTGCATAATATTCTATTGTGCATATATATACCATATCTTCTTTATCCATTCATCTGTCGATGGCCATCTAGGCTCTTTCCATAGTTTGGTTATTGTGGACATTGCTCCTATAAATATTCGGGTGCACATGCTCCTTCAGATCACTACATTTGTATCTTTGGGGTAAATATCCAGTAGTGCAATTGCTGGGTCGTAGGGTAGTTCTATTTTCAACTTTTTGAGGAACCTCCATACTGTTTTCCAAAGCGGCTGCACCACCTTGCATTCCCATCAACAGTGCAGGAGGGTTACCCTTTCTCCGCATCCTCTCCAACACATGTTGTTTCCTGACATGTTAATTTTAGCTTGTTTAGTATTATCTTGATTATAGTTTATCTTTGTGTTGTTAAATATGTTGGACTACTTGTTTAAGTGCTTTCCTTGGACTCCTGGCCATTAAACAATCAATGTCTTCAAATCCCATCTTCTTTTGCTCTTCTTATCCAAATTTTGTTTAGATATATCATTTTTATATTGTCAGGGTTTACAAGATTTATATTCTATTATTTTGTTCTAATTCTCATATTCTTACATTTCAGATCCATGATTAAATACATTTAGTGCTGGACAATCAGTCCTTGAGCCAGGATATCTCTTCCATTTATCTCCTAGAAAGTTAAATTCTATTCTGCATTCTGAAGGCAGGTTAATATGAATAATATTCCCTTAGTTCTTGCGTGTTCAAAACTGCGTGCATCTGTTACATTTGAAGGACTATTTGGCTAAGTAGAAAAAAATCCTTTGCTCTCATTTATTTTCTCTGGTACCTGGTGGACTTTCCTCCACTGATACTAACTCTATTCTGCTATGAATGTTGCAGTGAAGAATTCTGAGGCCAGTCTCAATATTTTCCTTTCTAAGTTACCGATTGTTTTTGGATGCATGCCTAAAAGATTCTTCATTATATTTAAATTCTTGGGGCACTTGGGTGGCTCAGTTATTAAGCGTCTGCCTTCAACTCAGGTCACGATCCCAGGATCCTACGACTGAGCCCCACATTGGGCTCCCTGCTCAGAGGGAAGCCTGCTTCTCTCTCTTCCACTCCCCCTGCTTATGTTCCCTCTCTTGCTGTCTCTCTCTCTGTCAAATAAATAAATAAAATCTTAAAAAATAAATAAATAAATTCTAGATACCGTGCTAGGATATATCTTGATGGTGACAATTCTGGGGCAATTTTCTTACTAATCATTGTGTCCTTTAAAAATGAAATTGCCTTTTATTATTATTATTATTATTATTATTTTTTTTTTTTTTTTTTTTTTTTTTTTTTTTTAAGTAAGCTCTAGGCCCACGGGGTGATCAAGAGTTGCATGTTCTACTGACAGGTGTCTCTTAAAAAAGAAAAAAGAAAAAAAAAAAAGAGGCAAACTAGGAAACAGACTCTTACCTATAGAGAACAAACTGAGGGTTGCTGGAAAGGAGGTGGGGGGTTGCTAAATAGGTGATGACAATTAAGGAGGGCACTTGTGATGAGCACTGGGTGTTGTAGGTGAGTGATGAATCGCTAACTTCTTTTCCTGAAACCAGTATTACATTGTATGTTAACTAACTAGAATTTAAGTAAAAACTTGAAAAAGAAAAAAAAATGAAATTGCAGGTTCATTTAAGAATGTTGCTTTCTTTGGGGCGCCTGGGTGGCTCAGTGGGTTAAGCCTCTGCCTTCGGCTCAGGTCATGATCTCGTGGTCCTGGGATCGAGCCCCGCATTGGGCTCTCCGCTCAGCGGGGAGCCTGCTTCCTCCTCTCTCTCTGCCTGCTTCTCTGCTGACTTGTGATAAATAGATAAAATCTTTAAAAAAAAAAAAAGAATGTTGCTTTCTTTAATAATATATTTAAATATTTGTTCTTTTCTGGTATTTATTTTTCTTCTTCAGGGTCTCTAATTACGTATGTGATGGATTATGTTTGCTAATCTTCTCCATCTTTCATATTCTCTCTCATCCTATTCATCTCTATTTCCAGTTCATTTTTCCAACCTTTCTCATTTCTGTCCTTTTTCCCTTACTGTGTTTGCCTCAGTGTATATTTCACCTTGTAATTCTTCCATATTTATTCTCAATTTGTAAAGGTTTTATTTTTAGTTCCACTTTTTTCTCAAGTTTTGCTAGTTTTGGGTCATCAGCTCCTATTGTCTCCTCAACCATCCCCAAGTTCTTATATTTGTGTCTTATAGTTTTCATTCACAGAAGCAATTCCTTCATTGTGCCCTTATGAAAATTCATGGCAAAATGTTAGAACAAATTTTTCAACTTCTCCATGGCAACACTGTTATGGTATGTGTTCTCCAACAATTGTTACATTTTGATGCTCCTCTGTAAATCTTTTCCTATATTATTTTTGTATTGATACTGTGCCCGTTCTTTTTTTATTACCATAATTAACTGAGTTAAATTTTTTCTCTTCTAGGTTCCTGAGAAGAAAAGAAGGGAAAATAGCTATCTGAGATTTACAAACGTTCTGCTTCTCTGCTACTGAAGAGATAGACAGCTTTTTGCAAATACCACTCCTCTGTTTTATCTGTGTGTAGCCCTACGTTTCTTCCCACAGGACATACACAAGAGGGCTCTTATCATCAGTCCCACTCACTCCAGTTCCCACACTGATTTTTGTAAAGAAGATGCATAGGTTTGGCAAGACAAGACAAGCAGTTCCCCAAAGGGAAGCCTACATATCTTGGCTTTTGCGAGATTAGCCACAAGTGAGCCCTGTCTACACTTGCCACACTTCTTCCTTTCACACCTGTAACCTAGTTTCAGCTTCTCAATCCATTGTTGCAACCAAGGGAAAAAGCTTTTGCACTTCACAGAGAAACTCTCACTTTCAGGAATGATATTTTTACCAATGCTTTCTAAGATTAGTTATCATTGGGCTCACTCTCTGCTATTCTTCTCCTTACTTCCTCTTCAACTTCTGGTTGATCTCAGCAGTTTGGGCATCTTGTACACACATTTTGGAAACTGCAGATTATCTATCTCCTGATTTTGCTGAAATTAGAATTTGCAGATTTTTGTTGTTGTTGTTGTTTTAATTCTCCTTGTTGTTTTGGTATGTTCTTCAGAAAGAGAAAGGGAAAATTACTAATTTTTGTCATCATCCTCATTCTAGAATCTGTTCATGTATTCAGCAGTACTAATCATATGTATTACATGGTACATATATAATTTTTCGGAAGTCTCCACAACCTCGAAGACATATATTACTTTCTATTTTCCCCACCAATCAAAGTAGATGTTTATTTCTTAAAGTCAAGGCTCATGAAAATGTTCATTGGCCTGAAAAAATTCTTTTATTTCCCTTTACTACAACAAATGTTATTTTTTTTTCCCTAACCCCTCTTTCTCATTGTTTTTCAACAACAAATGTAAGAACTGGCTATAAGAAGAGCTGAATAATCTGTATTCCTTTATGCCTAATCTTGTTAATGCCTATAATTTAATTAATAAATATTTCTTCTTTGGGCTCGTAATTTATCATCATCATAATCATAAACATCTTTCCTAGTGATAAAGCACTTCTATTGGACCATTAGATTCTAAGCTTCGAAAGGCCACAGTTACCAATTTTCTTCATTGTGATATCCCCAGAGCCTAAAATGGTGCCTTCCCACAAGCAGAGGTTATTAAACACATGTGTTCAATAAATAGATGAGTGGTATTTCCTTTGTGAACCAGTCTCTGTTACAGAGTGCAATAGTTGTTCAAAGATAGGGTTTTCAACATTTCTGATTTCAGAAAATTGCAATGTAAGTATTTGTTTTCAAGAAAGTAAATGCAAAGAGTCAGTGTTTAAAATGAAGCTTTTTATTTTATTTATTTATTTGGCTTCCCATGTTGTAAAGAAGAACACAGTGCAACACTACTGTGAATGTAGAAGAGGAAAGGAATATAAAAAGGAGAGCATGCTATGGTAGAGGCAACAGGAAAGTTTTTACCCAACCTGAGAATCTAAATTGTAATCCAAGTCCTCCAGCAGAACTGGAATGCCATTCCATCTTTTTTCACCTGTTCTTGTCTCTGGTGGGCAAGTGGTTAGGGATGAGTTAAAAACTTGTCTTGCTGTGCTCTAAATGTCATCCCTTTTCTTTGCCTGGCTTTAAGGCATTTTCGTTTCCATGGTTTTTTGTCTTTTTCCAACCATAAAATGAGACTATACAGATATTGCTATTACAGTTTCATAATCAAATGTAGGAGGAAAATAACAAAAACTCTCCAAGGTGAATTACCTTAGTAGAGGATGGGTAAGGAATATCTTAAATGGGGATGAAAAATGGAGATTCAATTTCTGATAATCACTCCCTGCCCAAGTAGCCACTAGGATTTGAAAATTTTACTGTTCATGTCTGTAATATAGACACTACTGAGTACTCTTAAAGTCAAATGAGGTATAGGTCCTCATCCACTATTTTCTTCCTATGGTCTTCTTTGGAAGAATAGCATATGGTGAATTTGCATGGTGCAACACTGAGCATCTGGAGACAGTAACATATGCCTTTTAAAGCTGAGGTGTATTAGAGGAGTTTGATATCTGTTGTTTCCTTAATGAGGAGGTACTTCTTTCATTCAGATTATTGGGTAGATGTGAAACCAAATATTTTCATTAGCAGATGTGCTCCACAGGAAAGATTCTAGAAAGTTAACAATATCCAGACCATCTGGTAATACGTTATTACCAACATTGTTTTTTCACATGCAAATGTATATGGGAAGAGCTAGAAGTTTTTCATCAATTTGGGTGTATGCCTTACTGCATTAAAAATATTTCTACACAGTGCATATACAACTGAGAGTATTTTAATATGGGTACATTTGTTATATAAGACATATTTAGGTAAAATAGAATGTCTAATTTACTTATACTAAAGGATAAGATTGTTTAGGCTTTTAAAAAAGGACTCAAGTAACTGAAAGACTACTAAAATTAGGCACACACACGCATACACACACACTATCAAAAACTGTCTCCAGTGTGCTCATGGGGAGTAATTCGATCACTTCAAATGTTATGTTATTTGAGGAGAGTTGTACTAGACTTTTTTTTCTAGTATGATCTTTTACACACATAATTTACTTTGCTTTCTGCTTACCTTCAACCACCACGTGAGGATTACGAAACAAAATTATGATTCATGGAAATCAGTCAACAATGTCCCGATTGTTTTACACTTACTAAATGTGTAGATTTTCACCCCTTGGATCTTGTGAATGTACAAGGCGCTAAATACAGTATCTATTTTCATGCAAGTCTTTGTAGTTTACGAATAAACAAGACTGACTCACATTCTAACAGAGCAAAGAAAATCTACAATGGGAAGGAGAGGCCAACACTAGGAAAATTTGGGTAAAGACGAAATGCTCTGCAATAAAAAGATTGAGAAAGATTTCGATTAAAAGTGCTAAGTCTTGTCCCGGTTGTTTTGGACGTTAGGGAAAGGGAGGAAAACCAAGGCAGAAGATAATGAACTGCCCCTGTGCCCTTTACACTTAAACCTTCCTAGATCACTGAGGACGTGATTCCAGGCAACCAGGTCATAAGATTTTTTTTTCTTTTTTCTTTCTTTTTTCCTTCCTTCCTTCCTTTCTTCTTTTTTAACCTCGCTAGCTAGTCAACCCCGGCGGCAAGCACACACTGCCACCCTTGACCAGGAAACAGCTCCAAGGAGCTGGCGATGGTTGCCTGCATTGAGCTCCCCGCCGGCGCCTTCTGGCCGGACACCCTGTGCCAAAGAGCGCCCAGGAAGCAAACCGCAGTAGGGGCACGACACAGATGTCATGGATGCACATGCAAGATCATAGTCTGGCCAGAAAGGGAAGAGAGGGAGAGCAACCGCCGGCAGATCCCGGCCGGAAAACCGCGGCAATGGAGACGGCGGCGGTGTGTGCGCACACAGGTGCTTCAGGCCGGTGGCGCGGAGAGCTGTCGCGGCAGCCTCTGGGGCTCAGCACTCTCACCAGCGCTCAGAAGCCCCGGCTCCAGTCGAGCCTGGGTAACCCCCAGCCTGAGCTACGCGAGGAAGAGCCCAAGGAAAGGGCGCGAAGGGGGAAGGAGGGGAGGGGAGAAGAGGTGGGGGGCGGGGGAGTGACCCATCTCCTCATCTTGCATTTCTCCTCCCCGAGCTCTTCTGGTGGGAACCTTTGCTGAGCTCGTGCGCGCCTCCCTCCCCTCTTCTCCACTCCTGGTGATCATCTCCCCTTCTCCCCTTGCTCTCCCCCACCCTCCCCTCTTTCCTCCCTCCTTCCCAGCCGCGTGCCTCCTCCCCTCCCCCTCGTCTCTCTCCTCTCCAGCGGCAGCAGCAGTAGCCGCTTCAGCGGAGCCGGAGATGGGCAGAGAGCGCGCGCGGCGCAGCAGCTCCGGATCCACAGCCCTCCCCGCCCGCAGCTCTCTGCGCCCCCGCCGCCGCTGTCGCCTCCTCGGTGTCCCCAGGCTCCAGTCCCGCGCCTAGGACAGCGCCGCCACCGCAGCCTGGCCCTGCCTGCCGCCTGCGCTGCGCAGCCCTCGCGCGCGCCCGGATGGCGCTTTCCTCCCAGGACTGGTGAGTAGCCTGGAGAGCGCGGGGGTCGAGCGCCCAGGCTGGGCGCTGAGTGAAAATCCCTAGCTTTAGAAGGTGTCACAAACCACCTGCTGTGATTCTTCAACCTCGAGACGGGGGGTCTCGGGAGGGCGCTGCTCCGTGGTCCCCGAAGGGCTGTTTGATATCAACTCTACCTGCTGGCAACCTGAACCCTCTCCCTCCCTGCCGGGGACGGCTGCCGGCACCTCGCGGTCCCGCCTCACCTTCTAGCTCCCGAGCTTCCACCCTAGCAGTGGCAGTGGCTGGCCCTGACCCTCCCGTCACCCCAAACGAGGTCTTCTCTGCCCTCATAGTCCCCGCGTTTCTCTCTCTTGATTTCCCGCTTCTGTCAGCTGGCAAACAGCCCCCCCAGCTGCCACCCTTCACCCGGTCTCGCGCCGACAAAGCCTCCTCCACAAAGTCCGCCCCTGACCCACCTTCCCTCCTTTTACAAAGCCTGGCTCGAGAGCCCCACTGTCCCGCGGTATTCCTTCGCAGAGCCAGTGGTCCACCCTGTGAATTCTGACCTCATTCCCTCGACACGACGGTGCCTCTTTTCTGTCTGCTTTTCTGACAGTCACCTCAGGAAACCCGCACAGACACGCGGTGATCCTGGCTTGTTACAGTTACTTTGTGTGTTTCTCAGCACCTGGGTTGTTTAGGGTATGATCAAGCATGAAAACAGGAAGACAAGACAAAACACACACACACACACACACACACACGCACACGCACACGCACACGCACACACACCCCCCTCAAACCTTTTTCAACTAAACTTTTTGTTATTGTTGTTTTAAAGAGCACACCTTTTTATGCTGCTCAGATTTATTCTATTCAGTTTTAAAGGCTTCTTACTGGACACAGGGAACGCCCCTATTTTACCTGTTTTCTCCGGAATCGATCTTGGTTCCAGGTTGAGAACCATGCACCTCACTGGGTGATGAATCTTCTTCAGCAACAGCACTATCTAAAGCTCAGCAACTCTTGAGGATAAGCTTTTCCTTGAAGGAGAGGAGAGTGGCACCAAACTCACTCTTTAAAATTGTCTTTGAATTTGCAATAAGCCAAAGCCCTTATTTTTCTTTAGGTTTACTGGCTAAGAGAGGGATATAGTAGGATCAGAAAATGTGTCCTAAAAAGCTCCTCCTGTAGGATATGAGTGCTGGCCTTGTGTAGTATCTTAGCATCCAGTCTTTCTGTAGAAGTTTTCTTAGGGCAGCTGCCCTTTCTTCTGAAACCATGTTTAACGCTTTAGTATTTCTAGTTGACTTGAGAGAAAACAGGGAGTTGTGTTCAATGAATGAATATGAGCAAGGGAGATGAAGGAATGAGTGAGCACGGGGAGAGATTACCTAAATACTAAAATTTGTATTCCCGATTCTCTATGTATTGAAATCTTAAAAAAACAAAACTACTCACACACAATTTATGACTTAGTTTTTTAAAGAAGTGATGAAAATATATTAATTTCAGCATATTTTACTCTGCAGAACCATTAGTCATAGGGCTTGTGCTCTAATTCATGCAGATAAGAGTATTCAGAAATAAATGTCAAAACTTTAAAAGGTGCCCCATTTGAGTATGTAGTGTGTGAATATAAATTTCCTGGTAATATTATTATTATTTTAACTAATTTTGAAGAAATAAAAATTAAATTGGCTTTCTTACTCTTGCAGTTGATGTAGAGAGATGCATGTTTCCACACCTTAAACTAGCAAGTCTCTGCCTACACAAGAAATAGAAAGGGAAAGTTGAGCAATTATTTAAAGAATTTGTCTAGTGAGGATTGCCTTAAAATCTTGCCTTACTCAATGTCAGGAATATTTTTTTAAATTTTGTTTTAACTCTAACTGTATCTGAGCCTTTATTTCTCTTTTCTTGTGACATAGGCAAAAGTGCAGTGAGCAAGTCACTGATAAGGGATGGTTTTAAGTAAATGTGGAGAGCTGCACCTAAAGTCAGGAGAAGCTATGAGTAATGACTTTATTGTTGGTTTTCTAAATTTGGAAATTTTAGTTGTTTAAACTTAATGCTTGGCTAAGAATAATATTCAAAATCAAGTATTTAAACTTACGATTACTGCAAATATGCACACGTGGTCATATGAGGTGGATAGATAGTAGGTAAGAGTTAAGAGCTGAATCAAAAGGTCGTTTCTTTTTCTCTAAATCCTTTTACCCTTTGGGTAACAGTGGATGCTTACTGTATGCAATATGCCCAATACCAATGAATCTGTATTAAAAAAGATACATCACAACTGAACAAAAAACAAAGCAAGGAGCAATGCTGACTTAGATCAACTATTGCCCATAATTGTGTAAATGATAAATACAAGTGATATAGGCTAACATAATTCTAATTAATGTCAAATTCTAGACAAGGTCAGAAATGTCTCAACATACCTTTTATGAGGATGTATGCTTACATACATGCAATATTAAAATGGTCTCAGAATTGTCTATGAAAATGCAAATAATTAATCTACCATGTTATGTCAGGAATTCTGGTTAAGAACTCTTGATGAACTGGAACTCAAGATCTACCTAAATTTAATGTCATTGCCATTATGCAGAACAGCTAAATATAACATTTGCGGAGACCAGGCATACCAATATTTGAATAGCATATCTTTGAATATCATTAAGTTATATCTTATAATGCTCACTATTATGTGCCACCTAGAGGATGGGATGGGTCTGTATTAAATGTTTACAATGGTAAAGAGAAATTAAAATTTGGTAAAGAGAAATTTTAAAATGTGGAAATGATAAAGATTATTTCACCAATAGATTGTATTAGTTGAAACCTATTATGCAAAACCATTTTTTGGCTTGTCTGTGGTGGTGTTGGGGAGTGGTGTGCTAAAGAAGAGAAAACAGGCAAGAGGGGGAGAAATAAAGGATAAAAAACTGGATATTTGCTTAAATTCTTTACTCAAGTTCAGCTAACTAAATACAAGTTCTATAATTTTGGTATTTGGGATAATAGCTTTTTTCCAACTTTGATTTTAAGAAATGTTTCTTTAATTACAGCAATATAAAAACATTTTTTTAATCAAGTGCCTCATTTATTTTATTCAGTAAAACCTGGAGATTATAGGCAAACTGTTTTATGTAAACTAATTGACCTAAATAAAATTCTAGACAAATTTAAAAACAAAACCTTGAAAGAAGGAAAACATATATTCACACACGCCTAAAATTACAATATTAAATAAAAACCCAAGTGATTTAGTGTTTTATGAAGGCAAGAAGATTCAGTTAAGGAATAACTACATAAAATACTTTCATAGCCTAATATATTTCTCATATATTTTTCTATTTACATTTCTTGGTGTATTATTCAATTTTTATGGATTTTTTCATTTTTATTTACAATTCACAAGGATCTGTATTTTATTAAATGCTTCAAGTTTTATGATTCAAAATAATTCTCATATTTTATTTGTAAATATCAAAATATTACATCAATGTTTACAATGGCTATGTTTTCTACCCCTATTCCATAGGGGAAGAGAATATTTAACAACAAGTTCTCAAAGAACAAATAAGCAAAATTAATATTTCAAAACTAGCATGATGATTAACCAACATGCTTTCAATAGTAGTAATAGTGCTTTCAAAATGATACTCTCATAAGATCAATTGAACAATTGAAATTCTTGCAGAAAAGAAATATTTAGATTTAAATAGAAATATTTAGATTCTGTAGTTTACATGTGACCATGTGAGATTCACTTTTATTCATGTAGCTGCAAATAGAATGGCATTCTTAATAGAAGGAATCACAGAATTTAGATATCGATTAGAGGATGTAGAGAGAATTCCTTTTCCACCATCTTACTATATCTTACCCAAAGTTCTTAAATAGTTAATAGAAACAGAATTAGAATTCAGGTCTTTGACTCCATGCTGTATGTCTTTCTAAAAAATAAAAATCAGTTTTCCTTCTTACTTTATTTTAAGAAGGTAATAAGGGAAAAATCAGAGTATCAAAGAAAGCTGAAATTAAATGAAATGAAAGTCTGTGCTTCTTCAGGAAATGCCCAGTCCTGTCACCATTATAGTTAAAAGTAATATTTTTCTGCTCAATCATTTCCAGCTTCAGGTTAAAGCTTGGGAAATGTTTTGAAAATTTAACTGTTACTGGTTTACCTAAACATATTTTAATATTTTTGTTTAATTTTCATCATAAATTTTTCACCCATATAGTTTTCTTTCATGGTAATCATATGTCCTGGACAAATTCATTTTACCTTTTAATAGAGAGGTCGTTGGAAAATATTCCTAAAAACAGTTTTTGGCTTCTGTAAGTGAAACAGGGGAAATCAACTTAAGAGTTTTATCTCTGTATATTCAGTCTTTTTGTTATCACAGAGAAAGTTTATGCATCCACACACAAACTTTTTGTTTTATTTTATTTGTCACTGTAGCCTGTGAATAGCTCAGGTGGTCAGGGAAGATAAATTTGTTTCACAAAGTTCCAAGTTTGCAATTGAAAATCCTGGCACTTTGAGCATTCTCTTCACTGATGGCCAGACAGATCAGTGAAAGTGAATGACTCAATCAATGGGGAACAATCGTCATTATGGATAAAAGATAAACTTTCAAATATATTCTTGGTGATGGTTGCTTTTCAGGGCCATCTCACCTAGGAAGAGGAACATGGTAATACAGATTGATTTCTCAATTACATTATCTGGAAGAATACGGCGTTGTCTAAGTGTGCCTGGGTTGATTGAAGTTAGGGGAATCTGTGACTTCAGACTGCTGTGTGTCTGGTTCAAAGGCTGGGGGGAAAGCCTTGGCTTAGGAAATGGCCTTCTTTAAACCAATTAAGACATAGATTTAGCTGAAAGAATCACTATATCTCTAAGGCTCTCATAGCCTAATTTCTTTGGAATGTAATTCAGCCTCCTGTTATTGAGGGACTACTACGTGGCAAAAACTGAAGTGATGACTACAGACACAAGATGAATGTGATGTAGATTCTGACCTCAACAGATTACAATATAACTGGAGAGACAGGTAAGAACAAACAGAAAGAAATAATAGGACACCAGCTGGCCATAATCTAGGGCAGCCACCATGTTTCTGAACAAGGATGTCCAAAGAAAAAATCAAAAAGACTACAACTTAGTTTTAATATGCCTTGCCAAAATTGATGGAGTTTTACCATGACTAAGTCTTGGCATAAAAATAATCTATGTCCTTAAAAAAGCATATGTTTCCACTGCTTCCCATATTAATTTTAACTCTGATGAAGATTTTTGTTTTGATAATGCAGGAACCTATTATTATGAACTAATATAGATAGTCTCATACTAATGAAACCAATTGTTGATTCCATCTTCATAGGTCGTAGGGTAATTTTTTAAAGGAAATGTAACTAAATATATACTTTTAACATAAATTTGAAATATCAAGGTTGTCTTTTAAGAAACTTAAATCTTCAAGGAATGTTCCAAGGGAAATGTACAAAAGAGGGAGGACATGATGGAGACAGTGAATAATATATGTATTATCAACTGAACAATAAAAGTTTACAAACAGCTTTAACAAAATATATTTAAATTTAAAGAGGTAGTTTTAAATTTCTGTATTTTATTTACTCTAATAACGAACATTTATTGAGAAAGTATGATTGTATGATACGAAGGGACATGGGGCTGTTAGTGGTAATGATGGCTTTACACTTTGACTGTAGGAGACAACTGGCTATTTCAAAAGCCAGTTCCTGCTGACTTTCAAGACCTATGAAGGGTCTGAGATTTTGCTAAGCATGAATAATTGATCCTAGACTTTGTTTTGGAGGGACTAGATGAGGGCAGTCAATCTAACTTGTCCTATTTGTCCATATCAATAGCCTGGTGGCATTAGTCTGCCCCACTGAGTGGCTAAGCAATACTTACAGAAATGGGAGTGGAAAAAACAGCCAGAGGTGTTGACAGGTATTTATATAGGAAATGCAGAAGCTGGGACCATCCCCTGCTATTTCTAATACATTTCCTTGCAAAGATTAAGGGGAAGAGGTAATATAGATCAAATCATGGTCAGAGCTGTCTGGCAGGGGATGGCAGATTCAGCAGAGTTAAATTTAGGACCCTTGTAACAGTTTGGGAGAGACATTTTTTCATGTGAAACAGAGATGCTGCAGGAGCCAGGCAAGTTGAGAGCTTGAATATACCATTTCCAATTGATAAATGAGGTCTATAGAACCCTTTCTCACAGTGTTAGTCACTAAGCTGTGTTGACTCACCTCAAAATGATATGTTCCCTCTGTGTTAGAGAGGTGACCAGTCCAAAACCTCAAGGGGACCTGCAAGAAGCTGTCTGCCTTTTCCAGAGGCTTCTGTCAGCAATATTGTTACTCACAGAGATTTGTATCTCACAGATTTATTAGCAATGTGGGACCCCAAATGTAGAGAGCTTCCTGCAGCTTACTTGACAACTTCCCACACAGAGTATGGGTTTGGGCCTCAGTCAAAGGATGTCAATTTTTGGATTAGCTGATATGAAAGTCCAAGTAGAATATCCAAGTGAGGTACATACTATCTCTAATACCCACAGATTCCAGTAAGATTCTGAGCACCTTTCTTGTTGGTTGAAGTTGAATAGACAGAAGTTTTTCTTTGACAGCCAGAGGGGTTGGATATTACAAATCTGCCCATATAGTCCCAAGAAACTATATTCGACAAACAGAGCCCTGAATTCTGTCAGGGTTTATCACCCACTTTAGTATATGTGATGATATCACAGTCAAGACATTGGTAATGGAAGCTTCTGACTTTGTCATAAACAGAATATTATTACAGAGTTAAAGCATTGTACAATAGAGAGTAAAGGCACTCATACTGCTCACCTACTGATGGTAAATGGCAGAGGAATTTAGCTACCCCTGGAGAAAACCTGTTGGAACGTGAGGAGTTACTGTAAATAATATATTCATTGTCATGACACATGAATATGACTTGGTCATTGTCTTCAGGGGCCAGTGGGATGGAAAAGAAGGCATTGTTACAGTCCAGTGTAATATAGCAAATGTTTAGTCTGTGCAGTGGATTCAGCTACATGAACAATTGGTAATAATCCATTCTAAGCTTCCAATTCTATCTTTTTCATTACCCATATTGAGCTGTTGTGCTAAGATACTGCATCTCTTACTACCCATGTTGCCTTCAGGTCTGCAATCAGGGCTGTGATTTCCTTTTCTCTTCCTGGACTTTTATACTGGTTTTGTTGGACCGTCTGTAAGAAACAGAAAGAAAACTGGAAAATGATTTACATGTTCCATTAACACTTCTCTACATATGGCCTTTCCCAATTGTGACAATCTTCTCAGGTGCGATGGATGATGAAATATAGGCATACGGAACATTAATTTTTACCACACAATCAAAGGTAGAAACAATAAAGATAAAACATAAAATTGGTCACACAGTCTATCCACAAGGTCATGTTAGCTTGCTTTTTCCATTGTGAACTTTGCCTTAATGCCGTTAACTAAACCTGAGTGTTCTATAAATCCAGATAAGAAAGTGACGTGAGGATTCATATCCAACACATCTATATAAGTTTGATTCCCCCTTCCATTTGAAGTTTTCTAGCATACTCGGGTGGGTGCATATGTCCTTTGATCCCTGTTGAGGATAGAGATACCTTGGCTTCTAATTATGTTTCTCTTTAAATGATAGGTCAAAGTAGAGGGACAGGGACGAATCAGGGATCAGGAAAGGAGAGAGACTTCATATGTACTTTTAGTTTCAAGTGGTATGAAATGACTCATGGTAACCAAACGAATTTTGAATATTTTTGGCCCTTCTAATACTTTGTATGTGGAGGAGCAAGGCCCTCATGGCTGCCATTGTCTATTTCAGCCTTAGAAATCCCTGGACTCAGAAACCGTAGACACACTGATATTTTGCCAGTCAACCTCTGGTTGACTCAGTCTTGGCTCACACAGTGGTGACCTTCTTTAAGGACTCCATATTAATTTGGGGCATTAGGTGCCCCATTGTCTAGATAACACCTCATAAGTTTTTAATGGTTTTAACATCAGGGCTGATGGAGTTTTCCTGCACAGTGGTGGTGACCTCAAGTATTTATATAGATTTGTTTGGGTCTCTTTCTCTTTCTTTCTTCTTTCCTCTCTTTTTTTCCTTTCTTTCCTTTCTTTTCTTTCCCCTTTCTTTCCCTTTCTTTCTTCTTCCTTTCCTTTTTCCTTTCCTTTCCTTTCCTTTCCTTTCCTTTCTTTGTGTCTCTTTCTAATTCTCCAGTAGATCAACTTCACCAGAATTCTTAACTCAATCGAGGGCAGTAAGAATTCACATACTAGTCAAAGCCTCATCTATGGTTTCCCAAAGGAGTTTTTCTATCTCTGCAAAATCTCCCCAAGAAAGCTAAAACTCCCTTGTAGCAACCAGAACACACTATAAAAACAAAACAAAACAAAACAAAACATACAAAAAACCTCTGAGCAATTTTACGTTACTTCCAAATGGATATATTTGACATGATAGAATACAGGAGAAGTATAGCCACAAGACAATTTATTACTTGCTATTATTCCTCAATAAGCAATCTCCACGCCTGCTTCTTTCACATGTGAACCAGTCAAAGTTCTAATGATTCATCTGGGTTCTGTTATGGAATTCTCCCTTTCATACTCAATATGTGTGTGCATCCCTCTATTGTCTGAAATAGGAAGCAACCTTCTGCCTACCTAGTACAAATCTTAGTATTAGTTGTACCTTATGCCACAGATTGGAGGCTGGCCACCAGATTGGCAAGGAAGTCCTTCCACCTAGAGGAGAATTAACAACAGAACAGCATTTTGATGAAGTCCCAAAAGTTTATTTTGGCTTTTGTTTCCTTTGCCTTTGGAGACATTGAAATTGCACTACTGGGCATTTACCCCAAAGATACAGATGTAGTGAAAAGAGTATATGTACCCCAATATTCATAGCAGCAATGTCCACAATAGCCAAACTGTGGAAAGAGCCCAGATGCTCCTCAACAGACGAATGGATAAAGAACATATGGTCCATATATACAATGGAATATTACTCAGCCATCAGAAAGGATGAATACCCAGCTTTTGCATCAACATGAATGAGACTAAAGGAGATTATACTCAGTGAAATAAGTCAAGCAGAGAAAGTCAGTTATCATATGGTTTCTCTTACTTGTGGAACATAAGGAATAGCATAGAGGATATTGGGAGAAGGAAGAGAAAAATGAAAGGCGGGAAATCGGAAGAGGTGATGAACCATGAGAGACTATGGACTCCGGAAAACAAACTGAGGGTTTTAGAGGGACGGGGGGTGGGAGGATGAGTTAGCCTGGTGATGGATATTAAGGAGGGCATGTATTGCATGGAGCACTGGGTATTATACACAACCAATGAATCTTGGAACGCTACATCAAAAACTAATGACATACTATGTGGTGACAAACATAATATATTATATATATAATATATTTATTCATATATATATTTAAATTTATGTATATGTATAAAAGAACAGCATTTTGCCATCTGTATTTTACCTATTTCCTGTTACTTAGCTTACCCAAGCTCCTTAATTCACAGGCAAAACAGTGGAGGACCATTATTGCCCAGCAGACTATATAATTTGCTACTGATTCCCATAGACCTCCTTCAGATCCCATTAATGGACCTGTGAGGCCCTCATCCTTCCTTTTCAAGAAAGAAAGCCATGTCTCTGTCAACATCCCATCCTTATTACTAAAATTATCAAAAACCCTGAAGAGTTTGAGATGCTACTTTGATTTCAAACTGGCATGAAAACTTGCCACAGATTCATGGATACTAGCAGAAGATAATAGTGTCAGAGATGAAGGACAATTTATTATTCACAGCAACAGCAGTAGCAAGAATTTCAGCATTTTTGAAGTGGTTCCCTAAGCCCTAGTTTCCACAAGGCAACACAGAGCAGACTAGATGATACTTAAACACTACAGGAAAGGGATCCTGAACTCAAGGAATGCAAATCTTTTATAATGGATAAGTATGCCTCCCTTTACTCTAGAAGGAGATGCTAGTTCTATCTTCCAAGGTTATTTGCTTTACACCTTTTAAAAATAGTTCAGAACAAAAACAGCCAGTGCTTCTTTCATAAGTTGTGCAGAAATGTGAGAGACCCTTGGGAAATTGTCTCCTAACAATGACAGAAGACTTCAACAAATGCCTGGGTTTTTGTTTTTGTTTCTGTTTTTGTTTTTAAAGATTTTATTTATTTATTTGACAGAGAGAGAGACATCACAAGTAGGCAGAGAGGCAGGCAGAGAGAGAGGGGGAAGCAGGGTCCCTGCTGAGCAGAGATCCCGATGCGGGGCTTGATCCCAGGACCCTGAGATCATGACCTGAGCCGAAGGCAGAGGCTTTAACCCACTGAGCCACCCAGGTGCCCCAACAAATGCCTGTTTTGATAAGCTCTTTACCTATGGAATGATATATGTTCACCCTTGCTACTTCATAATGATGGAGGGCTTTAAACAGGTACAACCTGAGATTAATGAATCTCTCAATAGGACAGAAACTAAGAAAGTAACTTTTAAAACAAATAAAACAAATATATTGTATTTAAAGTGCAACATCAGACTATTAATTAGTTGCTCCTAACTATATGAGCTATGGTCTATAGACTGGATAGTTAAAAAGTGTAGGACAGATTAAAGAACCAAACATTTCTATGTCAGGAAGTTGAAAATTTGAGCCCAAATTACAGGATATAAGAAATGTCTATTTTATGTATTTATAGTAGATCGTAAATAAAAATCATTAAATAAAAATAGTGCATATGCATGTTTTCCCATAGCCTTAATGCCTCTCTAATTCTTTACAGTTTGAGGGGTACCTAAACTTTCCAAATAATCAGAGGAAAAAGGCTTGTTGCTGTTTTATTTTGCTTAATTGTAGACTGTTTCTTCAAGATGAAGCATAGTTGTCATTTTCTCTAATATGCATCTGCTATACCCCAGGCTGGGACACATGCCTTTCTCTGTGTTGGTATAATACCCAGGCTTATCTGTACCATATTATGACTTTACAATATCACATTGGCATGATATATTTATATGCACTTCCCCCACTGGATTATTCTGAAACTGGTTACTTATTTACCTCCACATCCTTAGTGTCTTGCTTCCCAATCGATCCATGTGGACCTCCCTCAGGTGCTTATAAGTCAATATTTATGGAGGTGAACAAAAGGTAACAAAGTCCATTAACGTTGAACTTACCACTGGATATTTTAGAGAGTTATCTCCCATAAGGCATAACTGAATGGAAGATGTGTAGAATATTTGAGTTGGAATAATCTTTAAGAGTTCTTAATGGCCATTGGTTTATTTTTTGCTTATTTATTTGTATTTTAAAGATTTTATTTACTTATTTGACAGACAGAGACATAGCAAGAAAGGGAACACAAGCAGAGGGAGTGGGAGTGGGAGAAGCAGGCTTCCCTCTGAGCAGGGTGCCCAATCCTGGGCTCTCCTAGGACCCTGGGATCATGAGCTGAGCTGAAGGTAGACACTAAAGGACCGAGCCACCCAGGGGCCCCTGGCCATTGATTTAGTTATAGCCATGTTAAACATCCAAATTCTGATGCCTCTTCTTAGTTTTGTGACATCCTGAAGCATTTAAAATTATTTCATATTTATTCATATTGTGAAACCTTAAAATTTTGTAGTTTGTATACTTTTAGAAATTGATGGGAGCATCACAAAATATAATGCAAGCCCTTGTTTAATTATCAAAGTTTAGGTGTCATTGATTATATTATCCCGGACAGATTTCTCTTCTAAACGTCAGAAATTTCAAAGCCTTGACTTTTCCCCTTTATCAATGGGTTAGACTAATGATGAGCATACCTCCTTTCACCCTTTGCCCTGATGCACAGATGCTCTTTTTTTGTTTCTTTGTCATAGAGTTTTTTTTCTCTGATGTTTAGATGTCTGCTGCTCATGCATGCCTGCCTTCACATTTTCTGTCACTGCCCCACCCCGATCACTATTGTTATAACCATTGCTGCCAATCCTGAAGTCTGGTGCACTTCTCCCTTGCCTTTTTCTCCAGTTTTTCAATTTATTTTGCATCCTATTGCTTACTTGTGTTATAAAAAAAAAAAAACATGAGCAAAGCCTTTCTCTAAGGAACAACTGCCTTCTGTGCCATGAACTTGAAGAATCAAATGAAATGATGGTCTCTCTGGTTCTTGTTCTATGTTTGTTGGTTGTTCATGAGCTGACTGCAACTTTATTTCAATTCAGGGGCTGTGATTTTCTGGTTTCGTTCCAGAGCCATTTGGAAATTTAAGAATTCTAAATTACTGAATTTTGATTAACCAAATTTTTATAATTTTTCTTATAGTAAATGGGTCTTAGGTGACTGTTTTTCCTCTATATTGCTTTGTTACATTAGTGAATACTTTAGAACCAGTGAAATATATGTGTTACTTAGGAAAATAAAAAGGTTGGAATGAATTAAATAAAAGACAGATAAGGTTTAATGGGAAGCTTGGAAAGTCAGGAAATGACTTTAGGTTGTTTGAAGCATGACAGTGGCGAGCTTGAACAAACAAAGGAAAAAATGAAGATATTGAATAATAGGAGAACCAGAAAACAATGTAGAGAGGAGAGGGACAAAGAAACAAGTTATAGACTAATAAAGACAAATATTTGCCTATGCTGTAAATGGGGCTTTATAGAAACACTGCATTATAGAGAAAAAGCATATGTCTATAATTGGACATAACTGGGTTTATATTCCCATCTGACTATTTACTAGGTAAGAGATCAAAGTCAAATTTCTTAGTCTCTCTTACATTCTTTTTCCCGTTATCTAAAAATTTTGCATAATTATTGTGAATGTAGACTAAGGTAATATGTAGAAATCCCTAAAACACTGATTGGCACGATAAATTCTCATTCAATAAATGTTGTGTTTTCTCCATACTTAATAATTTGAAAAGACATAATCATTTCAGTTTGTAACAAATGAAACAATTGTACTTTCCAATTAAATAATTAGCAAGCGATATTCATTCTTCCAGCCACTAGGAGAATTTTGGATTTTTCAGGATAGTATATAGTAATGGAGGAAGCAGCATATAACGAGCACTGAAGAACTAATTAGAATCATAGTTTTTATGACAATATTAAGTAGATACTTGGAAAATAAATTCTGTACTTTAATTTTTATTATTTGTACTTTAATTCTGTACTTTAATTATTAGAATTATTAATTCTGTGGTGTAAACTTTTTCCCCAAAAGTTAAAACTCATGAAGAGAAGGATTCTTGTTCTACCTTAGTTAAAACTCATGAAGAGAAGGATTCTTGTTCTACCTTGGTTAAAGAGTATATATACTCAGAAGAGTATATATATTACCTTAACTATAAAAAAAAAACAACAGTGAACTATAAAATTGTAATTTTTCTTAACCCATCAGCAAGCTGAGTTTATGATACAAATGAATATCCAGAATTGCTAACCCATGGGTAGATCCCTCCATGGAGAAATAGGTCTTAGGGATGGTGTCATATGTAGCAGAGAACAAAAGAACACCTGGCTAAAAAATGGCTAAAAAGAAATCAGCTAAAATTTTAACAAATTGATAAAGGCTAAATGTGGGCTAGAATGACAACATAGGACCTCTGTAACCCCTGACACAAGGGGACTTTGAACTCATTCACCATTGAACTCATTCACCATTTTCATGTGGACCTCCCTCAGGTGCTTATAAGAAATATTAGAAGCAAGGTAGAAGACAAGATGGAGCTTCCCTCATTAAAGTAGGTGTGGAGTAGAGGATTGGCCACCACTGTAGGTAAAGCACAAAACCCTCTCCAAAGCCCAGCTTTCATCCTAAGCAGTTCTAGAGGACTTTGAAGTCTTTGGTTCACTGAACTTCAACTTCTAGCTAGATAAGTTATGTCCCAAACTAATAGGCTTAGCATAGAAGAGGCATGACCTATGTCTAGGTATAAATAATTTTCATTGGTTTCAACTATTTCACACCTGATTTTTGGCATTTAATAAGAAATGACAAGCTATACAAAAATGCAAGGCAAAAAGAACCCATTGTCTAGAGTCAAAGCAATGGAGAAAGCCAGATTTAAAGATGGCCCAGAGTTAGAATTATCAGACAGGGGTTTTAATATAACTAGTGTTAATGCATGAAAGGGCCTGATGGAACACGTGAACAGTATGCATTAACAGATAGAGAATTTTAGCAGAAAAATGAAAACTATAGGAAAGATTCAAATGAAGATGCTAGAATTAAAAGAAAATGTAATCATAGATCACAGATTTCTTCAATGTGCTTATTAATTGACTCAGTTTATCTCACAGAAAAAAAAATCTGTAAACTTAAGGATAGGTCATAAGATATTAGCCAAACTGAAAAGAAAAACAAAAACCAAACAAACAATAACAGAGACAAAAAGAGTAAAAGAAAAACAAAAACAAAAAAATCACAATAGAACATCCAAGAGTTCTGAGACAATACAAATGGTGTACGATATATGCAATTCTAGAAAAAAAGAGAGAGAGAACATAGCAAAAGAAATATTTGAAGATATAGAAGAAACTTTATAAAAACGGGCATGATTTTTCCTGAAAACTTTTAAAAATAATGAAAGTCATCAAATTACATATCCAAGAAGTAAAGAAAACTCCAAATAAGATAACTATACAAAGTACATATATATTAAAAAAAAGTTCTTCGCGTGGTACAGTAAAATACTAGACAAAATCATGGACCTACATAAAAACATGAAGAGCTTCAGTAATGGTAAAAACAAAGTTAAATATCAAAGATTTTTTAAAGTTTTAATTGCTCTAAAAGATAATTGACTGTCTAAAACACAATAAAGACAATATATTGGAGGCTTTGTAATCCATATAAAAGTAGAGTGTATGTCAATGATACCTCAAAAATTATACAGAGTACAATAATGATTATTTCACTCATTTTTAACCCTTTGCCACTTGAACATTTGTACATGTTTGTAAACAATAACCTAATTTATGCAAATACATTTTGCATTATTCCAAAGTGTTGATACACGTTATTTCCTTTGACCTTTATAATAGGTCAAACTATACCTCTATGTAGAGTTAGGGTGGCTGCCTTCTAAGGATAAAACCTAGCACAATATAGCCCTTTATAAGATTATCTACCCCTACCAACTGCTCATACTTATTTAACAGATAGTGTATCCTTAGATGGTACTACAGAATATTTGCACCCTAGTAACTTCACAGGAAGTATAACTTTGACCCCACTTCATCTAGTATTCATTCAAAGCTTAGTTATGTGAATTAGCTTTTGAATTAGTCAATTCTTTTGGAGAATTGCCCCAGGGTCCAAAATTTAGCTAATCCTAGTTGCTAAGTGCACAATGTAAATGAGTAAAGTGGGTCTGGGTAAGACAGGGTCATGGGGGGGGGGTGGGGCAGTGGAGTAATGGAAGCGATTGATTGGCATCCTGGAGACAAAGGTGCTACTCAAAGCATGTTTTGCAGGCCCAGACTGTTTTGCAAAGTGTTTCTTACAGGGCCCATGAGAAATACAGAAACTGAGAGAAAGCATTTAGAGAATTTTATCACAAGTTTGAATTCATTTATATCTGTTTACTCTAACAAAAGAAAATATAGACTTGAATTTTTAAATCTATTTTTAATTTCTTTTTTTCTAGTAATGTATTTGTAATTATACTTTATAAAACTGACTCATGAAGGATAGGATATTTAAAAACAAAACTAGTGCTTCACTGCAATTAGTTTGAAAGGCACTGATCCCTACGTGCTACAACTAATGAAATAAAAATAATTAGACAAATGCAATAGATCTGTGGCCAAACTTGGCCAATGGCTTTCCACTTTCCAATCCTGCCTTTGGATGTTGTAAATTTGAAACCTGTGCATCAGAAGTGCATTGTTCTCACCTCTTCCAGAATTGGTCTCACAGAACTATGCTTTACCATTATGCTTTCAGTCTACATTGAACTCCATAGAACATATTGTTGAATTTTAAAATAAGGATATTATTAAAAAATCCAGTTCACAACATCACACAGGGTTATCTATGATGATCTGCAAGAGAAATGTTCTCATACTTTTTCAGAGGAGTCATACTGATTTTATTACTGACCTTACTGAATGAACTCCGTATTTCAATGGTTTCTAGAAAGTCCAGAGTTAAGTGTATGTCCCTGATAACTATAAAGAGGTTTATGGTCTATATTTTTAAGTAATATTACTTAATTTATAAATGATCTTGCTTTACTTCATGTCTCTTTCCCTGTTCTGTCAGTATTTTTTTTCTCTCATAATGCATATAAATTTGTAGCAAAGTAAGGTGCAACTAGAAAGATGATAAGTACTAGGGGGAAAAAAGAAGAAAGGAAGGAAGAAATTAGATGCTTAACTATGATTATATGTTGTATATTAAATATCTGAATGTGTTCTTGATACTTAGTTGAAAAGATTCTGTGAAAAATATGTTGGAAATTTCAATGTTAAAAATAAATGTAGCAGGAAGAAATTTACTATAACTTTCTACATGTAAAAGCAGGCAGTAAGATTTACCCATGTTTCCTCCACTCAGAATCACCTATTCCAAAACAGGTATGAAAACTGGGAATCATTTCATTATTATCTCCATGCCCATGTGGTCTCATAGTATTTCAGGTTCCCGATTTAAGCCAGGCCCTATCTGTAGACAGACCATGTAACTGGAGAGATAACAGCATCCTACTGAGATAATATGCTTTTATTCCTAATGACAACCTGAGGAGTAGATGAACAGTACATATTTTTATAGTAATTGTAAGAAAACTTCAGGCCAGATTTGCATCCTATTCAGCTCAGCACGACAATTTTGTGATTCCCAGAAAGAAGTTTCTATGCTGCTAACCAGGAAAAGAATCCAACTATTAAGAACAATTACTATGTGGTTTTCAGCTCTCTACATTGGGATTTGAAATTCTGTATAATTAATTATGCCTTATGCAGATAAAAAGAAGTTTAAAAAGTAAGCCACTCTGCTAGTGAGAGTATGAAAAATATTGAAAACCCATTTATTATGAGAGGTTTTATAACCATTGCTAAACTTTGTTCTATAATTTCTAATATATTGTGTTGAATATCATGGAAGGAAAAGTAACTGACTAACACTTTTTAGCTTACATAATCTCACCTCTAAGACTCATTGAAAACCTCTTGATCATTAATTAAAGCTGCTAAACAGTGGCCTTCTATTGAAAAGATGCATTTTTTTTGGCTGGTGGGATGGAACCATCTCTAAAATGGGGCATAGCAATCCACAAATGGAATAAAAATTGCTTATAAAATAAAATGATTCCTCATTCAATTGATACAGTGGGGTCCAGAAAACATAGGAGTCACAATTAACAACCTACCCTGGAAATTGTCCAAATCCCTGGAAAGCTGTCCAAGGTCAAATTCTCTTCATCCTAAAATTATTCTTCTGAAGCACACAAAAAGTTTACTGATGTGAACCAGGCCAGAATATATTAGAAAGCACATTTTTTAAACCAAACAATTATACAGATGAACTGTTTACTTTCTCAAATTTGTTTGTCTTCTGATATACCAAATATAAACACACATATACTCAAATACACATACACATATATACATATTTATGTGCATACAAACATAAACTGCCAAATATGTAAGTATATATACAAATATACATGCAAGCAAATGCAATACACATGCATACACTTACAGATGTATTTACATATAGACATACACTTAGGTAAATATATACACAAATGGATAGACACACGTATATGCATGTCTAACTCCTTTAAATATTCTAAACTCAGAAAATGTCAGTGCCTAAATTTGCTATGAAGACAAACACAAAGACTTTCAACTAGAGAGAGAAAACCTTAGGGCAAATGAGAAGACAAAGATAAACCCTATAAAGAGCAGGGAAGATCTGATTTCTGGTTCTAGTATTTTTCCAGTATTTTCTTTTTTTTTTTTTTCTTTTTTTTTTTTCCTTTTTTGAGGTGGGGAGAGGCAGAGACAGAGGGAGAGAGAGAATCTTAAGGAGGCTCTATGCCCAGTGCAGACCCCCATGGGGACTCGATTTCACAACCCTGATATCATGACCTGAGCTAAAATCAAGAGTCAGACACTTAACCAACTGAGCTACCCCAGTGTTTTCTTATTTCTAGCTTAGTTCCTGATTTTTGTGGATTCTTTCTGTCCTTTAGCTCCTTTCTCAAGCACATCAGCCCTCAGAATGAAGCAGGCCAAGAAGTAAAGTTCGTCTCTGTATCTACGTGGGTGTGGGTTGAAATATATCATCATAACTATTAAAAGTAGTAGAGGAATACATTATTATTACTCTTATTAAAAGATAATTGTATGTGATACTATGGTTAGGCTCTATAAAACTCTATTACCCACTTACATAGTCCATGCTTTATCTAGGAAATGATACCCAATATAAAATCAAATCTGCAGGGCAAAAAAGGTAGAAAAAATAAATAATAAATCATTACCTAAATGGACTATAGAGTATAAGAACAGTGCATGTTCTATCATTGGCTTGAATTATTGTCTTTATTCAACAAATGTCTATTAAATTAGCATGTGAATGTTTCAGTGCAAGATAAATGCTCTAACCTGGCAAATGAATAAACTGATGTAAATCAATTTGAGATGCAACAGAAGAGATTGGTTCTTTGTCTGACTCTTATTATTCACTGAGGCAATTGAGTTCTATGGTGGGGAAACTGTCACCTACATACTTTTACCCTTGTGGCTCTAGACCCAAACTTTGCCTTTTATTGAACCCAGAATGCTCATTTAATAGGTGCAAAGAAAGGTAACAAAACTCTTAACTATAGATGAAGAAAGTGAAATTAGCCTTATTTTTCTTGCTTTTTCAACTCTTAAGAAAAAGCTATTTTGGTAGTAATTGCCCATTACTCGAGTGGCTTACGTAAGGGAAGATAAGCAAATGACTTCAATAAGAGGGCATAGACAAATGAGCTACAGTCTTCTAAAAGTTCTGATCAGAGAAGGATGAGTAACCATCAACTCAATGAGCTCACATGAGGTCATAGAGTTACTAAAGGAATTTTTGTTGGAAATACAATGGTGTACCATCTTCTTTAATATATTATACACTTTCTGGAATCCAAGAAACAGTACTACTATAAACACATTCAAGATAGAAAGAGAAAGGGAAAGGGAGAGAGATATTGATTTAATTATGAAGCATTATCGAATGACTGTTATTGGTATAACAAAAGTTGCATGAACACTTTTAAAACATCGGATTTTGTCTCCTTATTTCTTTTTTTGCTCAGTAACATGCCATTCTGCATTTGTGCATGAAGATTCTTACTCTGTTCATTTCATATCTATCTCCCTTGTCACATATAACCTTATTTCCTCTTTACCTTGTTTTGTTTCTTCTTATCCCTTAATCCCTATATCTTATATCCCTTATATCCCTAATCCCTATATCCCTATATCTTCCTTACTTCTAATACATTTAGTTATTCCATTTTAAGAATTCATTTTTTAAATGAGGTTTGTTGTTTGTTGTTGTTTTTTCAGGGTTTTTGTTGTTGTTGTTTAAGACTTTATTTATTTATTTGAGACAGAGAGAGAAAGCCCAAACAGGGAGGAGGGTCCAAGGGAGAGGTAGAAGCAGGCTCCCTGCTGAGGGAGGGAGCCTGCTCAGCAGGGAGCCCCATCCCAGGGCTCCATCCCAGGACCCTGGGATCATGACCTGAGCTGAAGGCAGCTGCTTAACTGACTTAGCCACTTAGGCACTCCAGGAGTTCACAGTTTTGAAGACTAATATGGCATCCACCCAGGAGGACTTCAAAAATTACCTTAATTTTAGGCAATATAATATAAATATTCAGTCTGACATCTGCAAATGAATACTTTTGGCTTTAAATTTCTTTTATATGTTTTGAACCAGAACATGTACACTTCAGAATAGAGATCCTATATAAGCATTAAATAGCTTAATATAAAACACTAATTTTCACCTTTAACAGTCTTTTTTAACTTCTTTGTGACCTGATTTTGAAAGATTCTGAGCAGATTCCCATGCTGCAAGAGTAATAAATTATGAAGACTTAATGTATCTCTGAGCTTTGCTACTGTGATGAAATAAAACGTATAGCAATGCTAATCTGATACATTGAGTCCATCCATGGATTGGATAATCATTATTATACTGCATGATTATTATGCATAAATGCTAAGTGGCTCACATAAATGACTGCCATTAGAATTACTTTTCCATAACCAAACTAACTCTTTGATTTTTTTTCCCATTTTGTCAATGGGGCCATTAGTAGTGATCGCTTCCCCAAATATCATGTATATTTAATCATTATTATCATTAACATGGACATCATAACATGAAGTAAAGAAATATTTCCTCCATGAGTAAAACAAAATCCAGAGATTTAAGGATCTTTTATTGAAAGGCTCTTCACTTTATTCATGGATCTGAGTCCGTGATTAAAAACCCTGGTTTGGAGTCATCATCAAGGAGACAAGAGAAAGGAAAGCACCTCTAAGCCATTTTAATAACCACCATTATTGTCCTTTTTGCTTTTATATGAAATTTATTTAAGCCAAATGTGATAGCTGTGCCTCTCAAACCTTAATGTCCATATGAATCACTGAAAATGCAAATTCTTATGCAGTTAGGTCCAGGACAGACCTGAGAGTTTTAGCTAACTCCCCAGTGAACTGCTCCTGTGAACCACACTTTGAATAGCAAGGCCCTATGGAACGCTAAAGGTAGAGACCATTTACTTCATTGTTTCATAACCAGGAGCCTAAGAATCTCCCAAGCATTCATACACAGGTTTTTAGGATTCCATGGGTCCCAAGAAATCAAATGCATTTTTTTTTTATGTATGTGGATATAAAAATTTTTTCTTTTCTGAAGAGTTCATGGTTATGAGATTCTGCAAGAGACTTATGACCTAATTAAGATAAGTGACTACTAATTTAATCTGCTCCATTTTTAGATGAGTAAACTAAGATCTAAGGAGCCTGAATTATCTGGCTTACACAATTAGTTACAAATTTAGGACTTGCATTCAGGTCTCTGGTGCCTAACTCGGGCTTTTAATAGTAATAGATTTGTCTTTCAAGCTTTGATTAGAGAAAAAGGAGGTTTAATAATTCAGTAAATGAATGAAATAATGAAGGGACAAATAAACAAGTGAATATGAATATATTCATATTATATGAGGTGTTGGGGTTTTTTTTGTTTTTTTGTGTGTTTTTTTTTTTTGTCTTCTAGGGAAAAGCATCCTTGGCCTTGGCCTAGATTGGAAGAGAAACTGATAGTAATAATGATATTCAATGGCTCTGATATAGAAGAAGTTGGGGAATAGCAAATGCTCAAGGAGGAGAATAGAGACAACAAAGATAGAATTTAAAGATTAACCCCTCAACTTATCTTTATTTCTATCGGGTTAACAGTATGCAAATGCTCACTAATTAGTCCCTAGTGTGAAAATAATCAATTATTACCTGTTTAAAAAGAAAACAACTTTGAATCTTCTCTCCAGAGAAATATACTCACAAATGGTATTGTTTTCGTTAGCCACTTATGCCAAATTGGCAGTACAGATTCTTAAAAGAATTACTCCAGTAATAGGTAATAGGTGAGGTGAGTGAGACAGTAGTTTAATAATGTATTTATAATATCAGTGAAACCTGCATATCAATATTGGCCAAGACTTTAAGCTGGGCCATGGTTTTAAAGGTATTAGAAGTTTCCAGACAGGATAGCTAATTAGAACTTCCTACAGACACTTGAAACATACATGTGAAACCTGCATCCTTGCCCTAGGTGTGTGCTGCCTTGAACAGGGACCAATGCTTCAGTGCCCAAAGGGCAAAAAGATGTGCAACATGTCAATGGGCAACCTCATAAAACAAATGCAATATTTATAATCATAAGATTTTTAAGAAGGTATAGCGTTCCATTTAATTTCCAATTATGGAATTGAATTTTCACATAAATATGCAAAAATATTGCAGATACCCATCACAGAGTATCCCCTGTCACATCTGAGTCAGATGAATTCACTGCTATCTTGGGATCTAAGACATGAGTAATATTAGAAAACCAAGGACACCTCAGTCTTCTGTTAGCAGAATGTCTGGCTAACAAGGGAAACCACAAACCACTTTTTATTCTTCCCTTTTGCTATTATGCACTTAAACTATAAAGTTAATTTGAAAAAGAAAAATGTTGGAGATTATAAGGAAAATATTAAGTAACCCCCTTAAAAACTGTTCTAAACAGTTGGGTAAAAGGTGTTTAAAGAATTCAAAAGAGGTTTGGCATTTCTAGAGAAGCAATTTTCTTCCAGAATAGTAGCTGGGTAAAAATATGTCCAAGATGTTCCTACCAGCTGCCAGAGCTCTATTTAAAATGCAAATCTGACTAGGTCCAGTCTACTCTTCAGCATTCATCAAGGGCTTTTAATTGACCTCAGGATAGCATTTGAACATCTTGAAATGGCCTTGAAATCTCTTGCTCTGTTGCTTGTTTATGTCCCAAATATTATTTTCTACTCACGTCTTATTTTTAGCTTTAGTAATACTACCTTAAAAGACCTCCTTTGCACCCATCTATTTGAAAACTTGTCTCTTCTGTAGCTTATACTTTCTTTGTACATGGAGTACCCTTTTTGGCCTGGTCAGTTAACTCAAAACTCAGGTGTTACCTCAGGAAATCTTCCACCAATCACCAGTTTAGGATAATTGATCTTCACCCCAATCTTTCAATATCTCTATCTTCACACTTACTGTATTATTCTAAAATTATGTTAATGTATTTCTTTCTTTCTACATTGTATAATGTCTAAGACAAAAAGTATGTTTTTCATCTTTGTATCCCTATCATTAAGCTTTGTGATGAGCACACAGTAGGTGCTCAGGAACTGTTTGGGTGTTTTTGTTTGTTCAGCTTTATTGAGGTATAATTGACAAATAAGATTGAAAGATATTTAAAGTGTGCATCGTGGTGATTTGATGTACCTATACTTTGTGAAAGAATTCTTACAATCTAGTTAACACATCCATCGCCTCACATATTTATATTTTATTTTACTTTGTCAAGAACATTGAAGTTCTATTCTCTTTTAGCGATTTAAATTATATAATACAATATAACTATAATCACCATGTTTTAAATTACATCCTCAGACCTCATTCATCTTATAGTTAAAAGTTTGTGCCCTTTAACCAGCCTCTCCCTATTTCCCCTACCTCTCTTTCTCTGGCAACCACTTTTCTACTCTGTTTCTAGTTTTAATTTTTTTAAAAAATTTCACATATAAGTAATACCATGCAACATTTGTCTTTCTCTATCCGGCTTATTTCACTAAATGGAATACCTTTAAGGTCCACCTATGTTGTCACAAATGGTGTGATTTCCTTCCAATGTGTTTGTGTGTGTTTGTGTATATATTTGTATAAATGTGTGTATATAAATATCACATTTTCTTTATCTATTAATCCATTTATGGACGCAGGTTATTTCCATATTTTGGTTCTTGTGAATAATGCTGCAATGAACATGAGAGTTCAAATATCTCTTCAATATCCTGTTTTCATTTCCTTTGGATAGATACCCAGAAGTGAAATTGCTGAATAAAATGGTAGTTTTTTCATTCATCCATTTCTTGACCTTGACAAGTTTGTTCCCACTAAAGGGCCTAGGCATGTGATATTTTTTCCTTGGCCAGATTCTTTTTCAATTATCCAGCTCTCATCTTGAACATTATTATTTTTGTTCATTTTTGTTAATCTATAAAAGGTGTAGTGAGAGGGTGAGAGAGGAAGAGAAATCAACCTATCAGAATTCTCAGGTTTTGAACTAAAGTGTTTTTCTTCTTTGCCTGCCATTCACTGCCCACTCTCCCACCATCAATTGCCCAGACCCTTAGCCTTTCTACTCCTGTCCTCTACTTGGCCAGTATACTTCCTGATGTATGCCTATGCCTGTCTCCAGTTTTCACTTCTCTGATCAACCTGAGAAAACACCACTTTGTGTTTTGCAGTATCTTCCTCATCTAGTAGACTGCCGACTCCTTGAAGGTAGGGTTTGTGTATACCATAAAGCAGCCACCAAAGTGTCTGACACAAAATAGATATTTGGTGCACTGAATTTTAAGTGTACTCAAGCCACAAAAATCAGGGTGAAGGATTGTCTATCACTCTTAGTTCTTCCCTACTGCGCTTTGTCGAATATATGATTTGTAAACTGTATGTAAATTGCATAAATCTTGTATAAATAATTCAAAATTAAATATAATCTTGTTACTAGTCCCTGAATATAAAGAGATATCAACCAATATTTAGATAAATATTTTCCATATGGTTTTCCTTTCAAAGTCATGTTTTTACATAGCAAAAGAATAGCAACCTTGAAGAGGTATTGGCAGTGGGCTGAGAAAAAAGTACTGGGACCAACTGACTCTGCCACTTAGCTGGCTCTGCGATGGACTTAAGAGATGCATCTTTTAACTGCCCTGAATATTTGTCTTGTCATTCATAAAAGAGAATTTTTTTTAAAGATTTTATTTATTTATTCATCAGAGAGAGAGCACAAGCAGGGGGAGTAGCAGACAGAGGCAGAGGGAGAAGCAGACTCCCCACCAAGCAGGGAGCCCGATGCGGGACTCGATCCCAGGACCCTGAGATCATGACCTGAGCCAAAGGCAGACGCCCAATCAACTGAGCCACTCACGCGCCCCTAGAAGCACATTTCTAACGGCATCTCTAGCTCCAGATTTCTCTGATCTATGTTTTTTTGAAACTCTGTTTAGGACCTAAGCTATCTATTAGCACACTATAGTCACCACTTCTATCTCTTACTAATCCTGATGAGTCCTTTCTCATGACCTAACCCCATTGTGGAAAAGTATTATTAAAGAACAGTTTTCTCTCTGAAATTATGTTTATATAGAAATAAAAAAACATGGAAATTATTATCTGGATAATTCAAAAAAGGAAAGATTTACTAGAAACATCCATGTGATTAAAGCAGAATTATTTTTGCTTGAATTGTTCTTTACTTAGTTATCTGTGCCTAGAGAAGATATAACTATACAGATTTATTTCGTATTTTGATGTCCTACTCAAAACCAAAAAATAGTTGGCATACGTAAGAAGACATACCACTACAATACCTAGAAACTTTCTAAAGAATGACAAATATTTACATGATTGACCTCATTTTTTCTTTTTTTTTTTCCTAATTGGATTTTTTTTAAATAAAGGAAGTATTTTTCCTTAATTTCTAAAACAAAATGAAAATTCTTACCTGGTGACATGACAGTAATTTTTACCATGACTGGCTCTGACTTCACAACGAGTTACTCTTTAGGTTTTGTTTTGTTTGTTTGTTTGTTTGTTTTTTATTATTAACATATAATGTATTACTTGCTTCAGAGATACAGGTCTGTGAATCATCAGTCCTACACAATTCACAGCACTCACCATAGCACATACCATCCCCAATGTCCATCACCCAGCCACTCCATCCCTCCCCCGCAACCTCCCAGCAACCCTCAGTTTGTTTTTGTGAGATTAAAAGTCTCTTATGGTTTGTCTCCCTCCCTGGTCCCATCTTGTTTCATTTTTTTTCCCTCCCTTCCCCCCACAACCCCCTCGCCCTGCCTCTCAAATTCCTCATATCAGAGAGAGCATATGATAATTGTGTACTCCTTAGGTTTTAATCACTGCAAACGATTAAGTTGAGGAACAAACAAAAACAAGCAAAAATTTAGTGCTGAGATTATAAAGAGAATGTAAGAATTATGAAAAATAGCAACATTTTATAAAAAGATTTTATACTTAAAAGATATTTTATAGTTCTACAGAACCATAAGGAGTCCAAGATATAAATACATATGTATGTGTATTTATATGTAGGTATGTGTACGTGCACACACACACATAACACACGTATATACCTTTTTAACACAGAAATAAAAACCAAGTGTTTTGTGGTAAGTTATGTGATCAACACATTTTTATTGTTTTTCAACATTTTTGCAACTAATGCTTTGTTTGTCCTGAACATTATCATCAAATTGTATCAATGCTACTTTTCAAAAACTTGACTCCAGACTAGAGGCCAATTTACAACCTTTAGTCATTCCCAGAGTCTGCTCACACTTGCCCTCACACGTCTCTAGGTTCAGCCCGATCAAGTGAGTCAAAACTAGATCCCAGGTTGGGCCTGCAGGCAGCAGGGCCTCCCACAGCCTCCGATGCATGGCGGAAGTGCATGTCAGGGCAAACATGCTTGTAGAGACACTATCACAACTAGCAATTTTGGACCTGGAGGCAAAACAGCAGAAATCCTACCCTTAGATAGAACTTTGGAACACCCAGATAGGTGTTAGGAACAATGCCTGCATCTGACAGCTTCTTATTTTAATTAATGGTGCCGAGAATTTTAAGATTGTTTCTTTAAAATGTTTCACTTTTTAATTCTCTTTTATTTTATTTTGAGAAATGTGAAACACAGAAAATATGAAAGGTTTTTACATGTGTCCACTACCTAGATTCTACAACTAGCATTTATTACATTTGTTCTGTGCTTGGATATACATCTATTTATCTCTCTGTCCATCTATCAATTCTTCTTTTGTTTTTTTGATGCAAAGTAAGTTATAGACATCAGTACGCCTCACATGTACAATTTATCATACATATCATACAGTAAAGTTTAATATCTGTTTATGGTTCTGTTTTTTCCTTTTGAGGATATTTGATTTGGATTTGAGAGATGGATATTTTAGAGGTGAATCAAGTCTTAGATATAATGAGGCCCAAAACACTACTTTGTCAGTAAGAACAATAGTTTACATTTATTGAGCACTACCGTATGTGAGAGATCCTGTATTAAAGATTTTAGGTGTATTAACCCATTAAATTCTCACCACATGGACCTATTAGTATGCCCATTTCATACATAAAGAAATCAGAGCCTAGAGCAGGTAATAATTAAGACTTAATTTATTAAGCTCCCTTTGTGCAAATAAAATATGCACTCAGCATTTTAGAAGTCTCTATATGGGTGATGGGCATTAGGGAGGGCACTTGTTATGGCAAGCCCTGGGTGTTGTATGTAAGTGATGAATCACTGAATTCTACTCCAGAAACCAATATTGCACTGTATGTTAACTAACTAAAATTTAAATAAAACAAACAGAACAAAACAAAAAAAGAAGTCTATTATAGCAGTTATCAAACATCAGTCTCTGGACAAATGAGATTCTTGACTAAATTTTTAAGGGTATAGCAAAAAATAACATTTAAAAAGTAGTGAACTTTCATAAATCTAATTTTGAATAATTCATAGGCTTGTCCTTTATTCTAAGATTATAACTCATAATTGTTTGATGTCAAATGACATTGCTCTTAATAAATTATAATAACAATAGATGACAGCTTGACAGGTTTATTTTTGTTGGTTGGTTCTTTTGTTTAATTTTTTTATTGTTCTTACTGGGAAAAAAAATATCAATGTTATTTTATTTGAATTTTTTCTAGTCCACACAATTTTTAAATCTGGGAACCCCTGATTTTTGTCAAAACTAAATTAATGAAGAAATCTTATACATTAAACTTTTGATTTAAGAAAATTAACAAAATTATAATTATTAGTTATTCAAGAGCAGACTTGATTGAATGAGTAATGTTGCTTGACTAGAATATTCTCTTTTAACAGTTGGAAAGAATGCTCCCACTATGCCTTTTTATAATTTCAGGTCTCTCAGGGTTCCTATTCTGACACTTGACTCTGCTATATCCAAAGGACTTTGTTTTAAGAGAATAAGATGGGGAAGCTGCAAGAACATTTTTTAAATAAAAAAGAGACTATGGATATCAATATCATTAAAATAATATTTAAAAAAAACCCCAACATTCTTGTTGCTAATCTGATCAAGAATTACCAGTCTACATGGGTTGAGGTTTCAGTCACCTTGAAATAAATCTCGTCTGTGACTCCTTTTGGTTTTGTTTGTTTTAATGTCACTTTAGCTCAGGCTTGCCCCTTCAAAAGTAATGTCTGAATAATAAAAAAAAACTATGACAATAATTTTACTTATATCAGAACGTGAGGAAGAAGGAGGAACGAAAGTGTAATAGACATCACATTTTGTATAATTTGGGTACATGTCTCACATTCAAAAGAAAATTAATGCGTATGTGTACAAACAAAAGCTTTTCTTCTGGGTGATTTTTCCATTATCTACAATTTGCTCAAAATTGAAAGAATGACTCCTTGAGCAAAGTCCAAGTTAAGTCAGCATGACCTAAATAATTGTCCTTAAAGCTGACTCTGATTCCTCATTGAATTTTTTGAATTTAGTAATTTAACTTTTGTTGGCACAAAGAGACAGACCTTATTTAACAGGCCCATTTGCATTTACAATTACTTAGATTTGAATGGAGATATTCCAAAAATCTGTATCTTTTGAAAAGCTCAATCATGCCTGATAAACTAGAGTTAAAAACAAACAAAAATAAAAAAACTTTATTTTCCAACGGTAAAGCTGAATGAAATATGTGATACCTTTCTTCTTAAATATTGTTTGGTATTTGCATATTTGACACAGAACCTCTCAACTAGCAAACAAGTATTAATTGAAAGTCTTGGATTAGGCACTGGAATCTTGGTCAGCAATTTTGTTCAGTTTATTTGCCTAACTTAAACACAGCTAAATTGCCTTATTTAGAGTCACAATCTGTGCTCTTTATGATAAAAATTATTTTATTTAGAAATAGTCTTTACAGTTCTCTAATTACTATATTAATGATTCAGATGAATTTTAAGTAATATGTTTACTATACTAGGTTTGAAAGTACTGTATAAATTAGTTATTTTAATTAAATAAAATGACAATGTTAGAATGAGTAAATTTACCCTGTTTATTTTAACATTAATTACTGGTGATATGTGCAGTCTAATATGTTCTGCCTGCATATGAATATTTCAAAATGCTTGCTATGCGAAATGACTAATTTCATTTGATAAACGAAGGCACGATATGGGAAGTCAATCTAAATTGGATAGCACAAAAGGGGTGAAATGGGCCAGGCTCACTGTGGGGAAGAATGTCAGGACTCAGGGAGTTGGACCGTGGCAGACAGATTCTTCAGTGGGATGAGATTGGCTAAACCAGCTGATTGATTATCAAAGTCAGGGGACAAACCAGGACGTGAAAATTGGAAAGCAAAAACAAGTCATGGTAGAACAAAGTGCTTTGTGGATATGTCGGAGCAGGGACTCAGCCACAAATAACAGTCAAACTGAAAGAAAGAAAATGGGTAATAGGAAAAAGCAAGAGCAAAAATCAAGAGGCAAGAGTAAGTTGAAGCAGGTGAGGCTAAAAGGAACTTTGAGGTATGAGATAGAATTTGCCCTGACCTTCCGATGTTCTTCCGGTTGTCTTTATTTTAGGTTGTTTCTGACATCCATATCTAATATATTCACTTTGTTGATTCCTAGAGAGTTAAATCTCCAATTACTTCTTTCATTTTTGAGCACAATTTTAAACCAGACACTGTACTAGGTACTGATATTGCCTCAAAATCCTAAGGACTGACAAGTAAGCAGTTACCATCCAAGACAGCAAATACTGTTGGAATATCCAAGGATATCGAAGGGGATATCGAAGGGGATATCCAAGGATCCTACATAGGGTTGTGTAGTCCCTGTGAGGTAAAAGCTACTCAGCTATGAGAAAAGTTGGGAGTGAAAGCCACCTGCCAAGCTGTGTAGGCTGGTCACCCTGGCGAGGTTATTGCCACTGAACCTCAGAGGAGGGAATCTTCTTTTGGAATCTGTCCTTTCCAAGGGGGCACCTTCTTTGTAGTTTGCCCAAGGTAATTCTAAGCAGGATAGGTGTGGATGGCTACTTGAACCTCCAAAAGACTCCCCAGATGTAAAATACACCATGACCTAAAGTCTGATTTTCAGCTTTCTAAATACATAAATCTGATCTTGCTAAAGAAATTTCATATATGTGTGTGTGTATGTATGTATATATATGTATATATATATATATATGCACATATATATATATATTCAAAATTCCATTCCTGTCTCATTATATATGGAATAATATTCAGATCCCTTGATAAGCTGTACAATAATGTCCTTCAAACTCTTCATTGGGACTTACAGAAAAAAATACATTTTATGTCATGATCTGTATATTCACTCACATGCCTGTGCACAACCACACATGCGTGCACACACACAAACATCATTTTATGAAATATGTATTCCTGAAATATGCAATGCACTCTGATTTTGTATTTTATTCTTTTCTCTTATATTTCATTTTTAAAAATTGTCACAACTCATCAAATTGATTTCAAGCCCCACAAATTGGTCACAGGCCATCGTCTGAAAAAAATTGATCTATAACTCCATATAGTTCAACGCTAAGGCTTTGCATTTGATATTCCCTCTGCCTTAAACTCCTCATGCAGAGATCTCTGCAGAAATGGCTCCCTCTTTTCTTAAGTTTCTACTCAAGTGTCACTGTTGCAAAGAAGTCTGCCTCTTTAACCCAATGTGAAGATGTTCAACACTTTTGACAATGATACATTTATCTGTTCACTTGTCCATAAGAGAGGAGAGCCCATTTTCTTCACTGCAAAATCCTTATGAATCGTGGCATGGTGACAAGTGATTAATATATATATATATGTTTTGTCTATTATACATGTACATTTGTTCCACAATTCCCAAGGATTATCTTACAATGAGAATACCATTTGAGGTTAACCTGGAAACATTATCCAAAGATCATTGTGTCCTCCCTTTAAGAGCATGCTAAGTTAAAAAAAAAAATTATTATCAAAATGAGGAGAATTAATCATGTATTTTGACTTAAGTGGCGTCAAAAGAACATATCTTTAATAATGTTTTCCCTCCTCCAATGACTAGAAAGCCTTGTCTCTGAAACAGAAAAGGCACTTCTTCACCCTGTGCTTTAATGGCAAATCCAAACTCTATTTCATCTTTACTTTTCACTAAGCAGAGAGAGATCCAAGTTTTTCATGGCCTGAATCTTACACTGTTCGGGGGCCTTCTTTAAGAATAGAAAATGACAAATACAGTATGTCCTTCCAATGCCACCCAGCAGAAAGAAAAATGCGTTGGAGAAATGGTAAAAATAGTAGTCTTAACGGATTGCAGTGGGAATATCTCACTTATGCAAGTTTTACTGGAATGTATAATCCTCTCTCGGAGCTTTACAAAGGGCATGCAAGTGAGGAAGCCAATGATGTTTAGGTGTCATTCACATCACACTGTATCTGCCTCTGCTTCTAGGTGCACATTTAGCCACAAAATATGTTTTCTACACTAAAGTAAAATTCTTACAATTTCCATTTGCTGAATTGCAATCATATCTTGTTTTTTCCTGCTTGAGACTACGAACACACTATTTTGATGAGAATTGTGGGTATTTCCCAAGTACCCCTAGTCTTAAACCCCAAAATTTTGATTTAGTCTCTGAGATAGCTAATTGCATTCATTGCATATGGATTTTGTAATTTAACTTCAGAAAGGAGATGTATTTCTCACTTATAGCGGAAAAGGAGCCCTCTCTGGTCCTCCCCTGAAGCTCTATACCAATATGAAAGTAGAACAAGGTTTGTGAGAGAAGAATGTCATGGGTACTATGTCAGGGGACTCAAGCCACACACCAGACATTAAGAAAGAAATCCTGAAATCTCTTTAGAGTCACTGGATGATTATAGAGGCTGCATTTGTTTTCCATGCTTCTGTAAAAAATCGTCACAAATTTAGTGGCTTAAAACAACAAAAATTTATTGCATTACAGGTTCTCTAAGTCTGAACACCAACGCAGGTCTCCAAGAGTTAAAACAAAGTGACAGCAGAGCTCTTTTCCTCTCTGGGATCTCCCAGGAGAATCTGTTTGCTTGCTTTTTCCATCTTCCAGAGGCTGTTTGATCCCTTGCCTCATGGCTTCCTTCATCCATCTTCAGAATCAGCAACATTACATTTCTCTGACCCTTCTGTATTGGTCTCTTCCTCTGACCACAACTGGGAACATTTTCTCCATTTTTAGAAACCCATGTGAATACTTCTGGCCCACCAGAAAATCTAAGATATAACTGATCTTAAGGTCTTTGTCTTAATCATATCTGAAAAGTCTCTTTCGCCAACCAGATAACATATTCACAGGTTTTGGGGATTAGCACCTAGACGTCTTTGCACATCTGCCTAAGTAGAATGATCAGAGTCTTCGAAAGATAAATCCTACAAAAATGTGGCCATAGCTGCCACCTTCCTTATTCAAGAAGGAAAAGACAAAGTCCTCAATGGAAATGTTAGTAGTAGTAGAAGAAGGTTTTGCTGTATAATATAGTTAAGAAAGATTGCCAAAGAGGAACCAGAGATAGAAAAGAGAAAAAAGCTACTCCCAAGTTTCTCACTTGGGCACGGGGATAAATGGTAGTTCCATTGGTAAAGATTGGGATGAGAAGAGAGAAGATTGGATGGTTGACAACTGATCTAAGGTTGCTGTGATACTTGTAGTAAATGCAGGTGAAGATGTGTGTGTTCCCATGGAACTAAAGTTGAAAACAAACAAGCAAACAAAAAGGTCTGCACTGGACATTCTAATAGCATATATTTACTCATTCAATGAGTATTTCTGAACACCTCTAAGTGCCTGACATGGGAAATAGGACAGGGAACTAACCAAGTACAATTGGACCTGATTCAGTGTCTACTTTTCCAGTGAGTATGATGTAGAGGCAGTAAAGCCAGGTAATGAAGAGCAGGGAACCTGTGTCAGATTGCCTGACTGAGTCTTCATTCTGCTATTTTCTAATAGGATCACCTTCAACAAATTATTTAATCTTACTGTGCTTCATTTTCCTTTCATTGAGGATGGACATTATAATAAAAGTAACTTTTTTATAGTTTTGTTGTGAGTTAATACATATAACTTTCCTAGAACAGTGCTTGACATGTAGTAGATTTTAAATAAATACTAATTATAATTATACAAAGGCAAGAAATCAAATAAGGAAAGGGTATTCTTGAAGTAAGAGATTGGCTGGTCTCAAATGGAAAGTAATGGACAGAAAAAAAAAGAAAGAAAGTAATGGACAGGAAGTTGAGGGGGGTATAAAGAGTCTCAGAAAATAACCTCTTCTTTATAAGTCTTCTTGTTGCTGTTCTTTGGAATCCTTAGTTCCCAGGCTTCTTTATTCTGCAGCATATTTCTAAGAATTACACAAGCTAGTAGTAACATTCAGTCTCCTGGTATGCCAATCACCTATATACCAAAACATATGCTACTCACTGATAAAATTCAGTATTTAAATTGCATATTGAAAACATTTATGCTCAATTTATGTAACCCAGTCTAATAAAGGAGTTACAGTAAGTCAGTAAACAGTTCCTTCTTATTTCTTCCACATCTCATATGGGGCCGTTCTATTTCAAAGTCAACACCCAAGGGAAACTATTAGAAATAAAAATTGAAAAGGAAGGAATTTTAACACATGTCCATTTTTTGATACAGTGGAAATAAACAGGACATCTACCAGACATTGGCCTCAACTTTTTCAAGTTTTGGAATGAGAAACATGAATTAGAAAATAGTTTTGAATTTTTTTCTTTAATCTCTGTTACACTTACTTTTATTATTTTGGGGGGGTTATGAATTCCTTGAGTATCTCTCTGTTTTCATGCACAGAAAAGAGAGAACCAGAGACTTGGATTATAATGAAATCTTGGGGAAAGGGTAAAATTCTCCACATATTGGCGTAGCTAACATAGACTAAACAGTTATTATATATCAGGCACTGTATGGAAATTCTATATGTCATTTACTCCTCACAATAATTCCACAAGGCAGGTGTGACCTTTTGTTTTTAAAATGAGGAAAGTGAGAAATCAAGTAATTTGCCTAATGGAAGAAGCCAAGATATGAATCCTGGCTGTACTTGAGATACTTTTTATTTTGGTTTATGACTGCTTTATTCATTCATTTCTTTCATGTTCATTAAGCACTTAATACATGCCAGGCAATTTTGAAGAATGATCTCTATTCTTATGAAATATTCAATGTTTTCTTCTGGTTACTCCATGGTGAACAACAAGATTTCCAAAAATTTTTAGAAAAAGATTCATGGTGCAAAATTAACTATATTGCTCCCACAGAACAATGACAGACTTGGGAAAATGCAGTAATAAAAGTAAAAACCTACTAGGTATTTGGCACATGTTAGAAGATTTAATCTTTATAACAAATATTAAGTTAGGCATTCCATTTGCAGAAGAAACTGACATTTGAAGAAGTTAAGTGACTTGCAGAACTAATGGGTGATAGAGGCAGAATTGCCCAATATGTCCAGAGAAATATTTATCTCTGGAAATACTGAGAAAATGGCCCAGAACTCAAATGAGGAAGGATATGCAGCATACTCCATGCCCTCTGTAGTTCTTCTCAGTGTACATTGCTCTGTTAAATGTTTTAGGAAACTACTATAGTAGTGAAATTTGTTTAATATTGTTGAATTAATCATCCTTAAACTTATATGACCATATAGGCTGGATTATAGCAAATGGCACCAATTTAATCCAAGTACAGGTCATCCTATTTAACCAGGGTCATCTACATAATTTGTGGGACCCAGTGCAAAATAAAAATGTCTCGGAGGCTCTTGCCCAAAAAAGCAGAAAAAATATATCATTAAAGGTATTAAATATAATTTCTTTTCCTTTTTTTTTATGCAGTCTCTCTCAACATGTCATGGCATTTATTATGTGCTATTCAATGTTGTTCTAAGTAAAGACAATTAAAATTTTAAATTATAAGCATAAGTTTGACTATTCATCTTTATATTATGCAATGCCAGTCCCAGTGCAAATATCAGAACATTTAATTTACCTGTAAAACCACCCAAAATTATAATTCATATTTCATCTCTCATACACTCATATATATTCCATTATTAAAATAGAACAATGGAAATTCTGTGAAAAATTATTTCCAGTGTTTTTATTTTACTTCTTGATATGTACGCATTTGACCAATGCTCTCTACTTTCAGTTTACTCGTGAATAGGAAAGAACTGAAAAGGAAGGACACTTTGGGATGACCTATCTGTACCTTTCCTTATATGCCATTTGTAGTGTAAATTGTTGACAGGAAGAAGTAACAGGAATAAGAGGAATATGATAGGATTCCTTGGTTGTGTTTTTTAGAATAACATTGGCTTCTGTCTATATTCAAAGCAAGTTTTGGTTCAAATGGAAAGCATGGTCACTTGGTGTTGTCAGTGCCACTCCCATCCCTGATTCACAGACATAGCCCTTTTACCTTGAATTCACTTTGAGTCTCCTTGAATTCCCACATTGTGGGTTCGCCAGAATTCTGTGCCCTCAAGGTATCAGGAAGGCTACATGCAAACAGGACTGCAAAAAATGGTGGCCACACATGTTGCATGTATTTCCTCTGCTTATATGCATACTCCCTTGTCACAATAAAAATTGAATTTCGCTTATAACACACAAGTTCAAAAATAAAGTTATTAAGTATTTCAAGGCAGCAACCACAGAGCAACCAAGTATGGGGCCCTCTAAGAGCAAAGTCTTGTGTAACTGCACAGGTCAAAAGCCCATGCAGCTGTCCTGGTGTTGAACCCAACCCAACATGATGTAAAATTCAATATTTTTAGATTTATCAAACCACCATTTTTTATTTCTAATAGAAACAATGCTCTTTTTATCATCGTTTCTGTCAATTAAAAATGCAACCCATGTTCAGATTTGTGGTTTAGTGTTCTAGTCATGAGCAACTACATTCTTCATTATCCAGCCTGTGCTTTGAAGCTTTCTTTTTTTTTTTTCCCCCAAATACTTTTATTTTATTTTTTCAGTGTTACAAGATTCATTGTTTATGTACCACACCCAGTGCTCCATGCAATACGTGCCCTCCTCAATACCCACCACCAAGCTCGCCCATCCCCCCACCCCCGCTCCTCCAAAACTCTCAGTCCCTTGTTCTGAGTTCACAGTCTCTCATGGTTCTTCACCCCTCCAATTTCCTCCAATTCATCACTCCCCTCCCTCTCACAATGTCCTCCATGTTTTTCCTTATGCTCTTAAAAGGAAGAGTTTATCCTTCCTATCACCAACTGATACTTCTATAAAACACAAAACCATTTACTTGAATATCTTAATCATGTTAAATTGCTCTAAAAGTATGTAAATGCCTATTCTCTATTTCTCAACTTATCTCAATGGTGCTCTGGAACAAAGAGTTTGCATACCATACTACCACGCTTTGTGTAGCACTGATCTAAAGGATATCTCATTGTTGTATTTCAGTTGTGAAGATGATTGTTTCAGTAAGGAACTGATTAAAAATACTATCTCAGAGTCTTTTAATTTAATTATGGATGATAGAGGGACATATAACTGCCATATCTCTTTTACATTTCTAGCCTATGAAATAGTTATAAATGATTTTTGAAGAATCAATTTTTGACAATCTAGATACTTTTACATGACTTGTGTGAAATTCTCTTTTATAAATAATAAAATAATAGTAAAATTAAATAATTAAAATTTTAAATCAGTATTATGTATCAAACATATGATTTTTCCTTAGATTAGAATTCTCATGGGGAAAAGCAAGCATCTAGACCCACTGAATATCTTTTAGTAAGTACTATTGGCTTTCCAGAACCTTTTGAAAAGTGTGCTTGGATTGGAAAAAATTACTAAAAAGAACTGGAAAGTCTAGCCACATTTGTCCCTCTTTCTCCCAATCCTATTTGTTTTCTGCAGAGTTCTCTGCTGGTTATTCCCTTACTCTTTCACCTCAGAGCTTTTTGGAAAATTTATCAAGGTTTCCAAGTGTTTGGGAATTACTGCTACTAAACACATTTCCTTTTCCTCAACTCTCAATTGGTTAAATCAAGAAAGAAGCAAAAAGAAATCAGGACAGCCAAATCTCATGTGTTGCTGCACAAAGGAAATGGGAGCAAGAAGGAGAGCATCAAAGAATTTTCCAAATGGAACCAAACTGAATTCACTATGACCACTCAGCTGCCAAGAGTCTGAAAAATGTTAGGGAGATGATGGATTCCTATTTCTAGCACTATACTGAAAATGAAAGATTTCTACTTTTTTAATACATAAGATACTTCTTGAAACATCTAGAAAGAATCTCTGAAGAAGAAAATACTTGTGAACTTTTCTTCATGGAAGTGGTATGCAGAGAGGAATATTTGGAGAAAAGTTAGAGAGCAAGAGATCAAAAAATTAAAACTATAAAGTCTTGAAAAGAATCTTGTGCCTTCACTCAATCACCACCCAGGCAAACACATCCCAAAACTCAGCCTTCACTGAAAATTTACCAAGAGCAAAGTAATTTTTTAAATTCTTTTGAAAACAAACACCAAGTCAAATTAATTAGCAAGACTTTTCCTTGGTCCATGGAAGATTAATTTCTACATGGATCTAAAAGACATCAAAATAACTTCGAAGTTTATATCTCCATAAAATTAATTTATTTTTTATGGTCCTCAGGATTATACTAGATTTTGGAGATTTTACATGTCTAAGAAGCATTAAAGCAATGCATTTTTTCCCAACCATTTTCTCTTTTCAGTTGCTTTTGTAGTTTAGAAACTTTAAAGCTATTACAGTTGGCTCTTAAACAACATGGCTTGAACTGCACACATCCACATGTACACAAACTTTTTTTGATAAATACAGTACAGGAGTGTAAATGTATTTGCTCTTCCTTATGATTTTCTTAATAATATTTTCATTTCTCTAGCTTACTTCATTGTAAGAATACAGTATATAATATATATAACATACAACATATTTTTTTAGGTTCAATTAGCCAACATATATTACATCATTAGTTTTAGATGCAGTGTTGAATAATTCATCAATTCTGTATAACATCCAGTGCTGATCACATCATATGCCCTCCTTAATGCCCATCATCCAATTACCCCATCCCACTACCCACCTCCCCTCCAGCAACCCACAGTTTGTTCCCTATAGTTAAGAGTCTCTCATGATTTTTCTCCCTCTCTGATGACTTCCCCTTCAATTTTCCCTCCCTTCCCCTATGATCCTCTGGGCTGTTTCTTATATTCCACATATGAGTGAAACCATATGATAATTGTCTTTCTCTGATTGACTTATTTCACTCAGCATAATACCATTCAGTTCCATCCGTGTCGATGTAAATGGTAGTATCCATCCTTTCTGATGACTGAGTAATAGTCCATTATATTTATACACAAACACACACACAACATTTTCTTTATCCATTCATCTGTTGATGGACTTCTCGACTCTTTCCACAGTCTGCCTATTGTGGACATTGCCACTATAAACATTGGGGTACAGTGCCTCTTTGGATCAATACATTTGTATCATTGGGGTAAACATCTAGTAGTGCAATTGCTGGGTTATAGGGTAGCTCTATTTTTAACTTCTTAAGGAAACTCCATACTGTTTACCAGAGTAGCTGCACCAGCTTGCATTCCCACCAACAGTGTAAAAGGGTTCCCCTTTCTCTGCATCCTCACCAACATTTGTTGTTTCCTGTCCTGTTAATTTTAGCCATTCTGGCAGTCTGAGGTGGTATCTCTTCGTGGTTTTGATATGTATTTCCCAGATATCAAGTGATGTGGAACATTTTTTCATGTGTCTGCTGGCCATTTGTAGGTCTTCTTTGGAGAAATGTCTCTTCATGTCTTCTACCCATTTCTTGACTGGATTATTTGTTTTTTTGGGTGTTGAGGTTAATAAGTTCTTTATAGATTTTTGATACTAGCTTTTTATCTGATATGTCATTTACAAATATCTTCTCCCATTCAGTAGGTTGCTTTTTAGTTTTATTGTTTCCTTTGCTTTGCAGAAGCTTTTTATCTTGATGAAGTCCCAATAGTTCCTTTTGCTTTTGTTTCCCTTGCCTTTGGAGACGTGTCTAGCAAGAAGTTGCTGTGGCTGAGGTCACAAGGGTCACTGCCTGAGTTCTCCTCTAGGATTTTGATGGATTCCTCTCTCACATTTAGCTCTTTCATCCGTTTAGAATTTATCTTTTTATGGCGTAAATAAATGGTTCAATTTCATTCTTCTACATGTGGCTGTTCAATTTTCCCAGCACCATTTATTGAAGAGACTGTCCTTTTTTCCATTGGATATTTTTTCCTGCTTTGTCAAAGATTAGTTGACCATAGAGTTGAGGGTCCATTTCTGGGTTTTCTATTCTGTTGCATTGATCTATGTGTCTGTTTTTGTGCCAGTACTCTATCATCTTGATGATTACAGCTTTGTAATAGAACTGAAAGTCCAGGATTGTGATGCCACCAGCTTTGCTTTTCTTTTTCAACATTTCCTTGGCTTTTTTGTTTCCATACAAATTTTAGGATTATAGTATTGTATTATATGTATGTATTAATTATTATAGTATTGCTGATTTCCTGAAGTCTCCCCTCATGATCCATTAGTTGTTTTTCTCTCTTTTCCTCAGCTTACTTTCTTCCCATCATCTTGTCTTCTATGTCACTGACTCTACTGCCTCATTTATCCTAGCTTTTAGAGCATCCATTTTAGACTGCATCTCAGTTAAAGTATTTCTACTTTTGGCCTAATTATATTTTATTTCTGAACTAAGAGATTCTCTACTGTCTTTTATGATTTTTTCAAGCCTAGCTAATAACTTTATAATTGTTGTCCTGAATTCCAGCTCTGACATTTTACTTACATCCATGTTGATTAGATCTGTGGCAGAGAGTATTACCTCTGGTTCCTTCTTCTGTTGTGAGTTCCTCCTTCTAGTCATTTTGCCCAGAGAAGAAAGGATAACCAAGAGAACAAGATCAAAAATATCAAACATGACTCAAGCAAAATACACACTAGACAAATTCAAAGATGTCAGAAACCAAAAAAGAAAAGAAAGAGGAGGAAAAAAAAAGGGAGAAAAAAAGAGAGACGATAATCTCCCAGGTGTACAAAGCAGGCTGATCCACTTGGTCCTAGGCGTATTTTGGTCTGTTTGTTAGAAGACACATAATCCCAGGGTGCCTGGGTGGCCCAGTTGTTAAGCGTCTGCCTTCGACTCAGATCATGATCTCAGCGTCCTGGAATCTAGCCCCACATCAGGCTCCCTGCTCAGCAGGAAGCCTGCTTCTCCCTCTCCCACTTCCCCTGCTTGTGTTCTTTCTCTTGCTGTATCTCTCTCTGTCAAATAAATAAATAAAATCTTAAAAAAAAAAGACACTAAGTCCCAAAATTGTGAAGAAAGCAAAACTTATATATATAAAATTGAATACAGTAAAAGGAAGCCAAAAATGAAGAATATATCTATAAAATGTAAATGTAAAAATGAAATTTAAAAAAAGACTTAAAAACAAGGAGTTGATGAAATAAGAAACTAGTAGAAAAGGAAAAAAAGAAAGAAAAGGAAATTGTAAATTGAAAGATAAAAGAATCTTGAGAAAAAAAACTCAAATTCTATATACTATTTTCCCCTAGCACTAGATTTTTGCAGTCATATGTACTCCATAAATTTGGTATTCACCTGATGTTCCTGGTCTTCTGTGGGAGTGGCCTGCTGCACTGATTTTCAGGTGTCTTTGCCAGGCAGAGTTGCATCACCTCTTGCCAGGAGGCAGGGCTCAGTGTAAGCTCCTTCTTTTGCTCTATGGGACTTTTGTTCCCTGAAAGCTTTCTGTCATGGAGCTTTCATAAACCCTCTCTCTTTGGTAAGGCTTCTTTCTTTCTTTCTTTCTTTCTTTCTTTCTTTCTTTCTTTCTTTCCTTTCTTTTTCTTTCTTTCTTTCTTTCTTTTTTAAAGATTTTATTTATTTGACAGAGAGAGATCACAAGTAGGCAGAGAGGCAGGCAGAGAGAGGGGGGAAGCAGGCTCCCCGCTGAGCAGAGAGCCAGATGCGGGGCTAGATCCCAGGACCCTGAGATCATGACCTGAGCCAAAGGCAGAGGCTTTAACCCACTGAGCCACTCAGGCACCCCAGGCCCCTTTCTTTCATAAACCCTCAGGGAAAAGCAGTCTTCACTTTCATGTGGGCCAAACTCTACAGACTCCTGTGTGCTCACCTAAGTTGATCCTCCTAGGGGAAGGAGAAGGGTCACTACAAAGGGTTTCTACCCGTTGCAGGGCCCCCACACAAAGAACTGTTGCTCGATCCTGCCAGATTCTGGGTTTATGGCAAACTGGCTGAGAGCCCACTCCTGGGCTCACTGACCATAGACAGTTTCCCTTGCTCCAATGCTTGGGAATTCTGCTGACTCAGGTACCCCTGTTCTTTCTGTGACCCCAGGGATCCTGAGATCACACTGTCCCACCTAGGATTCTGCCCTGCTTCACCACCTGAGCACCTTTCAGGCAGGAATGTCCCCCACTAGAGCAGACTTCTAAAAGTTCAGATTTTGCTCTCTGGGGCTATATCACTTTCCAGTAGCTGGCTTATGGAGGCTCCCTCACCCCACCTCTTATCTTCCTATATATCCCCTCAGATTCCCTCAGATTCACTTATCCACACCTCATACCTTGCCGAAAGTGGCCACTTTTCTATTTGTAGAATTCCAGCAATTCTTTTCTTACATCTCAGGTTGAATTCATCACTGTTCAGAATGATTTGATAGTTATCTAGCTAAATTCAGGGGACCAGATGAAACGAAATCCCCTACTCTTCCACCATCTCACCTCCCTCCCCATATAAAATATTTTTCACTGACTGTATTGGTAAGGTTTCTAGTCAACACTAGGCTATTGGTAGCTAAGTTTTGAGGGAGCCAAAGGTTAAAAATATGAATCTTTGACTCCATGAGAGTCAGAGCCCCTAACATGTGCACTGCTCATGGATCAATTGTATATACAAGGTCCTGTTGACCAGTGATTATGTTAAATGGAAAAAGGAAGTTTTTCTACTGACTAGCAAAAATGAAAAAAGAAGAAAATCCTGAACCATTTAATCTGAGGAAAATACATTTGTTAATACACGTTTAAATAAATAATCACTTCAGCACCAGCCAAAATATCACATGCTGCATATTTATTATCAATTTTGCAAAGTTCTTGTGGAAAGCTATTCAATATTCGATTGTATACACCAGTAGCATAAATTATATATGATATTTATTTATTTCTAATAATAAATTATGGCTCCAGGGAAAGTGTGAAACTGTATTATTTATAAACATAATATAAGATATGGAATTAGTGAATCAGACTAATCAGGTTTATCTCTCATTCTTAGATATGTCTAATACTGCTACATAAAGCACATGATTATCACAAGGTGTCACAACATAATGTTGCTGTGGTGAGTGCAGTAGGAAGAAGACTAATTCTTTGGCTGTTTCCGGGTGCACTTCATCAGGTGATCATAGCTGCAAAGGCTGAAGGTCTTGTCCCTATTTTGGAGGATGAATGGTCAAACTAACTCACTCACTCACTAAATCAACTTGTCTTTACTTAGCCCTTATTCTGGGCTGAGTATTGTACTAATTGCAGGTGTTATAACAAATATGGAAGAGATAGACATGGTCTTGGCCTTTATGAACCATACAGCTTAGCAGCTATTTATAGTTTATCTGGTACTACAATGCAAGACCAAGTCCACATGCTAATGCACCTGAGATGTGCCCTAAAGAAATCACTTATGCATTCATTCATTTATTCAGCCAACAATTATTTAGTAATATTCTGGCCCTGCTAGATCTTTAGACTACAAAGATCTAAAAAAAAAAAAAAAAAAATTCCTACTTTTGAAGGACTCACGATCTGATGAAAACATATAATAAAAAATTCCACAACTATCAGCATTTTAAATAAAGGACATATATGACAATACAGTGAATAATTTAAGAAAATTAACAAATTAACAAGTGAATAACCAGGAAGCACCCAGCATACCAGAAGAAATTAAGGCCAAAATATGTCTATGAGAACATGGAAGATTCCAGCCACATACTGCCTTTTGATCTTGGGCAGCTCAATCTCATTGTATTTGTGTTTCAGTGTTTCATAGGTCTGAAAGAAGGAAAGGGATAGTTTCTATCTCATAGGGTTTAAAAGTGAAGATTTCATGGGATAACAACGATAATGTGCTTATAAGAGTAGCCAACACATAGTAAGTACTAAGTAAATGTTAGTTATTGTTTTCACTTTTATCCATCTTGATTTTGTATTTGTTTCCTTTTCCTTCATTAGATTTCAAGAGTTCCTTAAATTTCTTTATATTGTGTCAAAAATGATGTTCCGTGTCTTATTAATTTGATTGCTTTGTTTATGAATTGCGAGTGGTCCACTTAGTGCAATAATTGACTTATTTTCATTCCTATTTAATAATGAAGACATATAATGTTAGAAACTTCCTTTGAATGTAGCCTTAGTCATATAATTTTGATATTTAATATACACATGCTCATAACTTATAAATGATATGATGATCTTTTTTAATTTTTTCTTTGACCCGTTAATGAAGGATAATGATTTAAATCTCTAGTTAATGGCTGTTTGAGGTTTTACTTTTCTTTTCTTTTCTTTTTTCTGGTTCAAACTTAGGTTAATATCTAATTATAATACATCTCAGTCAAAATTATAGCATGTGCAATTTCCGCTTTTATATTTATTTAGATTTTCCCTGTGGTGTGGTCTGTTTTCAACTACATAGATAACAAATATTTAGGAAAAAAAAATCCCTTATAGTGCATGGCACAAAGTTTAGTATACAGTGTTTATATTTCTATTTCAATTTTGTCAACTTCAGATCAAAATATCGAAATAATGTTTGAAGTAAATATGTCGAATTTTTGCATTTAAGTTCTGTTTATATTTGGTTTAAGTTCTATTTCTTAAAGAATTTCTCTCTTAGATATGTTGGTCTCTGCCAGTTCTTGGAAGTTTCATGCTTGTTATACCCTTATTATGTGTTGTTAAATAAAATAATTTGTGCCCCCTTTAATGCTTTTTGCCTTAGAGCCTGTCTTGCCTGAGACCGAAACAATGATCAATCTGCTTTAAAATTCTCAAATACCTGCATATCCTTGCTTCTCATTGGAATGGAGTAGGAAAAGATAGAATTTGGTTAACCTCTATGTCAAAGCCATGTATATGAGATCTAGAAACTATGTTTTTCTTTGACAAGGATGTTAAAATAGCAGATGGAGAATCAACCCTACAAACATGCATACCAGCTTTTAGTTTGCTTTTATTAGTTGTTCATGTAACTTTGATTAATAGTTCTTAATCAATAAAAAGTGAATTGTAAGACCTTTTTTGCATGACTATCAGTGATTGAATTCCAAAGGTATTACAAGAGAAAAGAAAACACAACTTAACATAAACAAACATAACTATTATCTAAAAACCTAAACTCTTCTAATTAACCATTTAATACAGTAATTATATCTCACATGGTTACAATCTACATAATTCTTGATTATGTATGAACAAAATGATAAAAGAGAGCTTGGATATATGAGAACTGCATTTTAGTGCTTATTATCAATCTTTTCTTTTTCTAATGTTTAAAAGGTTGGAAAAGTGGTAAGCTATTTTAGTTTGTGTTCACTTCTTTCATTTTTTATCTAACATTAGGAAGTGCTAAAGAGCAGTAAACCAGATCATTCTGGAAGACAAAGAAGCTTCTATAAACCACATGTTCCACACCTATTCCCTGAAAAATAAAGAAAAGAAAAATAAAAACTGAATTGCTGAAGCACTAATATTGCCACTCACTTCCAAGAAACTCAACAATATTAACAGTAATAATGGGCAAAATTTACATATGTTGATTTTATAAACATATATTTGAAAAGCTCTCAATCACTCTTTCTCAAGCCCCTAAAACTGGATTGAAATCTCTTCCTTCCAAAGGCTGAACTGGGGGAATTCTTTGCTACAAATTTTGCTACAGAAAGCTAATGGAGGCACAGGATGAAAAGCAGTATATACATGGAACGGTGCTTCGGAGAAAACGGAGTATGAGACATCAAAAGAGGCAGCACCACTCTGGATAAATCAGGTGTATTCAGCAATCTACAAAGACTCCCTGCACCCAGCCTCCCTTACATCTCATGCTGTCTGTAAGAAAACTGTAATTACCGTACATGCCATTAGACTCTAGGGGAGGAAATCTTTAGGAGAGAGACGGAGAGAAATCAAAAGTTACTTCTACAAATACATATAATTTAATGTAAGGAAAAGTATGGGAAAGAATCTCAAGTAAAGGTTTCACCTTCCCCACTTTCCATATATGTACTTAAGGGACCACATATAAGATCATCAGATAATTTTCTTCTTTTCAAGGAATAGAATTAACCAGAAAGTAGCTTCTTTGGTTTCACGTTCGAGGAAAGTAATGATGTATCCTTTGGGCACTGGGCGTCTGTTCCAGACATGTCCAAGAAATTTGATGTGTTCGTGCTCTAATAGAAAAGACCTCGATATTTCCTAGTCCTAACTTTACCACTTACTAACAGTGGGGTCCAGGATAAGACAGGACAGGAAGGAATATAAGGTACCAACGTATTCTGAAATTTCCCATGTCTTTTCTCTGAAAGCTTCCATTTGTCTCTCCACATCCCCAAGCCAGTCCTTCTCTTGTCTCATGTCTACTGCCACCCTTCCTCCCCTGTGTTCCCTCAATCCCTTTCCTTTGTAAATCCAATTTAAGGTCTCCATTGACCACTGCAGCCCCACATGTGCAGCACTAGGCAGGGAGTGAAATGAGAAGGCAGAGGAGGGGGAGAAGCAGACAGGAGAACTCAGAATGTGAAAGCACACCAACCCTGTCAACTTCTCCACGCCCTGTCCCCTTTTTTCACCAATAGAATCAAGAACAAGATGAAGAAATTGAAGTATTTTCTCACCTAGACACAGACCAGCAGACATGATGGCTCACTTTTTTAGTGAGAAAGACAAAGCAAAACATTTCTTTTTTAATTTCTTTTTAATAGGTTTATGTCCTTCATGGGATGAGAGGGGCTAATAAACTGTGAGAGAGATGGCACAAACAAGATTCATTAGGTCCATATTTCTTTCAGGGGCCTTTGAAAGATCTTATGATCTAACTGATATAAAACTAAATTTTGAAGTAACTGTTAAAGCTATTTATATATACTAGACAGTTTTCTCAGGATTTATTCCTTTTGTCTCTCAGGCTCTCACTAGAGTTCAGTCATCAAGTTTTAGTTCACACATGTGGATAAGCCTCTCCAAACATTTTAAAAATCTGTAAATTAAAGACATTTAAAAGGAATTCACATGATCTCATCTGGACTACGCTTGATCTTGTTTGATATTCTTTAGCATTCTTTTTAGAATGGGTCCGTAGCAGAGGGGCTGTAACTGATCTCCGTATTTCAGCACTGGGAACGTGAGGCACTTTGCGTTGGGTTCAGTTCTGTTATGCTGCTCCCGTTTGTTAGTAGGTAGAAACTTTTCCCATTCCCCAGAAGGCAGTACCTTCTGTGAATAGCTGCTTTAGACAAGCATTCATTGTTCAGAGGGTTTGATTCCTCACTGAGCAAAAGCTACGGCATTATAAAGATGCCAGTTTAAATTTTTTTTAAGCTTGAATTTTTTAAAGCTAGAAAGGAACCCTCACTGTTGAGGCAGTCATGAAAGAAAACCTCTTTTCACAACCCCTGAAACAAGTGGATGAAGACAGTAAGAGTGAAAGTGCAAAGACTGGGAAACTGGCTTTTTTCCAAGAAAAAGAAAAAGCCACAGTTAGAAGAAGTAATTGAACACTTTGGAAATCCCTTTGAAGACCTAATGCAGTGGAACTTTTTTAAATGAATAAAAGCTAAATGCATAATTCCACGTAAGAAAATATAAATGAATGTTTGAAGTAGTAAGTAATGAATTTATAAATGTTTAATGTAGTGAGACCAAGCAGTAGCACCCTTGGTAATGTGTGTTTAGCGTTAGCAATGTTGTTAACTTGGAGGATACAAATGAAAAACCTGGCAAAGTTTTACCTCTTGTTATTTTGTGTCTTGAATGCTTTACCTGGTTCACAGTGATGATGTTAGCTGTATCGATCACCCTTATTCAGTAGAATTCTGTGCACTTTGCAAACTGAATTTTGAACGTGTGTGGAAAAGGCAAAATAATTAGACTTAACTATAAAAATGTTCCACTCTTTCATATTGTGACTAATGATACATTAAACAAACATATATTACTTATAATAACAGTAGAAGCAGTTGTATTTACATGGAGAATATAAGAATAGATTTTAGCTCTGTTAATCGAACACATAATATGAAATTTTAATATCTTGCTATATGTGGTATTTCTTAGTAACAAGGTATGGAAATCATCGATATTTGAAGAACTTTGATATAAAAACAAATGTGTGTCGAGGCCACTGGAGGTCAAGGTCTAAAATGGAAAGAGCCACGCTAAAAGAGAATGTGCTTTCTGCTAAATGTGGTATAATAGGTTGTGTTTTTAGTAGACAGATTGGTTGCAGGCCATCTTCTCTAAATATTCCAGTAGTTTGGGTTTGGCTTTTTTTGGGGGGGGGGTTGTTTGGTGCCAACTTTCTCTAAATTCATTACTCTGCCTCCATCACAACTGACTCAATTTGCTGAAAGTCAGAGAATAATGTTAGACTCCCCACCTGCACACTCGCACACCTGCACATGCACAGACGAGCAGGCTAACAGTGTTCTGCTTTGGAGCAATGACTTTGCTTTGGACCATGTAGATCTTGCAGAGAAGTAATGGTCACTTTGCACATCGGTGTCTAGACAGGAGGAATAACTGATATGGTGGAGTATGACAGAATTCTGCATCAGGATAACAGTAACAACAGAATCTTAAGGTTGGAAGGGAGTTTAAAAAGCATCTACATCAACTGTCCATCGTATTACATTACTTTTCACTCTGAGGCTCATTTCTAACTGGTGTTACCTTGGAAAACCACTGATTTCTGATTCTTATTTTGAATTTTGTATGCGGATTGATTTCTCAGCCTGCCCCACAAAATCTTCTCCATATGGAAAACTGTTACCTCTTTTTTTTTTCAAAGTGTGAAAATGAAGCAATGAGACTGATTTTCTTGTTTGAGTCATATCCGATCTCTAAAAACAGTTCCTAAAATGGAGTTACCAAAATATTCCACATCATGGCAGCATGGCTAGAGTAAGCTTATGAGGTAAATACACTCAAAGATATTTCAATATTCGTTTTATAATTTCACATATCTCTATAATCACATACTGAACTTTAATAGTAAACTTCGGTAACTTTAATAAAACACATTGTTAAAAACTCATTGTGCTTATTATTTGGACAGAACAATAACATAATTTCTTCGTTAGTAGATCTCATTTGGTGAAAGCAGAATATGACAAAATTTTATCTTGTTCTCACTCAATTATTTAAACACAAGAAATGGTCCTAATCTGAATTAAAACTCTGTTTAGTGTCAAACTGAATAGATGCGAACTCACTTATGAAGGGCCTTTTCTTGGGAATAAGCTCTTTAATTCAATAACTATCTAATCCCAGAGTATTCCACAGACTATGAACACCTAGTTAAATTCATTTTAAGTACCAAAGAGTATTTCATCAATAATATTTACATATTAATTTAAATTTGATTATACAACATAAAACACTTGGAACCATTAAATACACAAGATTATTTTTAATTAGGTGCTTCTAACATCATTAAATGTTAGTATAATATTCAAAAAGTGGATTAACTATTTAAGGAAATCTTTATTATCTTATTCCTAACGAAGGTTATTTGGAACTTGCAGTACTCTCAACATTTACAGAAAAATTACTAGCTGGGCATTTATTGCACATAAATCACAGAATTCATTTAATAAGAAAGACCTTTATAACAGTGAAACAGTTTAAACAAAGTAAATAAGTGTTGTTCATTTTATTCTGTTTTGCTTTGTTTTGACAAAATTGTCATAGAAGTCCATAAACATAGGCATATGAATACACGTTACAATGTATTTTATATCTAAATAGTTTTAAACACTCGGTTCTCTAGTAATCCCATGGGATTTTATCACAGAGCTATGGGAATAGGAGAGGACATACTGCTTTTAGTCTCATTTTAGAATTTACCTATTGTGGTACATGAATATTAATCTACTTTATAATGGTGTTGTTGAAGGTAGATGTTACAACATATTTTAGTAGATCATTCTAGTGTTTAACCACATTTCCTGGCAAGAATGAATTTATTATCTATTGTTCTTTAAAAGTCTCATGACACTTCTTAAACTCTATTCTCTCTGGAGATTGGTAAATTCTAATAATCGTGCCATATATTATCTTAGAGATCATTAAGCCTTCTCTGCTCTAGATATTTTTAGCATTCCTAGTTTCTCATGTATCTAGTTTTACAAACGCTTTCACTCTTTATATTGTTCATTTCGTATTTGTCTTTACCAAAGTATCTTCTTCTTATCTACTTGGAATAACCTGCTTCTTATCACCTTAGAATTATTCAGTCTCATGAACTTCTTGATGCTTCGTATATATTATTCTCTTTTTTTTCTCATTTTATTTTATGAAACTGACTTGCACTATATGATTCTGAGATCTTTTTCTTGCATGCTGTGTAACTTCCAACTTATGCCTCGTATTTATGTTCTTCAGTCTTACAGTATCTCACTACTCTACATGGTTAATGTTATTTATGTTGTAATCCTCTCTTCTTGAATACTTATGATTTAATCATATTTAATTATCAGAAAATTCAGAAGGCTCTTAGCTTCCTCTGTTTTATTACAAGAACTTTCCCAGAATACTTCTTCCCAGGAAACTAAGAAGAAAAGTGAGCCAATGCCACTGTCAAGTTATAGAAAACAGAAGCACTATGGATTATCTAGCAAGCCAGAGATATTATTCTGTCTTACATGATCTATACTCTAGAAGTTAAGTTGATCTTAATCATTTCCATGGAGTGGCTGAATCAATTTAATAATTTAACTTATAATTGTGCCACAGTTTTAATTGTGTTATGATAGTGTTCTAAGTGCCCTTGGTTTATATCTCTTTTAATATTGGGGAGGAAGGAGTTAAAGTAGTTGGCCTATGATCCATTGTGAGATCACAGAAATAAGGATGCTGTGGGATGAGGTGGAGAGCAGACAGTTTGGTATAATCTCCTTAGAAAAAGCTGAAACTGGACTTTTTCATAAATGAAGCAATACGACTCAAGAGAAAAGAGACCTTATCTATGGAATGCTCTTAGCAAGGATATTCCTCATTTAGGATTATGACAATGAACCTGGAATCCGTGGATTTATGGAGAATGAGAAATAGGGAAATTTACTGACTCTCTGAGGTGTCAAATATAGATATTTCATAACCCAAGTGCCCATATTCCTGGATGAGTCAAATAAGGACAATGAAGCATCACAGGGCTGCAGATGGATGAAGTTATGGATCCAGGGGGTATACAAAGTGGGGAGCAATCAGTTTTACCTTTGGAGAGAGAATTTGGAGAAAGATCCTGCAGATGTCATCAATAGTCTGTGCACAAGGTAGATGCACCAAACCACCTCAGCCAATTCCTTGGAGACTAGGACATAAAAAAGAGCTGCCATGTAGATTCAGGCTGGCAAGTAACTCAAGAGGAAAAACAATCTATATAATTAAGCCCAATTAAGTAATTCTTGTTGTTATTTCAGCTCACTGGAAAAGCCTCAAAGTGAGACAATGGTATGACTTGAATGTTTAAACTAGCAAACTTGGTTACACTGTCAGAGTTGCTGCATATCTGGATCCATTACAATTTATAATGGCACAATTGCTGCCAAAGTGCACAAGAGATTTGGGTGTAGAGATCCAGAAATACTGGCATCAAAGCAGAACAATTGCTTCATATTTTTGTTGACTCAAGTTATCCACTATTGAAGAAGTTGCTGGTCCATACCAGGGGAACTCATCCTATACCTCACTATTAATGTGATTACCATGGCATTTGACCTATAGTCTCATAGGTCTCTGGGAAACAAGTTATCTAAGAGCTGACTACTGCTGTATCAGCTGTGCTAGGGATGAGTGCTGAATGGGGGTCACAGAGAACATAGTACAGGATCATGTGGAAAGTGATGGATGTTTCCTTTGAGGATTGATCATCCTATACTGGCAATGTCCAAATAAGATATAACCAACATGCTAGTGCATAGTAAGGACAGCAATGAAAAAATGAGGAGATGGATGGCATCATTAGATCAAGGAGCTTTTAGAAGTCTTTTCACCCCCGATTGGAGAAGTTGGCACAAGGTCTCCTCTTTGAAGTAGACTTTCTTTGGATCCCAGCACACATACTTATCCACATTCCAAAAAATATGTATGTGAAAGTAGTTCTAATATATAAAAATGTCTGGGTCTTGAATCATTTTGATTTAGTCTCTGTGAATCTTTCAGCTTATTTGTGACCAAGTTCCTACCAAAGCCATTCTTCATCTTTAGTTTTCACCCTAACAAACAAACATGTACAAATGCATACACACACATACACACATGCATGCACTTCTCTATCTCCTCTCCACTTCAGTCTGCATCAGATATTCCTAAAGCTGAATGGCTAAGAAATCCCACCATTGAGATATCTAGTGTCAACCAAAGCAATAAGAAAGATTATTTTATATTTATGAAGAAATGTGGGCATAGAACAATATTTCTCAAAATATGGTCTTAGATTGGCTACATCAGAATGCCCTAGACCTCAGAATCTCCTAGACAATAAAAATGTAGATTCCTTGGCCTCACCCCAGATTTGGAGTAAGAATCAGGAAATCTATATTTTTAGTAGGTATTCCATGTAACTTCTAAGAAAAATTATCAGTAGAAAGAACACTGGATTAGGTGTTTCGGGAAAAGATTATTATCGCATGAGTGTTTTTCCTTTCTTTTTATCTCAGTAGATTTGAGAAAGTTATGAAAATGTCCTGGGCTTTAGTTTCCTTATCTAAAATTGAGCAATTAAATTGGATAGTCATAGAGGACTAGTCCAGGTGTTCTTAGTACAATTCATTATCTAGCTGTTCAGATTAAATGTTTTAAAATGAACTATCAAAACAAAAAAAAAATGCTCTCTTAGATGATTTGCCTTGCAATTTTGTCATTTCTAGTGTGCTCTGGGAAGATTCCTATTGCCACAAGAGCAGGAAAATGTGGGGAAGGAAAAAATATGTTTAGTGAGGGGAATGCCAATGCTTACATATTCCTGCCAACTTGCTCAGTACTCTAAGGAATTGGCAATGGTGGCTACTCCATCTAATAAAATGGGATGTGATCAGTATGAGCAAAATATTGTTGGGCCTCTCTGAGCTCCAGCTCTAAAAACTTTCTCAGGAATTTATATAGAATTTAAAGAAATTCAAATTTTAAGAAATGTTAGTGCTTGGTTTTCTTTCCACAACATTTTTCCTTTGTGCATATATAAGTACGTAAATAACAGCCACAAAACTGCTATAGGCCTATTATATTTTAGTTTTAATCATAAGCCGTATAACTAAAATACTTTATTTGAAAGTTTGGTCCTGTATGTCATAAATTACAAAATTGATTGGAAATCTTTAGCGAGAAGACTTAACAATTATGAGCTGCAAGATAACAGAAAGAAATAGATTGTTGTCACAAGATAATGGCCACTGACTGTGAGATAAATGTCAAGGCAAAGTCATGGCAAAGTCTGTCCATTTATCAAAAGTAAGCATTGAAGAAAAGTAGGATACATTTATCAAGCAACTGTTCTAGTCCAAAAATTTATTTTTCTCTTCGTAGCTGTTGTATGATTTAGATGCTGTCATTTTACCTGCCAGATGTTTGTGCAGTTAAATGACTTGGGTCACTGCTGCCTTATTTAGAGTTATATAACCTTGATTTTTGAGTGATGATTTTGTTTAATCCAGTAAATACCTTATAGTAAGAAAATAATTAAGAATTTTAATTGATTTGGCTTAGTTTTAGTTTATTTTTCATTTTACTTAGAATTTTTTTATGCCCTCATCTATTACCTAAAAGTGGCTTAGTAAGATTCACATTAAAATGCATTTTCAAAGGATCAGTAGGGTAGAAATTCAAGTAAAAGGCTGTAACTGAGGAGAACTATACTCAAAATTATTTTAGTGTAGGCATAAAGATTCTAACGAGCAGAGCGATTGCTTCACACCTCTTGTCCCTGACATGTGTGGCCTGTTGAATCACTGTGTCATTTGATACTCACAGCTTTATTGTCATCTGTAGTCATTTATACCCATCACCAATCCTAAATTACTGTAAAAAGAGGCCACCATTCTCCTAATTTAACAAGTTCTTCTACATTCCAACCATGATGGTGAATTTGGATCCATTTAACTTCCATAGAACAGCTTCCTCAAATGGAGAGCAAGCCCCCAGTAATTACAAGCTGAGAATGCATAGGAAAATCTTTATATAACTAATACAAGTATAAGTATATATACTTTATTTCTAAAACTACATCCTTCCTTCATTCAACCATTCATTCAACCAAAAGTTATTGAATAGCTGTCACATGTGGGATATTATATATTGTTAAGGTAAAAAATATGTATAGATGAATACTATATAATATTTCCATTGAGAGATTCCTATACCAATGGTTATGGATATATATGTATATGTATGTATATTTTTCCATTAAGTGTGGATGTATATATGTGTACACACATATGCACATGTACATATATGTTTAGGCAAGGATAAGTAATTCAGTACAACTGTGAGCATATGTTTGTGGCAGGGTTGAGGAGCAGGTGGAAAATGTCTGGAAATAGAAAACAACTTGGGGTGCTTGGGTGCTTAACTCAGTCAGTTAAGCATCTGCCTTTGGCTCAGGTCATGAGGATCCGAGTCCCACCCACATTAGTCTCCCTGCTCAGTGGGGAGCCTGCTTCTCCTTCTCCTGCTCCCCCTGCTTGTGCTCTCTCTCTCTTTCTCCGTCAAATAAATAAAATCTTTTTTAAAAAATAGAAAATAACTTTAGAATATAAAAGACCTTGTATACTTTGCCAAGGAGTTTGAATTTTATCCTACAGGAAACAAAAAGCTATGGAAAGATTTTAAACATAGGAATGATTGGATCATAATATAATCAATGATTATATTAAAGGTATCATGGAAGCAGTAAAATATTAGAGATGCTAAGTCTCTGACACTCTTTAAGAGTCAGTGGTTGCTTGAAAAAACAAAGTGGTAGTAGAGGTGATGAGAAGGGCATTGGCTAAGAACATATAAGAGACCAAATTGACAGGCCTTGGTAAATTATTTAGTAATATAAGAGGAAGGAATGACTCAGGGATGACACTGATGTTTTTAGCTTAGAAGCACAGAATTGTGGTTTTAAAAAAAATAAATAATAAATAAATAAAAACAGACTTTGTATTAAGACTTTAAAGCTGGTTTCATCACTTTTTATTTTATCAGTGTGACCTTGGGCAATTTACTCAAACTTTTTGTGCCTAATTTTTTTTACTTGTAAAACAGGTATACTAATTATTTTACCTCATCAGATTGTTATGAAGATTAATGAATTAATACATGCAGTACTCTTAAAATGGTGCCTAGAATATAGTAAATGTTGAATAAGTGTTTCCTCTTGATATTATTATATCACTATTCTTATCATAGAACATCATTATTATCACTATTGTGATGCCATTGTCTAAAATAAAGAATTCCACCAAGACAATGATATTGAGGAAAAGATAATCCCAATTTGGACGGATCAAACATTTTATTTAAGCATCCAAGTTAGAAATGACAAGTAGGCCATTAGAAATGTAGTTTTGGAAAGAGATGATAGCCAGTGTACCTGTTTGGAAGACATCCACATACAGGTCACATTTGAGGCTATGAAATAGCTTGAGTTGCCCAAGGGGAAAATATAAAAAAAGAAGGGAAGGGAGGAATCATGAAAAACAAATCAACCTTCATGGAAATACTAATATTTAAGCAATAGGTAGATGAGCCATCATAAGTACCCTGAAGATCAGTCAGAGATACAATAGAAAAATGTGGAAAGTTGTGTGAGATAAGCAAATAGATAGGACACCCCCCCCAAAAGATGAAGAAACCTGAAGAGTGCTCATTGGAATTCAACAAATGATTTTCATGAATGAAGTAATTAACTAATTTGATAATTGGGAAGTCACTGGTGACATAGCAAGCTATTTCCATCTGTTCCCATCACATTGCTTGGCATGTGAATACACTGAAAATAAATATTAGACTAAAAAAAGCAATTTAAGCAATATTAGATATGCGGTTTAGATTTCAGTGGGCTAAGTTATTAGTGGAGAAATGAGGAAGGGCTATGCTTTGGTTAAAATATAATTGTAGGCATATTTTTCTATTAAAGTGAATTATGTACTATCTAAATTTGTTCCAATTATTATTCACACAATTGTAAGGGTATATGAGTCAGCAAATTTTGTCTATGGGCTAGGGAAAGAAAACACTCATATATGGAGAACTTATGGAGGCGGGAAAAAGTAAATTTTTTGAGTCAAATAAACTGTCTGGATATAAGCACGTTGAAAGAAAACAAAGATTTCATATCCACAAGTAATAATCAATTAGAAATTACAGTGGAAAAATGACTTCATTTACAGAAACAAATGGGAAATATGATCACTAAGAATCACCTTAACAAGAAATAAATGATACTTACAATATTTTGCATGGCTTAATAGAATGAATAAACAAATTCCTGAATGGGAAGATTGGAAAAAAATATTTGATATCAGATTTGTTTTATATTTAACTTAATTTCAATCAAAAACTCAACAGGATACCTGCAGGAAATTTAAAAATCTATCCCAAAATTCATATAAGCAAACAACCTTTGGTAAAGTGATTTGGAGAAAGATGAGTAAATAGCTAGACAGAAAAAAATTATTAAAGCACATTAAAAAATAATTAAAACTCAGAAACAAAGATAAAAAATCTCAATGAGCACAGCTCATAATAAATTATAAATTATTCATTAATTTAGAAACATAATAGCTAATGAAATAAAGAATATTTAACTTCATTAATAATGAAAGATATATAAATAAAAAGCACAATGAGAAATATTCTTTTCCTTTTTTGATTGATATATAAGGGGCACTTATCGTATTGTATTTGACAAAAATAATAATATGCTTTAGATGTTAATGTTCTTTGTCCTTGTAATTATATTTCTATGAAGTTATTTTAAGGATATTGAAATATAAAAAATATTTAAGTATACAGTACTTATTGAAACATTATTTATAATAGCAAAATACTGGAAGCAATCTAAATGCCCCACAAAACAAGAGAAGGTAATTATGGCAATCCATATCATGCGATATTATAACAGGTGTTAAAATCATAATTACATGGGAAATCATGATAAAATTTTGAGTAAAAAGATGCAGAAGTATATAAGCAATCTGATTTAAACCAAGACATATGTAATATATCATAAATATTTCAACCATTTTTGAGGGGGGATCTGATTTATGCATTGCTTTGCTAAGGATACAATGATCTAAACAGAAAAATTGAAATGTATGTAATTAGAGGTTTATCAGATAGCTATTAGCCTGCTCACTTAAATTCAGTATATCTGTTTAATACTACTGTCCAAACTAAAACAAATATAAGCATTTTCCAAAATTACTTGACAAAAAAATGATCTGAAAACAATGCCAGTCAAATAAAGTAGTTGATACACATAGAATAAAAATTCTTTGAGATACACTTTTGCATTTTATGGACGAATTTAAAGTAAATAAGATGTTTGAAAGGTAGTAGAAGAGTCTCCAGAATGAGAACAAGTGGTCAAATTCTGACAGTTGATGTGTCTGCAGGAGGAACTGCAGGTGAGGGGTGTGGCTCTAGAGGAACAAGTCCCAGAACAGTACCCTTAAATGAGGATGCATGTGCATCTGTCTCTGGAAGCAAACTGCCTCAGGTGGGATTGGTTCTAGTTGGCTGACAAAAGATCGGGTGTTTTGGTAGGTGGGAATTGTGAGAAAGCGGGTGAAAAACAAGATGTGAATTTAAGCATTCAAAACAATTCTCACACATTTGCCCAAATATCATAATTATTAATTTTCTACTACTTTTCTTCAATCAAATAAAAGACCACAAAAAAATAATCTGGAAGTGAAAACAGTTTTGTTTATGGAAAATCAATTATGTAGAAAATGAAATATAGTACTCATTTTACTGGAGAGTATGAAGAGCCCTAAGCTACAATTCCAGACACATGGAAGCTTTGACAGTTTAACCATTGCTGCATAAACAGACTTGAAGAAGACTCACAGTTGTTCTAAACTTTAGTTTCCTCAATTGTAAAATAAAAGGGATTTGTTTTTCAATTATCACTAAAGCCCTTTCCATTCTTAAATTTCTGTGACCATAATTCCAGTAACAGCCACTTCACAGTTACAGCAACAATAATAATTTCATTTATTGCCACTGTTTAACTGTGGCACAAGATCCTTTCCATGTATTATTCTCCTTAATCATTTCGATGACTTTATAAAGCAGATTCAATTATAAGCTTCATTTTTAATGAGAAGCTAAAGGTTTGGAGAGGTTAATTAACTTGCCCAAGGTCACATAGCTGCAATTGGCAGAATAAGGATTCAAATTCAAGTGACTACAAATCCCAAACTCAGAACGACTACACTATACTTCTTCTTTATTTCTAATATATCTTTTCTAAGAAACCAGGGCTTATTAATACCTAGTTGCAAGCATGTGAGATGTTCATTAAATTCACTTCATAATGTAGAAAGTTGTGTCTTATACCTGTTATTTTCTACAGTCATTTAGTAGATTGTCTTATTGATGTATCTTTGTTGAATATAGTGAAAGACAAGAATTTTTCCTCAATGTACCCAAACACTGGGATCTTTTAAAAAATTGACAGAGAAGATTATGTTGAAAATTAGTGGTCCCTCCCTCAATTTTCTGTAAGCTTGGTACATACTTCAAAATGGTATTAACATAGTTATTTCTGTAATGTCTTTTGTTTGCCATAATTTATCACAAAAGGGCCACAGCTTTTTTCTCTGAATAATGAAATTCAAAGGCCCGTTCAGTGGTAAAAGATAAGATTTTTCTGAAACTATTATTTTATACTATATTTTAATTAAAATATTTTGCTGTACATAAGAAATGCATAAATGTAGCTAAATAAAGTTTATGGTTACTCTGAATTCATCTAAAACTGGAAAACAGATATTTTAGTATGATGAGCAGATCATAATTACACACCACACATAAACCTTTTTCTGGCAGGCACAGTGAAGCCAGACGGTGGTGGGCTCTAAATGAGACTCCTCTTACCTTTAGGACATGGTGTAAAGATGGAAATCAGGAGACATTTCACAGAAGATGGAATTTGTATTGCTCCTTGAAAAGCATTGGACAGAGGAAGGATGATATCGCTGATACACACACAAGTCAAGTAAAAACCTAACAGCCTATGCATGGGTAGTATTCAATGTAAGAAATGTAGGTCTGAATATCAAGAGTGGGGTCAGATTAGAGAAATGGGTTGAGCATCAACAGTATGTAGCTGTTAATTAAAATTTTGCACAGCGCAAGAAGCAAACACTGAAATGGACAGTGAGATCACCAACATTAAAGAGGACATTCTGAGGAAGAAGTGCTAATGAAGGATCAGAGCTGATGCTTTCCCAAATCCACACTGCTTATAGCCTCTCTCCAGTGCTACTCTCTTTGTAACCTTGAACAACCCTCATGCACTACAGGTACAACTTCTACCATCTGTAGAGTGAGACAATGAAGCTAACTCATTCATTCCCAGCCTGGGCCCTCAAAGGTAGTGATGAAGTTCTTCAAACTAAATTAAAACTCCATATGATTTTTCCTATTTAAAAAAAACAGTCTACATTGCAGCTGGTTCGCTGATTTTAAATCCTACAAAATTTAGGATCTGTGGTTAAAATAATGAAAAATCTTTACTTGTGTAAACATTGCAAACCATTTGCTCAGGTGGTTCCTAGAGTCCCTTCCAGCTCTGAAAACTCATTATTCTATTATCTCACTGAATATTTGCAGTAGTTGGTTTTTTACATAAAATGTATCCTGCACCACACAATATTCACACTGTCCCCAGCCCTGAGAATGTTGCCTGCCTGGCAGCTGCAGAGAGACCATTAACACTACAGTTTACACAGAACATGATGATATCTGTTTTCTTTGGTTTGTTAAAATACAAACATAGCATTTAAAATCAGTCATTTCTTGGAAGGAAGGCAAATGGTATAATGAAAGAAAGACTGAGTTGTGAACATGAATTTCCCAAAAATGCCTAGTTTATTGATAGCTAGTTGGGAGTCAGATTTTTGTTCAATTTTAAGTCTCTTGGAAGAAACTAAAATTAGCCTTTTGGCATGTCACTTTTCTTCTCTGTAAAATGGATGGGATCATAATCTCACTCACCTAGTACTCCATGGAGATTTCCTTATAAACATTTCAGAAAGAGTCTCCTGTTCTTTTGAATATTGGAGGTCAAAAACAGGGTATTTAAAAATAATGTGGTAAACCCTCATAACCGTATTTTTTAGAAGAATATTATTTTCACCACTAAAAATTTGCTCATGTAATTAAATCAAATACTGAAACCATATAAAATATAATCATAGATTAGATTTTAGTTATAGATAGTGTGTATATATATATATACATACATATGTGTATATATATATATATATACACACATATATATGTAATCTGTCCTACGAAGAAGACTCAGCACTAGCAAAAAGCTACTACATCACATAAATCAGAAACACAACAAAAAAATTGGGCTGTATCAGGAGCCAAGTTTGAAACTAATGATGGTGAAAATTTTAAACAGCAAGAAAAAAATCAAGACTGCATGTTCTCCTTGGATACACAAGTAACAAGTTACAAAGTTATTGACCAGGATTTGATGCAAAGAAAACTTGAGAGAGCATATTTAGCATTTAGGAGGAAGATGATGGAAATTTTGTGCTTCAGAAATGAATCCCACTTTTCTGGTAAATAAATATATGAGTTTTCTTTCTTGCAGAAGGAGGCTTGGCAAATATGAAAACTCAAGTCATGTATAATTTTTATTTTCTTAACTTTTAGTAATTTCATTTCATTATATTTTGAAAGAATTAATGGGTCATATATTGTAAAGCCTAGAATACTCTTGTAATGTGAATGTATAAGTGAATCTAATGGAAGTGAAACACATTTTAAACCTTTAGACTTTTCAAACTGCCAATCTTAGTCTGTTGCTTCATCAGTTGAAGTAACGTCAGGTACTGATTCCGTGAATTTCATTTTAACTTAAGTCCACTGACTAATTTGACAGTAGCTCAATGCAAGATTCCTACAGGATTCTAAAGTTTAATATGTGCATTAAGTTAATTAAGAGAATGACATTTCTTTTCTCCTCCTACATGTTTTGCAGTAGGTATTAACAAATATTTATAGCCCCAAATAGCCTGTTGTTAGAGCAGCCTTTGTTCTGCAACCTCTTAAAACATACCAGAAAAGGATACTTTCACAAGCTATGCTATTCACACTGTGTCACTGGCCTATTATTTACTATAAATAATGAAATGTCTGGGAAGATGGTCTGAAGTGAGCTGTGACTCAGGACAGCCACTTCTGTGGTAGATCACACTTCCACGGGATTCAGAAACAGCACAGATTTTTATTGCCCTTCATCAGAAGCAGGTACCAAGTAAAGAATGCTTGCAATTTCTCCATCAAGTGCTATTATTTTTAAATTGATGTTCAGATTCCAGTAAATATAGGAAGACTGTTTGGGGGGATGGATGTTTGGGATCTAAAAGAGGAAAAATCAACAATTATTAAAATATCTTTACAAAATGCCAAGGATGGCAGGTTCACATTAATACACAGTATTAATGGTAATCTGGAAATTACCTGAGGGCTTTCAAGTGACTGCGGAATTAATTTATTCCTACCCTGTGAGTATAAATTAGTCTTTCTTCATCCAAGGAGGCAAGTATGGACATATTTTGAGTTTTCACCTAAAATTGTTTTTTTAGCTATGCCTTTTGGAAGGATAGACAGTAGATGGGGCTCCTGGGTGGCTCAGTAGGTTAAGTGTCAGACTCTTGATTTCAGCTCAGATCGTGCTCTCAAAGTCCTAGGATTGAGCCCCGCATTGTGACTCCACTGTCAATGGGGAGACTGCTTGATATTCTCTATCTCCCTCTCCCTTTGCCCTTCCTTCCACTTGTTCTCTCTCTCAAATAAATAAATCTTAATTTAAAAAAAAAAAGGATGAACAGTAGAGTGTTCCTATGAAAACTTTCCTAAGCCAAAATGGCATAAATCAAAGAAGTAATTACTCTTTCATAGAAGCAAAAATCCTCTTCAGATTTCTTTTGGTTAGTGAAAACAGATGCTAGTATAAGTCTTCCATAAAAGCAAAGTGGCATAAAGCAAACTTTCAAATAGTGGCGGGGGGTACCTGTATTTAGCATTTCATTATTTGGGATAGAACTGACAAACTGATCTTCTATGTTTTTATTCGAAAATTGAACTGCTGCGACTGACACATGTACTTGGCAATGGCTTCATAAGTGTAAGATAAATGCCTTAAATTATTAACAATGTATTATACTTTTTGGCATATGAAAATATAAACACTTAACTCCTAATAAAATGAAAATTTAGAATAGGCATGTTACAACGTTGTTTTGTGTTTGTGTTATTTCCCCTGGGACAGTTGAAGTGCTTGTAATAGTAGTTATTTAGTTCTCAAAGCTACCCCATGAAGTGCTCAGCAGCAAATATTGTTGACCTTGTTTCACAAATTGGAACACTTTGTCAGGTTTATATTCATATAAACAAATAGACCGTAATAAGAAAATCTTAATTATTAGTTCACTAATGCTTCTCTTCATTCTGTATTTTATTAATTTGTAAAATTTTGATCCAAGCAATAGGCTAACAGAACTTAAAACCATTGAATAGTACAAGTCGTGTAAAGAAAACTATAATTCCCTCCCCAGGCCTTATCTTTCCCCAGATTGTCAGCCCAGAGATGCAATACTCACAAATATACAATATCAGACACAGTTGTAGTGCAATTTCCTTATGTTGCAATGAATTAATCAATGTTTATGTTAATTTTTGACTCTGTGTTATGGTAAATGAGATCAGGATTCTTACAACTCCATACACACACACGTCCCTTTAACCTGAACTACTGATATTACAAACTCCAATTATTGTAAATTTTCCTTCTACCTTTTTTTCCCCTTCAGACTCAGCTAATAATTGACTCGTTGTAGAAATCCCTGCTGACAGTCATTTCCCCTCATATTTTAATGTCTCTTGATATCCAGTGTTCATTGTTGAGAATTCAGAAGCTGTTCTTTTTTTCTGTTTCCTTTTATGTGATCTGCTCCACACCCCATTTGTAGTCTTGATTATTTACTCTTTATCCCTGGAGTTTTGAAATTTTGAGACAATGCACATTTGTTTCAATTTCTTTATATTATTGTCTTAAGGATTCAGTGAACTCTTGCAATCATGTCCTTAGTTATTTTCTTGTTGTTTTTAAAAATAATTTTTAAATTATTTCTTTTTTCTATTTCTGGAATGTTTTTGAATCAATGCTGGACCTTCAGAATTGATTCTTTTTTTTTTCCATTCCAACTTTTTTTCCTTTTGTTTTTATTCTTTATTCTGAGAGATTCCTGCAAATTTGTTTTCCAAAATTTCTATTGGAATTTTAACTTTGGAAATATTTCCAAGACCTTTTTCTTGCTCTTTGGCTGCTCTAACTTTACAACATTCTGCTTTTGTTTCATACATACATCTTCTTTTATAACTCTGAAATATTCATCATACTTTTTCTCCCATGATCCTTTTTCCAGTGTGCTTACTTTGTTCTTTCCTTCATATTAGAGGCTAACCAAATGTCCCATGCTTCTTAGTTATGCATTCATATTTGAAAGTAAGGCTGACCAAAGATAATTGAAGTTCTCAGTGTATGGATAGAATTCGTTGGGTGTAAGTAATCAAGGAGGTGGTCTTTTCAATGAAAGACATCAATACTTAGATTCTGTTTCCTACTCTTAACTATTCAGCTTCTGTAAAGAAGGTACCTCAATCTACTTCATGGGAGCCATATCCCTGTGACTGGAGGCCTGGGATCAAAGGGTCCCACCATTACAATTTCAGACCCCCCAACTGCATCCCTATATTTAACCCTGATCCTCACCTCATTTCTTCACTGTTTTGTTTTGTTTTTGTCCCCATGTTCAGAGGCATTGTGGTTTTATTTCTTTCTTTTAAAAAAAGTTATTCATTTATTAGAGAGAGAGCATGACTGGCGGCAGGGGCAGAGGAAGAGAAAGAACCTCAAGCAGACTTTGTGCTGAGCACGAAGCCTGGTATGGGGCTGGATCCCATGACCCTGAGATCATGACCTGAGCCAAAACCAATAGTCTGATGTCCAACCAACTAAGCCACCCAGGCACCCCTGTGGTTTTATTTCTTTCGAAAATATGCATTTGGTTTGTTTTCCTTGTTGGTAGTCACCTTGTTTTTAAAGGTGGAAAAGGGGGACTAGAAAACATTAAATCTATATACATTCTTTCAACTAACCATCTATCTTCAATAACTTCAAATTTCCAAAATACCCTGAGCCTCCAAATACTGAGCTTTCCAGGTACCATAGATACAAGCTTTTTATCATTCATTCTCTGTTCTGGCATTTAGATGGAGGCTTCTTCCATGAAGTTACATCAGTTACTACTCTTCCAATTGTCTTCTGGTTTCTCCTGAAATTATTGAAATCTCTCGGCTGCTGATAATCTTCTCTGTTTCCCTGTTTCCTCTGTTTTCCTTCTCTGTTTAAATACTCATTTTCTTTGAGTCTTTAAAACTTTTTATTCCTTTGCAATCATTTTGGTGAGGTTAATGGAAGAAGAGAAAATAAGTACATGAGATAAATCCACCATTATAATAGAAGATTTCTTTATTAATTTTCCAGATAATAGCACCATCCATTTGCCTTCTAGTATATAGACAAATGTTGCTAAGGACATCTAGGATGACAAATTCTATCATTATACAGTGTATTTCTATTGTAAAAATATGAACTCAGCCAAAAATGAAAGATAACAGGAACTGGAATTTCAGTCCTTAACTTGTGTGAAGGGACTAAAAACTGTCCTAGATAAGAAGTTACTATGGGGGTTGGGAAAGTTTCCTATGGAAGTCCCTCAGCATAATGAGAATGACAAGATGTATTTGAATATTTTAGGAAAAACTAGTTGCTAAATTTAGTGAACTCTGAAAAAATGAAAGGCCATTATGGGAAAACAAAAATAGATTGAGCTATAAAAAATGGAGAAACAGTTATGATTTTCACCAAAAAGAAAGCCCTCACCTTTACAACAATGTATCTGTCGATGTTAATGTTGTACTTTAGAAATTAGAATAGATCCAGGCTATATCTCTCCATTTTAAATATCAAAAGAAACATAAATTTGCATGTATTTATGTCCTTAAGTTGTTTTTAGAATTGTATTTAAACAAACCATGATGGATAAAATCTTCATGGAACAAATATTTAACTTTATTTATGCTGGTTGTTGTGATCTATTTGTCAATAGTTCTCCTAAGTAGAACTTATAATTATACTTCTAAAACAAGCTGGAATGTCTGACAATAATTTTTGAAAAATGGTTATTTATAAGAGAATATTTAAGTGTAGTTATGTGTAACTTCTTTAATACTCCTATAGAATATAGGACTCATTTTAGGAGACTTTACATAAGAACAGCGAGGAGATCAATAAAATGAAATTTTCAGGTGCACTTTTCTATGCCTAAAGCAATTTAATGAAAGAATAATGGAGTGAAGTGAAACAGAAACAAATGAAAAATTTATTTGTTTATTTATTAAATATATGTATACTTTGCCTATTCCAAAAACTAATTTAAATAAATCACTGTATTGAGAAAATTATGTGCCCCAAATAAGATATTTAAATGTTTCAAAGACTGTTGAAATGAATATATCTCATATATTCAACCTTGAATAATTGAGAACCACATCTTGGCCACACATTGCCTACTTTTAAAATCCACTCTCTTCCCTGAAGATTGCACCTAGTTCCATTGTTTAATATGAATGCCATTCATATGCCCTTGACTCCTAAATTTGTATCACCAGACCAGAGAAGTCTTGTCTCAAAACTCATGTAATTAACAGCTAGCTTAACATCTTGGATATGTATATTACACATCTCAAAAATGGCATGTCCAGATCAGAAATCTTATTTCCTTGGTAAACATGTCCCTCATTTGAATAACCAGTGGGAATATGTACTGTTTTTTCAAGACCCAAATCTTGGATTCTTCCTTGATACCACTTTTTAACTCATTTTGTACATACAACTCATCATAAAATCTTAGAAACAGTGAAACCAAAATAGGTATCAAATATTTCATTCTTTCCATCCTCATTGCTAAAATGCTAATCAAACTGCAGTCATTTATTTTTGTTTTAGTATCTATGAACTATTTCATTAAATAAATAAATATATATATATATATATATATATATATATATATATATATATATATGAAGTTTAAGAAATACTTGTCAATTAACATCCAACTTCAGAAATAGAACAGTAGGAATTTAATACCTTGAATGCCCTTACTGATCAAGTTGTCCTCCATTTCCCCTACAGGTTACTAGTACCCTAAAACATATGCTCAAAATTTCTAGCTTTTTAAATTTTTTTCCTTTCTATATATATTCATCCTAGATAATACATTGTTTAGTTTTGTTTTTGAACTTTTCACAAATTGAGTTGTATGAAATATATTCTTCTGCAACCTGCTTTCTCTCAATATCTTGTTTGGGATATTTGTCCGTATTGCTATGTATATTTGTAGTTCATGCACTTTTACTGCTTTACACTTGGCAATTGTTTTAGTATCTCACAATTCACATATTGATTACAATTTGTGTGAAGATTTGGATGGTTTTCAAATTTTTCTTGATGTTTTATTGTTGTCATTTTTTCATTAAAAACAATGCTGCTACATCATTGTAATAAATCTATTATGAGTGTGTGTTGGGGTTTCTCCAAAGTACATACCTAGAATGTAGGAACTAACTCCTGAGGTTTTCAAATATTCAAATACGGTGGATTAAACCAAGCTATTTAACTGTTTGTGCTGATTTACTCTCTCATAACAGTGGATGAGAATTACTGTTGTTCTACTACCTCATCGGGGCTCATTATTAGGTCTAATTTTTAAATTTCTGCCCATCTGAAGAGCGTAAAGAGTGTAAGGAGCCATCTGTTTGTAGGTTACAATTAGCATTTTCCTGATTACTAATGTGGTTGAGCATCTTTCTTATATTTATGGCCATTCATGTTTCCTCTTGTCTAAAATGCATATTTGATCATTTAAACATTTTTGTTGTTGATTGTCTTATAATTATTGATTTGTAGAAATTTGATATTTGTATTTTTGTCCAATATAATTATAAATATTTTCTTTCAATTCTGGTCATATCCTTTTACTAGTTTTATGCTATCTTCTGATAATAAAAATCATTGTAATTGAGTCAAACATCAGTATTTTTCTTTGGGATCTTGATTTTTTTTAATTCTTTAAGAGAATGTTTCAAGAGCACCTGAGTGGCTCAGGTTAAAGCCTCTGCCTTCAGCTCAGGTCATGATCTCAGGGTCTTGGGACGGAGTCCCGCATTGGGCTCTCTGCTCAGCAGGGAGCCTGCTTCCCCTTCTCTCTCTGCCTGCCTCTCTGCCTACTTGTGATCTCTCTCTCTTTGTCAAATAAATTAAAAAAATCTTTAAAAAAAAAAACAAGAGAAAATGTTTCCAAACTTTGAGTCTTAAGGATATTCTTCTATGTGGTCTTCTAAAGATTTTAAAGTTTTGCCATACCCATTTAAATTTTAATCTCTCTTAGGACATGTCTTGTGAAATGGCATATGTAGGGATTTAATTTTATTTTTCCTTTTGAACAGATAGTCAGATTCCACCATTATTCCTTAAGCAATCTGTTCTTTCCCAGTGACTGCTAACATAATAGATCAAGTATCCATACAGGTGTGGATCTATTTTTAGATTATTTTCTTCTATTGGCTATTTCTATCTCATACTGTCTTAATTATATAGCTAAGGCTTCATAATAATATGTCTTGATGTTTTGTATAGCAAATTTCTTCACCTGATGCTTCCTCTAGAGAGTCTTGGCCATTCTTGTCCCTTTATTCATCTATATACATTTTAAATAGTTTTTGGTTTTCTTTAAAAAACCCTTTAAGTTTAAAGAAAATTATATTGAACCTATAATCCAGTTTTAGGAAGATTACATCTTTAATACATTGATCCTTATTCAAAAACATAGTATAACTCTCTACTTATTTAGGATATTTTTCATGTCTTTTAATAAAGCTTTATAATTTTCTTCAAAAAGGCTTCTACATATTTTACTTACCTACTTATTTTTGTTCGTCTTTTTGTTTTTAGATACTTTATGTTCTTGGTTGCATTAACAAGGAAGGTCTTTTTTTTCTGGTTATTTAGTCTACCAAAGTGCTAAAAACAAGAGTTCTTCCAAAATTTCTTAGCCGGTTTCAGTGTTTCCACTTTTGTCTCCTTACTGCCCATTCTCCTCACTTACTACATTCTGAAATTTTTCTATTTATTTTTTGATGTGCTGTTACTTGTTTTCTCTCACCAAAACTCAGCTGAGAGCAGAAATTTTGTCTTTTCTAGTCAATATTGTATCACCAGGGTCTAAAATAAAGTGGGCACTTTAAAAAATTATTGAATAAAAATTGTAGAATAAATTAGTATGTGAGTCACATATATTGCTAATATTTCAGAATGCATAAGTCCACACGAGGGCTTTGCCTTACTCATAAATAGTTTTGTTTATTAATTAATGAGGATAGGCCAAAATCATGGAATTACAAACCGAAAGATAGTATTTATGGGTAGCAGTAATATAAAAGAAACTGACGACCATTTGTTTATTCTCTTAGGGTTTCTGGATGCAGAAAACATCACTTACAGCGGATCTTTGAACACAGGGCAGCCTAATTGTGTTGCTCACAGGTCACCTAGTTCTGCTTCTCATCCAGTGTTCTGGTGCTTCTCTTTCATCTTTGTGGAGTGGCACAGGACTTCCACTCGAACCCCTTCATTATCAGGCAGCACACTCTCTCCTCAAGTTTCCATTCCATTTTCAAGTAGCTCTAATTGTGTAAGAGTTCCTTATACTGAACTAACTTCTACTTCTCTTGAGTCACCATCATTGATCAGAGCCCTGACCGCCAGATCTTCAAAAAACAAATTTGACTTCTTTTGGCAAAATAACTCTTCATATATTTTAAGTAATCTATTAGGTAATGTACTAATTTTTCTCTCACTTAGCTGAAACATCTTTTTACTTTCATACATGCATTCTCTCGGCTACTATTTCTGGAGTGTCTACCATGTGCTAAGCATGGCAAGGATGAGCAATAGTAATTTGAGAAAACATTACTTCTTGCATGCCATTATATAACTCCCCAAATTAAGCTCTAACTTTTCAGGATGTATTTGTCAATTCAATAGATATGTAGTGGAGACTTTGGGCTTCTTAATTCTACCCATGATGATGGGATTGTTTTTCCAAAATTTGCATAGCAACCTTGAAAAATTTTTAAATAAGACACTAAAGTGTTTAATCACACTAAAAATTAGGCTGTATAGATCATATCTTCCCATTTTCTTTTAAAGTCTAAAATAAGTTTGGGTTGATTCTCCAGAGAATTCTGACAAAAAAAAAAATCCTAAATTTCCTGGAAAGACCATCTGGTATATTTCAGAAGTGTTATGTACTTTTTTAAAACTAGACTTAGCTTTCTGATGAAGAAGAAAGGATTTTTGGATAAAGAACTAAAACCAAAAATTGTATCACATTTCAATCTTCAATTTTGCCCCTAATTATCCTTGTCAGTTGAAAATGCTTATCTTAATTTCTCAGAGTTTATCAGTGAACTTATCAAAGCTTGACCTTAGCTGGATTTTAAGGTGAGTAATCATTTTTTTTTAGAATGCAAAGTTAATTTTATTACACACCCATTTGGGACTGACCACTCTAATACTCAGCTTTTAACAAATTAGACACTTAACAGACAAACACATGTCCCATAGAAATTAGAGAAAGCTGACTAGTAGTAGAAAAGTCATAAAACACACATTCAATGGAGAAGATTTGGGCTTATAAATCATAGAAATTATCTTGAAGCCCCAGATTCTGAGAGTTGCATTCCTTATACTTATCAGCACATTATGGTCCCAGTATCTACAAGGTTCTGATCACTGATCCCTGTTTGTTTCCTCCCTTTCCCCACAGATACTCACTCTAATGTTTGATATATACCATATATTTCTGGTTATATATGTAGTCTTGCAATATATACGGTTTTGTGTGTGTGCATACTTTTAAATTAATTTACAAGAGGACATTGTGATGCATAGTATAATATTTTGTTCAGTTTCTTATTTTACTTAAAAAGATCTATCCAGGTAGCTGAATGTATGTAAAGATTTCTTTAGTTTGGCTATTTGAAAAGACTCATCAGTTTCCACAGAGCATACTCACCTAAGACTTTTATTTAAATGCAAAATACAAAAACAGAGAGTTCAGGCAAGCATTGGAGGTCACAAAGACATCCCATGTGCAAGGTGCCATTATTGGGAAAGCTCAAAATAGAAGCTCCCAGGGAAGCCATTTTATATCCCTTTGATGCTGCTTGGTTTGATTTTTTCATTCGTTTTGTTTTTCATGAATCAGGAGCAACCCTCACCAAACACCAAATCTGTGAGCACTTTGATCTCATACTTACAGCCCTCAGAACTGTGAGAAGTAAATTTCTGTTGTTCATAAGCGCACCAGTCTTATAGCTGCCCAAACTGATTAAGACAGAAATTGGTACCAGAAGTGTGGTGCTGCTGTAACAAATGTATTAAAATTTGGAAGTGGCTTTGCAACTGGATAATGGGTAGACACTGGAAAAGTTTTGAGGAACGTGCTGAAAAAAGCCTGTATTGCCATTAACAGTTAAGGGTTATTCTGGTTTGTGCACATAAACAAGCCAGGCTTATCAAACCCCTGTAGATCAGTTGCAACCACGAGAAAAGAAACTGACGCTGAGGGTCTCCAATACATCATAAATCCCACTGCCCTTGTCTTGGCCAAACCAGACCCCCAGTTGCTCCTGAAATAGTTTTCCAGTACAGCTGTAAATAAATTCTACCTTCACAATACATATCTAGCAAATGTTTATAATTGTTTGCTAGTATTTTCGTAGCTTGCAGTCTTTAAGCGGTTTTTAGTCATTCACCTAGAGATGGACATCAAGGTTGCCTTCAGTTTTTGACTACCACAGACAACATGTGATGGATGTATTCATACATATCCTCTCATAGACCTGTGTGAGTTTTCCTCAGAAGCTCAGGTATTGAATAGCTTGGTCATTAGTAGGACAGTCATATAACTTATTGTCCATACAGAAATAACTTTGAGAGTGGAAAAGGGCATTATTAGTAATTATTCTGGAAAAGCAGCATGAACCAGAACTTGGGCAAATCCAGGTACAGAGTCTTCTGAATCATAGGTTGCATGCATACACTTAATATACCAGTCTCTTCTCCAGAGAGCAAAAAAGGTACCTCTCTTCATACTTCCTTGACAATACTTAGTATTTTCAAATTTCTAATTTTGGAATTTGACATATTCAATGTTCCTTTCATTTTCATTTATCTCCACATAATTGTTTGCTTCCCTTCTTTTAATTTGGGATTCACGGCTTTTATTTCTTTTCTACTATAAACGTGCATTGAGTGTCAGATTAGAAATTCTTCTCCCTCAATTTGTCACCTATTAACTTTGTCTTTGAACAGAAATCCTTAATTTTCACATAGAGAAACAATCAATTTTTTTTCTTTTTTGTTTCTTACCTTTAGTTGTGCTACATGTAATTTGTTTAAGAAGTATTTCTCCCTTTTAAGGTCAGAAAGATATCCTCCTATGTTTTCTTCCATTGACTATATGGTTTTGCCTTTCATAATTAGGAAATACAATCCATCTGGACTTTAATTTTGGAATTAGCATAAACTAAGAACCCAACTTATTTTTTTTTTAATGAAAAGCTCCATTTGACCACTGAGTTGTTTCTAACCTTTAATCTCAAACTAAGAAATCTTCACCTATCAAGAACCCTTGCATTTTCTCACCTGATACTTTCCTCTACTTGGCCTCTCTTTTTAGCCCTCACACAAAAAGAACAAACTGTCTGCATTCAGGTGTTAAAAGGCACATGGTAGCAGCAGGACCCTGTTGTCACAGAATATAGGTTTCTTGCAATTCAGGAGTGTGCAGCCTGCCAATTTTTGGTTAGCACCTGCGCCTCCCATATAACTGGCAGAGGGACACAGGCCTTCCCAACACATGGTGATCAGAAAGGAGCCAAACAATTATGCATATGGGAGAAGATCAATTCTTAGCTTTTGTTCTTTCTATAATACCAGTTTTTGAAATTCTAGCCCTCATTCTTTGATGGAGAAAAATACCACTCTCATAAACTCAGAAGCTAAAGTTAAAGGTTTTCCTTCTTTTGGATTATTTGAATGTATTTTGTCACCTATTTTTATCTTGGCTTATTAGCTAAAATTCTTTTTTGTTGCTTTAGAATTTATAGTATATGCTTTTAACTTACCAAAATCCACCTTCAAGTAATGTTATATTACTTTATATATAGTATAAGAACATTACAACAGTAGACTTCTATTTTTCCCCACAAACTTTTGTGCTATTGTTGTGATACATTTTACTTCCTCATAGAAGTCCTACAATATGTTGTATTTGTTTTGACTTTAACCAGTGAATGTCCTTTTATAGAGATTAAAATTAATAGGAAATTATTTATTATTTACCTATATATATTATTTCTTCTGGTGCTCCTTATACTTTGGTATAGATTCAAGTTTTCATCTGGGATTCTTTTTTTTTTTTTTTTTTGCCTGCTGAAGGAATTCCTTTAATATACCTTGTAATAAAGGTGTTGGTGGTGAAAGTTTTAGCTTTTATATGTTTAAGAAAGTCTTTATTTTGTCTTTATTTTTCAAAGATATTTTTTCTAAGTATAAGATTCTGGGGTTTGGTACTTTAAAGAGTTTCTCCACTGTTGTTGGGCTTTTATTGTTTCTGATGAAAAATCTGCTGTGATTCTTATTTTTATTTTTATTCATGATATGTCTATTTCTTTGCTTTTAAAATCTTCATTTTTGAGAAATTTCATTGTGATATTCCTTAATACAGTTTTCTTCATATTTTTTGTGCTTGGAGTTCGTTGGACTTCTTGCTTCTCTAAATATATTGCTTTCATCACCTTTAAGAAGTTTTCATTCACATTTCTTCAAATTTTTTTTCTGTCTCTCCCTCCTTTTGGGACTCCTACTACATGTATATTAGATGGCTTAAAGCTTATCAGAGCTACTGGCGGTGCCTTGTTCATTTTTCTCTGTTTGTGTTCTATCTTGAATAGTTTCTACTGTTATATCTTCAATTCCACTCATCTGTCTTTTGTGGTACCTAATCTGTGGTTTATTCCAATTAGTGTATATTTTTATCTCAGAAATTGTAGTTTTGCCTCTAAAAGTTAGATACGAATCTTTAAAAAAATCTTCCATGTCTCTAACATGCTTAGTTATTTCCTTATTTTTATTAAACATATGGAACATCTTATTTTCCTGCTTTCTCACATTCTTTTTTTTTTTTTAATTGGATGCCAAGTATTGTAAATTTTTGCTTTGTTGGATACTGAATATTTTTGTTTGTCTGTAAACATTGTTGAGCTTTATTCTGGAGCACATCTAAGTTATTTAAAAACTGTTTAACTTTTTCCTTTTGAGGTTTGCTTTCAGGTTTTGTTAGACAAGACCAGAATAGCTTTCATTCAGGTACTAATTTTGTTCCCAATGCTTTTTTGAATACTCTTCACAATGCTTCATTATTCATGAGATTTTTTTCCCATTCTGTCTGGTAGAACGCAAATTATTTGTGACCATATATGAAATTGTTCCCTCTCTTCTTTTTGGGTGGTTCTTCTTCCCACCATGGAGAGTTTCCTCATACATATTTGCTCATTAATAGTCAACTGAGGGGGCTCTTGCTTATCTCCAGATATTTGCTGTGAAATTCTTTCCTTTCAGATATTCATCCCTGAGAACTCTAGCCTATTGACTCCCCTGAAGTCCTACTCTGTCTCCTTAATTCTGGAAGACCATCATGATCCACCTGGGTTCCCCCTCCTCATGCTATAGCCTGCGATCTTTCACCTGGCAGGAATCTGCGGGAAGTTATGGGACTTGTTTTCTTACCCTCTCTCAGGGATTACTGTCCTGTGCTGCCTGATAATCTGATGTCTAAACTGTTGTTTGATGTATTTCTTTCTCTTTCTTTTTGTTGTCATTGTTTCAGTCTAGAAGATTAATCTGGCCCATAGTCCTGCATTTAGGCCAAAAGTACAACGGTGGTCTGAGTTTTTAACAGCAGAGACAAGGTCTTATCCTGGACAAGATGGGACACTGAGCTGAGCTTTCAGTATATTACCAAGAGGCACAAATATCTTAATATCCAATAACTTGTATTAAAACAGTACCTTGCCAGCACAGAGAAGTAACCAGGAGGAAATGTACATTCACAGCATAAAGCTCATCATCTTAACTATGTGACAAGACATAGCTTTTCCAATTAAAGACAACCTAACATTATTTGACTTCTAATACAATGCAAAAAATAAGAAATGTAGAGCATTACCTATGAGTTTTGCCATAAATGTTCAACCTCAGTTTAACTGTGAGAAATTCAATACAGAATTTGGGTAATTTTATGAAATAAGTTACTGTATTCTCTTCAAAAACTTCAATTTTGTGAAATAAAGCAAAGAACTAAAGAACCTAAAAGTCAGTCGGATAATTTTAGGTTAAAGAAGACTAAACAGTGATAATAGCCAATAGCATGAACCCTGGTTGTGTCCTAGCTCAAAAAAAAAATCAATTTTAAATATATTTTGGAAGCAATTGAAATGACTTTATACATGAATGCCATAGTATATGACATGCCATTACTATTGCATTTTTGAGGTATGATAATGGCATTGTTGTCATGTTAGGGAATGCTCTTTTTCTTAAGATATTTAAACTGAAATATTTAGCTGAGAAGTGTCATGATATCTGCAATATGCTTTTATATTAAGTTAAGGAGAGACAGGCCGAGAGGAGGGAGAGAGAACAGATGAGTGAGAATAGAAAGAGAGAGGAAACAAATATGGCAAAATGTTAATCAATGAAGCTAGTTGAAGGGTATGTAAATTTCTTTGTAATAATGCTTCAACATTTCTATCAGTTTGAGAATTTTCCAAATAAAAAGCTTGTAGGGATGGACAACACAAAGATAGGAAGGTTTTATAAGCAAGTTCTTTAAGAATTTTAAAATATTTAAAATCTTTAAGAATCTTTGAGGGAGAAAATACTTTGAGAAATAAAGTTTTCATACTAATTTTATAATGTGAGTATAACCTTGGGCCTAAATCATATCAAGACAGTTTGAAAAATACAAATTTTAGTGTGCTACTATAAACATAATACAGAGATGATTTTTAATAAGATATCACATTATAAGCAGTTCAATAAAAAAAATAATATATTATAGCTAGGTACATTTATCCTAAAATACAATGATATTTTAACAGTAAAAAACTGATTGACACATTTACCAAATTAACAGATCAAAGAAAAACTTGTAATCGTCTAACAGGTTCCAAAATATTCTTATAATATAGTTTTAAATGGCAGATAAAATGAAGGAACTAGATCTACATACATCCTCATGAAAATATAATGAAACATAATATTGAGTGCACCAAAAAGTTATATTTGATACCACATGTTTGAAATTTAAAAATGAACAAAAATACAGTTATCATGTTTCTGGCTACATATATTTAAAGCAGGGATATAAAAGTGTAAATTCCAGTGGCTATTCCAGTGGCTTCTCACAACTTCAAGATGAATACCAAAATCTTTGCTATAGATCCTAAGGCTCTATATGATCTGATTTCTGCCAACATTTCTAGAATTGTCAAATACTACACTTCACTTAGCTGCGTGTGCTCTAGCCTTGCCTGGCTTCTTTCACACACTAGAGTGTGTCATGCTACTACTCACTATAGGGTCTTTGCATGTTATTTCTTCTTTCTGGGATGTTCTAGCCTTACTCCTCCTCTTTATATAATTTCTATTTAGTTTTCATCCCTTATCCCATTCCTCATTTATTCAGGAGACACATTTTACTCTTAAAATATTTCATACTATTCCTTCCCTCTGGGCACCATATCAGTTATTTATCATTTATTTATGAAGTTGTATGATTAATATCTCTCCTCCTCCACATAAAATCAGAGACTATATCTTGTTTCCTAACCAGTGTATCACCAGCACTTACTATAATTCTTACACATTAAAGGTGCTTACCAAATACTTATTAAATTGGTGAGTGAATTGGTGAAGTCATTTTTTTCTTCATAAAATGTGTTTATTAGATTGTAATCCCTCTGAAACATTTTTCTTTCTCTGGATTATTCCTTGCTCTCATTTGTCTTTCCCATGTGACTACTACCATTGGATGCAGTTTGGGTATCTCTCCCTGCATGAGAGGGAATGGATACTATGATTTACCACGACATCCAGATCCATGGGGATTGAATAAAGCATGTTCCGGGCAAGTAGTAGGGATATGCCAGTCCTGGCACTAAACACGTAAATGTATGTTAAGAAACTGCATAGAAGAGTTGATGAATTATGTATTGCAAATTAAGATGTATAACAGAAAAGATCTCTGCAGCAAAAACTAAAACTGAAATATGCCTTTCTTTGTGTCTATTTTATTTATGAGTATATAATTATTCTTCCCAAGGAAAAAATAAAAGTGGCCTCAAAGATATTAAGTGAATAAGGATCCACAAAAAGTGAGTTTACAAAATATTATTTTAACAGCTGTTTAATGGAGAGCGAATAAATGCATTATGGCGGCTCTTTTCAACATTTTCATCCTTTAGATTTAGCAACCATTTATTGAGTATCTTCTATGGGGAAGACATGGAACATGCACTGTGAAGCACATGATAAATAGGAAACTATTTGCTGAAGGAATCCAAGGTCAAACCCAGAGTTAGAGGATGCAAGTCAGCATCTAGTGCGTACATGCCTAACCAATATGTAACTTACAGAGGCAAATAGATGAGTAGTGTCATGTACTACATACTCTTCTTCCTTAGTAGAAGGAGACTTTCTTGAGAGCAGAACAGTTTTAGTCATCTTGATAACCTGGTACCTAATACAGTGTTGGGATCATGCAAGCACTGATGTGATCGTAGAGCAACATCCTAGCTCGAGAGAGCCTTGTGTGCCTCTCTTTCAACTCTGCTTTTAGTGACATACTTTGGTAACTTGAAATTGGCCTTAGTGGAAGTATTTACACTGTGGAAATCACCAAACACTGCAAATCGGATCTTTTTCCCGAGACCTAGTTATTAAATATTTACCTGCATACCACTGCATAAAAGATAGTTTAAAAAGATGTTTGGTGCAGGAGTGAATGAGTTAGTGAGTAAAATTTATAAGAGAGCGATTATAGCCCAAGACATCTTTTAGTTCATTTGTGATATAGGGGAGGTGAGAGGGTGAAAGCTGATAATAAATAACTTTCAGTGAATGTTACAAAACAAACACAATAAAAGTTAAGATCCTTAAGATAAAATATAATCAAATTTCCTACTCTAGGAGGGAATTTTGTATAAAGAATCATTTTTAAAAAAGGATATTCAGCAGGGCGCCTGGGTGGCTCAGTTGGTTAAATGCCTGCCTTCAGCTCAGGTCATGATCCCAGGGTTCTGGAATAAAGCCTCCCGTCTGTCAGGCTCCCTGCTCAGCAATAATACAATATTAGTATAACAATATATATTATTGTGTAGTTTGTTGAAGTCTCCTTCTCCCTCTTCCCTCTCCTGTTGCCCCTCCCCCTGCTGCCCTGCTGTGCCCTCTTTCTCTCTCTCTGTCTCTCTCAAATGAATAAAATCTTCCAAATAAAAAATAAAAAAAGATATTCAGCAACTATCAAAAATAAAGCCTTCCAATGAAAGGGAATCCTAGGAAATTAGGTAACGCTCTACTTCCTTCTAGGATTTAAAAAAAAAGATTCATATTTCTTCCCAGGTATAGTACCCTACATAATGTATTCTCATTTTGTATTTCATCACTATGTGTCTATGACTCTTCGATTAAATAAATGCTTCGTAAATTTTTTCTAAGATCTTTTATTTATTTATTTTGGAGAGAGAGAGTGTGAGCATGAGCTGGGAGAGGGACAAAGGGAGAAGCAGACTCCCTACAGAGCATGGAACAAGATATGGGGCTCCATCCCAGGACCCTGGAATCATGACCTCAGCCAAAGGCAGATGTTTAACCAACTGAGCCACATCGGCAGCCTCCTAAATATTTTTAAACCACCATTTCTTTTAATAGAATCACCTCCATGTAAAAATGCAATGACATATAGTCATTCATACCGTTTCTGGAGGAGCACAAACTTCAAAATACTGTCCATAGGCTTGGTCTAAAAAACAGGCATACTGTACTAGAATAAGAGGACCTTGGGGGCTAGCCATTTGTCTAATTCATTTCCTATTTCCAGCATGAATCTGGCACAGAGAAATAGAAAACACGGAGAAAAATAATAACTTCTAGAGTGAATGAATGAGTGAATGAATGGAATGGATAATTAGTTATTTTAGATGCCCCATTACTGCCCTTGAGATCTTATTCAAAACACCTTTCGTTTTGTTTACTGTTTATTTATAAAGCATGATTTTTATTTGTATTATTATTTTTTAAGATTTTATTTATTTATTTGACAGAGAGTGAGATAGCAAGAGAGGGAACACAAGCAGGGGGAGTGGGAGAGGGAGAAGCAGGCTTCCCACTGAGCAGGGAGCCCGATCCTGGGCTCTCCCTAGACCCTGGGATCATGACCTGAGCCTAAAGCAGACGCTTAACTACTGAGCCACCTAGGCAACCCTGTAAAGCATGATCTTTAAAACGTGTAATTTTTAGATCACAGTTCTCTGATAATTTTCCACTTTGCATCATTTATAATACCAAACTGAATGTCTTATCCCACCCCCAAACTTGGACTATATAGTTCTACTTATAGTGCAAGATTTCATTAATGTTCCAGGCAATGTTGCCATCATCCATGAGCCATGATGATCTTTCATTTAGCTAAAATTCTAGATCTTGGTCACCTAAAAGTCTATTAAGCTAAAGTCATTACATGTTTCTACTTCCTCAGTGGACGTTTAAACCTAACTCTATATTTTTACTATTTCATTCCCTTGTCAATTTCAACCTACTGTTATAATCTATGAAACTCTTTGTAAATTATATGACATAGTAGCTTGAATTCCCCATTTAAAATTATCTCCACATTTATTAAGCATATCAAATAATATCATGTCATCAAATAGTTGATTTACAAAGGATACAAGGAAAAGTTCAGTAATAGAAACCAGAGGCCTCCTGCTATTTAACACAAAGATATTCACCAGTATTATTTGGTAGGAAAGATGTATCAACTAAAAATTGAACAAATTACACAATACTACTATCCATATATGCTTATCTCAAGCACAAAGATATTAGGAATTATTTCAAGTGCTTTGTTGAAATCTAGATGATCCAGTGAGGCATCACATCATCTGTGAAATCCTTCCTTGACATTCAATGATACATACCTTCTTTGTGTTCCCATGAAATTTTGTGCAAGTCCCTATCATAGTCCTTACCACAATACACCAAATTTCCTTCGTATCTGTCTTTCCAAGTATTGTGAAGTCCCTGAACAATAAGTCTGTGCTCCCTATGTCTCTGCAATCTCAGAACCTTGTGAATAGTAGTCATTCAGTAAATATTTGTCAAAGTGTTGAGTTAAGAATAAAGATATTCTCATGTTACCTCAGAATGTAGAGTCCTGTACAAAGTTTGCAGTTTTCTCTGGGCTTATTCTAGGATGTAAATCACTAAAAATAATTCACAACAATTCATGGAATAGATGAGCCAGTTCACCTCTTTGTGCCTCACTTAAAACATTCTTACTATTTTAAATTCATGCACATATGGAATATGTGACTTGGTTTTATTACAGAAAGATAATTTCATCTTTTTAAAGCTAAAACTGTCTATGTTATTATGGTTATTTCTCTTTTCTTCCTTTTATACTGCATCTTTTGTATTTCTTTTTAAAATGTCAAAAACAGTATCTCATTAACACCTCTCAGGGAACAGTTGCCAACGTTTCCATTCATAGACTTGATACTTGGAGTGCCTCCTTCCAAATCATAGGAAATGAAGGGGCGCCTGGGTGGCTCAATGGTTTAAGCCTCTGCCTTCGGCTCAGGTCATGATCTCAGAGTCCTGGGATCAAGCCCCACAACGGGCTCTCTGCTCAGCAGGGACCCTGCTTCCCCCTCTCACTCTGCCTGGCTCCCTGCCTACTTGTGATCTCTTTCTCTGTGCCAAATCATAGGAAATGATAAATGCAACAAAATCACGATGTCTCTGAATATTTATGCACTCAGGTATATAAAATTTACATTGAACTTTCTGTTCTTTGCCTGATACTACTACATTGATTTAAGTATGTGGAGAATAAAATACCCTTATCTTATGGCCACCTTTTGATGGCCAGAGACAGATCCATTTTTTCTAAACCCAATGTATATAAGAAGATACTCATAGATAAAATACCTGCACACTGGTTGAGTAACTAGTATCTACTACAGACTGAAAAACTCAATGGAGGGAGAACAAGGTGACCTTGTACCTTTTGTCTAATCTTTATTAATTGAACTCTAAGCTAGCGCTTGAGACTTTTATGCAGTCTGCAATAGAAAGGTCAATAGAATACCAATAGATCCTCTTATATTTATTAGTTCATTCTGCAAATGCTAAAGTGGGGTGAAAATTGTTCAGTTCATTTGTAATCCACCACCAAAGGGGGAAAAGTGATTTTTAAACTCATCTTATCCACTTACACATACATGGAAAAATAATATTTCCAAGGAAAAACAGGAGAATGTTTTTAATAGCAGTGGGCACATAAGAATTTGACCATGTTTGTAATTTCTTACATCTTATAAAATTTCTTCAAAGAAATTATAATTTTTAATTAAAAACACTAATAAATATTTATATTGAACAAATACTATGCTTAAGGAGCTTTTATAGGCTCCAAGAATACAGCATAAATAATATAGTCAATGCCCTAAAAAAAATCATAATCTAATGGAGAAACAAAATATTGAGAACTCATTTATTAAAACACAAGGTAAAGTAAGGGAAATACTTTGACACCGTTGTGAAATAATGCTATGGGAGCTTAGAGGATTCAATGACGAAGTTTTATAAAATGGGAAAGATTTGAGTTGTGCATTGGGGGATGAGCATAACTTCACAAGTTTTAAAGGCTATTCTAAGCAAAACCAAAAATATGGGTAAGAGCTCTGAAAAGATCTAAAGATATAATGTAATTGAGAAATGGGATACAGCCCTGTGTGACTGGGATAGAGTAAGCACAGAAATGACAGATAAGCCCAGAAATGAAGATGGCAGTTAAAATTTGAAGACCGTTCTTTCCATGTTAAATTGTTTGGACTTCAGCTTCTGGCAGTGAGGAACTACTGAAAATTTTCAAAGTGTGGAATGGCCTGAGTTAAATCTGAGTGTATCTATCAGTGTTTTAGAATGCTTCCATTGGTGACAACACAGAAGGTGTGAGAACTGTAATTGCCCTCGCATAAGTGAAAAAGTTCTTGGTTGTGGCAATGGAAGTGGGATTGAAAAGGAGCGGTGGAAGATTTATTAAAAATTAGATTTAAGGGGCGCCTGGGTGGCTCAGTGGGTGAAAGCCTCTGCCTTCTGCTCAGGTCATGATCTCAGGGTCCTGGGATCGAGCCCCCGCATTGGCTCTCTGGTAGGCAGGGATCCTGCTTCCTCCTCTCTCTCTGCCTGCCTCTCAGCCTACTTGTGATCTCTCTCTCTGTCAAATAAATAAATAAATAAATAAATAAATCTTTTAAAAAAAATTAGAATTAAGACTTGGTGCTTGAATGGAAGTGGAAGTTAAGGAAGATAAAGATGGCATTGGGGTTGCTACTCAATATATAATTATAATTGCAACCAAATGGGCATTCTTTTTTTTTTTTTTTTAAGATTTTATTTATTTATTTGACAGAGAGAGAGAGATCACAAGTAGGCAGAGAGGCAGGCAGAGAGAGAGGGGGAAGCAGGCTCCCCGCCGAGCAGAGAGCCCGATGTGGGGCTCGATCCCAGGACCCTGAGATCATGACCCGAGCCGAAGGCAGAGGCTTCAACCCACTGAGCCACCCAGGGGCCCCTTAAATGTATTTTTTTTTTTTAAGATTTTATTTATTCATTTGAGAGAGAGAGAGTAAGAGAGCACATGAGAGGAGAAAAGGTCAGAGAGAGAAGCAGACTCCCCGTGGAGCTGGGAATCCGATGTGGGACTCGATCCTGGGACTCTGGGATCATGACCTGAGCCGAAGGCAGTCGCTTAACCAACTGAGCCACCCAGGTCCAAATGGGCATTCTTAAATATTACTGTTTCATATCTAAATATTGAATTTTAATGAATGTTCTTAACCCTGAAAATTTTTAAGTTTATAAATCTCTAAGTAATCTTTTCTCATTCATGCATATGTGTGTTTTATTTTACCAAAAGATCTTCAAGAATAATTTTTCAGAGAAAACTAACTAAATAAATAAAGTAAAAATGTACATTTCATTACATAACCAATCATATCCTTAAGGAGATCACAGTTTTTTTGCTTCATTTGGGGAGCAAAGAAATAGTCTTCTCCTTCCCCATTCTCCTTTTCTACGTGGTAATGTCTCTAGGAATTCATCTTTTCAGCCTATGATAAAGAAATATATGTATGTAAAGATGTATCTGACGTAATTCATAGTTATTTCAGTTCATTTTCTATGGTGTGTGGGAGGGGGGCATGTGAGTGCATGTATGGGTGGCAAATGTGTATGTCAAGCCTCAAAAGGTAATTGGTGGGCATTTCAGTAAAATACAATGAAACTCCCCTGATTTATCCAATTATATGCAGATAACAGTTTCCTAATATTACATCAATACATAGAAGTAGGTAATGGTGTTCTTGCCACGATCATTGTTTATTTCTTGAAAATGACATATGCTAGTGTACAGTTTATCTTTAAAGGATGAAATATATCATAATAGTATTCATTAGAATGCCAAAGTAAGGACTACATATCAGAAAAACTTCATGTATAAATAAAGCACTGAATTCATCTAAGTTTTAAAAAAAATGATTATCTGGTCAAAAACATTCACTAAACAGAATAAACCATATGATGTTATCTCCTTACTAGGATAATTTTCTGATACTTGCTTCTTTCTCCTTTTATGCAAGTCTTAGAACCTATCATTATTTTGGGTTATTTGTAGCCAATAAGATTTTCATGGTCAGGTGCTTCTCTTTAAGAAGAGTTATAAATTCTTTCTCTCAAAGCCGTTCCAAATGGTGCATGAGTCTACCTTTGAGACACACTTTGCTACAATAAAACCCCCTTATTTTAGAGCTGTATATGTGAACAGCCTTAAATGTATGACTTGGTTTATAATTACATATGCCTCACTGAATTTGAATTAAATCTTATCGGTGTAGTTGGGTTTGATACCCACATCAAATAGCTCATAGAAATTATGTTTTCCTCCATTATGCCAAATTTGAAGGAAAGACATCTTCATGTTACACTAGAGAGAATAGTTTAAGCTTATATTCCTCCCACACATCCAGCTACACTAGAATATTTGACATGCCAAACAAGCCAACAGATATTATATATTGAGATGGGAAAGCACTTTGAGAAGTGACTAGAATATAATGAATAAGACCAAGAGAGTAGTAGGCAGGATCTCTACCCCCTTTAACAGTCAGGAGGAGACACATGCACTACCTGCTTTCAGCTCTGCTGTATCAGCTGAGGTCGTGAACAAAGGATGGCCTAAATACTTGAATGAGTGCTAAGGAAGGAGCCTGGTGAATATTTCAGAAATATTATCATGTAACAGACTTATTTAGGAAGAATTTAAGTTTAGTCAGAATATATATATACATATACACACAGATATGTATATATATACACATATATACACATACATATATATTTATGTAATTTTTTAGATACTTCCCTTCTTCCTCTCTGCCCTTAATTTCCATTTCCCAGGTGAACAGAATTATCCTGCTGCCTTCTTGTTATTCAAGAACTCATCATTGTAACATCCCACCATTACTTCAAGTAACTCCCTACTCAAATCAAAGTTACATCTATGAAGATGGTGTTAATTTCACAGGGCTGCTGTAACAAATTACCATAACCAGTTTGCTTAAAACAATAGAAATTTATTCTCTCAAAATTCTTAAGATTAGAAATCCAAAATCAAAGTGTTGACAGGGCCAGACTTCCTCCAAAGCTCCAAAGGCTCCACGAAAAATCCTCCTTTGCCTCTTCTAGCTTCTGGAGGTTGCCAACAATCCTCAACGTTCCTTGGTTTGTGGAGCATAACTCCAATCAATCTCTCTCTGCTTTCACATGGCCTTCTTCCTTTTGTGTCTCTGTGTCTCCACAGTTTTTGTTTTTATAAGTTTTTGTTTATATAAGAACACAAGTGTTGGATTTAGGGCCCATCCTCATCCAGTGTGACCTTATCTTAACTCTGTCTCATCTGCAAAGACTTTCTTTCCAAATAAGGTCCTATTCACAGATACTGAGGGTTAAAACTTCAGCAGATCTTTCTGGGGGCACAATTCAATCCAGAATAGAGGAAAGTAATACTAGGTGGTTGTTTAGAAGGACTACCAGATCCATCTGGTTAAATCAATTTATATCAAAGTCAGAGTAACTCTAAGGTTTGTTTGCATTTTTAAAGAAGGACTTTGTAACACAAATGTGTCAATAATGAATAGACTCATGGGGATCAGAACATTCTTGGCACCTGCTTCCTGAGCTTCCAGCTCCTCTCCTTCAGCAAACCCACAGCTAAAAATCTACCTCAAGACCCACTCGCTAGAGTAGACCAGGTACAAAATGATGAGACGATTCTATGTGGAAAACTTAGTCTGTGCATCTTATTTTTTTTCCTTTAGCAACGTTTTTGCTTTTATGATAACTATTTAAATATTTTCTTTGGATCAAATTATATGAATAATGGCCTTATACTTCATTTTAATTTTTTCATGTTATTGTGGATTTAGATTTCATATATGGAAAACATAATGGATATCCAGGCAGAAATCTTGGCAATAGAAAACTACACAGATGTAAATGATTTGGGGAGGCCTGGATTTCTTTTCTTCCAAAATACTTCCTAAGTGTGGATGAAAAGAAGGAAGAAAAACAAAGCAAAAGAGGCTTTGAAAAGTTTAAGTCGGATAAACTGGATTCCTCTGTGCTTGTGTGGTACAGTAAGTAGACATTCACAATCCTGAAAGACTTATCCCTGAGTGGGGTAAGGACAAAGCCTGTGATAACTTTACTTAGGCCATTAAAATCCTGAAATTCAAATTTTAAAATTGTTCAAAAAGAAATGAATGCATTTTAAAACAAAATGTTCTTCCCTGTGTGCGAAATACTTTTCAGAGTACAACCTTGTCATAAAATTAGTCTATACCCTGAACAATAAATATATTTCCTTTTTTAAACAATTTGGTTTATCCATAAATCACATGTGATCAATACACAGCCAGAATTATTGTATTTAATGTAGCAATTGCAGCTAAAATTGGAATGGATTCTTTTTCTTTCTCAGAACATTATTTGTTTAAGAATCAGAATTTAATAAGAAATTCCGACTTTTAAGAATCTTTCATCAGTTTTAATACAACTTTAGAAAAAAGGAAATACATTACTCTAAATTAAGTTGCCATGATATAAAATATCCATTTACATTTTTGTTAGGTTTAGCATTTCTTCTTTGTTGATTACAAAAAAATGTTATGCTAAATTTTATTATTTTGATTATTGGTTTTCCAAGAGGCTTTGGTCTGAATTAAAAAGCTACAACTTAAGTTTTATAATTACAATTTATAGTGAAACATTTATTTTTCATGCAATTAATTTATACTCAAGAAAAAATTTAATAATTATTTAAGTAATCATATGAGTTCCTATGGTGCCTTTTATTCAACAGTTTTGAACACTCTATGTTAACGGGTTACTTGAGTCTTTTCCCAGATGCACCAAAGAATTGGAGATCCAAGACCAGAATGGGGAGCTAGAGTTTATAGGGTAGAGAAGTAGATAAATATAACACCCTTTCAAGACGGAAAGTGGGCCACTGCTGGTGCAAGAGTGGCAGTAGCACTGAGAAGCTCTAGTTACATCCTTTTTAAGCCTACTTTGTGTACATATAAATTTGGATTTTATTGGCATTTTTGACTGACAGCTGGTGGTTATGTAACATTTCTGGGGTTTTTTCGTTTGTTTGTTTGTTTGTTTTGTGTGTGTCTACCCATGATACATTCTGTTATAATTGTATCTATTTATGTAATGCGCATTTATGAGTTTCTAATGAGCTTGTGTAGTGGACGTAAGGGCAAGTTGCTTCTCTCATACCTGCTCAGCTCTTGGAAGTCCCCTTGTGGCTTTTGAGCCAGCTCTCTGGCTAGGCCTTTCCTGTTCTGTTAGCCCCAAGAGATAGCTCTGAAGGTGTGGCTATTAACCCTCAGGGGTGGGTTGAAGGGTGTGGCCAGCGTCTGCTTTACCTCTCCTTCTTAATGCCTAACTAACTGCATAATATCCAGAACTGACCTAGCTGTGACTTTTTACAGTGTGGCTCCCCAAACATATGCACCAAATTCTACTGGGAAGTAAAGGGCTTGTTATATGTGGAAATTCTGGTCCCTACCCCAAACCATTTATCAACGTCTCTAGATAGCTAGTTCATGAATCTATTTTAATAAGCCATTCAGATGATTCTTATGCTTCTTAAGGTTTAAGAACCCAGGATTAAAAGGGACAGACCAGTGAATCCTAACCTTTTCAATACTGGTGATCTCTAGGCTTTGCAGTATACTGGGAGAACCTGTTCAATGGCTGTCAGCTACTTCCAAAGGAAGTCATCCAAGGGACATAAGAGAGAAAGCCTGAACCACCTCCCAATGCCCCGAGTTCTGGGAGCCTGGCCAAAGACGGCAGACAGCATGCTTGGAGCCTAAGAGAAATATTCACAGACTTCTCTTCCCTTTGTCCTTCTCTCTCCTCCTATGCCCTTGCTTCTCTTCTGTTTTCCTTTCCTTCTTTACTATTTTCCTTCTGTTTTCTCAGTGCTTTCACTAATTTTGTCAGAAGAATTGAGGGGGGGGGGGGGGGAGAAGAGTGTCCAGAGGACAAAGATGGCTTATCAAAAACCCTCCCTTATCCCATCTACCTGGCTCAATCTCACTGAACATCCTCACAACGGAAAATGTCCATTTTTTTCATTATTGTCATAGACAAAAAAGAAAAGACCTAGTGTCACTAGCCATCTGTCCCTGGCCTGTCTCCCATCTTTGGTCCCAGTCAGGTATCTCTTTCTAGATGAATGTGACTGAGGATGGATATAACAAGTATCATGCAATCTTTATCCTGACTTTAGTTCCTGTCTCCCATTTCCAGATTCTTCTTCCAGGGAGGGTTTTAACAAGTAGGATCAAAAATCAAAACACCATCTGAACAAGCAAGAAGTGCACTTGCTTTTTGGGAGCAGCCACTGGAGCTCAGCCCAGGGCTCATCCTGTTCATCACAGCCTCTGGGCTACCAACTGGCCTGTCTTTTCTTGGCCTGTCACATCACAAGTCAGCACTTATCTCTCATTGCCTCCCCCCTTAAGAACGCTTACGAACCCTCCCACCTCCCAGGAGAGCTAGAGAAATGAGGAAATGAAGTGCTTAAACTTTATTGATTCAATTAAAAGTTACGAAAAATGACATCATTTTTAGATCTATATCTCAGTAAAATTTTCAAAAACAAGTTCATTATGGTCTAAACCGGAAGGTGGCAAATATGGTTCATGGGCCAAATCTGACCTGCTGCTAGTTTTTGTAAATAAGAGTTTATTGGAACATAGCCACAGCCATTTGTTTATGTATTATTTATCTGCTTTCACACTACAACAGCAGAACTGAGGAATTATGACAGAATCTGTATAACAGATGAGAACCTATAGAAATCCTTGACTTTACCTTTTGGACTGTAATGCCTAAAGTATTTACCATCTGCTTCTTAGTCCAGTTTGCTAATCCCTGGTCTACATCAAAACATTCATACTTTATTTGTCCAATTTCTGAAGGCAAAATATTCATAAATTAAATTCCATGGAAAGATTTCCCATAGCAATAAAAAATCTGAATAGACCAATTACTAGTAAGGAGATTAAATCAGTAATCCACAATTTCCCAACATAAAAAAAACAAGAACCAGATGGCTTCACTGGTAAATTTTACCAAACATTTAAAGGAGAATTAATACCAACCTTCTCAAATTCTTTCAAAAAAAAACCAAAGAGAAGGGAATACTCCCAAACTCATTTTACAATGCTAGCATTATCCTCATACCAAAACCATAAAAGGACACAAATAGAAAGGAAACTTAAGCCAATGTCCCTGATGAATATAGATGCCAAAATTCTCACTAAAATACTAGCAGACTGAATTCAGCAGCACATTAATAGGATCATTCAGCATGATCAAGTGGGATTTATCCATGGCATGCAAGGATGATTCAACATATGTAAATCAATCAATGTGATTCACCACATTAACAGAATGAAAGAAAAGAATTCTATCACCTCAATAGATGCAGAAAAAGCATTTGACAAAATTTAACATTCATTTATGATAAGAAACTCAACAAATTAGTCATAGAAGGAACATATCTCAACATAATAAATGCCATATATGACAAGCCCACAGCTGACATCATACTCCATGGTAAAAGGTTGAAAAGTTTTCCTCTAAGATCAGAACAAGGCAACAATACACATTCTCACTATTCCTATTCAATGTGGTGCTGGGAAGTCCTAATGACAAAAAAAAAAAAAGGCAAAAAAAAAGAAAAAGAAACAAAAGATATCAGAATTAGAAAGGAGGAAGTAAAATTGTCTCTTTTTGCAGATGATATGATTTTGTATATAGAAAATCTTAAAGACTCAACCAAAAAATGTTAGATCTAATTAACAAATTCAATAAAGTTGTAGGGTACAAAATTAACATACAAAAGTCAGTAGCATTTCTATAAACTAATAATAAATTTTCTGAAAAGTAAACAAATAAATCCCATTTGCAATAGCATCAAAAACAATAGAATACTTAGGAATAAATTTAACCAAGGATTTGAAAGACCTATACACTGAAAACTATAAAACATTAGTAAAAAAAATCAAAGACATATAAATGGAAAGGTATCTTGTATTCATGGATTAGAAGAATTAATATTGTTAAAATGCCAATACTACGAAAGCCATTTATAGATTAATACAATCCTTATCAATTTTCCAATAGCGTTTTTTTAAAGAAGTAGACAAAACTCTCCTAAAATTTGTATGGAACCATAAAAGACCCTAACTAGCTAAAGAAATCCTGAAAAAGAAGAATGAAGCAGGAGGCATCACACTTCCTGATTTCAAGCTACACTATAAAGCTATAGTAATCCAAACAAACAGACCAATGGAACAGAATTGAGAGCTCAGAAGTAAACCAAAGCATATACAGTCAACTAATGTCTGACAAGGGAGACAAAAATACTCAATGGAGAAAAGACAGTGTCTTCAATAATTGGTACTGGGCACGCATGTGAAAAGAATGAAACTGGACCCCTATATTACACCACTGGCACAAATTAGCTTGAAATTATGTAGCCATTAAAAAAAATGAAATCTTGCCTTTAGCAATGATATAAATGGAGCTAGAGAGAGTAGTATGCTAACTGAAATAAGTCAGTCAAAAAAAGACAAATACCATGTGATTTCACTCATATGTGGAACTTAAGAAATAGCAAATGAGCAAAGGGGAAAAAAAGAAGGAAAGGTAAAACAAGAAATGGGCCCTTAACTATAGAGAGCAAACTAATGGTTACCAGAGGGGAGGTGGATAGGAAGATGGGTGAAAGAGGTGATGGGGATTAAGAAGTGCACTTGTAATGAGCACTAGGTGATGTATGGAAGTGTTGAATCTCTATAGGGTACACTTGAAACTAATATAACATGTATCGTAACTAACTAACTAGAATCTAAATAAAAACTTAGGAAAAATCTTGAAGTGAATTAAAGACTTAAATGTCATATATGGAACCATGAAACTCCTAGAAGAAAAGAGGAATAAAGCTCCCTGACATGAGCCTTGGAAATTATCTTTTACATATGACACTGTATATCTTATTATTATGTCAAAATAATAAGTAAACAAATGGGAGTACATCAAACTAAAAAGCTTTTGTATGGCAAAAGAAACTATCATCAAAGTGAAAAGACAACTTATGGAAAGAGGAAAAATATTTCCAAACTATATATGTGATAAGGGGTTAATGTCGAAATATATAAAGAACTTATACAACTCAATAGGGAAAAAATTAATAACCCAGTTGAAGATGAGCAAGGGACTGAATAGACATTTTTCCAAAGAAAATGTATGAAAGGCCAATGGGTACATGAAAAGATGCTCAACATCACTAGTCATTAGGGAAATGCAAATTAAAACCACAATGAAATATCACCTCACATCTGTTAGAAGGGACATCATCAAAAAGACAAGAAGTAAGTGCTGGCGTGGATGTGGAGAAAAGGGAAACCTGTACACTGCTGGTGGGATAGTAAACTGGTACAGCCACTATGGAAAACAGTATGGAGGATCTTCAAAATATTAAAAATGGAACTACCATATGACTTAAGAATTCCACTTCTGGGAATATATCCAAAGGAAGCAAAAACGTATCTACATCTTCATGGTCATAGCAGCATTATTTACACTTACTAAGACATGAAAACAACCTAAGTGCCCATGAATGGATGAATGGATAAAGTCCTGAGCCATAAATATTATTCAGCCATAAAAAATAAAGAAATCCCACCATTTGCAACAACATGAGTGAATCTTAAAGACTTTACACTAAATGAAATAAGTCAGACAAAGACAGATATTATATGAATCATCTTACTTACATGTGAAACCTAAACAAAATAAAACAAAACAAAAAACAAACTCAGAAAAAGAGATCGGACTTATGGTTACCAGAGGTGGATGGTTGGGATAGGGGGAATGGGAGGAAGGTGGTCAAAAGATGCCAAGTTCCAGTTATAAGATAAATAAGTATGGGGGTGTAAAGTACAGCATAGAGAATACAGTCAATAATATAATAAATTTGTAAGGTGACAGACGGCAACTACACCTTTCATGATGAGCATTTTGTAATGTATACAAATCTTGAGAATCACTCTGTTGTACACCTAAAACTAACATAATATTGTATGTCAACTATACTTCAATTAAAAAAGAAAAAATAAATCAGTACCAGGATGTACTGTACAATATGATGACTATAGATAACGCTGCTGTATGACATATAGGAATGTGGTTAAGAAAGTAAATCCTAAGAGGTCTCATCACAAGGAATTTGTTTCTTTTCTTTCTTTTTTAATTTTAAGTATATGATATGATAGATGTTAGCTGAACCTATTGTGGGAATCAGTTCACATTATATGTAAATGAAGTCTTCGTGATGTACACCTTAAGCTTATACAGTGATGTATGCTAATTATTTCTCAATAAAACTGTAAAAAAAAAGATTCCCCATACACATGTTAAAACGTACTATATTATCTTCTTACAAACCAGCATAATAGAAATATCTGGAAATAATGGCTTTAATCCCAATAGCCAGAACACCATCTATCATAGTAGAGATTCAATAAACACTTAGTTAAATAAATAAATCTTTAAAAATGTATGTACATTCTGCACTGTATTTGTGATATTTATTTTAGAAAAAAATTCTTTTTCCCAAATCTTTGAGTAAAATAAATGTTCCGGGATGAACACACAATGAGATTTACAGTACTGTTTCAAGCCCCAGGTGGGAGAGGCTCAATAGTTTGCCCTGAAGGGTTTTATAGGTTTTAAAAGAACAAAGCAACCCTCCCTCCCTTCCTCGAAAAGTGCGTGTTAAAAATACTCTACAGATAAAATATATGTATAAACTATGAACTAATTTCCAACATCTCCTATGATAGCAATTACTAACCTGTATCCAAATATAAATATATTTTAAGTCCTCAAGACACTGATGATTATTAATGGTCCTAAATGCTACTAATCCTTGTCTCCTACAGCAGCTAAGGAAGTGGAAGAATTCTAAACACTCAGGGCTAGCTCTCTTCCTCAATGCCAATCCTGTTTTATGCTGTTCACATAGCTCTGCATCATATTCCCCTAAGGAATAAGGTCAGGGCAGATCATCCAAGCCAGCTACATAAGAGGGAAAGGAACAAAAGGAAAGCCCAACCTGCAAAAGAATTCAGACCATAAAAATAATCAAGGAGTTGTAGAAGCGAGCACAAAACATATACTTCTCCCATAATCACTCCTTTTTCCCAGCTCTGCATGGGTATCTACAGACCAAGGAAGGTGAACATTCACCATCTAGCCACACAGTAAATTTGCCCCACAGCAAAATGCTCAAGAATCATCATTTCCTGGGCACCTGGGTGGCTCAGTTTTTGGGCATCTGCCTTCAGCTTGGGTCATGATCCCAGGGTCCTGGGATCAAGCCCCACATCAGGATCCCTGCTCCGTTGGAGGCCTGTTTCTCCCTCTCCCACTCCCCTTGCTTGTGTTACCTCTCTGGCTGTGTCTCTTATTATTATCAAATAAATAAAATCTTAAAAAAAAAAAAAGAATCATCATTTCCCTTCCTCTCCTCTTCCCTCTGCACTCACTTTGTGCTTTCGATTTCAGGATTCTTGTTCCCATTTCCACCAATATAAAGAGAAAACCAACATTTTGTATGGTGAGAAAAAAGTATGCCTTTTCCATGTAAATTATGCAAAAAAAAAAAATCCTTTGTGGCTAAACTATCCAATGTTGATCTCATGGGACATAACTGTGTGGCCAAGAGTAGGGCTCTGGAATCAGTCTGCTTCTGTTGCAGGCCAGATACACCATTTCCAAGCTGGGTACCCTGGACAAATGGCTTAACCTCTCTGTGCTTCATATTCCTCTTCTCGACAACAACTGGAATAATATCTCATAGGCTTTTTGATAGAATGAGATTATGTATATAATCCCTTAAAATTGTGCCTGTTACATAGTGAGGACCCTTTTATTACGAAGTGGTGTTATTATTCGTGTTAATGAGGTTCAAGGTTTTAGCTTGAGACCCTCCAACAGCTGGCCCGTGCTCCTTTCTGCTGCCTCCTGCTTGTGCTTCGTCACACTGCCTATCTCTGTGCTTCGCTGAAGCAAGATTACTTTTTAGTCCCAACCTATATTATCTCTGTATTCCTTAACTGTGTTCATATTGCACAGCCCCTCGCCATTCAACATTCACTTTACACTATTAAGCTTCAACCAAGTTAACATTGAACGCTGCTGTATTTGTGCCCCTAGTCAGACATTTAGTACGGATTTCTTCATTTCTCTTTCTTCCTTTCCTCCTCTTGACTATGAACTCTTCAAGGACAGGAGAGTATTTTGGCCACCCTTTGAGCCATAGCACCTAGCAGCTGTTAGATAGAACGCATTTTTTAAAATGTATGTTGAATTAAAGAAGGCTTAAGGACCCGGTCTAGTAATTCTGAAGTCATAAAATTCTGTTTAAAGTGTAGCCTCAGGAATTGGCTCAGTGACCTCTTCTGGCAGCAAATCTCACTTATTACAATAAACTGCATGAAGGGATTGTCTTTATTTGTTCAAAATTCAATGTCCTATCGTCACATTTGGTGAATTGAATTAAGAAACTTACTCTTATTAATGAAATTCAATTTTGAATGTATCTGGGATATTTCTAACAACATCATCATTCAGAATCCTCAAGAGTTTTCTACTTTCTGAGAAAAATAATGCTCCTTTTGTCTATTTCTTTATTTTTTCATTTATAAGAATAATATAGTGCTTTTTTAATCATTTATACTGTCTTTAATCAACTGGTTCAACATATATTTTTTCATTATATAAAACAAATGTCTCCATATTTTTACCTTTTTGGTAAATTTTATGCAAATTGACATAAGTATCTTATGTAAATATCTACATAATTTTTATTTTTCAAATTAACCCTTCGCTACAGAAAGAAACATAGCCTACCCTATCATAATAGCTCAAAGATGCATTTGTGTTTGTGAAATGGTGAAATCAATGGATAGGATTTTATACTTTATTCAGATATATCCCAAATCCAAATACTTCTCTCCATTGTCACTGCCACTAAATTTACAATCGCCATCATCTCTCAACTCAACTGCTACGGTCGCCTTTAGACTGGCTGCTGCTTCTGGGCTTGCCTCTCTGCTAAATGTTTTACAGAACATCTGAAATGATGTTTTAAAATTTTCATCAGGTCATACTAGCCTCCTGGTCAAAACCCTGCTATCTCTACTGTACCATGAATAAAGTCTGGACTCCTTACAATGGCTTATGAGGCCCAACATCACCTGGCCGCTCCCTGCCTACCAATCCTTCCTCCTCCCCCACCCCCATTCCTACGCTACTATGCCCTGGATTACTACACCACAGACATGCTGGGATTTTTTTTTCCTCCTTGAACACACTATGCTTGTTCCTTTCCTGGCCCTTTGTACCTAGTGTCCCTTCTCCTCCTAACGATCTATCCTGAAGGTGAGGCTGTGTCCTTACCATCGCTCAAATGTGACCTCCTCTGTGAGGCTTACCTTCCCTGACTGCCTCTGCTCAGGATGACAATTCAGTCCCCTAGCTGTGGGCCACTCTGAGGCTGCTGTTTCTCACAGTCAGTTATTTCTCCGCTTTGTGTGCCTAATGGCCCGTGAATTCAGTCTGTCCAGGATCTTGGCGTTCGGGTCCATCAGTCTCTGCCGTTGCATATATTGATGCTTCCCTCTTCCAACACCTGGTTAAAGCAGAAAACCTCACAAACCTCTATGCCTGAGTCATTTTGCTCTGCTTAGGCCCATTTTTTTTTTCTCTACTCACCATCCATGCCACAAGTAACCTAGGGAGAGTTGGGATTGTAAATTGGGCCTGTTCCAGCCATGGGACCCTCATGACACTACTGGGTCACCACATGTTGGTATGGGATTACTCGGCACAGTAATCTCTTCCCAAAAGCATAAGCAAAAACACTGAGCATTCCTTCAGGTAGCAGTTCCTAAAGCTACTCTCCCTAGGTTTGACCTCAAGAAGCTGGGAGGAGAAAACAGCCACTTTCCTCTTCCACCCAGCTCTTCTTTCTCTCCATCTCTTGTGCCATTGCCAAAGGAATAAACAAATAAGCCTTTCTTCCTATTGCCATTTCTACATGATTTCAAACTCCTTCGTATAAAATTATATGCAATCGTAGTCATTTATGCTCACTGACAAACATCGAGATGAAAAGTGAAAATTTTAATGTTTCATCCTTAAGTTACCAAGCCTCTGGATCTGGGCCAGACCTCAATTAATGGACTAATCCACGAAGTCTAGTCTTTATATATAAAGGAGAACTAAAGGAATTAAATCAGCCCTTTCTCAAATCGCTTGGGTGGTTCAGTTGGTTAAGTGCCCAACTCTTGTTTTCGGCATGGAGTTGGGTAGAGATTCCTTCCCCCTCTCTCCCTTCCCCATCCGCTCCTCCCCTTGCACGCTCGCCCTCTCATTCTGTCTTTCTCTCTCTCTCTCACTCAAGTAAGTAAATAAATAAATAAAATCTTTAAGAAAAAAAATCCTTTCTTTCTCAAGATTGCCTGACTTTAAGCCATATGTCAAAATGATCTTTTAAATGACAGAAACTGAGGGTCTTGTCCTACCTCTACCCCACATCAGGCACATGACTTGACTGCCCTAGAAGGAAAGACAAGTATATAAGAAAGCAAAAAAGAAAAATGTATATCAACACGTGACTGGCTTAGACAGAAATGTAGAGAGTGGAAGAGAACAATTGTGTTCCTGCATGTAATGCAAAAAAAAAGGATAAAGATAACTTTATTTAGATAAAACTTTATCAACAAAAATACTAAAAATAACTCCATAACTTGAGTGTTATTTATTCAGCTAATTAAATCATAGCCATAATTTGGGAAATACACACATGCATACACACACATATACAACATACCCAAAATCTGAGTTTCCAAGTAGATAACTCAGGCCACGTGTTCTCATTATTGTTCTCATTCTAGGCAGGATTTTAAATGTTTAATTTTGCTGATGTGCCAGCCAAGATCATTTTGAAAGCATCAAAAAAATCTGGATGGTAAGAACAAAGCAAGAATGGCATTTGATGCCGAGGCAGAAAAATCATTTAAAAAAATGCACAGATGCTCTACTATCATAAAAGTCTGGAACCAGTTGAGATAGGTACAAATGCCACTTCTCTATTTTTCTTAATTTATTAACTGTGTTGATCCTTTATGTCAAGATTTATAACCAACACATTACATATGTTATATGCAATAATTGTGTTTGGTTTTGCTCATTTAACAATTCTAAGCCCAAGATATATATGGTTTCAACACAGAACATGGATCTACCTTATAAAACATTTCATTAATTTTTTCCAAATTGGTATTCAAATACTATTGAAAGTAGATGTCTAGGCAGAATTATCTTTTAAATAGTGTCCAGGAAACCAAGTACAAGTGAAGACATTTTTGAGTCCACACTTTTAAATTAGGGCTGGATTTGACCCCAGTTATACCTTCCAGCTTCTTATATAGTTGATTTGTTTGAATTATCAGAACCCTATAAAATGAGGATAATAAAACCTACCTTAAAATATTGCTGTGATGGTTAAATGTCAATCAAACACACCCAAAAATCCTTCAACAGCTGTTACAAAATATAGACAAGCTATTTGTCTATGTTTTATATCTTTCAGAAGGAATAGTTAAGATTTTAAAGACAAGACAGAAACGCCAGATCGGTACTCCATATTTGTGTTACCTTTAAGGTAATATTGAATCCAATATTAAAGTGTAAATAGGGAGGGGGAATGCCAAATTAGGGGGAAAATAAATTTTCTATTAAACATAAGCCAACACTATGTGTGTATATCCAGAAAGAAATTTTACTGACGTTTGCTTTAAAATCTACTGACTTCAGGGGCGCCTGGGTGGCTCAGTCATTAAGCGTCTGCCTTTGGCTCAGGTCATGAGCCCAGGGTCCTGGGATTGAGCCCCACATCAGGCTTTCTGCTGAGCGAGAAGCCTGCTCTCCCTCTCCCACTCCCACTGCTTGTGTTCCCTCTCTCACTATGTCTCTCTCTGTCAAATAAATAAATAAAATCTTTTAAATAAATAAATAAATAAATAATAAAATAAAATAAAATCTAATGACTTCAGGAAGAAGAAATGGATTAGGAATTTGGGAGACATACAATGAGGACAAGATGGGCATGTGTGGGTGTGCGTGTGCCCCACAGTGCATGCATGTATGCGTTTGTATGCATGTGTATATGTATGTGTATGTGTACTGGGTATGGAATTCCTAACCACCACTTACTAACCTCTAAGTTTGAGAAGCTTATGTTCTACAGCAAAAAGACATTTCTGACAGGGAATATGTTCGTATCACATAGTTTGTGAAGGCACTCTCTCAAAGAGAAACTAAATCGGCTCTTTATTTTACTTTAAACTGTTCCATAATTCCACTAGATTTGTTCTTGGTTAGGGTAATGTCAGTGGGTCAGCTTCCCACTTTGTATTAAATAGAATCTCCATTCATTATAGAATAAATAATTCAATAAGATTTGAAAGCACTTGCCTGCATTTTATAGCCAATCATGTTTGTGGGCTTAGTTCATTTGAGCTGCTGTAACAAAGTATCAAGACTAGGTAGCTGATAAGCAACAGAAATTTATTTCCCACAGTTCTAAAGGAAGGGAAGTCCAGGACTGTGGTGCTGGCAGCTAGGGTGTTTGATGAGGGCTTCCTGGCTCATGGATGTACATCTTTTCCCTGTGTCCTCATATGGTGAAGAGAGCAAGGGCACTGTCTGGGTCCTCTTTATAAAGGTACTAATGCTATTCACCTCCCAGTACCATCATCATGGGCACTAGGATTTCAACATTTGCGGATGCCTGGCTAGCTGCAACTCTTGGTCTCAGGGTTATGAGTTTGAGTCCCACATTGGGCTTGGAGCCTACTTAAAATTAAAAAAAAAAAAGAAGAAAAAAAAGGATTTCAACACACGAATTTGGGGAGAATACAAAAATTCAGACCATAGCAGCTGGCATACATCAACATGAAAATTAAAGATATTTGGACAAATCATCTAATTATTTGGTCTTTGGTTTGTTAAGCATCCAGATAATTAGAAACATCCAGATCATTCAGTAACATCTTGTTTTATTTTTTGCTTTTGTTTTTGTACTACATGTACAGTGTATTCTGTAGGTGAAAAATGTAAAAAATAGAGATGATGAAATATACCTTGGTCAGGGTGCCTGGGTGGTTCAGTGGGTTAAGCCTCTGCCTTCAGCTCAGGTCATGATCTCAGGGTCCTGGGATCGAGCCCCGCATCGGCCTCTCTGCTCAGCAGGGGGCCTGCTTCCCCCTCTCTCTCTGCCTGCCTCTCTGCCTACTTGTGATCTCTCTCTCTCTCTGTCAAATAAATAAATAAATTCTTTAAAAAAAAAAAAGAAATATACCTTGGTTAACAAGACATATTATTTTCTTAGAGTTTCAATTACAGCATTCATTCTTTTTAATAAAATTTCTCTTATGGGGCACATGGGTGACTCAGTCAGTTAAGCATCCAACTCTTGACTGCAGCTCATGTCATGATGTCAGGATTGTGAGATAGAGCCCTGGCTCAGACTCACTCGGCATGGAATCTGCTTGATCTGCTTCTCTCTCCCTCCCTCTCTGCCCCCTTCTGCTCCCTTCCTCCCGCTTCCTTTTACTGCTCATACTCACTCTCCAGCTCAATCTCTAAAATAAATAAATAAATAAATAAATAAATAAATAAATAAATAAATATTTTTAAAATAATAATATTTCTCTTATTATATATTCAAATGACTTACATGGTTCCATAGCATTTTTCTAAAACTTAAATAATAAATTTATATAAACAAAGGGCACAATAATTTATAGAGAAAGATCTATGTTTGAGAGGTATGTGATTTTCTTTTTAGTTTTCTTTCAGTTATTTAGCTGCATACATAGTACACCCAGTACATTTAATTAACATACTTTTTTTTCTTTCTTTCCCAACAGGCTTAGAGTGCAATAATTCAAGAATTTTATAATACAGTGGAGTAGCTTAACAACTGCTTATGTGCTTCCCATGATATGTTCTCTATATTGTAAGTATATATTTACTTTGATGCTGGCTTGATTGTGAAAGAAATGTGTTCAATTAGAACTTATAGGTAACCTAGATTATTTCAGAATTATTATAAGCTAAAACTCACCCAAGGTATAGAAAACTTGTAGAAGTTTATCTTATAGGAAGAGATATTCTATAAATTTAGATTTAATGTTGTATCAAACTTAAAGCGTAATATAATTATCTATTGTGGTAGAATAATACAGTTTTGAGGTTTAGTTATATTTTTAATAAATATTTTACCTAATAACCTTAATATTTTTATACTATTCTTAGTTTTCTATGATTTTTTAAAAAAATATTGCACCTGCAAAATTTTATGCTAAAGTATTAAAATCTTGAAATCATCTTTTTAAAAATATAATGTGTAACATCATTTTAAGGTCAGGCCCATTTCAATATTAGTTATCTTTTCAAAAACGGTTTTAGTTTTGGCAAGATAATACCTACACTACTAAATCGTCTGTGTGTGTGTGTGTGTGTGTGTGTGTGTGTGTGGTGTGTAGTTTCTTTAATAAGTTACATAAAAAAGAGAAGAAAACTGATCTTTACGTGGTAAAGGAAACTCTTACTACTAATTTCACATTGCCAGAAAGTAAAGAAGGGAATGAAAGGCTGGAATACTATGCTGTTTTTGAGGTCAGTACTAAGCTGAAAGTACTAACTCACAGCAGTGGGATGGAAAGGAGGTAGCCCAATACCTTTTCCTCACAAGAAAATAAGCCAGAACTAGAGCCCTTCAGTAATCAGAAGTGTCCTCAAAATTTATGGCTTGATTAAGCCATCAGGAGATGCTGTTCCTTGACAACATTCGATAATGCCAGACCTGCAATACTCATCCCAAGCCTTGCTCTCTGTTCTCCCATCCCTTTCCTTGCGCGGCCCCTGTCTCAGCATCTAACATCTGCCACAAGTGACTTGGAACTTAGTGAGCCTTGATCTTTCTCTACAAAAGCAGGAGAATGAGGTGTGACTGATTACACTGTGGAGGCTGTAGTGATGGTAGATAGGTTATTAGCATGTCATTTCAGAACACTGAATGCTTTTTGACACAAAATATAATTTAATACACAATGTGTGGTTCTCAAGTAGTGCTATCTAATAAAAATAAAATGTGAGCCAAATATGTAATTTAAATGTTTCTGGTGGCCACATTTTTAGAAAGAAGAAAGAAGCAGGTAAAATGGGTTTTAATAATATATCCTATTAACCATATATATTCAAAATACAATCATTAACATGTGATTGATGTAAAAAATATTGAGATCTTTTATGTCCTTTTTTTTCACACTAAGTCTTTGAAATCCCCGGTGTACTTATAGCACGGATCAATCAGGATGCTACATTTTTATTGGATATTCTTGATCTGTATTTATATTTCATAAAATTTGCAGTTGAAAAAAATAGATTCACAAAGCCAAGTTGTCCCACACATACTTAAAGTATTCCAATAACTAAATCGAATATCACTTTTTAAATTTAAATTAACGAAAATTAAAAGGGATTTCCACTGTCACACTTGCCACATTTCAAGTACTCGACAGTTCCATGTGTCTAATAGCTACCATGTTGGACAGCTCTTTTCCAGAGAACTGTTGACAGAAAGCCATAATTCTGCTACCTAATGAATTTTGTAGGTTGATGTCAGAACCCATCAGTGAAGCCTATTACTTCAAAATTTTAATGAGAAAAACATGTCAAATCCTACACTTCTGACTTAAAATGAAATTTTAACTACTCTCATCTTATCCATGAAAAATTATAGATAAGAAAATATACAAAAAAAAAAAGAAAAAAGAAAATATACAAGGTTTGGGGCACCTGGGTGGCTCAGTCTTTAAGTGTCTGCCTTCAGCTCAGGTCATGATCCCAGGGTCCTGGGATCCAGCCCCCATAGCTGGCTCCCTGCTCAGTGGGGAGCCTGCTTCTCCCTCTCCCACTCCCCCTGCTTGTGTTCCCTCTCTCGCCGTGTCTCTCTCTGTCAAATAAATAAAATCTTAAAAAAAAAACAAAGAAAATACTTAAGGTCTAAACCTTAAGGCTGTAATGCACATTGGAATTTGTTTTAAATTTGCTTCAGTGTAAATGCCCTGTTGTAACTAAATGAATTAACTGATCACAGACCTTCCCATTACAATGAATGATTCAAAAGCAAAAAGTAAAATTCTTAAAGACATCTCTGTCAAATACACTGTTCAAAAATGAAAATAGAAGCTTCAGACTTATAAATCACATATCTGATAAAGGATTTGTATTCAGAAATTATAAAGAAGTCTTAGAACTTAACAAAAAGAAAAGAAACAACCCAGTTTAAAAATGGGTAAAAGATCTGAATTTCACTAAAAAGATGTATGGATGGCCAAAGTATATGGGAAGATGTTCAACATCATTAGTCATTAGGGGGATGCAAATTAAAACCATAGTTAGAAACCACTAGACACATATTAAAATGGATAAAAAATTTAAAAAATCTGGCAATACTAAATGCAGGTGAGCATGCAGAGCCCCAGGGACTCTCATTCATTGCTGATAGGAATTTAAAGTGGTACTAACACTTTGGAAAATTGTGTGCCAGTTTTTTGTAAAGTTAAATATACACTTAATCATATGATCCAGCAATCCCATTCCTATATTACCAAGTGAATTTCAAATTTATTTTTACACAGAATTCTACACGTGAATATTTATAGAAATTTTATCTGTAATTGCTAAGACATTGAAATAACCAAAATGTTCTTCAGTTGATAAATGCATGAACAAACTATAGTATATCTATACAATGAAATACTACTGAATTATAAAAAAGAAAGAATTGTTGATTTATGCAATATCATGGGTGAATGTTAAATGTATTTTGCTAAGTGAAAGAAGAAAGACCCAAATGACTGAATATTGTATGATTACATATATATGAATAATAGTAAAAGCAAAATATAAAAACAAGAAACAGATCAGTGGTTGCCAGGATTTGGGAGATATGGGAGTGTTGACTATAAAGTGATAGCATGAGGAAGTTTTGGGGAGTAATAGAACTGTTCTGCATGATATTGCAATTCTGAATGAATGACTATGCATTCATCAAAACCTATAGAACTGTAGGACACAGAGTGAGCTATACAGTATGCAAATTAAAAATAAGAAAACCATTGGATATTGAAATATACCAAGATGGAATACAGACTGTGACAAATGAATCTAACCAAATTACAAAAGTAAGACATAACCTCTTTTTGCATGGGGAAAAAAGGGTCTAGCCTAAGTAACTTAGGGAAACAGTCTTTTGAGAGGACAAAGACTAAAATGAATAATGCTGAAGAGAAAATAACTGTACATAGACATTGTACGCTCTTTGATAATTCTCCCCCAGCAGGAGTACAGGCGAGTAATTATGGAACAAACCACTTTATATGTATATTAGGGTGGAGCACATAAATAAATAAATTGCTGATAACAGAAACTAGGTTCCTCATTGTCAGTGAAAAGTTATAATCGAAAGGAAATAGCTAAAATTAACCTTGTAGTGCTATCAATATGAACAGAGATATCAATATGAACTCATTTTTATTTTAATATACTATAAATAGATACAAAAATAAATATTGATATGTGTGTATACATGGGTATGCATACATACATACTATTTATTAGCTCTACCTACTGAAAGGTCCTAGAAGTAGTAACACCACAGTAGCAATGAGCACACCTCATGCCCAGATTTTAGTTACTAAATACCATTCTCCAATTAAAAAAAGGAACCTAGGGGCATTTGGGTTGCTCAGTTGGTTAAGTGTCTGACTTCGGCTCAGGTCATAATCCTGGGGTCCTGGGATTAAGCCCCACATCAGGCTCCCTGCTCAGCAAGGAGCCCATTTGTCCCTTTACCTCTGCCCCTCCCCCTGCATGTGCTCTCTCTCTCTCTTTCTCTCTCTCAAATAAATAAAACCTTTAGAAAAATAAAAAATAAAAAAGGAACCCAGGCCATCAGGAAAAATGACTGATTTGAGAGATACGGAAGGAAAAATGTAATTAAAACTCAAGTATCTTCTAGTGTCAGAAAGTAAAAAAGTGGCAAAAAGTGATTAGGGCATGTCAAAAGGACACGGGAGCTAACCAGAAAGAGTTCCCAGTGACCAAAACTGAAGCACTTTGTGCAATAAAATAATGACTGTATTAGGCTATAACCTAGCAAATAAAATAAATATTGATAAATTCACACTGATACAAATAAATGATTTAATAGAAAGATAAATGACAGAGAAGGCAAAAATCTTCCTTACAGAAGAATTCCAAATAATATATGTAGATACCTCATCCACCTCCCAGGAGGCAAAGCTTAATTCCTCTTCCCTTGAGTGTGAGCTAGACTTCATGCCTCAGAGAGTACAGAAGTGTGGGGCAAAGGTAATTTTTCCATGGAGAAATGTGGCAGATACCACTTTCATTGAGTGATCAAGCTTAATATCTCCAAAATAAGTTATGTTGACCTCCTGTACTCTCCTGTGATTTGATGAGTACACTTCATTTCTGTTATATTCTTTCCACAAACCCAGAGCTCCATTGTAATCTCGAGAAAAATATGAGACAAAGTCAAATTGAAGCATGTACTACAAAATACGTTACCAATATTCTCCAAAAGTTTCAAGATCATGAAAGACTGAGCAACACAGCTAGAGAGATGAGACATTATGACTTAATGCAATGTGGCACCCTGGATTTGATCTTGAAACAGAAAAGAGGCATCAGTGGGAAAACTGGTGAAATCTGAATAAAACCTGTTGCCTGATTAATATTACTTTGCCAGTGTTCTTAGCTTTGACAAATGCACCATGATTACGTTGATAGTGGAACAAGCTGGTGAAGGGAGTTCTCTGTGCATCCTGGCAACTTTTCTATAAGTTGTTATATATCATATAGATTATATGTTATATATCATATAGCTATATGATGTTATATATGATGTTATATATAGATATATATATGTATTAACATATAGATATATTATCTGTAACATAACATATCTATATGTTATATCTCATATAGATATATGATTTATACTTCTATTACTATAGATGTTTACATGTAGATTTACATGTCTATGAGTTATTACTATAAAGATCTTTGAAAATGAATTATAAGTTTTTAATATTTGGTCAGTGATAAATCTGCTTTTGGAAGGAGTCTTCTCATATCCAATCTAATCCTTTCTACCCCAGCAATAAGCATATCTTGCCATTTTTGTCTATCTACTCTAAGTTATTAAGAACCTCTGCTCTTTATTTGCCATAAAAATGTTCTTTCATTACTTAAAATTTGAGAATGAGTTCTTCACATGTATTTGTATTTTTAACAATTCATATTACTTAAGACATCCAAAATGATGGTTGTTTTAATTTGTAAAACTCTAATGACATTTAATTAAAATTAAATTTGGCCCTTCGGCTCCATATTATTTGGCAATACAGCCTTCTGATCACATAGGCACAGCAATTTGACAGTCATTATGGCTGGCTGTAGTTTTTATTACATAAATGGATATACGTTTGGACATAGAAAATCAATAAATGGCCAAAATAACCGTAATGCCTTTGTAAAATTGGGATACTTAAGGGCTTGTGTACCTTATCTAACGCAATAATATTGCATCACAAGGCCAAAATCCCCCTATATGTTTTTAAGAGTTTAAAGGTTTCTTGATACACATATGACATTTCAACCTTACAGTGAGTATGCAAAGTAGGAAATTCAAATAACATTCTTTAGTTATGAACAAGAAAAGAAGGAAGTCTCTGCCAGGCTAAATGATTTGCCTAGAAGCAGGCAGCTTGTGAAGGGTTGAGCATCTATGTACAACACACCTGGCTTAACTCTGAATCCTTCACCTTTGTACCACATCAAATCCACACTATATGGACATATTCTTATTTGTTAGAGTACATTCTTGTTTTTCTTAGCTTCAGAGATAGCCAAGCTCTTTTCCTTAATTTAAAAGAAATTTTAACAAATTGTACACCACTAAAAGAAAAAGTATTATTCACATTTAAAGCAAAAAATTCCACCTGAAATGCCTATTTTCTGTTGCACTTCAAAACCCAATCTGGATTACTAGCTTAGAAATCACTATTGCTAATTTATTTATATTATATAAAAGTATGCTTTCACTTTAAGGAAATCTAGTGAATGAGAACAAAAAAAAATCACAAAATACATAAACTGAGAAATGATTTTTTTATTATAAAATGATCATTTGTCTCACAAAAGCATTTATCATGATTTTTCTTAGATAATAATCTTCCTTGGTACAATTTTGTTAGGTTTATACATAGTATTTCAGAAGAAATAGATTTTATGAAGCAAAGCAGATCTACCCTTGGACATTGTGATCCTTGCCTTTAGTATTTTATTATTTTAGATCCTTGCCTTTAGTATTTGCATCGCTATCCCTGTATGTTGCAGTTTCTCTAAGAGTGATCTGCTAATCCATAGGCAGTTTTAATATGGGAAAAATTTATAGCATACTCTCACTTGTCAATAAATCAAGCTTTCTCCCTATTGCTTTCCAATCACAACTTCTAAGGGAACTTGTTTTATTAGGTGATTTGAAAATACTTTATTAGGCTATTTGAAAAGCTCTTGAATAAGAAAGGATGACAAACAAAAAAAAAAAAAAAGAAAGGATGACAAACAATAAAAGAAGATACATTGATAGAAAAAAAAAACCTATACCTTCAAATAATAGTATACTAGGTACAGAAGACATGTGCAAAATCAAATTGGTCCATCCTATGTGTAAATCCCATTTGGTAACTGTTAGAATTCATAAATATATGTTGAAAAAAAGATTCTAAATCTACCTCTATCATATCTGAATGCTTAGAGCTCTCACTATTTGCTTTTTTCTAATCTAAACTCCTTCTACCATCATAAAAGCCTATTGCATTTTTGTTTGTTTTTGTTGTTCAAGAAGTTATTCAGAAAAGTTCTTTTTTATAAGACCTCCCTTTTTTGTACTAAGCCTTCCTACTGTACTCCTTGGGGAATAAAGAGTACTTAAAGATATTTGCAGTGTTGAAATTCTAAATAAAATACCATTGAGCACATTTTTCAGTTAAGGAAACTAGGCTTAAGATGTCAGAGTAACTGGGGTAGCATGAGTGGAACCGTAAGTGTGATTGGCTCCAGAGTCCTGGTGTTTGTGTTGACCACTCTATATGCAGACACCTATATGACTCTAGCAGATGTAGGGTAGAGTATAGATAGCCAGATGGGCTCATGGATGGTTGGAGGAAGATGGATGGATGGAAAGACAGACACCCTGTTCTGTTACAGCTCCATGGTATCTCCCATATAACAGATAATATTTTATCCAAACGTAGAAAACATGTTTGAGGGAATTGGGAAATGTAGTTGATAGAGAATTCCACAGAACTTGGCTAATAATGATAATTTGGAGAAAACTGAGGATACAAAACTTGCACCTTCTGTGCCCAGAAAAACTTACTGCTTTATTTTGGTTACTCAAAAAAAGTCCATTTACCTTTACTTTGGTAGTACAGTCAAATCAATGCCTATGAAAGACTGTACCTATAATGATGGCTACTTTATATTCTTTTCTTATCCCTTTAATGATATATCTTTATTTTGAATATGCAGATATAAGCAGCTCTAAGACAATACACTTCAAATTATATGCTCTGGGGGAAGAATTAGTAGACAAAGATGTATGGAAAGTCTGAAATTATTATTGTCAAATTGGTCTTAAATTTTTATTTTTAGTGACTATGATTTCCCTGTAGCTACACTATAAACAGAAAACACTTCACAGTGAACCAACTCCTCTAGGAAAGAATACTGTGACGTGAATATTTATGTAAGTCCTTACAATAAGTAGATAGAGATAAACATAACTTAAACTTTTATTTAAAACCATGCATATTAGCCCTATGAGATTTCTAGCTATTCTTATAATATAAATTACCATTTTATAGATTTTTCAATCTAATTTTAATTGTTTTCAACTATCTCTATTTGGTTTTCTTTCCTTCTCAGTATATCTTCCTATCAAAAAATTAATCTTTCACTTTTTTATGTCTTGGGACTTTTTCAAATTCATATTATTTTTGTACTCGAAACAGGAGGATGTTAATTCAAAATTATATTTTGAATTATAATTATAATTCAAATTATTTTGAGTTATAAAAATAATTCAAAATTTCCTATCAAAAATATGACTTTTTCATAGTCATATTATTTTGTACTCGAAACAGTAGGATGTTAATTCAAAATTTGTGACTTTAAATCAATGTCATTTATACCCCAAAAAATGAATGTAGTGATTTCTCCATTCCTATGTTGGAATATCATAATCTATCTCAAAATACATCTGTGCTGCTACAGGCATATGCTCCCTTGGTTTTATGGATGTATAATATCAAATCTTCATTATGTTCAGAGCAGAGGTTGAAGATGGAGAGCTGCCTTCCATGACAAAGTGAGGGGAATTTATCAGTAAATCTTCAGGGAGGAGAGAATGAGTGATGTGTTGGATGTCCCAAAGAGTTTTAGGAGAGAGATGATGTGTGTTCAATATTAACTTTCATACTCTGCTATAGTATAACCTCTCCATCTAAAACTTCAGAAATACCTGCTTACTATGACTCATTTATGGTAAATAAGACATGAGTAGAATTTTTAAATGTCCATGGTATGAATTGAGAGCACTAAATAATCAGAAGTTGATAAGAACCTTAGAATTCTCAGAAATCTTTTGGGACATTGGAATTTCCATAGAATATGGGAAGGTTGGCTAAGAACTTCAAATATAGAGAACACAATTTATATCTAGGTTACTTTTGTTATTACATAAATATTAAAGCAATATTTTTAAAAACTCAGTAAAAATGTATTTCACCCAGAATCCAACCACCCCATAGTTATTAGTCCACGTTTCTTTTTATTCCCAATTCATATTTACACATAATTTTACATGGTATAATTATAATTTTGTGTTGTAATTTTGGGCTCAATCCCAAATCCTAAGCACTTTACTATACATAATTATTATTTTACAGATATACTTATAATGACTATTTACTTAGTTCTTTTCTTATCTTTGATATTTGGATGTTTGTGGGTTTTCATATATACAAACAACAGTTTAGTATAAGTATCTAACAAATATTTTTGTCCTTATTTTGGATCATGTTCTCTTGTAGGGGAAGTAGATTCTGACTTAAGAGTCAGTTTCTAGATATTCAGAGTATAACTAGGTATATGGCTGTGGAAAATGGTTTCAAACTTTCTAAGCCTTGTTCTCATTAAATGCAAAATGGAAACAAAAATAGGACTTACACTATAGGATTGTTGGAAGCATTAAATGCAAAAATGCATAACAAAGCTTACCGGTGTCTGAGCAAATTCCTAGAAATTAAACTATTGGGGCTAAGGACATGATTACCTGTATTCTTCCCAAGAGTGTTGCACAAATTTTTAACTTCCAGAGTATCCAGCTGCCAAAAGGATGAAAACTGGCCCTTAGTATCTTAAACAAAAAACCACACTGCTGAATTTATTGCTAACTTAAGGAAGGGAGAACTATACTTCTCAGAGCAGAGAAGGCTGCTGATATTATACAGGGCTTGGGTTTAAAGTAGAATTCAGTGATTGGCAGGCTTCCAGAGGAATTAGTGCATTGCTGTTATTTGTAGGAACATGGTTTCTTAGGTAAGAATATCATTGATTAACTGACTTTTGTAAGTGTATTCTTCAAAGTGAGTCTTTTTCTGGATCAACTAACTTTCAGATTTTAGGATTGTTACTGATTAGTTCATTTGCAAATGTGTGTTCACCGAGGTACATTGCCATTAATTGATCAAATTTGTGTAAAATCAGTTCAGACGATTTTGCGAATTGTCAATAACTGAGTAAGCAGGCTTAAAACCAGTCCTGATAGTTACTTGCTACCACAGCTGCAGAAACTCGGCCATTTTTGAGGAGCACGGGAGCATTTTACTCTCAAGCTATATTTGAAACAACCATATGAGGAAAAAATTTCACGGGGAAAATGATGAAGAATGCCAAGAAGCACTCTTAGTAAGGAAGACTAGGAAATAACTAGAAGTTTGCACTTAATGCAGTCTTCTGATAGAAAAGTACTACACCAGTATCACACAGTGACATAAATGGGGAAGATTAGTACCCATTGAATAGACAAGGGAAACTCAGATGGAAGTTTATGTAAGTTAATAAAGTTCTCAAAGAAAACTTACTTCCTATTTCACTATCAAAAAAATCATAAAATTTTACATTTTGGTGGGGTTTTAAAGATTTTTTTTTATTTGATAGAGAGAGAGACATCACAAGTAGGCAGAGAGGCAGGCGAGAGAGATGGGGGGAACCAAGCTACTTTGTTTCTCATATCATTTCATATCAGCAAGCTCCCCGCTGAGCAGAGAGTCTGATGTAGGGCTTAATCCCAGGACCCTGAGATCATGACCTGAGCTGAAGGCAGAGGCTTTAACCCACTGAGCCACCCAGGCACTCCATTTTGGTGGGATTTTAAATGTCATCTTTTATTAACCTTTTTAGATCACAGAGCTGCTTTTCTCTAAAGAAAGATCAGAGTATCTGCTCTCTGTTTTGTTTTTGTATCATTTCTCTCTCTTCTTCTCTTTAAGATAAACTGCGCTGCTACTTGCTGGAATTTCATTGTAGAATAGCTTCCATTTCCTCTCAGAAAGTTGCCCTTGCCAGTTCCAAAATCCTTTTTTGGCTCTCATCCTCCTAAATTTCCTTCTTCTCCATTGTTAACAATTGTGAACACCTTTTTTTAATTAATGTTCAGATTCTGAAATATTATCGTCTCTTGTTTTTTCTTCGACCCCTTCTGTTCTTCTCTCATGCAAAACTAAATCTCCTGTCTTTTTTGGGCTACACCTTCCCAAAAAGATCTAAGATCTATTATATTCTCTCTCTCTCCCTGTGTCTCTCTCTCCCTTTCCTGAGGAGTATCTTAGTAGGTTAGGTGCAGGGTAACTCATTGCAGAAGATGCCTGTGTCTTCCATTCTGTCACTCTTCTACAACCCATTCCTGCACAGTCAACAGATGACCTATTCCACCTTTATCTCACAAAAAGAGCTTGTATTCTGGGGTCAGAGAGAGAGCAAGAAATTCCCATTTCTTCCATTTATTGGCTTCTGTGACCTTATGTGAGTCATTAAGTTCTATGCATATTTCTTTATCTGTAAAATGTGAATTCCAATACACAGGATGGCTATGGTGATGTGATAAAATTATGTGTAGGAAGCACCTAGCAAACTGTCTACCCAGGAGGAATACATAAATAATGCATCTTCTTGTGTTTATTTCTCATCACTTACTGCATTGACTTTTCCTCAGAATTGTATAACCAAAAGACCCAGGAGACCCAATGTCAAAAGCCCAGTGTCTTTGTCTGTAAGGATATTGGGAAATTTATCTAATTTTACTCATTTAGGAAGAATAATAATTCTCTATCTTAACTTCATTGTAAGGATGACAAATTGAAGTGTGATAATGACTTACAAAGGTATTTATAAGATAATAATAACAATAACTGTTAGCATTTTTTATTTTGGCAGCACAAGACATTGTGTTGGCACCTAATTTATGTATATATGTGAGCTCAATCATTACAACGTACCAGAGAGTGAATATTCTTTCTAATATATATGTGAGGGAACTGCAGCTCAGAAAGATGAAGTCATTGGGCCAAAGGTACATATCTAAGAGGGAGCAGAGCTGGAACTGAGGTACTCTGAATATTTACCCTTATCCTTAGAGCCCTATACAAATGTGAAGGGTCACAGTTGCATTCAGTCAGTGTGCTTTTACTAAAATATTCCTTGGCCGTTACTTGAATTGTGTCTCATCACTACCTAGCCCCTTTTAAAGGCTCCTGTTAATTCTTCTAAAGACATTTTGGAGTTAGATTCTATTTGAGGCAATAGCTACTTTGTTTCTCATATCATTAATTCATAATTCCCTTTTGTAATTTCATGACTGAGATCTATACAAGTGCTATAGGGGATTTGAGAAAGGAAAGGAAGGGAAGAAGGAAGGGAGGGAGGGAAGAGAAAAGGGAAGGAATGAGGAGGGTAAGTGAGGAAGGGAGGGAGGATGGGAGGAAAAACATACACAGGTGGTGCTACCTCTCAGGAATGTACCTAAGCTTTTCAGGGTAAAGGTTAACCTGAGCTCATTTTCCCTCCCACTCCATGCGTTGTCACGGTAGTCTGTCCCTTTCTATCCCCAACAGTGCTTAAGCTTCTCTCATGTCTCTGCCCCAGGTACAGATAAAAACTGTTCTGCAACCTTTGAACATTATTCTTTGTTTCCCTAAAATTCTGAGTTTTTGAAAGCACTCACTGAAATAAGCAGAGAATATTTATATGCATACCACCCTTATGCTATTCTGTAGATTCAGGACACATTGAAAATTGCCAATTATATGCAGCGAGTTAGTCTTTGGTGCATTTCAAAGCAAAGAGTTCTCTTGCCTCTATTCCCAACTAGGAGATTGAGTGTGGTCTCTGTATATACACATTCCTAATTCCAATCTGCACTTGAATTCATGTTATTTGCTATTATAAACATGTTTATTTGATCTAAATGAATTCCATGGAGACAGAGGCAATGCCATCTCTGTACTCTTTAACTTTCTTGTTGGAACATGGCCAGGCAGTGAATGAGAAATACAAATTCGTGATTAAAATGGAAATGAAATCATCCGTAATAATATTAAATAATTGAACAGAGAATTTAAATCTAAGGGTCAGTGATTATTAACCTAAATAATAATTCTTAAAAAACTATTTTAATGAATAGTTTCAGATTATTATTTAGCCTGAGAGGTAGTAATTTCTTTTGCTAGAAACTAGTTTTTCTTTAAGTAATTATAAAAGACTTCATAAGACAAATTTAAAATCAATGGATTTAGCAAGTAATAAGCTCAACTATATAATTATCAAAATCTTTAAGGTAACAAAAACAGACACTATAAACAAAGTAAATGCTTTTTAATTTAAAAATTTGGGAGATATTTGCCAAAATCATATTAGACAAAGACCTAATTTTGTAAAATGTGAAAAGTGCCTAAAAAAGAATTTTAATTAAATTACAAAAAGAACACAATAAAAGGGGCAAATAAAATATGAACAGTTATTTCATAAAAGAAGGAATAAAAATGATCCACAAATAAAGGAAGTGAAGTCCAGTTTTATTAAATAATAACCAGGGAAATGCAATATTTGTGCTTTTATGGGATACTTTTTCATTGGTTTAATATTATATGATTCATATATCCATTGTCAATCAATAGAAGAAGACTAAAATATATAACAGTATATGCTTACCAATCAATATTAAGAACCATTGAAAATAATTTGATAAATATATAAAGAGAGAATAGCGTATCAAAACCACACAGTATAAAAAGTAAGTCTTAGAAAAAATAACTATAATGTCCTCAGTTACCTATAAAAACTAAAAAAAAGCATATGCATGTACTATGCATGTAGAAATATACAAATATATATATGGTTAATGAAAAAATTCTAGAAGAATATATGCCAAACTGAAACAAAAGTGGTTATCTCTGGGACAGGAGAGAGGGTTGAAAGAGTGGAAAAATTAGATTGGGTATTAATGTTTACTATATATTCCTGAATTGTTTAAATTTTAATAACAAAAATACATTATTATAATACTCATACAACTTTTATAAATCAGGCAAATATAGACACTACATAGTAAAATGTTTTCAGAAAAAATTTATTGGTGAATTATTAGTTCATTAATAATAGTGTTCTCAAAAGTTGATATTTATATATATATATATATCTTTTTTCCCATAATTAAGCCTTTTTATGTATTTTTATCATACTGGTAGGGCTAACTTTGTCTGGAATCAAATATTTTCGGTAAGTTAGAATCATTTGGAAAAAAAATCAGGACCTCCTCAGTAACACCACACTGCAGGATGGGAGAGATGGTGAGAATCTCAATCAACAAGTTTGTTGGAAGGCCAATTTCTGACCTTTGTATGTGAAAAATATATATTTTTTTTATTTTACAAAGAATGAAATAAAATTAAAATTAGGTTTTCTCTACTGGAAGAGAAAATCTTGTTGGGCAGTCTTATAAAATATTAAAAGAGACTTACTCTTATCCATGTAGTTTCAGCATTTGTATTAAATAAGATGGAAAGAACATAGCACCTGGGGGGGATGCAAATGTCTCAGCAGAAATGTGTGGCATACACCACGAATTACATGTCCTCCCTACCATCCACCTTGAATGGCTCAGTAACACAACTTCTGAGTCTCCATGGGTTGCTTGAAAAACTTAATAGACCTCTATTAATATCTCTCAAAAAGGAAGAAATGGAGGAAGAAACGCTGTAGATTCCCTTCAATAAATGAACCTGAGTGAAACTTTCAGTCACTTCAATTGTTGCAGTTAATAATATCCAACCTGGCTCTACATATTCCTTCTCAAATGGTACAGAAATAATTCTTATTTTTACATAAGGGTGAGGCACTAAAATATTTTTTCTTCTGCACAATTTGAACTGAACTGCATATACACGTTTTCATACTTAGTGTAAGGATAGTACAGTTGTTCATTATCCTTCTGACCCATTCTAAAACTGTCTCTTATGTAGTCGGAGGAAACTCTTGGAACTTTGACTTTCTTCTCCTTGTGACAATGTAACCTTGTTGCTTGCTATTTTATAACCATTTCTGGACTGACTATTTTAGAAGTTCTTTGAAATTTAACATTTTTTTCCTGACTCAATTTTTAAGGTATTGCGATAGCATAATGATTATTTCTGCTTGTAAAACTGATTGAATAATAGCACCAACCTCATTGTGCTGATTTGAGAATTATAAGAGATGATGTGATGATGTATGTTAGTGCAAGGCTCAGTACCTAGATTATGTGGAGCCCTTAATAAATATGAGCGGCTAGTGTTACTTTTTTCTTCTGTGAATTCCTATTTTCTCTTTTATTCTAAAATATCACTACAAACTGCTATACTTTGCTCCTTTTCTAACTTAAATCTGATGTTGCTTCAATTACATACCAACCACCTGTGTGAAGAAAAGTTAAAACAAAATAAAACAAAAATAGAACATATCATGACTATTTCCAAAAATTCAGCTACCCATCATTGCACAAACAACACTTGGAAGGATGGCTTGATTTTCCTCATTTCAATGTCTTTTTTCTTTCCTTCTTTTCCATATCTACATTTTAAGTGGCTGCTTGCAGTAACCGGTAAAGTTGTGTAGGCTACAAGTGTGGTGATGTCATACTCCCCCCCACACACACACTACTCAACCTTTGTTTCAGATCACTGTTGAGCTTAATCATGATTCTTTAACTGAAAGGAGGAATCAGGCATTTGCTCCAAATTCTCTGGGGAGAAAGCTCTCTCAAGACAGCTTATTTCATGGGGCACCTGAGTGGCTCAGTGAGTTAAAGCCTCTGCCTTTGGCTCAGGTCATGATCTCAGGGTCCTAGGATCAAGCCCCGCATCAGGCTGTCTGCTTAGCAGGGAGCCTGCTTCCCCCTCTCTTTCTGCCTGCCTCTCTGCCTACTTGTGACCTCTTTCTGTCAAATAAATAAAATCTTTAAAAAAAAAATCAGCTTATTTCTCATTTTACTGCTTCTCACCTTTAGAGGAGGAATGTACTTGTTTAGTAAGCTTAGGGTGGCCAGGGAATCCCAGTTTTCACACATCCATTCCCTGAATCCTCTAGGAGTCATTCCCACAAACCCCCCAAAGAAATCAAGATGGAGTAAAGGATTCCCATTCAGAATTCCCCTTTCTGGTTTCAGATATTACAGAAACTAGAAGTACTCATCTTTCTCCTCCACCCTATGACATGGGAAGTTTCTCACCTGTTCTCAAACAATCAAAGCATTTATCTAATATATGAAGAAGAATCACGGGAAAGGAAGTGATCTAAAATTTACAGATTGCCTAAAACATATCAGTAAATTACAAGAATTATTTTTGGCTATCATCACAGTCCTATGAAGATGATGATGTAGTCTCCATTTCTCATCTGAATGAGCTTCAGAGAGGTTAAAGATTTACCTGAGTCTCAACATGAAATGGAGCAGAAGCAAATGATGCCATTTGTCCATTAATTGTAATTCCCTCCTGACTCACTACAAAATCGCCCAATTCCACATGATAGAGCATGTTTTTCCACACTAACATTTGCATCATTTTTTAAATTTTATTTAAATTTTACTTAGTTAACATACAGTGCAATATTGATTTCTGAAATAGAATTCAGTGATTTATCACCTATATACAACACCCAGTGCTCATCATAAAACAATGTCCTTCTTAATATCCTTCACCAATATAGCCGTCCCTCCACCCACCTCCCTCCCTCAACCCTCAGTTTGTTCTCTACTATTAAGAGTCTCTTATAATTTATTTCCCTCTCTTCCTTTCCCGACCCCTTCCCTATATTCATCGTTTTCTTTCTTAGTCTACAGTATGAATGAGATCATATAGTATTTGTTTTTCTCTGACTGACTTATTTATACTCTAACTCCATCCACATCATTGCAAATGGCAAAATTTCATTCTTTTTGATGGCTGAGTAATATTCCATCGTATGTATGTGCATTTTTATATACATATACACACACAAAAAGACATACTATATCTTCTTTATTCATTCATCAGTCAGTGGACATTTGGGCTTTCTCCATAATTTGGCTATTATTGATAATGCTGCTATAAACATTGGGTTGTACCCTTTCAAATCTGTATTTTTTTATCTTTTGGGTAAATATTGACTTGTGCAATTGCTGGATCCTAGAGTAGTTCTATTTTTGACTTTTTTAGGAACCTCCATACTGTTTTCCACAGTGGCTGCACCAGCTTGCATTCCTACCAACAGTGTAGGAGGGTTCCCCTTTTTCTGTATCCTCTTGTTTCTTCTTCTCTGGTCCTCTCTGCACCTGTTGTTTCTTGTGTTGTTGATTTTAGCCATCCTGAGAGGTGTGAGATGATAACTCATCATGGTTTTGATTTGTATTTCCCTGATGATGAGTGATGTTGAGCAACCTTTCATCTATCTATTAGTCACCTGAATGTCTTCTACATTTACATCATTTGATGTCAGAACAAATATGAATTTTTTTGTTTTTTATGTTATTTGCTGTATTTTTCCCTACAAGTGCTAATAATTTATGTAGGGTAGGAACTCTCCTTCTTTGTGAAACACTTTTTTTTTTTAATATTCAACATCATTCAGGAAAATTGAGTAAAAAACAAAATTTGCAAGAATTTAACATATCTGCTGTTTCTTTCCTAACAAGCATTTATAAGCTACTCCTGAAAATGAGCAAAATGTTGGTTCTTTTACCCGAAATAGAATGTGACCTTCTTCAGTTTCAGCTGCATGTTATAGTCTGGTTATCCTGGGTAGGTGTGCATTCCATAGCAGAACCATGATTCAGGTAATAGAGGAAGATGAATTAGATTATAGAAAATGGGTATGGGAGAATATCTTTTATGTCTTCACAAAAATATTGAAAATTATCCCTGGACTGGTAGTAAAGGTGAGGGGCGGCAGTTTGGAAGCTTGTCAGTACTCCCCTAGACACCTTTTGTTGGCTATTTCTGCTAACTCAACTCTATTTTGTTTTGTTATGTTCTGCTTTTGGTGATTTAGACACAGTCTCTGTTTTTTCTTTTTTCTTTTTCTTTCTTTTTTTTTTTTTTTTTTGGACTTTTTAAAAAAGATTTTATTTATTTGAAAGAGAAAGAGTGAGAGAAAGAGAGAGAGCACAAGCAGGGGGAGGGGCAGAAGGAGAGGGAGAAGCAAACTCCCTGCTGAGTAGGGAGCCCCAGGTGGGGCTCCATCCCAGGACCCTGGGATCATGACCTGAGCAGATGGCAGATGCTTAACCGACTGAGCCACCCAGGTGCCCCAAAACGTTCATTTTTGATATGAGGAAATACTTTATAGTATGTTTTGAGGTACTTTAATAGACTGTGCCAAAATGTAAGACGCATGTATCCGTTCCTATAAGCTCTCTCAAAAACTTTATGAAACGGTCATCCTAAGCAAAGTCCTGTTTATACAGACTCTTATTCTAAAAATGTAAGACAAATAATCAAGAAGCATATTGTTTTGTCTGGTTCAGACTTTTTTTTTTCTTGCATATATGTGAACAGTACAGACCATTTGTGTGCATGTACGTTGTGTGTGTGTCTCACTGTAGGTCACAGTCAAAAACTTTAAATGCCATTACCTAAAACGATAGCACCAGAGAGGTAGATCTTTTAAGAAACTTTTCCCACATTCAGACCCCAATTCTTTGTTTAAAACACTACCTTCATTTCTGCGGTGCTTTGCTTAAATAACTATGAAAGCAGCTAGAAGAATACAAGGATAAAACAAAACTCCAAAAAGGAAAATAGTAATGAAATCATTGCAAACACTTGAGTATTCAGTTTTTTAATTAATATTTTAAAATAATATAAACATCTCTTAAAATTCAGTTAATAAATAGGAGAAGCAGACCAGTAAGGTTCAGATCTGAGCACTACAACTTGCTAGTTGAGGAACTCTGGGCAAAGTTATTTAACCACACTAGGCTACACATTCTCATCTATGAAATGAGGTTAAAACTACCTCCTCTCTTCTCAGATAGTTAACAGAATTAATCTGTGTAATTTATATATGGGACTTAGTACCTCACATGTAATACATTTTCAACAACTTTCAACAATTAGTTCTACAGCTCTGCTGAAGGGATTACAAAGTACTGATTTACACACTGACCACATATTGTTTTATTTTGTTTTATCCAGTTTTGTATGCTTATATAGGCTATACCTTGTTAAAATTATTTGCAGAACCAGTAGTCTCTCAAGTAAAAAATAAATTTTGCTTTTGGATCTTTGAGAGATATTATTTATTTATAAGTTCCTATGCTCCTATGTTGGACAACTATACTTCATTTTTACTGTAGAATTTTAATAGGTGAACTAAATAAGAGTGATTTTTTTTTTTTAGATTTTATTTATTTATTTGACAGAGGGAAAGAGATCACAAGTAGGCAGAGAGGCAGGCAGAGGGAGAGGAGGAAGCAGGCTCCCTGCCGAGCAGAGAACCCGATGCGGGGCTCAATCCCAGGACCCTGAGATCATGACCTGAGCTGAAGGCAGAGGCTTTAACCCACTGAGCCACCCAGGCGCCCCAATAAGAGTGATTTTTAAAATGATTTCAGACAGATATCTTTAAGTACTTCCCTTTTCATGACTCCTAAATAGAGAAGCCCCCACAAATATGAGATTGACAAGTTTTTTAAAAAATATCAGACACAACGGGCGCCAGGATGGCTTAGTCAGTTAAGCATCCGACAGCCTTGATTTCAGCTCAGGTCATGATCTCAGGGTCATGGGATCAAGCCCAGTGACAGGCTTCATGCTCAGGGGAGGAGTCTGCTTCTCTCCCTCTGCCCTTCTCCCTGTGCTCGCTCCCTTTCTCTCTTAAATAAATAAATAAATATTTTTTTAAAATACCAGATACATAAGTTTTGGAGAGAATTGAAAGAGAGAAGTAAGGGTGCTTGGGTGGATCAGTCATTAAGAGTCTGCCTTCAGCTCAGGTCATGATCCCAGAGTCCTGGGATCGAGCCCTGCATCGGGCTCCCTGCTCAGCGGGAAGCCCGATTCTACCTCTCCCACTCCCCTTGCTTGTATTCCCTCTCTCTCTGTCTCTCTCTCTGTCAAATAAATAAATAAAATCTTTTAAAAAAAAAGAAAAAAGAAAGAGAGAAGTAAAAAGAAGAGATATAAACAGATAGGAAAATGAATTTTAAAATAAAATATTTTTCTGATTATAAAATTAGCATATGCTCATTATAAAACTGTAGCTAATGCCAAAATATGAAAATAATATTTATGTTAATATTTTGGTGTATAGGTTTTAAAGGTATATTCTGTGCATATCTACAGCTAATATTTTTTTGTTGCTGTCAATGGGATCACACCATCCCTAGAGTTTTACAAGTTTCTTTATCTTGTGACTCTATCTTGGATATTTGTTATGTCAACAAATATAAGTTGATAGTATTGTTTTAACTGTGTAGCATTCTGTCCTTTGTTTGAACCATATTTTTTAACCCCTTCTTCAAAAACATTTACCTTATATCTAATATTTAGAGATTGCAAACAATGTTTCTATCCTTATACAAAACTCCTTATGTCCTTCTCTGAATACTTCTCCTTCAGTTCTCAAATGTAGCCACTAATTATTGAATGGCAACAATGTGACAATCACAGTAAGAACATTTTATATATAAAATACATAATACATATGTTATTTCATATACTTATTACAATAATCCTGTAAGATAGGTAGCAGCATTAATGTTTTATCAAACAGAGTGACTGAGGATTAATACAGGCAAATAACTTGACAGAAGTCCACGTAAAGCTAGAATTAAAACCAATACAAATTGATTCATGTGTGTAACCATTTCACTACACTACCTATCACCTGTGGTAGATACATCTTAACTTTTGTTAGGATTTTCTAATTTGTTGCCAGAAATTTTAAATTAATTTTTCATGAATTACCTAAATTCTATTTCTTGGGACAACTGCAATTCAGTTGTCCCTAATCCCTAATACACTGTCTACTATGGAATCTTGTCAAATAGCTGCATGACACATTCAAATCTCATGGCATTTTCAAAAAGGGACAAAACGTGCAATTGCTGTGGAGTTTGTAAAACCAGTTGCAAAGTTAAGAACTTATATGTTGCTTGGAAAGAAAAAAGAACAAGTTACTGGCAAAATCACTTAGATGACCTTACTGAATGCCACATAATATGAACTGCAGACAGTGTCATTAAGAAACTATTGTCTGAGTATTCTCGCTGATAATTTTGTCTATAGTTACAAAAAACTCAGATGTGTGTGGTATAATCAAGCGTTGGGATGTGTATGGTTCATATATATGAAGGACATTTCGTTCACGGAAAATTTGTGCTAGGAGAGAAGAGATATTTCTTTAGTTACTGCTTATTATTCTTTGGAAAAATATTGTAGCCTCAGAAAATATTCTACTGGGATTAGAGATGAATAAGCACCAGTTATTGTGCCCCAGGGAAGGGTTTTAATAAGCAAATGGCCAGAGGCTTCACCTTAATGCCAATACTCAAACTGCCTTTGGCCAGGCACCAGTTGGCCAGCCAATCTAATTAATTCTGACCATAGTTCAACATCAAAAGAGATAATGAGCAATGGAAATATGAAAAGATTATGGACACTAACTATACAGTGTAAAAATATGCACAGCAAACGTAAAACTCTACTTTTCTCTTTAACAATATACTGGTTGTTGAACGGAAGAGTACTTTTGAAATGAGAGTGAAGAAACAAACATTTCTTCCCAAAGCGTACTTCCATTTCTGTGATTTCAAATGACTTCCTCAAGCAGCATATCTCAATGATGCATTCAAGTGTCTAGCATAGATAAAACCACTTGCTCATTGACAGAAACATGACTTTTCTGAGATAAAAATAATAGGATCCCTTAAGACCAAAAGAAAATCCTGCAAAAGATCTGATCACTTATAGAGTGACTTTTTCTAATATTTGATGATTTTCTTTATCCCCTAATTGCCTGAAGAATATATTGATGTATTCCTATTGATATATTGATATAAATGGACGAGATATCATTGGACATATTTAAAAATCACATCCATATGCTGTATGAGATCATGAAGAAATCATTTCAGAGTAAAATATCACCAAAGAGTAATTAAAAAGTCATTTACCCTTGACTTCTGAATAGTCGAATGAGTTGAATCATTTAACCTTTTAGCTTTGAGCATAATATGTTGACTTAATATCTGATGAAGCACCAGAAGTTGGATTCAGGGAGAAATATCTCAGCATTCAAAACTATTTAACAAAGCTTCTGAATGCTTGCTGTAAATCTTAATAGATATAATTGAAAGTTTAGATTTAATTTTACTAAGAAACAGAATGCATTAGAACCAATTTATCCTTGAGTCAGATATAAACAGTATCTTCTTGCAGTTATAAAATGATTATATAATGTCTTATCGTATTTCATCTTTATATTTTAATTGTGATAAACATTTTAATGTACCTAAAATTGGCAATCATTTTGCATACTAAGTATCCATTAAGTGGTCTGTAGATGCTGAACGATTGATGTCATGCTTAGGAATATCTCCTTCACAGCCCTTGTACATTATCCTAATACATTTTACATTCAGAAAAGAGCAAATTTTACTCCAAAGAAATATGAAGAAATTTAAGAATTGTGAAGTTGTATGGGTAGGACGTTGGGGACATCGTGGGGTTTTAAAGCAATAGGAAAAAAGAAATAAGTATGATCATACTTTCAAATCAAAAGCTATTCTCACATTTCACAAATAATTTAACATGACTTATGAATATCAAATTTTAATATGACATGAATCAGACTTGATCTTTACAGCATATAGACTACATACTGAAAAAATAGAATAGTGTATGGGCACATGGAAATACAACAGTTTATAAACCTTTGACATTTACCTTTTCTGTATGCATCAAGCCAAAATTTAGATTCATGGCCATCTTAGATCAATCAGCAAATATTTATGAAGAACTTTTTAATTCAGAGCATAATGTAAAGTGCTTCAGAGATGGAACCCATGTGATGTGGCTTTTTTTCCTCAGACTTGGTAGTTTAATCTTTCTCTTTCTCATGTTCTAAATTTCTCCTTTCACATATGTTTTCATTTGGGGCGGGGAGGGGGGTGGTATAGTGATCTTACATGGTAGTGGTCAGACCATTTGCCGAAAGACACGGTTTTTTTTGGCCAGTTGTTTTCCTTAACAAAAATCAATCCCAGATTCCTTTTCATTCCCTAACATTCAATCAATACCCATTCCATTCAAAATGTAAAGGGATTCTAATACCATTCTCTCATAAATGGAACCAGGGCTCTTTGAAGGAATGGCTGGTTTCAGGGCTGAGGCAAGGAATACCCAAGATGAGCCTGAAGGATCTCATTTGCCACAAGTAAGGAACTGTTCAAAAAAAAATAAAAGAATGCCTGTCAAGGGAACCAACTGTAAGAATTCATAGTGGCCACTTTTGAGTAAAGTAAAATAGAATAATTTTATCAACATAGTAAATGTTGTAGTATTACAGTATAACCCAATGTATAAAATGAATATTCACTAGTGCATATTTATATGAATAAATGATTAAATAAATAAGTGAGAGAGAAAAGACAGTTTTTCATACAGAAAAAGTCCAAATAATTTGTGTAAATACTCTGTCCTCAAGGAGAGAGGGCATAACTCCCAGCTCCTTAAATGTGAGCTAAATGTAATGATTTCTTCCCAAATACGACAGCATGGAAATGGAGAACATGAGGAAGTTTACAATGTTGAAACCTGATAAATACTACCTCAGTCAGGTGGTGAATGTTATCAGTAGTGGTAAGTCATGCTGATAGCATATATTCTTGGTATATTGTGATAAAAATGGCACTTCATCTCTCTGTCTTCCTCCCCAAACCCTATTACCTCAGTCTAACCAGGAGAATAATTTTAAACAATCCAAACTGAGAGATTTTCCACAAGATATCTGACCAATACTTCTCAATACTTTAAGGTCATCAAAAATAAGGAAACTTCCAAGAGACTGTCATAGCAAAGAATTACACTTAAGAGAACATGTTAATATAACATGGTATCCTGGATGAGGTCTTAGAACAGAAAAAAATTAACAGATAAAAAATTAAAGAAATCTGAATGAAGTATGGGGTTTGGTGTATAATATTGTGTCAGTATTTGTTCAAATAGTTGTCACAAATGAATCATGGTAACATGAGACATTAACAATACAGGAAACTGGATTTGGAGTATACAAAAACCCTCTGTCCTATATTTGCAACATGACTGTAAGTATAAAAAAAAATTAAAAATTTACTTAAAATGTTATATGTAACAGGCTACCTGAAGCTATAACCTGAGGAGATCTATGGAGCATCTCAGGGACAACTAAAAGAAGGAAAGTGGGTCTCTGTGTGCTCATAACTGCTCATCTGTTGAACTACTGAATTGTCCTCTCAGTTTACTCTGTTGATGGATATTCTACATACTTGTCTCCATTCTTATTGCCTCTTTCAGTAATAAACTACAAAAAGGCACAGACATTATCAGTTTTGAATCAGTCCTGCCCTCTCTTAATAAAAAAAGAGGGCAGCAATAGTTTTCTAGTACAGAACTACGTATTACTACCTTTGGGGAAAAATGACTTTTAGAGAAAGAATCTTTAAATGAAAGAAGGAGGATAATCTTGACAAAGATGAGGTTTTACTTGATTTTTATTCTTTACTCTTTCTTTCACGTTTTTCTATTTTTTTTTCATGTGTTCTCTTATAAAAATAGATCCACATGCTGACAATGCAAAATGATAGCTTCCAAAGAAAGCCAAGCAATGGAATATTCTTGTGTAACAGCACTGAAGCACCTATGTGTTCTTTTTTTAACACTTTACTTGTTTTATAAGGAGAGTGAAATTTGAAACGCCACTTCCTAAGGCAAAAAAAAAAAAAAAAGGGCGGGGGAGAGCAAAAGCTATTAGCACAGAGGGTTAGGAACAAGGTTGAGGACACACTTAACAGCCTGAAATTATATTGGTGTGTAGTCTGTCAACAATATAGAAGCAGTCAGGACTGAGTTGGCTTCCTTAACAAAGCATCCTTTCCCTTCCTGTCTACCTCTTATATCACTTGTCATTTTAATATCCAGACATTTTCAAGAATCTACAAGTGAATTCTACTAATTAAGACACCCCATCCTTTCTTCAGCATGTGTTATCTCTTTTAAAGCAGAAGTTTCTCTTTCAGGATTACTTAAACACAGTTTGAAGTGTTCAGGTAAAAGTTTCAGAGAAAAAGTGTCACAATAATTAGACACCATTAAAGCAGAGGTCATTTTTTTCAGAAAAATTCATTAACCAATTATTGATTGCCTTCAGTGTGGAAAATGCAAACCTCAATTTAATCTCCATGTTTAAAAAAATTGTCTACTGGCTGGAAATTAACATTATATGTGCTGGACAATAAGACTTTTGCTTTATAAGCTACTTTCATCACTGCGAATATTCATTTTCTTCCATTAGTGTTCAGATATCTAAGGTATGCCATGCATTATATACCTAAAATCTTGACAGAAATGCAGTTACATTTGAAAGATGAAAGAACTGTTTTATATCCTATATTGACCTTAGAATTGGGTAATAATTAAAATAAAACATTTCAGTCTTATAGAATACCAAATTTTCTTTGCTAAATATAGACAAATATAGGTTTATTTTTATTTCTTTGGTTAGAATTAAAGGGATTTTTCAAATTATCTCAAAAGTATTATGATTGTGACAGGTTATCTATAACACAATATGGAAGCTATGCTTTAATGATTAGTTTCTTCTGAAATGTCTTTTTCTGATTGGTTTTTATACTTTAACAGTATTAATCCTGATGATAAAATCTAGACAAAATATATAGGCTACTAGATCATTTTGCAAATATTGGAAAAGTACTAGTTCTAAGAGCTTATTAACTATTGTATGAAGAAAGAAAAAGTGTTCCATGGTCAAATACTTTTCAGAAATGTTGCCTACCACAGTCTCCTCTAAGTTTCTTTTCATTAACATATGAAAGGTTCTGGTAAATCTTGTAGAAAGGATGCCTGCCAAAAATATTTTGAGAGCAGTAGGAGTAAGATAGCAGAAGCAAACAGCATCCAAATTATGAAGAATCTTCTATGCCTTGCTGAAAAGTTTGGAACTTTTCCAAATTTTCTTTTTAAAATGACCACTGTCGCAATAATGTGAAGGATGAATAGAGACTTATTTAGAAAACTTTTTCAAATCAGAACAACAACAAAACAAAACAAAACAAACAAACAAACAAAAAAAAAAACCCTGAGCAAAAGTAGCTACGATCATACTGGAAAGAAGTAGAAAGATTAAAAATAGAGAGAAATGGCAGGATTTGGAGATTGGCTGAGTGTCAGAGATTAGAATTCAAGAGTGATTCAAGTTTATGATTTTGGTGTTTAGTGGATGTTGGAGCCACTTACTAGGATCAGGCACATAAAAAGAGCATCAGATTTCAGTGAGATAAAATGGAAAATCTGTTTTCACATGTGTTGAGTTTGAGGTACCTGTAGAAAATCAAGGAAGAGATTCCCAGTATATAGTTGAGTGAAGAACCACAGAATTCAAGGAAAAGGCCTAGGCCATGGGCATATAGCGAATAGGTGGTAAATTCATGGAAATTGATGAAGGCAGTCAAGAGACAATAGTCAGAATGTGAAATCTAGAGAGCACAACAAGAATAAAGCGTTTGGTATACAGGTAGAAAAGACGTAGTGAGCAGAGTCATGGAACCTAAGTGTAGAGAGAGGATCAAAAAAGAGGGAGTATGAGTTTATGTATTTTTAATGTTCATCCCTTATTAGAAATATGATTTGCAATATTTTCTCCTTTTCATTTTGTTGATGGTTTTCTATACTGTGCAGAAGCTTTTTTTTTTTTTTAAGGTTTATTTATTTATTTAAGAGACAGAGAGAGTGCGAGTGGGGGGAAGGGTAGAGGGAGAGACTCTTCAAGCAGACTCCCTACTGAACATAGAGCCTGCCCTGGGGCTCAAGCTAGATCCATGAGATCATGACCTGAGTCAAAATGAGGAGTCAGACACTTAACCATCTGGGCCAGCCAGATGCCCCTGTGCAGAAGCTTTTTAGTTTCATATAGTCCCACTGATTTATTTTTGTTTTTGTTGCCTATGGTTTTGGTGTCATATCCAAAAGAGCATCACCTAAACCAAAGTCAAGGAGCTTATCGCCTGTTTTCTTTTGGGAGTTTTATAATTTCAAGTATTTATTCTCTTTTGGTTTGATCTTTGTGTGATAGGGGTCCAGTTTCATCCATGCATGTGACTATCCAGTTTTCTCAGCACAATTTATTGAAAAGTGTGTCCTTTTCCCATTGCATATTCTTGTCTCTTTTGTCCTAAATTGATCATAAATGTGTGGGACATTTCTGGGCTCCCTATTCTTTACCATTTATCTATATATCTGTTTTTTTTATTAACATATAATGTATTATTTTCCCCAGGAGTACAGGTCTGTGAATCACCAGGCTTACACATTTCGCAGCACTCACCATAGCACATACCCTCCCCAATGTCCTATTTTATGCCAATACCATACTGTTTCGATTGCAGATTTGTAATACAATTTGAAGTCAGGATGCATGATATCTCGAGTTCTGTTGTTCTTACTCAAGGTTGCTTTAGCTTTTTGGGTCTTTTGTGGCTCCATACAAATTTTAGAATTTTTTTTTCTACTTCTGTGAAAAATCACTGGAAATTTGGTAGGGATTGCATTGAATTTGTAGATTGCTTTGGATAATATGGGCATTTTAACAGTATTTCTTCCAATTCATGAACACAAAATATCTTTCCATTTATTTACATCTTGAATGGCTTGTAGTTTTCTTATAGTTTCAGTGTATAGATCTTTTAAATTGATTATAGTGACGGTTGCCCAACTGTAAGTGTAATAAAACACATTGAATGGTAACTTCAAAAGAGAGAATTGTATCTCAGGGTTGTGAGATCAAGGCCCCTGTTGGACTCCATGCTCAGCTCAGAGTCTGCTGGAGATTCTCTCTCTCCCTGTCCTTCTGCGCCTCCTCCCTGCTCATGCTAGCTCTCTCTCAAAAAATAAATACATCTTTAAAAAGCAAACACATTCCAGTTAGTTAACATTCACTGTAATATTAGTTTCAGGTGCACAATATAGTAATTCAACACTTCCGTACAACACCTGGTTCTCATCACAAGAGCCCTCCTTAATCCCCATCACCTATTTAACCACCTACCTACCTCTCCTCTGGTAACCATCAGTTTGTTCTCTAGAGGTAAGAGTTTGTTTCTTGGTTTGCTTCTCTCTCTCTTCTTTTTCCCTTTGCTCATTTGTTTTGTTTCTTAAATTCCACATATGAGCGAAATCATATGGTATCTGAGTTTTCAGAGAGAGAGAGAGAGCTCTAGAATTGTGTTACAAGCTGAGAACCTAGGAAACCTGGGGAATTTGACAGTTGTGGACCAGTCCTTGACTGGTACCTCTTCAGATACTAGTTGTCTTCTCTGAGATTTAGCTGGCTACAACTTGGTTACTTTTATTATAATATATATCCCTTCTCCTTGTCTGTTTCACGTACCTCTCCCAATTCTAACTGTATCCCTCCTTTACTTTACTTTCCAGCCCTTCTGTGGAGATTAATTAGCCCAAACATATCTAACTAATACATGTTTATCTATTTTAATGTCAAGGGTAAAACAAACAACTTATACACATGGGTATCCTGATCATAAACTTGTCTAAGAATCTATAAAACCCTTTTTAAAACTAGTGACTTCAGAGATGAAACCAAGTATAGGAAGATGGCGCAGAAAATCAATCCCAGTAGAATTTTCTAGTCCTAAGGCAAGTTTCTAGTTCTTAAATTCATTTGCTCCTTCTTATAATAACAAGTGATACTAAAGGCAAGATTAATCTGTGATAGTAGAAGTACTTAAATTATCTTCCTTCTGGCCATAAATAGGAAAAAAGGAAACATAATTCAAGTTATAAATAAGAGCAATGACCAGTAAAGGGCTAGACTATGTCAGTGTTCAATCTAAAGTAGTCTGAGACAAAAAGCAGGCTGCAATTTGCCAAAAGTGAGCAAAAGACAAAATCCCAGAAGAGCTACAGAGAGAAAATGATCAGAATTAAAACAGACTTGAATTAGGAGCTATTTAAAGGTTAATCATTAAGGAACATAGTATGACCAAATCAATCTGATCCTCAATCAGAGGTTGTCTTGTTACAGAAAAGAAAAGCTGCTTGAAGGATCAAGATACATTATTTTGTTTGTGCATCCTCAAGAATCTCATTAAAATACACATATAATGTGTAGAGAGTAGTATTTACATATTAGCACTCTATCACTGTATATTGTGCTAATGTGGGTTTCTCATTTTTGTTATTATTTTCTTGTTAGTGTTATTTTTACCTAAGAAAGAGCATAGCTATGGGGAGAATACATAGAATTATCAAGTTTTTATCATCAGAAGCGTAAAATAATAGCAACATATTATTTTAAAGAATATTTTCACATTGATTAAGTCATATTACCTCATAGAAGTTCTGTGATTTTGACAAAGCAAAGATTTTGCCTGCATTTCAGAAAAAGGGAAATTGAATACAGTGAAGTTTGAGGTCCTTCCCTAAATGGCATAAACATTCAATGTCACAGATAGAAATGACACCAACACTATTTTAACCTGAAAGAATTCTCATCTACTACTTTTCCTCCTGATCTGATTTTGTGCATTTTTTGTAACTGCATGACCTTGGACAAGGTCCTTAACCTCTCTACACCTATGTTCCAAGCTCCATGCCAGGCAAATGCGGGCACTGAGAGCCATTTAGTTAGCTATGAACATGAAATGACGTACGGAATATAACTCAGTGCTGAGGAACACAGAAGCGCTCACAAATACTACCTATGCTGTTATTTCGCCCATACAAAAGGCGAACAATTTAGGCAAGTTGAGAGATTTCTTCACAGGCATTAATTCGATAAGCCTTCGCTGAGTGTACAGTATTTGCGAGGCACTGTGTGAGCTACTGGAAAAACAAGAACACAAAATATAGCTCCTTGCCTTGAGTGGCTTCTTGTCCAAGGAAGGAAAGTACACATACAAACTCCTGCTTGACAAATTGATTTCAATCAGTAAGATAGAAACAGTGGAGAGTGGGTGGTGCAGGCATCAAACACAGAGTGGTCCAGAGTGGTCTGGAGGCTCAGGGAATGTTTCCTAAAATGTGGCATTCTAGACAGAGGGAGGAAAGTGAGGAGAGATGATGAGACAGGAGCTGCTTCAGTGTGCTTAGAAAACAGTAAGCACAGGTCAGTATGGCTGGAGAGTAAGGGTGATGAGGGTCCTGATAAGATAGAAATTAATGGTTAGACAAGGAGATACTTTCTTCAAAGCAGGTAAGTCATACAGTTCTTTCGTTCCTTCCCTCCTCTCTTCCTCCCTCTCTTCCCCACCCCCTTCCTTCCTCTCCCCCTTCCTTTTCCCTTCCTCCCAGTCTTCCTATCTTCCTTCTTTCTTTTTAGTACCCTTTCCCCATGCCTCAACTTCCAACCCTCAGGCACACCATATCCTTAGTGTAGGTCAGTGCTGAGCACAGGGCCATTCATAACTGTTGTACTACCCTTATTTATTCAATGAGATTAGTTTATATAGATTTATAAAGACATGAGTATAATTTATATAATTTATAAAGACATGAATCTGGTAAGTGGATTGAAATTTTAGACAGGATAGCAAAGTCATGTATCTTTTTGAACGAAGGAGATAAGTGGGAATCACACTGCCTTGTTAGAAACCAGGAAGGAGTCATATGACAGAGGGCAATAGTTTAAGCAGATTCCTCCTCCCCACTCCACTGCACCCATCTGCTTTGCTTTTGCTCCTTGACAATAGTGTACTCTGGTTGTGCACCTGTCTCAGAAAGCCTCAACTTACCGAGGGTAGAGGTAAGGCTCTCCAGATAAACAGTAAACTGTACCTCTGAATCAGTGTGTTCTTCCTGTCCAAGTTGGGTCTCCTGTTTACCTCTATTCCCTTCAGTACTCTCACCCGGCTATGCTTTCACACCTTGTACACACACAGGCATACATACACACATTCATTAACAGCAACCTGTTTATTACATCATCTGTGGCTCTCATCTTTGTGGAAAGTTAGTTTTTAAATCCTGTTCCTTCCTTAGTGATTTTCCCCCCAATTAGTTGAACGAATGATGATATTTGTTTGCAGCTTCCAGTGTTGCCCATTAGAACACCGGTTATTCATTTAGGGAAATTGCTTGATCAATGCTATGCAGGTCTATTGTGTCTTTTTTTTCCTGCTGATAGGAGAAAAGAGTGATATGCCAGATTGAAACAACTGGAAAAACAGATTGCTGAATTAGAAGTGAAGATATAATTAGACGCACCCTCCAATAATTGGTTAGAATTGGAAGCATTTAAGTCTATACATAATCAAATATTGCCTGGAAATGTTACAGCATCCCTATTTTATGCTAAATAGATTTTTATAGAAGGGCAATAAAGGAGGAAATCTGCCTGCTAATTTGATTAAAAACACAGTGGATCTCTGTTATTTCAGTTATTAAGACTGCAAATAGGAGGCGGCCTATTAGAAAAGAAGAAATTAATTTCATATTTGAGATCTATTATCAAACATTGCATATTTTAAAGTGGAATTATTCTTAACAATTGATATATTTTCATAATTACTCACAGAAAAGAATAGATATATTTCTAGCTTCTCTTAAAAATGAAAAAAAAAATCTAAAGAAATAATAGCACTCTATCATTAGTATTTATGGGAGAAAAAGGGTAGTTTATTAACCACGTAAACCCACTGTACAGAAAATACAACAGAGATTAAAAGAATTCCACTTGCAAAGGCCATCCCAAAACACAGATCTGTAGAATTCCACAATTTAAAGACTATATCCATTTCCTGCTTATACTATTTACAATTGCTTTATTATGCCATAGCTATCAGTGAACATGTTCTCTTTGTCTTATTATTTATTCATTCATTTGGCAGATATTAATTGGGCATCTACAGTGTGGCAGACAGTGTTTCTTTTCAGGCACACTGTAGGGAATGTAGAAGACAAAATTCCCCAAGAGCAAAGATTTCGTAATCTATTTGAAAATGGGCAATGTAATAAATAAATTAGCACAATATATAGTATGTTGGGTCATAATAAATGGTAAGGAAGGTAAATATGGAGGAATATATGAGGTATGGGGATGACTTTTGAGTTTAGAGATGGTGGTCAAAAAAGGCCTCACTGAGGAGATTTTGACTCAAGATTAGAATGAAGAAAGTGAAGGAGCTGTCCTTGTATATATCTGAGAAAGCCTTTAGGCAGATGTGCAAAAGCCCTGAGGCAGGCTTTCTGAACCAACAGTAAGAAAGCTTATGTTGAAAAAGCACACTAGAGCAGTGGCAAGGATGGGATGGGAGTGGGAAATGCCTCTTCTGTTAAGTCTTAGAGGTCACTAGGACAGATAAAGATTTGACTTCTGATTAGAGTGACATGGGAAACTGGCTTTGAGCAGAAGAGAAATAACCTGCCTTATTTCATTAGATGTGAGTTTATAAATGGCAGGGGCTGCTGTAGACCACCTAGCTTTGTACCCTCACCTAACTGGCCTAGCATGGTTCCTATATAGGATTCAGAAATATGTTTTAAATAAACATAGTTCCAAAAATAATTCCAATTTCGTTTTTTATGTGTATCCTATCATTCTACTGGTTTGTAGATAACTCAAGAACCCTTTTAATCTACTTTAACTCAAGAACCCTTTTAATCTACTTTATTATCTAGTATGCAGTCAATGCTGAAAGTGTTCATCAATGATGCTGGTTACCTTTTACAAGCCAAATATAAAATGTGCCTCTAAACACAAAAATGACACATTTGGAAACTGCAAAGGAAAACATGAAGGGTCATATCTATATAATCCAATTTAAATGCCTAAACATCATAAAAAATAGGCTAATTTGATAAGAGTAAAAAAAAATTCTCTTGATGCATCAGGCATATGATAAGTATTCTTTGCTTTTCCTCTTTGGAACTACATTTAAAGATAAATTAATTCTATAATGCCATTTTGTTGCAGAAAGAAGCTGAAGGGATTTCTTTATATTTCTATTTTATGTACCTTCTCATTCTTTTCCATGTTACCATAAAAAGAGCATTAATACTTGGTGAAAGTTTTTCTTTTATTATAAAATGATAAAATGAATTTTAAATTTATTGCAAAGAATGCATCCAGGAGCCAGCTAAATATGCTCATGGGTCTGCTCCAGCCTCTTTTATTGCTGTTAATTGACAAGCCCTGTTGTACAGTAGTAGTTTGGAACTAAAAATTCTCTATCTTTGGATAGCTATAATTTAATCAAGCTTGCTTTAGCTCTCTTATTATTTCATAATGAAATATAAAATATCTTACACGCAAATGCCTTTCTTCCAGAAATTAAATAGAGTGCAAAGAATTCACAGGCCAAAGAGTAACAATCAGTATAAACACAATCTTCTCACATAAGAGATAAAGCCACTCTCCCTGTTTTTCTTATCCAGTATCAGAGTAGCACAATCTCTTCTCCCAGCTTGTACAATACCTGTTATCTTCATTTTTATTCTAAAGCAAAAGAAAAAGGATAAGCAACTGCAACTGTGCAATGTAGAAATACTAGAGACATCAGTGTGTTCTCTGAGAAAAGCTAAGTTTCAGGAAGCGTATAATTGCAGATCTTAAACCTAAAAACAGAAGTAAGACTTGTTCATAGATTTAAAAGCAATGCGGGCATTTGCCACTAGTAGCACCCAGAGTGAAGATTTCTTCTCTCTCCATCCTTCATGCATGTGCTAATTGAAATGAGGAAGACCCCAGGGGGTTGGTCAGACAATCATCTCATGCAGAGTGCTAAAGCATCACTTGATGAATACTAGCCATGATGGATTCAGGCTTGCATAACTAATCTGCAGGAATTCTTTGAAGATATCACAGCCATTCCAGATAAAAGATATTTAGGGGCTGAGATATAGTTAATATTTTAGGGGAAAAAGTACATTTGATATGGTTTCACATCGGAGATAAAGGTAAAAGAACCACTGAACATGGGATAAAGAGCACCAAGGGGAAAATTAGTTTTAGAGACAACTACAAAGAGAATCCTTCAAAGAAACATTTATGTTGGGAAGAAAAAGTTTTGAAGCTGAGCAGTACATGTGCAATTAATCAAAGGACAGTCCTTCATTAAAAATCATGTTTAACTCACCGTAGACCTCACAAGGTTGATGACAACTAGAATTCTTTCTAACTGCTTTTCATAGTAGACTAATCAATCTCTAAGCGAGAAATGTGAAAATCTAGGTTCTAGTCACTGTAAATTACTAAATTACTGAATGACGTTGGGCAATTAGCCACTCTAGGTCTCAGATTCTTCCCTAGAGAATGGGAAACTAGGGCTGGATAGATCACCAAGTCCCTCCTATCTCCAAAGTTGTTTTATTCTAAGAGCTCCATAGAGCTCTGAAGAGTTCAGAGGATGGAAGCCAGTCAACAACCACCATCAAAAACCAGATAATCAAAATATGAATAAATAATCATCAAAAAAGTTTCCTCATTGAGTTGGATAAAGTATAAGTGCTCTGTAGTGCATCAAGAACAGACTCAGACTTTTTCAAATTTTACTGTTTGCTTTCAGAAAAAATAACATGGCACAATCAGAAAAGCTATGGAAATGTGCTATGAAGGCTACTTGTTCCTGGGTTCTTGATAACTTCACTGACCCTCTGAGAACAGTTAAATATTCCTAAGGCTGGAGAGGCCTTGGAGAAACTCAGATTGTAACGATTTTGTATTGTCCAAGCTACATATTGCTCCAATTATATATTTTGCAGTAGGATTGAGAAAATGTTAAAATAACAAAAAAGATATCTACTCCTATAGTGGTATAATAAGTGAATATTTAAACAAGTCTGATGTCTTTATTCTGACTCTATATGTGCATATAAATCCTAACAAAATGTTCTCCAACTGCTTTTTTTGTGACTGTGCCTTAAAATTTGGACTGTTAGATTTTGAGCCACTTGAGCAAAGAGACTACTTTCATTATAAAATTCCCTATGATCATCTTACACAGTCAGTACTCCATGCATTTTGTTAAATTGAATTTAGTTCTTCTACCATCACCAGAGTGTGTTTGTTTTAATGAGGAATATGAGTGCTAATTAGATGACATGTAATAGAGTTTAACACAGACAATAAAAGTATCGAAAACCACAATGGAACATTTTGAAAATAAAATTAAAATATTGACTTAAAAATTATTCCATGATGCTTTCAACCCAAAATGGTTAAATATTTTAATGCCTAAAACAAATGCCTTCTCAGTACAACCCTTCTTGAAAAAGCACTCTCCGTTCACTAAATTGCAGACACTCGATTGCCTCAAATCAGGTCTATAGTATCAACATCAAGCAAAACGTAATTACTCACAGTCATCAGCAGAAATGAAAATAAACCTTGCTGAAATATGGACATTGCTAGGAAAAAACACAGCTCTGAGTCCCATCCAAAGCACATCTTTCTTTGCCTGAATTTTTAAGAATTATACTTCTAGGGCAAAAGATAATTTCTGCCCACCTGGACCTTGTTCTTTTTAGGAGAGATAAGACACATCCAATAAAAAAAAATAAAATAAAATAAAATAAAAAGACATATAATTACCACAAGACAGGAGAGAAAATGGCACAAATTAGAGACTTTCCGATAAAATATCATGAAAATTCAGAAGATGCAATCGGGGATCAGGAAGTCATTATAAAGAAAATAGCATTGGTTTTAGGTCTGTACTTTAAAGTATGGGCATTGGGGCTGGGAGGGCAGGAGGATCCAGCTTCCAAATACAGAGAGTAATGTGAGGAAAAGCTAAGGGTGAGGGAGGTGGGAGGCAGTACCTGTGTTTCACCTGAGCCTCCTACTGTGTGTAACAGAGCAGTGGGCTCTAAGGCATTAAGAGAGCAGAACGCCTTAGAAGCCTGACATGGACTACAGTTATCACATTGGACGAGGCACGGAGGATTTTGAGAAGGGGAATGACAGAGCAGGAAACTTATTCTGGCAGCAGTGTGGAAGCTAGGTTGAAGGAGGTGATGTCAACTCGACAGCATAGCAGTAACACCTAATTCTTGTGGCCCTGAAAATTGACCTGCCTTCCACCTGCAGCAGTAACGCACAATGGAAAGTATACCTCTTTCCAGAATACCCCAGATCTGTGAACAACTACCACCTCCCTATACTTGAGCTGCGTGCAGCTGGCCATTATTGGTAACAATAATGATAATAAAAGGCATACATAATCCCCTAGGATTGGGGGTAGAAGCAAGATAACATTTTAACAACTCCCACTTTGCTCCTATTTTAGGTTTTGAAATTTTATGATAGCAAAGTATTTAATTCATCCTGAGGTTTGAGCTATGCCACTGATACCAGCTTTCTAATTATCGTTATCAGTGTGGCTATGAAAAGGAAAGGTGTGATTCCATAATTTTGATTTTCAGATACCAAATAGAACATTAATTGATATCTTGGATGTATGATTACCAAAGTTAGCACACTTGCTAAAAGCAACAAAATGTTTTAACCTGAAGTCATTTGAAGGATAAAATAGATGTTAAATTTAGACTAAAGGAAAGGGAAGAGAGCCCTGCTTTTCTTGAACCTTAACTGCTTTGAATAAACTTGATAGTAAGTCATCTTTAGATGACTAAAGTCATCTTTAGTCAACTTCTACTTCAAGATGAGTCTCATTCTGTGGGTCAACCCATTGTAGTATTTATAATAGAAATTTGGGCTTTTTGCCCCCGAAAGTATATTACAATGTCTGAAAAAGATAATCTCATTTTAAGAGAAAGAAAAGAAAATCTATCAAAGAGAATGTGAGAAATTATACTTTCCTTTCTTGTCTTTGCTGCCTAAGGTGAAGTGAAATTGTTTGTCTGTTATCAGATCAAATGCAGACATACTTTAAGGACACTAGCCTTCCTTAAAGATTTGATCAGGTAAAGACATCAGTCTTGCCTTCCTACTTGCTGCAGTGCACTGGAAATGATCTCACAGCACAACCACAGCTAAGTCACTTGACAAAGGTATGCAGACTAAAACTCCCCTAAATCCTCAAGAGACCTGTTTCACAGAACTGTGAACAGAGTTTTGTTATATACAGATTCACTATCCTCATCTCTCATGAGCTTTGGGTTCCAGCTAGGATCTTTTGGACCTAAAGAATAATTTATCCTTTGATTTCTCTGGGAAGCAACCATCTAATACAATGGAAGTTACATAATCAAGACCTCACTGTGAGCTTTGAAACTATTTTTAATCACCAGAGCCTACTTCTCATCATCAAAGGATGTCTTAAGCTCCATCATTTGAGGTAGAAAACAATGGCAGTCTTGAAGAAAACAAGTAACAAATTAGAAAACTGAACTTGAGAAGCATTCAGAGATCAAAGGGCACTCTCTTATTCACAGGTCTACTTGATGCCAGAGTCTATAGAAAACATTTTAGAGATATATTTAGTGCCATTGAAATTGTTCCCATCTTTACTTAGAGGGAAGTCAGCATTATGATCTGAAAAAGCCTAGGAAAGGAGCCTGTCTTTTAAAGGCTGGTGTGACCCAGGATTCTGTCCTTGAACACTGGCCCTTCTTTGGGTCATCTCCTCCTCTGTCATAGTTTTACTTATTACACACTGTATATGCTGGCGACACCCAAGTCTATAAATTCATTCCAGACCTGATCCCTGAGATTCAGATTTGAGTAGTGACCTAGATTTAAAACATGGATGTCGGTCCCACAGGCATCTGGCACCCTGGTGGCACTCCTCACAGAGAGTCTGAGTGCTCATTTTACTCCCAGTCTCTCTCTGGGCTGGAGGTGGGGGACGGCTAGGGCTATATCCGTTCTGTTCATCTTCGGAGGCCTAGGTCTTGGTCTACGCCAGCTGTTCAGTAAGTATTTCTTGAATACATGAGTCAATGGGGTGGGACTGAACAATTCTAGATATTTGTACTCTCATAAAATATTCTAATGCAATCTTCTATCTAGCCACTAACATTTAAGATGAAGGGACTGCACTGACACTGATCTACGTGCTAATTTCCTTAGGGTCCCAGAACCCTGAGTCACTAGGTACTGTCCTTTTAGACAATCATTTGTTGTGTTTTTGCCAATGAATGTTCTGTCAAGTCCAAACAACTGAATATTACTGCCCAGTCAGTTGACAGAGCTGTAAATGGAGAATTACTGCCTTTCAGAAGAATGTTGCTAAAAATGTATTAAAAGCAATACCTGAAGAGCATAATATGAAAAATGTTTTCATTCCCGCATGTGAAGTTTAGTGAAAGCTGAGCTTTGCCTCCCAGAGGATAGGCAAACTTCATCTGGATATCTTCCAGGGAAACTATAGAAATCTAGTTAGGAACAGCACTAAAAGGGCATAGAAATTTTAGCTATTATAGAGGAGTAATTAATTCTTCTCATTAATAAAGAAAGTAGAGGTCCTTAAATCAAGCCCAACATTTTTTTTCTCATCTATTAAGTGGTATCAAACTGGAGTGCTTACAAAAATATTCGACTGTATTGTATATTTGAAAGTTGCTAATAGAGAAAGTCTTAAAAGTTCTCACCACACTTACACACACACAATTGTCACTACGTAGATTGATGAATGTTCCAACTAACCTCTCTTTGGTAATTATTTTGCAATATCTACATATGAATCAAATCATTATGGGGTACACCTTAAACTTCCATAGTGTTAGATGTCCATTATATCCCAGTAAAGCTGGTGGAAAAGCATTTAACTGTTGTATGAAATTGGTGGGATAAATTTTCAAGAATCTAAATTCTGTAAATACCTGTAAACAATTTTTAAAGAGCATCAAGTCAGACCTTCTGAGAATTAATTGCTCTCAACTCATCCAGGATGTGCTCTGTGTCCTGTCAGAGCCCACTGCTTTATTCCTCCGTTTCCGCTTCTTTAAATCACAGCAGGACATTAGGCATTGACTGATGCCTTTCATTTACCTATATTTTGGGGAACTGGAAAAACTAATTTATCATTTTTTTAAATAAATGTGTAGGGTTCCCTATAAGTAGACAATGTGAGAGTTATGAATCCTTTCCAAATTCCTTTCTAAGTATGAAATTGAGAAATATCCTGAAAAGTAAGAGAAATGAGACAGAATTAAGCTAAGAAAGTACAATTTACACTAGAAAGTTGTCTATATCTTGATAATGACCATCTCCACTAAGATCTTCACTGCAAAGCTCTTCACTCAAACAAGAAAGAAATAGTAACTTATTAAATGAGACTATGGGAAATACTACCCCAACTCCTTAGGTCATTTATCATTATGTCTTGAATCTAACTTTTTCAGAGTTTCTTTATGGTTTTCAGTTATGAATCCAAGAATCACTACTGTCACTTAAAAAAAAATAGAATGTCTTTATTTTTATGTGCCACAGAATTAATTTCCTGCCTCTTTCAGAAATATTTCTTTTGCCAGTAATGGCCAGCAGCCAATCTTGATACTAGAGGAAATTATTGAATTTTTAATTTTCCTGGAGGGGGAACTACTACATGTATCTTTTGTTTCTAGATTTGATTATCAGACTGTATGTTTCTACCTCATTAACCTTATTTCACAACTAGTTTTCAGCGTAACAAATGGGAAAAAGTTGAATAGACTGTTTCAATCCAATGGTTAATCTCATTTGATTTAACACTTTCTAAATTAGAAATCAAAGTATTTTATAGTTATCACCTTACTAATATTCACATACTTCTTGGAGTTGGATATTACCAAAAATGAAAGAAATATGGGGAAAAGTAATGAAATCATTTTCCCAAACGGTGATTACTGTTAATTCTGAACTTTCAGTCCTAGAACCCTTAATTGTCTATACAGCCACAATTATTTGGCTAAATTTTACTTTTTAAAATTATAGTTTTTCTTGGATTACAACAATACTTTTTTAAAGGCAAACAAATAGTACTTGGGTTGTTAGTTGGAGATTATAAGGTATATTAATAAAGATGGTTTGTGTTGTAAATAATAGAAGGCACATCTTAAGCTCTCTTAAAAAGTAAAAGAAATTTATTAGCTTATGTTAATTAGCAGTCCAGAGATGAGGGGCTTTGGTACAGTCTGATCAAGTCTAATTTAGTTTCTTTACAACTCCACCAGCTCTTTTTTCCTTCCAGGAAAAGCTTCATTCTTAGACTTACTTTCCCCATGATTGCAAAATGGCTACTTGCAGTTGTAGGCATCACTTCCACACCATACATTGTCCAAATAGAAAGAGAACTTCCCTTTCCCCAGTGGTCAAAAATTACCCACTTCATTCTAGTTGGACCAAATTAGTTGATGTCTTCACTTCTGAACCAATCACTGTGACTGGACAAGTCCTGTCTATGCACATTGGAAGACAGGGGTTGACACTGAGTTAGACCTCATGGAAATTCTCTCCTGAGGTCAGTCAGCCCTCCAGAGTGCTTGCCTGCTGTACAATATGGAAGAGGGTATTGCATGCTGAGGAAGTATTCTTTCTTAACATTTCCATAGGCTGTTCTTTAAATCACAAAAGCATTCTCTCTGTTGTATAAAAAATGGCCCACCATCAGCAGAGTGCAGAACATCTCCATTCTATAGCAGTTGTGGTTTACTTTCCTATAGCACCTGCTTTTTTTTTTTTTTTTAATGCTTTTAGCAAGTTTATAAAGTTTTTAAAACCTGATTTCTGGGTTTCTTTGAAATCAAGAAAGTTAGTAATTGGGAGTTAGGAGGGGGAAATGATTTAGCTTTGAATGATTTATTATGAAAGCAGTCTTTCTTGTCTTTGGGGTGGGGGGATTGTGTTATGGCCTGAATTGTGTTGTCCCCCAAATTTATAAAGTCCCATAATTACATTTTCTAGTACCTCAGATATAACCATATTTGGACATAAGGTCCTTAAAGAGGTGATTAAGTTAAAATGAGGCCACTAGGGTGTGGCCTTAATCCACTATGACTAGTGTCCTCATAAGAAGAAAGGGGCACCTGGCTGGCTTAGACAGTAGAGCATGCAGCTCTTGATCTTGGGGTTGTCAGCTTGAGGCCCCAAACTTGGGTACAAAGATTATTTAAAAAAAAAAATCTTAAAAAAGAAGAAGAGGAAGAGGAAGACACCTGTGACAGCCACAAATGAAAGACCATGTGAAGGGACAGTAAGAATGTGGCCATCTGCAAGCCAAGGAGAGATCTTTGAAAAGAATCCAACCCTACCAGCACCTGAATCTTGGACTTCCAGCCTCTAGAACTGTGATAAAATGAATTTCTGTTGTTTAAGCCATCAAGTGTGTAACATTTTATTATGGCAACCCTAGCAGAGTGATACAAAAAGTTGGTTTGCTTTTTGTACTATTAAATACCTAATTGGGATGCCTGGATGGCTGGGTCATTTAAGTGTCCCACTCGTGATTTCGGCTCAGGTCATGATCTCAGGGTCATGAGATAGCACGCCGAGTCTGGCTCTATGCTGGACGAGGAGCCTGTTTAAGACTCTATCTCTCCCTCTCCCTCTGGCCCTCTTCCATCCTGTTCATGTGCTCCCTCTCTCTCTCTCTCTCAAAAAAAAATAATAAAATTAGGGGCGCCTTGGTGGCTCAGTCGTTAGGCATCTGCCTTTGGTTCAGGTCATGATCCTGGAGTCCTGGGATTGAGCCCCACATCAGGCTCCCTGCTCAGCAGAAGCCTGCTTCTCCCTCTCCCACTCCCTCTCCCACTCCACGTTTGTGTTCACTGTGTCTTTCTCTGCCAAATAATAAATAAAATCTTTAAAAATGCATAAATATAAATAAATAAATAAATAAATATCTAATTCTTGAAGCAATTAATTTCTAGTTTTGTTTCATAACATGCCTTTGTTAAGTACATTCTATTTCTGATCTAAGATTTCTCCTGTGGCTGGTTACTTTTGTTGTTGTTGTTGTTGTTGTTGTATATAGCTGTATCCTTTGGAAACTATAAAGCCAAACTGTCTCTTCCAACTTTTTAATTTAGGGTTTTGTGGTTGCAGTGAGGACAGCTAATTTCACAGAAGGTAATCATCACTTGGTTGCTATTCAAGGGATACTTCTCATCCTCGGCGAGGCTGATGTATTTCTCTTCACTAGTTGAATAGATAATATTACTAGGAGGTTTTTTAATTTTTACACTGGTCCAGGACTGGTAATTTTCCTTCCAACCTGCAGGTACTTTGAAGATCAAATCTCTGAGCCAGCATACCCATCACAATGTTACCTTTCTAATTTCATTGTTATTAGCTCACCTTTTCCCCATGGAGCCTTGGGAATATTCTTGTTTGTTTTTTTTGTTGCTTTTTGTTTGTTTGTGTTTGTCTGTTTTAAACACTATAGCTCTTTTCATTTCATCTCACCATAAGCCCAGTTCTGAAAATATAAATAGAATATGTCCTTCTTATTGTGGCTGCAATTTGGATCTTGAATGTACAAATTGTGACTGCCTATAGCAAAAGAAATGAAACATGTTTCCATTAAATAAAATAATGGCAAGAAATGCTGGTTTGAAATGTTCTCTTTTTTTTCCTTCAGTTCCCATTAAAGTTGGGTTAGTTTGTTGTTTCAGAAAAGAGAGAAAGAAATAAAAAGCTAAGTTTCTATGTAGAACCTTGTCCCCACAGGAACTGCATTAACTATCCCTAGGCCTAGAGAAAGATATTATGAAATCATGACTAGTTAAGAAGGCTAAATAAGATCTGGTTATTTCTATTTGTTCTTTGATTTTATATTACTATAAAATATTTATATTATTTGTTCTTTGATTTTATATTACTATTAATATCTTCACCTTTATTTCCTCATATAATTCTGAAATGGCTGTGACAATTCTTTTGTCCATAGTACCTCAGAAGTCTGTTACCAGAATCACTGAAAATATCACAGAGAAGGGCCATGAGCTTCTCAAAATTTGTTAAATAAATGTTAAATAAGGTAAAATGAAGGTATGTGGATCTTTTTATGATCTTTCTATTATTTGGGTGAATTTATTTTTGTTTTTCTCTTAAAAGAGATCGCCTAATAAAACTATTTGGGGAATGTGCATTGAATCAGAGTAAACAATTTTCCTAGATTTGGGGATGTTTATGTTAATTATAAGGAAAGTTCTAGTTTAGAATCATTCTAGACAAACAATGACATTTAAAAACCAACCAAGTTTTTAATAACTCTTTAAATGAAACAAAAACAATGTAGAAGGGGGATGCCTGAGTGGCTCAGTCAGTTAAGTGTCTGTCTTTGGGTCACATCATGATCCCAGAGTCCTGTGATTGAGTCGCTTCGGGCTCCTTGCTCAGTGGGGAACCTGCTTCTCCCCCTGCCTGCTGTGCCTGCAGCTCCCCCTGCTTCTGCTCTCTCGCCCTCTCTGACAAAAAATTAAATAAGATCTTTAATAAAAAATTTAAAAAAACAATGTAGAAGGATTTAAATCTCAGAAATGCTAGTGAGGACTGTAAAGCTAATTCAATTAAAGAATTCAAAATATTATATAACCTATTTTTATATACATGTTTTCCAAAACAGGAAACTAATCCACTTCTTAGAAAAAACTACTCAGGCCTAAATTTATACTTTGAATCAATAACATATTATTAAAGAACAACCCTGCCTTGCATTTTTTTCTCTTTTGATTACCCAAAGATCACTTGTCTTCAAAATTCACTACTGTCCTCTCTTCAGAGACAAGCTCCTTAAGGAAATATAGAGATTTTTCCATAATGGTATAATGCAAATGAAAGGAATATATTTTTGGCAAATATAATTATTTTTCTCTCTAAATCTGAAATTTCATTTATATTAATTACATTATCCACTCTTTAAGTATTACTAATAGAACAATGTGACTTTTAAATTATACTTTTGCAATCTGCTGTTTGAAGAGTATATGATTAGTGTTTACCATAATTTTCACAATGCTATTTGCCTTAACTTTACATTTCATGAGTCATGTTTTTAAATAAATAAATAGAGACACACTCTTGCTGACTCTATTTTTAATATATATTTTCAAAGCAGGGTGAAACCTTAATAGCCCTTAATCGTCCTCATATAATGGACTTGCTGGAGAGAAGGTTTTCCTCCACTGTATAGATGTATGAAATTGTACCAGTAAACATTGTCCAATATAAGTTAAACTTTATATGTTATAAATATCAAATATTAAATTATTTGAATTCATGACCTGGCAAGGGGCGTTACTAACTTCTCAGGTAGAAACCATTTTCAACAGGGCAAAAGAAACTGTTCTCTAATTCCTTCATCACTCCTTTTGTGACTCTAGGGACCAGCCTTCAGACAAGGAACTTGCTCTGTTCTTTTGATGATCAAATATTCTGGGGAGATGTAAAGAATCTCTAACCATTTCTTCTGTTTCCATGGCATTAGTTTTGCTGGCTCCTCATCACCCCAAATGTCCATGACTTCGTTCTGTACTATTAGTGACTAAAATTTAAGTTCTCTCTCCTTTATCCTATATAAGCTAATGAGGCTTGCATCCTCAGAACTTTAGCATCATTTGTAAAATTTATTTTTAAGCATCTGCTCATAGAATATCTGCTGTGTCCCTGGCTTTGCACTCTGAACAATGATGTACTAATCCTTAAGTTGAGCCAAGGAGGAAAAAATTATTAAAAGCAACTCTTCTCTAGAACTCCATTCCAAAAATCATAGAATGGAGTAAGGCATGAGAAATTAGAATATAAGATGGGTTGTGTAAGACCAAATGCATTGGTAGAACTGTATGTCTGATTTAAAACAGTACAATTTATAGAAGTGTCTCCCAGAACAGTTTTGCAGAACCAGGGTAATTACACTGACTAAATCTGTTTCACTTTTTCTCTTATACCATATAAAGTCTCCCATGGTATTTCAAATTACTCTTTGTACCTTAAACTATCTTCTACTGAAGCCAGGATCCAAATTCTATTCATGTCTCCATCATCTTAATCCTTAGCATAGTACTTTAATTTAGGACCTAATGGGATATCAGTATCTGTTGAATAAATGAATGGTTGAATCAAATGTTAAACAGTTTTGTAAATGAGCTTTGTATCAATAGGATTTCAAACATACTTATTATTTTAATGTTAGAAGTAATGCATAGTCTTGATGAACCGCATCACTAATTCATTCTTTCTTAGTGATAAAGTTAAACATGCATACTTTTTGTTACAACCTCAGATACTTCTTATTGCCTTTGGATATTTTTTCTGCTGGTTTAAATTTGTGTTATAAAAAAGAAAAAAGCGAATTAGGCTGAACAGCAGATAAAATTATAGAAAGGTAGAATCATCTGGAAACTTTGTAGTTACATACAAAGATTTCTGACTGATGCTTTAAAAATACTGCCCTGTATTTTCCAATTTAAAAGATAGATCAAAGCTTAAAATGGTGTGAACACCATGAATTTAGGTTTTTGGCATACTGAATTAAAATTGGGAATTCTGGACTCTGTGTCAATGATGAGATTTTGAAGAACTGGGATTAGGAGTGAGAAGGGTACTTTGCATGGAGTTCTGGGGTTTCCAAGCCTTTCAGTAACTAGGTATTTGTGCTGATGAAAGATGCTACAGTCATGCTTTCTGGGTTTGCAAAATAAATAGCTTTAATTTCTATCACTAACTGTGTTTCTAGTTGAATAAGAAAGGTTTTGTTTACCTGATTTGGCTAATCGTCACCTGGATCAATCCAGTGACATAATTGGTCACAGTAATTGGAATAATGCCTATAAAAGTTTATTAAAACCTATAAAATGCTATAAACTCTCAAGATATTATTTATTAAATTGTTTACATATAGTGATAAAACTTTGTCCAACTTGATTCCCTCATCAAATTCCCTCATGTCTGTCCAAAAATGTGGGGGAAACAACCTAGTAATATATATTGAAGACTTTGAGTAATTTTGTCATCATATATAGTTAGATCTTAATTAATTATGGAAATGGATTTTGGTGATAGCATGAGAAAATGAAAATACAAATCTGTCTATAAATACATTCGCATTACAAATGCCATCATACTGGTTTTTATTATTTACTGAATGTGGCAGAAATAAAAATAATGATGATGATGATGAGAAGGTAATGATGATCAGGAGTGATGTGTGCGCATGTACATGAGAGAAGGGGAGAGAAAAAGAAGGAGCAAGAAAGAAAAAAGGAAAGGAGGAATGGAAAAAAGGAGGTAGGGAAAGAGGAAGGAAAGAAGGAAGGAAGGAAGAAAGAAAGGAAGAAAGGAAGGAAGGAAGGAAAGAAAGAAAGAAGGAAAAGAGAAAGAAAATGAAAGACTGAATATTTTCCTAAATTATGATTATGGAAAGGCAAATTATAATCACACATAACTTCCATATACTTTTGTAGGGTAAATTAGGAAGGGGCAGTCCTTCAGTAAAGGAAAATCTGGATTAGTTTAATTCTGTAACATCAGAGTTGAAATAATGATTGGCATAAGAAAGACCAAGCTCAAGGAAGAGGCTTTCTAGCTATGGATATAGATGTAGAGACTTAGATAGATATGGATATAGGTACAGAGAGATCTATACCTAGAATACATAGATATAGGTATGGATATGGATCTGACTTTGGATACAGATATGGACGTGGACACACAGACATATAGACAGATTGGATTTCATTTATTTGGAAAGAGTAGTGAGTAGTTTCAGTCCTGGAGGTGGCCACCTAAATGTGGATATGAATACTCATGGACCACACAAATATTTATAGGAACTAGAGACAGCTTCACCTATGTAACTATCCTATAATTCACATTTTCCATTAAATAAAAAAAACCACATTGTGTAGACCAGCAGTACCTGTAACTATGTATTATGAATAGAACAAATGCCAGATATCTCTAAGAAAGTGTGACTACTCTCCTATGTCTTTAACCATGGGATATGAAAAAGGAAAGACATTGAACATTCCAAAAATTTGTGCGAGATTTTCTGAGTCTCTTACTCCTCCCAACAGTCTACTCTTAAACCCATCAAATGAGTTCTTAATTTCAGACAGTATATTTTCAGTTCAACCAAATGTTCATTTGGTTCTTTTTATATATTTCGATGATTGAAATTCTGCATCTTTTCATCAAGTGTGTCCTTTTTTTAAAATCATAAAAGTGACATTTCTTTTGACACCCAGAAATCCCAAGATTCTCCAGGCTTCTCTTAGTACTTGATTCAAACAGAATCCCAGGTACAAGCAGCATTTGGAGATTGTGTGTTAATGTTCTAAAGTTTCGTATATTGTCTGTATGATGTGTTCCTTTCCAATTAAATCTCTTTTGTAATAAAATTGTATATTCTCAGTAACATCTAGATACACAGGCTGAACAATGAGGCCATATAGCAAGTTAGTGTAATATCACAAAGTACTAGCACTGTTTCTTCAGAGCGTGCTCACCAGTTGATGTGGCAAAAGAATGGCCTTACCAAATTGAAATGAGTATTCTACTAACAGAGTTTTTTTATTTGGGGCACAAATAACTTGTAATACCAGTTAGAAAGCGATATCTCTATCTTTCAGCATTTGCTTATATCCACCACACCCCAGGTAAAATATGCCAAACATCCAAGATGATGAAATGTTTTTAGTCAATAAATGTATTTTTTGAAGGCAAAAGTATTCGCATTTTCAAGTACCAACCAGTCATTTTGCTTAAACTTAAAACAATTGACTCACACATTTTTGCTAAGGTAGAATGCTTAAATACATTCTACCCTACTTCTATTCTACTTTCCAGACTGGATATTTTGGGTTTTTACTGCAAATTAGGGGCATTGAATTTAGAAATGGGGTCTCATTCTGTGTTATCATGATTTGCTGATGGTTTCTTGGCGGGTACACCCAACTATCTAAAGGAAGTCTCAGGGGCGCCTGGGTGGCTCAGTGGGTTAAGCCTCTGCCTTCGGCTCAGGTCATGATCTCGGGGTCCTGGGATCAAGCCCCACATCCATTGGGCTCTCTGCTCAGCGGGGAGCCTGCTTCCCCTTCTCCCTCTGCCTGCCTCTCTGCCTATTTGTGATCTCTTTCTCTCTGTCAAATAAATAAATTAAATCTTTAAAAAATAAAAATAAATTTAAAAAAATAAAATAAAGGAAGTCTCAGTGTAGAATACAAAAGCCACCAAGACCCACCAGCATAGGCTCATGGTTATTTGGTTATCATAATCTCTAGGAAAAAAATCTTTGGCAAAAATTGGAATCCTATGGTGTCTGTGAAGAGTTTGTTGCCCTGAGGTGGTGCGGGAACAGCCTGGGTGCTTCACGCAGCCTGAGGATTGGCTAGAAGAGTGGCCTTAGCATGGCTGTCTGAAGGCGGTGGTGTGCTTTGAGACAAAGCAAGTAATAAGACTTACTCTGCTTATTTCACCAAAGATTTTCAGAGCCTGTTCTTTCCGGTAATTTTATCTATTAGTGAGGGCCAAATGCCACAATTTTTTTTTTTTCATTTTTTTTCTCTGTTCTTTATCTTAGGACTGTTCTTTCTTGGTTCTTCTCACTGAGGGGATTGTTATAACCACTTACTAAAAATACCACTTTTTTGGGACACCTGGGTGGCTCAGTCAGTTAAGTGTCTGCCTTTAGCTCAAGCCATGATCCCAGGGACCTGGGATCGAGTCCTGCATCAGGCTCTTTGCTCAGTGGGGAGCATGTTTCTCCCTCTGCCTGCTGCTCCCCTTGTTTGCTCTCTCCCTCTCTCTCTCTCTGACAAATAAATAAATAAAATCTTTAAAAAAAAAACTTAAATAAATAAATAAAAATAAAATACCATTTTTTTTTTGTTTGGGAATAGTTCATTGATGTCACATTGTGAATATTATTTGGGGCATCCACTCTTTGACATTTCTCTCTATCTCATGGATAATCTCTTATAAAGTGATGTCTGTTTTATTACTCTCCCTCCTCCCCATCACAGCTGTGACTCTTCCCTGACTCTGACATCACTCTGGATTTGTGCAATTATCCAGAAAATGCACTTCATATATCTAAGGTATTATCACATATAAAATATTTTTATTTGAGCATGAAGAACATATGTAAAGTCCTCTCATAATCTGCTATAGGCACAGCTGTAGTTGGTTTGGGGCAGAAGATATATTTAGAAGCTTGCAATGTGATTGTCCTTAGAAGTAAAGTTGTACTGATTTAAGTTTCCAGAAGATGACAATACCACCATGCTCTCACTATTTCCTGTCTCCAAATATGATCTGATGATAGTTACCAATAGACAGTGATAATGATCAGAGTGGAAAGATAAGTAATAATAGATATGCCAGTCTAATCATGGAGAACATTTAGTTTTTCTGATAGTCAACTGCAGTGCTCTTCAGACTTTAATATACATACCAATCACCTGGATATTTTGCTAGTGATGAAAATTCTGAATTAGTAGTTCTGGCTGTGGCCTGAGATCCTGTATTTCTAACAAGCTCCAAGGTAAAGCAATACTGCTAGTCCAAAAACCACATTGTGAGTAGCAAGAGGCCAGGGCTACACTGTTCAATATGGCAACCACTAGCCACAGGTGACTATTTATGGCTATTCAAATCAATTACATTCTTTCTGATTTTCTATTTGCTTGGTCTATCAATTACTGAAGCAAGACGGTTGGAGTCCCCAACTCCATGGATTAGTCTATTTCTCCCAACAGTTCTATCAATTATCGCCTCATGTACTTTGACAATTTATTGTTAGAAGCATACATGTTAAGGATTGTTATGACTTCTTGGAGAATTGACCATTTTATCATTATATAATGTTCATCTTTATCTATGATACCTGTCTTATTCTGAAGTATGCTGTGTCTGAAATTAAGATAGCTACTCCAGGCTTCTTTAATTACTGCTAGCGTGGTATCTTTTTCTTTCATCTCTTTACTTTTAAACCACCTGAATCTTTATATTTCAAAGTAAGATTGTGTAAGCAACATATTATTAGTCTTATTTTTTTATCGTGTTTTTACCGATGTGTACAGAACGTACACATTTAAAATTATTATTTTTTCCCAAATACTTTTATTTTATTTTTTCAGTGTTACAAGATTCATTGTTTATGTACCACACCCAGTGCTCCATGCAATACGTGCCCTCCTCAATACCCACCACCAGGCTCGCCCATCCCCCCACCCCTCTCCCCTCCAAAACCCTCAGTCCGTTGCTCTGAGTTCACAGTCTCTCATGGTTCTTCGCCCCTCTGATTTCCTCCAATTCATCCCTCCCTTCCCTCTCACAATGTCCTCCATGTTTTTCCTTATTATTCCCATGTTTTCCTTAATTATTATTGATCCAGCTGGATTAATTTATACCTCATGTGTTACTGTTTTCTATTCATTGCACTTGTTCTTTCTTTTTCTTTCCCAATTACCTTGGTCTTCTTTTGCCTTCTGTGGTTTTAACTGAGCATCTTCTATGATTTTATTTTGTCTCTTAGCATACCAATTATACTTTAAAAAAAAAATCTGTGTTTGTTTTAGAGTTTGCAATATACATTTTTAACTAATCTAAGTTCCTAATCTAAGTTTTAACTAATCTAAGTTAGATTTTAACTAATCTAAGTTCAAATACCACTGTATCAAGTGTGTAGTGAAGATAGCTGTTTTTGTTTTCTCAGATTTATTTATTTATTTGAGAGAGAGAGAGCAAGTGTGCAGGCAAATGGGGGGAGGGGCAGAGAGAGAGAATCCTCAAGCAGGATACACACCACCACTGCTGAGCACGGAGGCCCGCACAGGGCTCAAACTCACAACCCATGAGAACTTGACCTGACCTGAGCTGACACCAAGAGTTGGTGGCCCAATGGACTGAGCCACCCAGAGGACCCCTGAAGACAGTTTTTAAGAGACTTCTCAATCCCTCCCTTCAATCCTTTATGACACAGTTATTCTTAATTTTATTTATATATATGCTAAAATCACCTAATGCATTGTTATATTATTATTTTAAGCAATTATCTTTTAGGTTAAGGATAAGCAAAATATAAGACTTTATTTTTCCTTCATTTATTCCTTCTCTGACACTCTTCTTTTCCTTATGTAGATCCAAGTTTTTTTTTTTTTACCCAACATTCTAATATCATTTTCTTTAACCCTGAAAACACCTCACATTTCTTAGAGAACAGGTCTGCTTGCAAAGAATTGCCTTGGTCTTTGTTTGGCTGAAAGTCTTTATTTCTCCATCACTTCAAAAGAAAATTTCTCCGATTTAGAATTCTAGGGTAGTGGGGTTTTTGATACTAAATATTTCATTCCACTTTCTTCATGCTTGCATGGTTTCTGATAAAAAGTCACTATAATTATCATTCTTGTTTCTTTATAGATAAGGTATTTTTTAATCTCCTCAGGCGCCTTTCAAGATTTTTATCTCTATCTTCAGTTTTCTGCAATTTGAAAATGATATGCGTGGGTTTAAAATTACTGATTCTTTCCTGTCCATGTCCAGTCTCTTGATGAGCCCATCAAAGGCATATTTCCTATCTGTGACAGTGGTTTTGAATCCTTCTGATTCTTAGAACTTTTTTTTTTTTGCTTAAATTACCCATCTGTTCTTGCATGTCATTTATTTTTTCCATAGAGCCCTTAACATATTAATCATAGCTATTTTAAATTCTATGTCTGATTACTCCAAAATCTGTATCATATTTGAGTTTGGTTCTGATGCTTATTTTTTCTCTTCAGGCTGTGTTTTTTGGTTTCTTTCAGCATGCATTATAATTTTTTGTCAAAAACTAGGAACAATGTGTCAGTTAATAAGAACTGAGGTAAATAGGACTTTTTAAAAAAAGGTTTTTTTATTTGACAGAGAGAGAGAGCACAAGAGAGGGAGCAGCAGGCAGAGGGAGAGGGAGAAGCAGGCTCCCTGCTGAGCAGAGATCCTGATGCGGAACTTGATCCCAGGGTTCCAGGCAGCTGAAGGCAGATGCTTAACCAACTGAGCCACCCAGGTGCCCCTAAATAGGACTTCAGTGCAAAATTTCCTACTATTCCAGCTGGCAGTTGGGCCGTGATTAATGATTGCTACCGCTATAGGTACCAGAGACGTCACATTCTGCCAGTGTCCTTGTTTTGCCTCCACTGTTGTCTTCGTGTTCTATTTTCTCTTAGACATTTTCTTTTAGAGTTCCCTGAGAACTCTCCCTAGTATGGAGCCTTTATCTTGTAGCTCTTTCAGCTGCAATCCACTGTTTATATACCAGGTCCTGTTGGCAAGGTAGTAAGGCGTGGGCGGGGGGAAAAGTATTCTGTAAACTTATGATTAAATCTAAGTCTGTCAGTGGGCTTATGTCTCTAGGCTATGACCTTCACAAGTCTTTCTTAGCTTATTTCTTCTTAGGTCATACAAGAAAGCTAGAGCAGGCTGCCATTGGAGAAATACACTTCCTCCAGGTCAGATAAGGCTCTAGTAAAGTCTTTTCTCTTGGAGTGAAGTTCTTTGTTATAAAGATTATCCTAAGTATACCTCATAATGATTATTATTTCCCCCTTCCCCTACCAGAATCAGGAGAGGGATCCTGGCTCTTCATTGGGAGAACTGGTGGGGTTTATGGAGGTAAAACCCAAGAAAATGTAGCAGTCTCCCAAGACTGCAGCCCTCACAAGTTATGCACTCAGGGTAGTCCACACTCAGGCCCAGCAGTTCATGAAAGTTACCGTCTAAATATCCCTGCCAGCTTATGGCTCCAGCAGTTTCTGTTCCAGGTAAGGAGATCTTGGCTGCAATTCTCAAGATCCAACTGTCTCTCTAGACTTGGGGGTAGTGGTTTGCTCTTTGACCTTAGTTCTCCCATGAGTCCAAAAAAGCCATTGGTTTTCAATTGTTCAACTTTCCCCTTGCTTTAAAGACAGGAGTGACAATGTCCAAGTTCTTTACATATTGTAATTGAAACCAGAATTATTATATGTAACTATATAGTTTAAATGTACACTAAATGAATTTAAATAAAATTTAAAATTCTGTTTCTCAGTCACACTAGCCATATTTCAAGCATTCGATAACCATGTGTGGCTAGTGATTACCATATGGGACAGCACGGATATAGAACATTTCCATCATCGCAGGAAGTTCTACTAGACAGAACTGGTCTAGACAAATTCTCTAAAGAAATCTCATGAGATGGCTAAAATCACAAGACAAAATGGGTCAGTATAAAGTAAGATATTTTAGAGTGAGATAGTAAATCTTTGTCTCAGGTTCACTTGAATAACCACTAAATGATGACAGAAAAGTCCACAATAAAAGATATTACTAAAGAGTTGACCAATAATAGTCTATGGTATCAAGATAAGATGTGATCTCTACTTAATCCTAGCAATGAGATCAAAAATCTGAATTGAGACCCAGTCATACCCTAATGTTTGTAAAAAGACACACCCTGATCAAAAGATTTTTCATATTTCCATACATAGCTAAAGCCCAACTTGCATTTTCTGCAAGTGACCATCACATGTGGGTTTAAAGCTATTTTGATATTATTTTGTATACTTTACCTATCAGAAACTTTAATCAGCTAAAATTTTAGACTTGGCTTGTGATTTTGAGTGCATAAAAAATGCCTGAAGAATATGTGCTAATTAATTTCAAAAGCATAAACCGAAAAGAAAAATTAAAAAAGAAAAATTAAAAAAGAAAAGGACACTGAGAGAAAGAGAAAGCATAGAATTCAGTTGCTTTGGAAACAATGAAAAAAATGAGATCTTTCATACTTTTCATTTTAAAGAATGTCATGTAAGTGATAGGTTTAATGAATCAAATCTTTGAGTAATTATACTACCTAGGCAGTTAAATATGATAATATAACATTAGGCTAGGGAAGCGTAGTAATGTTGGCATATTCTATACATTGTGAGTTCAAAAATTATCTTACTAGCATAATACAATAGTTTAAAATATCTTTTATTTTTCCAGAATAATGTTACATTTGACTTTTAAAAGAAAGTTGGCATGCTATTCTGTGTTACCTATAGGAGCCATAATAATTCATTTTTAACAACCTCTTTTTTTTTAAGTTAAAATTAAAGGTTTATCATTTTTCTCTTAATTTTTGTTTTAATTTTATCAATAAATAGGAACCATTAGCCCTAGAATGCCACTGACTGAAAAAAATTAAATATTCTCGTACTGTTGATTTTTTAAAATATGATATTTGAGCCAGTGCCAGAAACCTAATAAATATATGTCATACCATATATTTTGTGACCTTTTTTCTTTCTGCTTAAATATTTTCATTACTGAGCCCGAAAAAAATTCCTGAAAATGTAAAATGGTTATTTTAAATTTGAGAGAGGCAACATAATTAAGAATTTAAAGACTACTTCTTGGACTAGAAGTTATTGGATGTGATCCTTAATTCCTAATAAACAACTGTAAATTCTCTAGTTTAGAAAATTAAAATAATAAGGAAAGATCTTGAAAGGTCTTAAATCAAATGCCCAAGGCAACCTGAGGTTAAATATATGTAGTAGTCAATAAAGCCAGTAATGAGCAGGGATGTGAAGAAGGAAACAGGATCATAAGACTTTATCTAAATAAAACGGGGAGTATGTTAAAAAAAACCTGCACTATTCCTGTGTGTTTTTCCTTTACTCACATTACTACTACACTCAAAACACTCTTAACATTAGATGTATGGGGGGTTTCCCCACACCAAGCAATTCTCTATGACTCCAGCTGAATGTCTACAACTTACAGTTCTGACCCTATCTACCTAGAGAAAGTGTCCGATCCCACAGGTGAAGAGCTCATTCCCACAAGATTTCTCCCACCTCACTTCAGATGCCAATCCCAAGTCGTTGTTCGCCAGGTTTTCCTGGAGGTTGGCTTGGGGGTTCCTATGGCCTCCTCCTCCTTGGATTAGATCGTTTGCCAGAAGAACTCAGAAAATTCAAGGAAACACTTATTGTGTTTACCAGTTAATTACCAGTAAAGGATATGATAAAGGATGCAGATGAACAGCCAAATGAAGAGAGGCATAGGGCAAGGTATGGGGGAAAGAGCACAGAGCTTCCCTGTTCTCACTGAGTACCCCAATCTCCCAGTACCTGCACATGTTCACCCACCTGGAAGCTCCCCAAACACTGTACCTTTGGGGTGTGTTTATAGAGGCTTCATTGCATAGGCATGATTGATCATTAACTCAATTTCTAGCCTCTCTCCACTTCCTGTAGGACAGGAGATAGAGGGTGAAAGTTGTAAATGTCTAATCATGGCTTAGTCATTCTGGTAACCAGCTCCCAGACCAGAGTCCATCCAGAGTCACCTCATTAGAACAAAAGGTGCTCCAATCATACGGGAAATTCCGAGGGATTTAAGAGCTCTGTATCAGGAACTACAGTCAAAGACCAAACATGACCAAAAGATGTTCATAGTGCTCTTATCACTTAGGAAATTACAAGAGGCCTAGGAGTTCTGTGCCAAGAACTGCATTTAATCTTGAGTGCTTAAGAAGAATGGGTGCTCCTTCCAAGAAAGGAGCAGAGAAGAAATGACTAATAAAGACAAAGAAAGACTAGAGGAATGTAGTAATTTAATCCAATAGTAGAAACTCTTTGCTGGAGGAAGAGAGCAATTGCATCAAATATTGCTTCTAAGTAAAGTAAAAGTAAGATAAAGACTGAGAATTCATCACTGAGTTTAGCAAATGGGAGAAGAATTTCATGAAGTAGCAAGGGAAGATGCCTGAGTAGAACGTACTTAATAGAACACAAGTAGAAAGAGTGAAGAAAGTGAACAAAAAGACAACTAGTTTGGAGAGTATTACTGCAAGGTGGAATACAAGAGTGGAGCAGGAGGTGGCCCAGAAGCAGAGTCAAGAGGTATGTTTGATTACTTGTTTCAAGATGGGAAACTTCTTAGCCTTGTGATGGAAATAATGCTATAGGAAGACAAAAATTAATGATGATGAAAGAAAGGGACTCAGTAATTCTTGGTTAGGCAAGAGGGGATAGAGTTTACTGTCAAATCAAGAGATCAACTTTAATAAGAAAGGAAGCTCACTTAGAGCAACAGGCAGGAAGGTTACAATGGTGTGAAAGCTGCTATGTCTGAATAGAAGGTGGCAGAGACCTGTTGGCTTTCACTTCTATACATATGTTATTTCATTTAATCCTAACAGAAGGGCTTTGAGGTGGATTCTTTTATTTTCCATGCTTTACAGAGGACAAATCCAACTCTTAGGGTGTAAGTAACTTGTCCAGGATCATGCTATTCATAAATGACAGAGCTATCTGACTTTATCTCAGAGCCTTTGCTCCTGACTACCATGTTATATTGCCTCACATGATTGTTGATAGGACACTTCTGGGCAACGTGGTTGTTGACAGTTTTGAAGATGTGACTCCTGAGTTCTTTATTGTGGGGAAGTTAGTACTGAGAGATAGGAAGTTTTCAAGTGTGGCTCTCAAGTTCTCAAGGGGTCAATCTGAAGGGTCTTTCAATTCATAAAGGATCTTATTTAGTGGCATTTTTAAGAACATCACATAAGGATAGTTCTATCTCTAACAAAGATTCTCAATAGTAGTTAGATGCTCCATAAATATTACGCAAATATTTATGCTAGAGATGCTACAAGAAACAATACAAAGTGTATTTTTCACAAAGTTCACATTTTATTCAGAGGAAATGGATAATAAGCAAGTAAACAAATTAATAAACAAGGTGGTAATAACTTCTATGAAGTAAAGAAGTAGGAAAATATGAGCGAAAGTCCCTGGGGAGAGGTGTGCTACTTTAGATAATGTCAACGTAGTTGTCTTTGTAAAGGTGGCATCTAAATTGTGACCTGAAAAATGAGAAGCAAACCCTCTGAAAAAGTGGAGAACATTCTAGGAAATGCAAAGGTGCTAGGAAGACAATATCTTGACACATTCAAGGAATAGTGAGGAGACCAGTGTGACTGGAATGTGGAGTGGAAGGGAGACTGGTATGAAGAGGCTCTGGGAAAACTGAGTGACCAAATCTCACACCTATGTTAAGAAGCTTGGATTTTTTTTTTCTTTTTTTAAATTAGTGCACTGACAAGACATTGAAATGTTTTAAGACAGAAAGAGAGATGATCTGATTTATGTGGCTATTAGAATTGTTGCTGCTAAGAATAAAATTAGCTTTTCCATTGGCCCTTACACCAAGGCTGCCTACTTTTACACAGACTTGTATTAAAAAGGGTGATTCTAGGCAAAAACCAATATTTTTCTCATAAAGGGTTGAAAGTTCTCCAGATACTTGGTTAAAATAGAGGGCTGAGACACCAGAATTTTCTCCTCTATACTAGAAATAGAGGAGAAACTAACTAGAAATAGTTACTTGAATCTGAAAATTTTTCAAAATATTCACTATCAATCCACATACCAAAACAAAAATAACTTCCTAGAGTGGTTTCATTCTGTAACACATGTGATAACCAAAAATGTTGCCAGTCTTCTGCCAGTCCCCTAGAAACAGCCACTGAGAGGAAGTGTGTGCACAGCTATATCAGGGAGTGTTTGGGGAGCATCCATATAGGAGTGAGGAAAGCAATATTGAATGAAGGGAGGGGGCTCTGCCACACAGCCTCTCCAGGAGACTCATGTGAGCCTAAGGAGCCCTGGAGATGGGATGGCCCTTCAGAGGGCCCACCTTGGCAAGGGGCCTGAGCCTTTGTAGTGGCTCCTTGATAAGAGTGTGATGTAGGAGCAAATTTGGGAGGGCACCCACCTATGGAGGGACTCAACTGTGAACTGCCGGTAGCCAATAGGCCCAGCAACTGGGAAATGAGTAAGTGCCAAAGTCCTAAAGGAAGGAGCTGAGTGTCCCACCATGTTTACTACCATGACCACCAAGTAGTGAGTAACTGATGTGCAATTTAGTATTGCCCATGGAAATTCTGACGAATGTGGAGCAAATGTGATCATGACAATTCTAACTTCAAATTAAGCTGTGCTGATGGTTTTGGTTGCATTTTAAATTCACCCCCAGCGATGTATGGTAAAATAATGCCATTATCATGGAGAATAGGGTTACGTGAGGATTCAGTGAAACAGTATAAATAACTCAACATAGAGTACCTACTCGATAAATGGAAACTAAGTTAAATAAAGGGAACAAAATCATAGCTCTTAGAAAGCTAGAATTCGACTTTTTTCTCTCAGGAAAAAGTTTTATTTATTAAAAAAGTACATAATCATTTCAAATTTAGTTTATTTCTCTCTTTAGATATTTTTCAATTGAAGAACTATTTTGAAAGGAGTAGGCATAATAAATAAAACCTTTTTTCTCTCATGTCCAAATCTCCTTTCTAATGCTGTGTTGACCAAATCTTTTTCCTTCATTCTTTAAAAAATTTTACGATTTTTAACTAATTAGGGAAAATTCTAATTAACATTTTTTATTGTGTTGAGAAAGAGAAATTAATTTCTTATGGTAAAGGTGAGTGAAAGGTTACTTGAAATTCTGCCAGCCAGATAAATTTGGAATAAAGTTGAGTGAGTGATTTTTTTCATTAGCCTGTGAAAAGGCTATTTATTTCCACATGTAATTATAAAACAAGTAATTCTGACTTAATGAAATAAAACCAACCCTGAAAACAAATAGGACTCATTTGCAGTTTCAACTAAATTAGATACTGAAAAATGCTTGCGTTCTGATGTGTTTTGAAATGTCTAATGAAATTACAAATAAAATATTTCAAAGAACAAGAATAAAAGCTTTGATCAGAGAAGGAAATGTATGTGCATAAATGACATCTCAAGAAGCTCAAAGTCACTTTGCCATTTTAAGCTTTCTCTTATTTTTAAGTCAATGATGTGAAATAATGCAGGAAAATGAGTTTCCACACAAATCGTATGGAGATGCTAAGTTTCACGGGAATTGAATATGAGTAGTTTACAATGTGCACAGTAGGTCGAATTGATATTGTGATTCATGAGAGTTAAATGTTTTATTTCATAAATGCAGAAACCTAAGATTGCCTCTGGCATAAGTTTAAATAGGTTATAAATAAGATTTAATGTCAACAGCAGGGATTTATAACAACCATAAACTGAAAACAACCCACGTTTTAATATGTTAGGATCATGAACTACATTGTATCAAAATCAAACTGTCTTCTTTTTTCCTTTAAAACAGAATAACCAATGAACTAGTTAAAAGAAGTTAAGCTGGAACAAAATCTCTTTCTCTCTTACACACACACAAACCTACACAGATACACTATCAAATAAGAATAACGTAAGAAAATAGTATTACTGTCACTTAGAATCATTGCCTTGTATGTTGAAGATAATGGTTTTCCTATGGTTTCTGTTGTAAGTTAATAAAACTCCATAAAGTATGTAATAATGACAAACAGCTACTGTCCTGGGATTAGAAGGAAATATATTTTTCTAGCTCTCCATTCAGACAACACATTTGAAACCCTGGAGAATGGGACATTTGGGGATTGTACTCTGAGTCAAATAGAAACTCAAAGACAATTCCAGTTATCTGTAAAACTCTCTCACTTACTCTGGATTACCCATAGACTTGATTTAGCATATAAATAAGTTAACGGTCTACTGTTTGGGGGACAATACATGGTTCACTCCTCCTGCTCTTTTTCTTCTTTCTTCCCCCTAAATCCCCATTGTTTTAGTTTCAGTTCTTCTGAAAGTAGTTCCTGAAAGTAGAGACAAAGACTTGATGACTAATAATTTTGAGGAACAGCTAATCCTAAGAAATAGGAGCACAGAAGAGGACAAGTGAAAGATGAAAGACACAGAAGCTTATCTCAGGATACATTATCAAGCTGGCCACCAAACAGGTGACTGGCACTCAAGTCCATGGCACTGGCACATTCTGAAGAACTTTACAAAGTGTGTCAGGGCTGTTTGCCTAGGGGATGAGAGACAAGAGCATTTATCCATCAGTTCCTATCCCTATTGAGACAAGGCTGACTCCTCAGATTGTAACTGCCCAGCAGTTCTGATTGCTTTGCAGGTTCCCAAGAGTGTTCCACATTCAGTGTGTCAGAGAAGTCTGTAGGCAATAAGTGGTTGGCTTGTGACCCTGGAAAATGCACTGTTGGGTTGCACCTGCCATGGCTGGTGGAGGGCAGCATGGAGATGGTCACCTCCTGCCACAGAGGTTGGAGCAACAGGTGGGACTCAAAGCAGGGTGAGGTGGGGCACAAGAGTTGTCTGGGACACTCATCTTCTTTCTCATTCAATCTAGATCCTTTTAAGCTCCACATTTAGGGCTGTTCCTGTTGCCATTCTCTGTATCTCAATGTGATTTTATCTCAGTTGCATGGCCCTGATTTTTCTGGAGCCAGATAAAAACAAAATAGGGATATCTTTAACACTAAGTACTTTAAAAATCTAAATGGCAGCTTTAAAGAGGGCTCATATAGCAAAAAATTGTTTCTCTATCTTATTCAAGACCTCCCATCAACTCAAGGGATGCCCATTCTTGATTTTCCTCCATTCATCCCAACCCTCAAATTAAGCAAGTGACCTGAAATGCCATCATGAGATCCTGTCCTGAAACACCTACCAGAATAAAAACATTTTCTAATACTTAGGACCATTTTTGGTTTGAATATCATTTGACAATTCTAGAGGCAGAAAATAACTCCTCAAATCAGTGAACTAACTGGAATGAATGATTCCTTTCATGTTTTTCTTAGGGACTCTGCCATTTACCACCATATGCATTTTTATATGCATTTTGTTACTGTGAAAATGTTTGTTCCTGATTGTGTGTAGGTCTGAAAACAATTTCAAATCATTATTTGATCTCTATATTTGGAAAACAGCATTACATCACTAAGACGTGTTCAAATTTTTTTAAAGTTTTACTTATTTAAGTACTCTCTGCACCCAACATGGGGCTCAAGCACAGGACCCCAACATCAAGAGTCACATGCTCTTCCAACTGAGCCAGCCAGGCAGCACAACATGTTCAGTATATTAACTCCACAGCCCCTGTAATCTTTTGCCCTCTTTCTTGAAAATTAGAGTCTCAACAGTGTGGGTTTCTGCATAGTATTAGTAATGTTTAGAGATTGCTACCAAAAGTCAAGACAATAAATAAAGGACACTTGTTACTGGGGGGAATAAAAGTGGACAGTCATTGAAAGTTTAAGGCTAAGAACTGACAACTAGCAGCTAAGAATCAGGCTTAAGTCCTTTAAGCAAGGATTAATTCTCTAGGATATGTTAGAAAATGTACCCAATCTGAGCCATTCCAATTACTTTATTCTTATTTAACATACTTTTATCACTATTAGGCAAGGTGCTGTGGTTATTACCCCAGAAGCATTCCTCTTTTCTTTTTATAAAACACTTTTTAGAGGTAGAAAATCTAAGGTGTAAGTCACGATTCCAGGGTCAAGTGGCAAGCCTTAGTAAATTTTCAGCAATCCTCAAGATTCTTATTTAGTCAATATCGCTTGTCTAGGGGCTCCTGGGTGGCTCAGTGGGTTAAAGCCTCTGCCTTCAGCTCAGGTCATGATCTCAGGGTCCTGGGATCGAGCCCCTCATGGGGCTCTCTGCTCAGCAGGGAGCCTGCTTCCCCTTCTCTCTCTGCCTGCCTCTCTGCCTACTTGTGATCTCTCTCTGTCAAATAAGTAAATAAAATCTTAAAAAAAAAAAATCACTTGTCTATAGGATTGTCACTATGGAGGACAAAATAGAGACACAATTCTCTTCATTGCAAAGATAACCATGTGTTCTGAAAATATAAGAGAGTTGCACACATTTACATAATCTGTCATTAGGTGTGAAGTTTCCCAGTACCATTGAAATATTAAAAAAAAAAATTTAAGGTCTGGAGTCAAAATAGATGGTTTTATGGAATTGGGGGAGGACTTGTAGAAAATGGGAGATTTGAATTTGAATTGATGGAGAGAGGCAGGAAATGCATTCGTTGTGGGGAAGAATAAAGAACAGTTTCACAAAGCACACAGCATTCTGTCCAGTTACAAAAGGGCATTTTTCTATTTCCTTTAGTTTCTCTATGTTGTTTTTTCTCCAGATCATTGAGGGGCTGGTCCCGCTTGTCATTCAAGTCTCCCCTTAAATATATATCATTTGATTTATGTAAGCACTAGTCATTCTATACTACTGTATTTTATTTTCTTCAAACAACTTGCTTTTGGGGCACCTGGGTGGTTCAGTCGGGTAAGTGTCTGCCTTCAGCTCAGGTCATGATCCCAGGGTCTTGTCTTCGGATCAAACCCTGCATCGGTGAGGATCTTGCTTCTCCTCTCCCATTCCCCCTGCTTGTGCTCTCTCTCTTTCTGTCAAATAAGTAACTAAAATCTTCAAAAAAAAAAAACTTGCTTTAATTGATAGTATCTTGTTTACTTGTCTTTATTGTATTGTCTGCCATCCTCCCACTAAAATGTTAGCTCCATGAGAGAAGAAAACTTGTCCATCTTCTTTAGCTGTTGTATCAACAGCAACTTGAATAGCACTTAAGATTAGTTGGAACATCATATTTATTGAATGAATTGATGAGTACCACATATGACCACATGATCTTACCTCTCTCTTGCTGGGAGATGAGAATTGACTGTCCTTCTCTCAAAGTCTTTGGTGTTCACTAGAGATTTCCTTGACTATGTTCTTGCTTCATTTAAAATCTATTCAATAAAAACAAAAGGGAAAAATTGATGAATATTTTATGTGATAAACTATGTTTGTGTCTGTCTTGCAAAGTTATGAATTTATCAAGATGGAACACCTGGTCTTTTATATTTACAATATGATGATTTAACATGTAAATCCCACAGATTTTCTTTTGTTTTCTTTAATACTATTTAATGCGATCTACCATCTGATGGCATTGCTAAGAGTTTTAAGTTTTTAAATAAATGTGATTGCCACATTGTTGTCATTAAAAATGTCTTTTAAGAATTCATTTGCATAACAAAGTAGTTAATAATTTATTTGTTTGGATTGTTGTTTAGTTTTTCTAAAGAAAAATGTGGGATTTTATTCTGTGAATCAAGACTGAGGAAAACACAAGAAGTGTTTATTAAGACTTCTTAAATGAGAGATTTCCTCCACTGGTTGAGACAGAAAATATGGAATCCTGTGGCCCAGTAAATCCCTCACTTGCTTTTGAAGTCTAGACCACTACTTACCCCACTTTAAAGGTGCACAAGCAACACATTAGGGATTGAAGTAGAAGAAACGTGATTGGATAAATGCAAACTCTTCACCACTCCAAGAAACAACTCAAATTAGTGGCCTAACAATCACAGCTTTGTATACAAAGAGCAGCACGTTATTATGAAGAGATGGTAAAGAAACTTAGATAACTATTAAAGAAAGGATAGCTGAGGGTTGTTAATAACTGGTTTCAAGAATATAAAAAGCTCTGTAAAAGGTTGACCAGATGTTTTCCATCTACATGGAGACAGAATCAAATTAAATGGTTGCAAATTACAAGAAAGATGTAAATTACACCTAAAAAAGCTTCTCCACTGGAGAAGGCTATTGAAATGGAACAGTCATCTTTCACCAGTTAAGTGTAAAATTACTTGGAGGCAGAGGTTAAACAAGATAGTATCTGCCAGGGTTTTTCTCCTGGCAAGAAATAAACACAAGGGTCCACAAATAAAAAAGGCTGACCACTACCACAATAACAAGATATACACATTATAATCTTATTTTTCCCCTTTCATCATTATGCCTTTATTTGAAACCAGGAAAAAAAAAAGTGATAAAGTGAACACAGGAAGCACGGCTAGGTTAAAGAGGTTGAAAAAGATGGAAATGAATGGGGAAGGTAGGAAGAATTCACAGAAAATGATTTGTGAAAAGAAAACCCAAGGACTTCTATATATGCCCAGTTCTGAAGTCCTGGACAAATTATCTAGAAAACATCCCAAACAAATTTCCTTGAAACTGAATGCAAACCATTTTATACGCAAGCTTTTATCTTTTTTTTCTTTCTTTTTCTTTTCTTTTCTTTTTTTTTTTAATACTATAAGGTTTAAAGTATTCATCTATTCCAGACGGAGGGTTGATTCTGAAATATTTTGGGATCTTACACTAAATATGTTGGAGGACTAATTCAGTTGTGTTGCTATGCCATAACAATGGCATAGATTAGCTAGATTGCACGACTTTTTTCCTTGAAACTGGACTTTGAGAAAAGGTCTCAGCAAAGTATTGAGACTCTTTCCGAGACTATTTAAAGCTAAAGAAATGCCCTTTTAGATCTCACTTCCCTAAGGCTATAGTTTAGGAGTCAAATCTTGGAGCTCATCAATGAGAAAAAAAAAACTCTCTGAGGCCACAGCCCCATCACCTTCCCATCTAGCACATTTGGCTCTGCCTCTATTAAGTAAAGGTGAGGAACTCTATTTTCATTTCTTTGCTGCGTCACTCCCACCTTCTGTCTCAACTAAGTACATTCCCAGTACTATTTTGCCTGCTAAGAATTACATAAGAAATATGGTCACTTTGAAGGAAGCAGAGAAAACTTCATATAAGTTCAGCCATCAATTCTGTGGCTAATAGTGATGGTTATTTACATACAAATGTCTTGAGCTTGCCAGTTTCATGTAGATTTAACTAGCAGTAAAGAGAAATGTAGTTTGAAGCTTAAAACTACTGGGGCTTTTTACCTATGCCATCACGTATCAAGAAAAATAAAAAAATAAACGCACATTATGTTTTAAAACAAGTTCTACCTGATGCTTTAAACCAGGAAGTTGCAAACTTTCCCCAGAAGGCCAGATGGTAAATATTTTAGGCTTTGTGGGAGAAAAGGTCTCTGCCACTGCTACTCAGCTGTGTCATTGTAGCACAAAAGTGGCCATAGACAATATGTAAACAGATGGGTGTGTCTGTTTTCCAATAAAATTTTATTTCTAAAAATAGGCTATGGCTAGAGTTGGCCACCGGGCATATAGTTTGCCAGCCCTTGATTGAAACAGTCCTTTTCGGTCATGTTAAATTTTTTATTCTTTCTGGTATTCTCTCTCTTCCTCCCCTTTTCTCCAAACCTCAGATAAAGCCGGAGAGAAAGAGGGGAAGCATCTTCCAGTCTGACATTTTCCAGCCTCAGAACCCTGCTTCCTGGCTATCTGCTACCAGTGGGGGGGTCTGCTTCTTCCTCTCCCTCTCCCCCACCCTGCTGCTCATGCATGCTCTTTCTCCCTCTTTCTGTCTCTTTTGCACATCCACTCTCTCTCTCTCTCAAATAAATAAAATTTTTAACAAAATAAATAAATAAATAAATACCCTCTTACAACCATACCCACCAAAAACTTTTAGACAGAATCTTTACCCAGAGCAGAAGCAATTCTTGATAGACAGGCTTTTTTTGCTTACAACGTGGGGCAGGGTGAGGGATCCTCCCATTTTTAAAAGGACTAAAAGAGGGTATGTGCTATGGTAAGTGCTGTGAAATGTGTAAGCCTGATGATTCACAGACATGTACCCTGGGGCAAATAATACATTATGTATCAATAAAAAAAATAAATAAATAAAATTTTAAAAATAAATAAGAAAAAAAAAGGACTAAAAGAGTATCAGACTTAAGAACAAACTTCTGGGGGCACTTTGGTGGCTCAGTCTGTTAAGCCTCTGACTTTTGGTTTCAGATTAGGTCATGATCTCAGGATGGTGAAAATTGAACCCTCAGTCGAGCTTCCCAGCCCCACATCAGGTTCTCTCCTGGAGCACAGAGTCTGCTTGGGATTCTTTCTCTCCCTCTCCTTCTGTCCCTCTCCCTACTCCTGCACGCAGGCACTCTCTCTCTCCCTCTCTCAAATAAATAAATAAATCTTTAAAAAAAAAAACAAAGAACAAATATGTGTATCCACCTACACAGCCATTTGGCGTGGGTTCCCTTTCTATCCAACCACCTGGGTTCAGGTGTCTGGGACACAACGCAATGTCCTGAAGGAGAAGGCAGTAAAAGAATGTGTAGCAGCATTGCCAAGACAAGCTGCTGGTCCCATTCAATACCCAGGCAAGACTTCTCTGTTCAGTTTACATTTCTCTTTGAATTATTTTCATTTTAATCCACTTGATGATTTGATTTTGGACTATTTTTCATTTTGAATTCTTTATAGCTTCCCCATTTCATAAAGAGAAGCGACATCCTATTATGGAGAGTCTTGAACTGGAAGTCAAAATATGTGGCTTCAAGTTCCTATTGTGTCACCAAATATGTAGTATTAGTGATAATTTGAATTTTACATATCTATTTCATAACTCTATCAGGCTATAAAATGAGACTGTCAGATTAGATTATCACAAAGATGCCTCCCAGCTAAAAATTGTTTCTTAATTATTTTTTATTGCCTTCAACACAAATGCTCACAAATCTCCTCATCTTTAGTCAATGTAAGTCTTGCAAATCTTTCCATTGTCAACCACCTGACAATCATTAATTAAGAAGACTCTAACTCCAGGCCTTGAATAATGCTATCATTTTTAGAAATAATTATTTATGAGTCTCAGTTTCTCATTCAATTTATTATTTAACTGAAATATAAATAGAAAGAACATGAAATATAATATCTAAGGGTTTCCTAGCCCTATCAGTATGTTAATCATTTAATATAATAAACAGTAAAAAAGCTTCTCAAAGCAGGTGATTTGGTTTTGAACTGTGCCTATGTTTGCTTCACATCAACTCTATTATCAGCAATTCATGGAATCACATCTAAATACTGTGTTCTTTTGCTTTAAGGATCTCATTTAGATTTAGATTTCACAGAGTTGTCATTTAGCAAAACAAAACTTACAGTTTCCCTAGCTTTGGAATTTTTAAAGCATCTGAGTCTTCTTTTATACCACAAGGAACAGAAAACCACTATCTTAAAAGCACTGAAATTATTATGGTTGGAAATTTCCAGATAGTGAGAGCTTGAGTATCATCATCTCATAATGCATATGACCATGGAAATTTGTTCTTTCCACTCCAAACAAAGAAAGAAAAAGCCATAGTTCATAATATTTGCTTGAACATTCATTCATCCATTTATTTATTCGCTTACTCATTTAGAATATACTTTTGCCTTCCATGTACCTGAGACTGTGTTAGGTAACTACAATAGGATGTCAGAATAAATTTGGTTCATGCTTCTGTGGAGCTTAGGGTCTAATAGGGGAGGAACACAAAAATATCAACCTTGACCTCATTATAATACAAGTGCCCAGTTAGGGAAATACACAGCAACTATGGGAGCACAGAGGAAGAAGTCTTTCATATTAAGATAATATCTTTTAAAGTATATATTATTTAGTAGGATTGTTATCTTATTTTGCTACTTGTTTTTCTGGTTTGTGAGTTCTTTAAGGGATCTTACATATATTGTTGTAACATCCATTTATAACATTGTGTCATATAAACATAGAAACTTCAAAAATATTTAATGAGCATTTGTTATATACAAAACTTTGGGTTAGTTAGTTTTCTGGTTATAGAAAAAAATGGAATTTCAATACATAAAAACAATGAAAATTAAGAAATTGAAAATGACTCAAAAATCACTCCCAAAGAGAACACCTGAAAAATATGTTTTCAGAAATTGAAGGTCAAAGAGGGGCAAAGCACATCAGAGAAAATGAGTTTCTTAATCTCATGGAGCCAGATTTGCCTATTTAGCATACAGTTTATGACAAAATAATTGTCTGGTAATTACTCTAAAAGATGGAACAAAATCAAATTAAAATGGAGCAAATTGCTTTTTGCATCATGGCCAATGACAAGTAGTGACACATTCATGCTGCAAAATGCCACTTTGTTTTTTTCTGAGAAGTGACCGGTTGCTCAGTGGTTAAGGCACTAGGTTATTCCATGTAAAATCTGCAACTCTGTCTCTCAGAGGAAGTGCAAAGTTTATTCCTGCTACTGCTACATGTGGCAATTTCATATTCAGTAATAAAAAAATACTTCGGAAGCCAGACAGACGTATGTGTAGTAAATACCACAGTTGATAATTACCGAATACTTTCTATGTGCCAAGGACTATTCCAGGTAATTTACATGTATCGATTAATCTTACATGCACAAATCTGGCATGTAGGTATCCTTATTTTTTAGATGAATAACTGAGACCTGGAGAAGTTGAAGATGTTGCCTGAGAGTTTCAGAGAGCCAAAGGTAGAGCCTGGATTGAAAATCAGGCACTCGGTATCCAGAGCAGGTGTTTTCAGTCACAGAACCACGTGTCATGTATCCCTCATCTTCCAGACGCCAGTTGATGGACTTCTTTTTCATACTTTTTTAAAGATACAACCTAGCACTTATTTCACATAGCATCAAAGTAAAAAACAAGTTTGAGTTAGATGAACACATTGTGAGTGAACCTATTGTTACCTTTTAACTTTAGGCCATTTTAAGTTTAGGGAGAGACAAATAGATAACATTAGAGAGGATCTATCGGTGGCTCAGATACCAAAAGGAAGACATTCAGGATTTATTTCTCTGCTTTTCATGCCCAGAATAAAAGATTTGGTCACTATACCTGGAGATAATCAGCTCCATTAACATACACACAGGTAACTGAATGGTGACTTCATTCCTTCAGGAAGACGTATATGACTTTTTGTTGCTTTCATTTATACAAGAAATATTTCTTGAGCAAGACAATAAAGTAAGAGCTGTGACAGACATTCACAGTAAGAGGACTGTGGAAATAAGACTTTGATGAGGAAGTGCATTAGTCTGCTAGGGCTGCTATAATAAAATACCACACACTGGGTGGCTAAAACAACAGAAATTTATTTTCTCACAATTCTGGAGGCTGCAATTACAAGATTAAGGTACCAGCAGGATGGTGTCTGGTGAAAGCTCTCCCCATGGGTTGCAGATGGCCACCTTCTAGCTCTGTGCTCATATGACCTTGTGGGTTTGCAGGGACAGGGACAAGAATAAGAGCTCTCTGGTGCTCTTCTCAGGACACTAAACATATCAGTTCAGAATCCTACCCTTATGACCTCACTTAACTGTAATCAATTCCTTAGAGGCTTCATCTCCAAAATCACTAGGGATTAAGGCTTTAAAATATAAAATTTGGGGAGAACATAAACATTCAGTCCATAACAGGAGGTAATGCTGCATCTAATTCCTTTAAGGATAAATAAATAAAACTAGACCCAAGAAAGTGACATAAGAACAAAATCAGACGAGGTTACTGTTGCCACTTTGCTGTTCTTATGTTTTTTAAAGTCCCATATGCAATGAGATGTTAATATATCCGAAATTTTGATGTCATGGACTATTCTGGGAAAATACAAACGATCAAACTCAAGTAATATCAAAAAATCAAATACATGAATAAAAGAAATTGGAAATGTTACCAATATAATGTAGTACAGTAATATAAAAAAGACAGGGACCAGGACCAACTGGTTTCAAACTCAAGGAAAGATAATCCTAATGCTATGAAATCTTATCAATAATACTGTCTGCTACATAAAATAAATAACATTGTTTAACTTTTATTTCACATTTACGCTTAGGTAGGAATTATACAATGCTTGTATTATTTCATCTAACTTTTGCTAGCCTTAATACCAAAAGTTAATTAAGAAGCCCCCATAACAAAAAAATACATAATCACTTATGGATATGTATGTAAAAATACCCAAATCAATAGCAGCACTAATTTGAACAGAAAAATAGTGTTACGCAGTAATTTAAGGAAGATTTAAATAAGAAAATAGTAGCAAAACACATTGAAGATCTAATAAGAAAAATCCATGGACACTTACAGTAGATGAAAAAACATTTAATCAAAACAAGGAAACAAAAAATTAGGTGCAGTAGAAAACAACTTCCTTAACGTAAGAATACTATCTCAGGGTGCCCGGGTGGCTCAAACTGTTGAGTGTCCAGACTCCTGGTTTCAGCTCAGGTCATGATCCCAGGGTCTTGAGATCCAGCCCAGTGCTGGGCCGCACTCAGCAGGGAGTCTGCTTAAAGATTCTCTCCCTCAGCCCCATACCACACTCGTGCATACACATGTATGTGTGCCTTCTCTCTCTCTCAAATAAATAAATATTAAAAAAAAAAAAAGTACTCTAGGGTGGCCTGGGTGGCTCAGTCAGTTAAGTGTCTGTCTTTGGCTCAGGTCATGACTTCAGGGTCCTGGGATCAAGCCCCATATCGGGCTCCCTGCTCAGCTTCTCCTTGACCCTCTGACCCTCCCCCCAGCTCCTCTCTCCTTTGCTCTCTTTCTCTCGAATAAATAAAATCTTTAAAAAAAGTAGTACTCTATCTGATACATAACCAGAAGTGAGACAGTTCTCACAAACAGAAATGTGCCAAATATGCCAACTATCATTCCTATTTAATATAATTCCAAAAATTTTAAGCCACAAAAATGTATTTTACCTATTCAAAATTGTAAAGAAAAACATTATTATTTACAAAGGATTTGTATGTGTATCTCAAAGACTCAATAAAATAATCACAACATTTTTAAGTTAATATAATGATTTCTGTAAAGTGTTCTAATAAAATATAAAATTGCAAAATCATTAGTTTTGTTCTATTTCAGAAATAATCAAATAGTAAGGAGAGAGATGTTCTACACAGTAGGAAGGGACAATAAAAACTTGAAATGTCTCAGAAAAAATAAATATTCTATATATGTAAGACACTACCAACTTTTACTCTGAGATATGAACAATTTTAATATGACAATACATTTTCATTGAGAAGAATAAATACTTTCAGTATGCCATTATTTCGAATACTTTAAATAAACATAATGAAATATTTCTCAAAATACCAATCAGATTTAAGGATGAACTTGACAAAAATAATTCTGTTATCTGGAAGAATAAACAAGTGATATACAATTGAAGAAAATAATTATAGGGGGAAACTAATATAAACAATTTAAAACATGCCATCAACACTGCAATCAAAAGATGAATGGAATAGAATACATAGCCTTGAGATAAATCCAGACATATACTCAACCTGGAATTGTTTTGTTTTATTTTTTTAAGAGGGGGTGTGGGAGGGGGCAGAGGGAGAAATAGAATCACAAGCAGGCTCCACACCCAGCATGGAGCCTGATGTGGGGCTCAATCTCACGACCCTGAGACGATGACCTGACCCAAAATCAAGAGTCAGATATTTAACTGACTAAGCCACCCAGGCGTCCCATGAAATTGTTTGATAAATAAACCACTGTAAAAAACTGTGCAAAGGAAAGATTATGCAGTAAATATTGTTGGGAATAATTGGCTGTATATTTGAAAAATATATTCAATTGTATATTCAGTTAATATAAGCAATTAAAACCTAGAATAACATAGTGATTTGACTGATCTTTAGTTATGAAATACTTTCTAAGTATAAATGCAAACAGAAGCAAAAGTAGAAAGATATATACTTGACTGTATAAAATTTAATAACTTTGTATATTAAAAACACTGAAAGAAAATAAAAGGACAACTTACCAAAAACTCTGAAATATGTAATTGAAAAGATATTGTCATATCTTTTCATATAACTGATAAAAAGTTCTTCTAATTTAGGGGCACCTGAGTGGCTCAGTTGGTTAAGTGTCTGCCTTCTGCTCAGGCCCTGATCTCGGGGTCCTGGGATTGAACCCCACCTCAGATTCCCTGCTCAGTGGGGAGTCTTCTTCTCCCTCTCCCTCTTCCCCTCTCCCCCACTTCTCCCCCCAAGCTCTCTCTCTCAAATAAATAAAATATATTTTTTAAAAAGTTCAGGGCACCTGGGTGGCTCAGTTTATTGAGCCTCTGCCTTCAGCTCAGGTTGTGATCTCGGAGTCCTGGGACTGAGCATCACATTGGGCTCCCTACTAAATGAGAAGTCTGCCTCTTCCTCTGCCCCTCCCCACAACTCGTTCTTGCTTGCTCGCTCTCTCTCTCTCTCAAATAAATAAAATCTTAAAACAAAAAGTTCTTTGAACTTAACAAGTTATACAGTAAAAGCAATTTGGAAAATTCACAATCCATTTTAAAATAAATATAAATAGCCAACAAATATAAGTTTAATCATCAGAGAGAAAAGTGAATTAAATGAAAACATCATAAATTATGTATTCCCTATCAAATAGAAAATAAGCACATATACCTTAAAAGTTAATAGTATGTTTAAATTCTGATGAGAAGAGCTCTTTACTTTTTTAAGGAAATATATGTGTTCTTACGTCTTTTTAAAGGATATATGGCTTTGAAATTGTTCATGCTCTTTTACCCAATTTTCCCCTTCTATAAATCAATCCTAAGGAGATAATCAGAAATATAGTTATAGATTCACTGTATAAATTGTATATTGTGATAATAATTATATTAGAAAAAAAGTGAAAATAGTATTTATGACCAACAATAAGTGAATGGTGAATTAATTAACAGTATATTCATATGGTGAAAGGTTATCTGATCATTAAAGATCAAGTGTTTTCTGAGCCTATGGGTGACTCAGTCAGTTAAGCGTCCAAAACTTGATTTTGGCTCAGGTCACGATCTCAGGGTTGTGAGATTGAGCCTCCCCGTTGAGCACCCCACCGAGCCCCCTATTGAGTCCCGCGTCGGGCTTCACACTGGGCATGGAACCTGCTTAAGATTCTCTCTCTCCCTCGCCCTTGCCAAGAAAAATCAAGTTTTTTCTTGATGATAGGAGCGAATGATCACAACTTAAAGTTAGGTTAAAAAAAAAAAAAAGGGCCAGGAGGAAAAAAAAAAAATTTGAATCTATTAGTTCTCACTATTGTTTAAAAACACTTGATAATTGAAACTAGAGAAGTGAATAGTTAACTAAATAGATCTCTACAATAAAGAGTAGAAAGACACGCAAAATATTGTTATTATTTCTGTGAATTGGTTTATAGACTGCTTCCATTTATTACATTCGTGTATTTTCAAAATTGTGTAGCAAACATTAAGCTAATACAAAGAATCAGACTGCCATATGAAACTCATTTCTATCAGAGATTGTGCCCTGTATCAAAGTACCAATATTTTAAGGATGCAATCAGTCATGAGTCAGGGGGAAGTGTGAAATAGCCTAGCAATCTCTGTAAGCTCTCCTTTTTGCATCATACCTGGTCTCTGGTCCAGAATAATAGAAGTCCCCAATGTCACTCACAGAGTATGAGCATTAAAATTGTAAGATGTCTTTGTTTTATACTTAAGAGAGTTGTAGCTTATGTGACACTCTCCAGGGAGGCATGCCTCATAAATCCATCCAAGTTTAGGTTCATTTACAATAAACAATCCTAAACCAAGAACGTCATCCTCAAAGTATTTCATAGATAAGAATTCTCCCTTCCAGCAAATATGATTAGTCTGTTCACCTGAAAGTCAAGTTATCATGTTTACAAAGACACTGAATCAATCACCTGCTCTCTTAACTTGCCTCTCCCCAGGAACATCTCCGTGGTCATAAGGAGGGATCACAGGCTAGCTGCTTTAAGCCCTTCCTCCCCAACACTGCTTTACAATAAAACTTTTTGAAAGAGAGAAATTGTAAAGAAGAAAAAGAGTCACAGTGTTTACTATGAATTGTAGGAAACCAAGACCATTATCAGCGAAAACAGTTAGTAGTTCATTATACTAATCCAGGAAATAAGTGAAGCAGGCCTAAACAATGAAGTAACAATAGATAGAGAAAGTGAGTGACATTTAATAAATACCACAGCATTTCAATTGATTAAGTGTAATAATTGACTAGATATTGGGTAAGGGAGTTGAAGGAATAAATAATGATTTCCAGTCAGAGGCTTAGGTAGGTATATGAATGATGTGGCTATCTGTGGAGAATAGAGAAAACAGAGGAGCAGTATTTGGAAGAGTGGAGGTTCTTTAACAGAAGACAAGAACTGTGATTATATTTAAATTCTAATGGAAAGCAACCATTAAAGACAGAGAAATTGAAGATTAGGAAAAATCAGGGATAATAAATATGATGAGATCACTTGACTTATTTAGAGTCCAGAATTAACGAGGAGGAATCAGCCTCCCATGACAGGACAGCTGTCTTTTCCACTGTGGTGGCAGGAGAGGGCATAAGACTGTTCTGCGTTAATGTATTTTCTTTTCATTTTCTTTACTATGTTCACCAAATATGGTACTTTCTTCTGAGCCTTCAACTACTTGGTGAACTGGATATTCGAAAGATTATTTATTAGGAATGAAATCAGAATAGAAATGTTAGATGACCCTTGAGGAGAAAGAAGGCATTGGGGCAGGCTGAGTAATGGTGATTCAGTGGAAGTCCTTCCCACCTCCCCTCTCCTCCACCCAAGGATTGGAGTATTCATATCTTACATTTAAGGGCTTTTCACTCTTGCATCTTTTACTTCTAAATGCCTCCTTCCTAGCTTCTAATATCTTTGTTAATTATCTTAATCAATCAGTTCATTTTCAGATTACTCAGTTGCAAGTTGATTAAACTTGCTTCTTTCCTGAGATCTCTTTAGCCACACTTTTATCAGAGTATCTCTCAGGCTGTTGGTTTCTTAGCGGCTTATCCTTTCTGTTTTAGTTCTTACTGGTCTATTCTTTTATTGTAGATTTAACTTGAAGTTTCAGAATCTCCTCATTAACTACAGTGATGTGTTTTTATTTAATCCCAGTAAAGCTGGTGTTAATTAGTTTCATTTGAGTTCAAAAGATGATCAGCCTGTAAAATTTGGTGTGATCCAGAAACTGTTGTCATGGCAATGCCCCATCTAATATAGTGTTTACTTCTACAGGTAGATATGTTCTTTTATTATGGCAACCTTCTTCTTAGTATCTGTTAACATCTTTTGATGTGCATGATCGTGTGTTGCTTTTGTTTTCACTTTTGTTTTTGTAACTTGAAAAGCAAGAATTTTAATGTTGGAGAAAGTGTGTAGGAAAGAGCCGAGGAACATTAAGCAGTATGTTTCTCATGGATTTATTTCCTTGCCTTGTAAACTGAACTAAAGCCTCTACGGTTAGCTGAGAAAGGACCAGAAATTAAGGGAAATATTGTGGGAAAGATGTTGTGAGTGTGTTGACATATTCAAAGCTGTTAGAGTCAGTGACAAAGTTTGATTCAGATAGTCTTCCAACTGTAAGGGGAACCCAGAAACTCCGGCGCCCAGAGGGTCAGAAGTCAGGGGACAGCTGGGTTTGAGGATGTTAGCCCACATACTTGATGGTAGGAGCAGAATGAGGCTGCATCGAGTGGATTCTCAAGACCCTTGGTAGCTAAACGAGGAAGAAGGACAAAGGTGGTGGATGGGGACTGTTGCTGCCAGACAGGTCTGGGTCCATAGGAAACTCCCTCTTGAGGTCATTTACAAAAACAACTGAGGGACTACTTGAGGAAATTATTGGTAGTAAGACTGATGAAGGTCAAACAATCATAGTACAATCATTAAGAGCGTGTGACCTTATGTAGTAGTCTGCTGGGAAACAGGGAATTTGGAATGTAAAACTTAGAGAAAAGAAATTCTTTATTCTGTCTTAAGTAATGATTAAATACATGTAAATCCCTTAAAAATGTTAACTGATGACATTGTGTGCACAAACTCTGGGATATAACTGAAATTTTTATTGAAATGATTATTTTTCTCTACCTTTATTGTTTTTAGGCAACCTGGCTCTTTGAGGTTAATTTTCAAAGCTGACTCAACAAAGCAGCACATAAGGAATTCACCTGAAAGAGAACGTTGCTATCAGGAATACAACTATCAGAGAGGCCTGGGATTACCAATTGCAAATATGTTAATTATTCTTTATATTCCTGGAATTCCTTTATAAACAGCCTAATAATAAAACAAAGCTAGACTCCTCCCCTGCTCTAATTCACCCCTCTGCACTCTCTTGGGGGACAGGAAGAGAATTATCTAAAACTTTTAGTTTTCTGTTCTGGCCATTGGTTTTCGGGATAAGAGTAGAGATGAAGTATTGGTGATCTAGTTTGTTCCATGAACAATGACTTCAGAGCAATATATGTCATAAAATAAATTTTAAATCCTATAATTCACAGAATTCACAGCTTTGCAATTGTAAGCTGGAATTCTCAATTCTTAACATGTATTTTTAAAGCAACACGTTTCAGAGTCAGGCCACTAGTGTCCACATCTTGATTTATCACTTACTGGTGTGACATGGGACAGATAGATGTGCATCAGTTTCCTCATCTATAAAATGAATGTAATTATAGTGTATATTTTATCTCATTATTATGGATTTAAAAGAATTACTATTTCTTAAGTTCTTAGAATCATGCTTGGCATATAGAAAGTGATATGCATATTTTTCAAATGCACAAAAAGAAATAGTTTTTTTCCTGAAAATAAAATGATAAAATTTATTGAAAAGTCTTAGCCTTGTTCCTGGAACATTGCAAATGCTCAATAATTGTTAACAACTTGGTCACTCAAAAAAAACATTTATTGAAAGCAAGGATATATACCAGATCTGACTAGGCTCTAGGGATTGAATACTGAGGAAAAAACCCGATGTCTATCATATGATCCTAGTTGCAGGCAAACAGAGGCAACAACACTAATCAAATACACAAATATAGGTTCACTAGGTCCTGTGGTAAGTGCTTTGTAAAAACGACAGATACTACTATGAGATGCGTACTCGGGGTCTTTGACTTAGTGTGTACGTAGGGGGGCAGGTGTTGGGAAGTTGTCAGGAATCCTTCCATAATCTACTGCCAGTGGAGCGAAAAGGAGGAAATCAACAAAGGAGGAGGGAATTGCTCCAGGGAGAGGGAAGAGCTGGTCCAGTGACTCCCTCAGTGCAGCAGGACCAACCATGGCCGTGCGGGGAATGCAGAAGGGAGGGTAGCACGCACTGAGGTTGGAGGCAGAGCCAGGTTCTCCATCATCCAGGGCTGTTTAAGCTACAGTAAGACTTTTTTCTTTATCTTAAAAGTAATTGGAATTCGCTGAAGGACCTTAAACAGTGTGATTCATGGTTTGAGAAGATGACTCCACGGCAGGGATTCTTCAACCTTCTGTATTTCAGAATCACCTAGAGGACTTTTTAAGATGGATTCTTGGGCCACAGCCTAGTTTCTGATTCCTTATATCTAGGTTCAAGTGGGAGAATCCCATTTCTTACAAGATCTCAGGCGACGCTGATGCTGTTGCTGGTCTGGGGACCACACTTTCAGAACCACAGGTCTACTGCCTTGTGAATCCATTGAATGGATCAAAAGTTAGTGCCAGATGTACCATTGAGAAAGCAAGATCAGCAGTCTATACAAGAGGTGATAGACGCTGGACTTAGGGAAGTAAAAAGAAGTCAACTATTCTAAGGACTATTTGGGAGGCATAAATAGTAGTAGGTGGGGTGTGGATTTAAAGGACAAGGAGATGTCAGGAAAAAGCTACTCTACTTTGTCATCTGAAAAGAAAAAGGTCTCATCTTCAGAGTTGGGAACACATAGTAATCTATCAGCTCAAAATGAGAGTTTGAGGTTTGGTGTTTTTGTTTCTTGGTTTTTGTTTTTTAAGGCTCCTTGACCTTCATTGGTTGGCTGCTACAGGCTACAACCTGACAATAATAATAGAAAGCACTGGTGCTGACAGCCAAATTATGAAAGAATGTTGGCCTAAGGAATGCCAGAAAGCATGTTCTAGGGAGCTGCCAGAGAGCACCCCTGGCCCTGTCTATATTCCCTCTGGGAAGGGAGCACAGGAGCCAAGTTATACTTGGGCTTAGTGTCAGATTTGATTGCTCTAGCTGCAGCTAAGGCAGGCAAATAGAGCTTCTAAAATGAATACAGACAGAGATTGCAAACGAGTGATGACGAGTAGAAAGAGAGGAAAGCAGATACAAGATCAAACTGAAAAAGGTTACTCCCTGAATTGGAAAGAAATTTCAAAGACAGTGAATGTAGAAACTGCTCAAGATGAACAAGGTCGCCCTGCAGGAAAAGCCATCGTTGGCAGTTTGCACACCAAAGGAAGCCAATGTGTGAGACAAAAATGAGAGGGGAAAAAAAAAAAGAAAGGCGTTTTTGAGCATTTTAGAGATAATGTCCCTAAAGAGGAAATCACTGCAGAAATAAGTCAGGGGATTCTTGTATGTGCTAGAGCGCATTCTGAGGAATATTTGGGAAAGGCATTGTTGACCATTAAAACCGGCATATTTTGGTGGTAGCCTCTCCAGTGTTTGTAGGAAATAAAAGAGGCTCACCCGTGGAAATACCAGAGCTAATACCCAAAGGTCTTTGAGAAAGGTTCGTGAACACAAATTTGATAGCCTTCCAGAGATCAACCAATGTCTTCCTGCCAAAAAGTAAATGGCATCTCTCCCAAAGACAGGAGGCATTGGCTCAGGATCTAATGGGGAGAATTGTGAGAACTCAAAGCAGGAATGCCCATGAGAAAGATTCAGTGGAATGTGAAGTGTCAAGGGAATCTTTGAAAGTGAAGTGATGAATAGATAAAGTTTTACAGTATTTCGAGGTGGAATATAATTTGGTATATAGTATTGAAAGTATAAGACATTTTTATTCTTGGAAAGGATCTTACTGTAAAAGTCATCAGAAGAAGTGAAAGCAAAACAAAATAATAACAAAAACAAACAACCCAAAAGATAAATAAAACTGGGCAATTCAAATTATGAACATTCAGGGTAGGATTCAGAAGACTTTTGCAGAATCCATATTAATATCATGACACCAAATATCACAATGATTATGTGGGGAACACCATTGTTCTTTGAACCTGACCAAACAGATTAGTAATAGTTCAGTTAGATACACCTACCACCAAATACCTAAATTCTGGGTGGAGTCCACAGCTTAACATAAAGTGAAGAGATATGTTTGCTGTTTTGAGAATTTATATAAAGTTTTTTTAATCCAAATAATTATGGACATATTTTGAAAGATTCTAGGTATATACTTTCTAACCTGTATGAAGAAAAAAAGAGGAGGTGAGATAATTAGTTGGGTTTTTGTTTGTTTGCTTGCTTGGTTAGGGTTTGTTTTGTTGTGGTTGTTTGCTTGGATTTGCTTGTTTCAAGTAATAAAAACAATTATAATTAAAATAGATGAAAAGGAAATTATTGCAAGTTTATGGAGTAGTTCTTATAGCTGAAGAACTGAGCCCAGGAAGGCAGGATCCCAATCAGCTTGTTGGATGCAGGTAGTAGAGTTTATATAATTGTCTTGTAAGGGAGCCCTACTGTGACTAATCAGCTCCAACATTTTCCATCCTGACCCTTCCACTCAAGTTTCCAAGTCCCAGATTCTCTGCCCAGCAATGGTTAGGAAAAGGGGAAATATCATTCTCTGCAATCCCAAAGATTACATTTAGGTGGGGAGAGGTAATATCCCAACAAGAAATTGAGGCATTATTATCAGAAGAAGAGAGATTGATCCAGACAGGGAAAACCAACAAATATCTGCTATAGAATCCTTTAAATATAATATGCTTATAGAGTAATCTTTTGTAAAAAGTATGATTCCATGAACTATTGCAAGACCCTGTTTATAGTCATTAGAAATTTTGTATTATATATTTATCCAGAATTTATTAATAGTGAGTTATATTTTGAACTTAGAGGGGATTGTATGTGTGTTTGTCATTAGACATGGTAATAATTTACATAGACATGAGAAGGATTTATGATTCCAAAAGAATTTCAGCTTTGGTGAGAGCTGATTCTTGACTATAACAGAGAGTAATAACATAATAGTAAACACATATTGCTTTCTCTCGTCCAGGCACTATCAAAACACTTTACAAATTTTATTATAACAGGGAAGAAGTCACGATGAATGACAATCATTTTTTTTTCTTTAACTATTTTTAATTTTAGTCCACTTAATTTGTCCATGATTTATTTCTGGTCTTGGAGGCTAGTCTGAACTGATCTGAAGATCCCTAAGTGGATCCAAAGTTCTGTTCCTTTACGTGGAGGAAAAGTCTTACCATTTCAGGAATCATCTCATTGTGCACCCACACAACAAATAGAGAATACGTGTACCACACAACGATTGGCGAACATATTGACTCAAGACCTCCCGAGGGCATAAGAGAAACTCTCTTCCAACCCCACACGGCTGCTAGTGTGAGCCAGAGAGGTGGGCTGAAGAATGAGGGGGTGGCTGCAATCTAGGAATAAAGTCCCAAGGGGCAAGTTAAAGCACAACTATCCTCTTCTGTCTTTTAAATTTTAGGCAAGTATTGAATTCTATTCTAAATATACCCATTTCTTTCAGTGTATAATAAGGAATCAACACACACACGTGTACACACACACACAGACCAAAAACTTAAAGTAGAATTACCATTCCTTGGAGAAGACTCCTATTCTCTTCGGTTTCACATTTTTCTCCCTAATACCTTAAAGCGTATTTGTGATGTGAGAATCACGTTTGAACCTCCTCTATTCCAAGCTCCCTTCTGTTCTTTAACTCTCAGTGGAACATTCCTAAAGCGTGACACCAAAGGTAGTCTCTTTTTTTTTTTTTTTAAAGATTTTATTTATTTATTCGACACAGAGAGAGACTACAAGTAGGCAGAGAGGCAGGCAGAGAGAGAGGGGGAAGCAGGCTCCCTGCTGAGCAGAGCCCGATGCGGGGCTCAATCCCAGGACCCTGAGATCATGACCTGAGCCGAAGGCAGAGGCTTTAACCCACTGAGCCACCCAGGCACCCCTCAAAGGTAGTCTCTTAATGGAAAGCAGAATCGTATGCACACCAAGTCCCATCAAGTTATGTTTTTACAAAAGATCTTGTTAATTATTAATGCTAATGTCTTTATATTCTTTTATGGTACTTGAGACTATCAAAAATAATTGAGAAGTTTTAATTATACTGTTTATTGTTATAATTTGCTTTATGCTATAACTTTATTGCTCTCTCTGGTGAGAGCTAAAGTAACATGGCTGTGGGTGCTTTAAAAATAGGTTGTATCGATTAACAGTTCAAGATGTGTTGGGTATCCAACTGAATTTTAGTTATGAGGAGTAGGTTTAAAGGTTCCTGTCAAGGGGATGTCAATTAGGCTCCAAGAGGCAAACTTTCCTGACAATTTCTGTACAAAGCAGGGGTTACTGAGTAACTGCCCTTACTATTCAGTAATTGACCCCGACAGCAATGAAAAGCTGAGGGGAAAGGTGTGCAGAGAGTTAACAAAAAGAACCTCAATACAAAATGTCCAGGAAGCAGAAAAACTGAGAGGCACACAGTGAAAGGAACATTGTTTCTTGCCCAGTGACCTTTTTCTTTTTTCTTATTTGGCTAAAAAGAGGAGTCATGGAATTAAAGTATACTAGCTAGATGCCAACTTTGACACATGACAAAGAGAGACAAAACTAGGAGATTTTTTGCTCATTTAGTGGTAGAAATATCTGTATAGATAGTGATGGTAGTTATTCTGTGATGGTAGTTATTCTCTGAAAGTATACATGTTAAATGCACAAAGAAAGCAACTAAGTATCTATTTCTTCATTCACACTTGGCTCAATTTTCGCTTATCTATTTACCAAGCATTTTACCTTGCATGCAGTAGGGACTCAGCAATCCATCCACTCATTCATGCAACATATATAGTATTTATTAAACACCTACTGTATTCTGGTGATGAGGATAAAGCAGTGAAGAAACAAAGCCCTTCATAGAGCTTGCATTCTGGTTATTACATTCTCTAGCTGCAGCCTGGAGAATCAGTGAACATAAAATGTAGTGCTCATGACTCAAACTAGAACCAATGACCTGGATTTGTTTGAAAGTGTGCTCTGCCACTTCTGAACTGGGTGACCCCGGGCAAGTTTCTTAACCATAAGAAGCCTCAGTTTCTTTATCAATAAAATAGGATTAAAATGAGGTACTATATGTGTGTGTGTGTGTTAACGTAAGTGCTAAGATCAATGTTTGACAATAGTAAGTATCATATAAGCGTCAGGTATTCTTAAGGGAAATTGCTCTAAATTTAATGCATGGATAAATAGTCCTCAATTATAAAGGGTAGAGGCCAGAGAAATCAAGACAATAAAACTTGAAGTGTCACATGCACCTCAATAGACAATTGATTTTTGTATTATTTATTCAAAGAAGGTTGTAAAAGGCAAGAAAGAGCATAACTCAATGGTTAAGCTAGTTATGTATATCTCTGACCTTCAGTTTGTTTTTTTTAAGATTTTATTTATTGATTTGTCAGAGAAAGAGAGAGAGCACAAGCAGGGGGAGCAGCAGGCAGAGCAGGCAGAGGGAGAAGCAGGCTCCCCCCTGAGCAAGGAACCTGATGCGGGACTCGATTTCAGGACCCCGGGATCATGACCTGAGCCGAAGGCAGCCATTTTAACTGACTGAGCCACCCAGGTGTCCCAATTTTTTCTTTTTTCTTTTTTTTAAGATTTTGTTTATTTATTTGAGAGAGAATATGAGCAGGGGGAGGGGCAGAGGGAGAAGCAGACTCCCCTATGAGCAGGGAGCCCGACCTGGGGCTCGATCCCAGGACCCTGGGATCATGACCTGAGGCAAAGACAGACATTTAACCAACTGAACAACCCAGGCACCCCAGATTTCGGTTTTTTCATCAGAGGTGATAAAAGACCTTCTCGATGGAGGTTCTGTGAGGATTAAAGGAAATGATGTGTGCGAAGTGCTTGGCACAAGACCTATCTGAGAATGAGCATTTACTGAACAGGTGCTATTAAAGTTGTAACCTTATTGCAATGAATTGACATCATTTATTCAATTTTTGCCATTGCACTTCAATTCAAAAAGGACTTAAGGAAACTTTTTCAGTGAGAACATTTCTCTTTTTTTTGTTCTTTTGAGAGAGGGAGAGAGAGTGTGAATGAGTGGAGGGAGGGGCAGAAGGAGACAGAGAGGGGGAGATAGAGAATCTTAAGCAGGCTCCAGACTTACTGTGGAGCTCATCACAGGGCTCAGTCTCACAACCCTGAGATCATGACCTGAGCTGAAATCAAGAGTCAGATGCTTAACTGACTGAGCTATCCAGGCACCCCATCAATGAAAATATTTCTAAATACCATTAAACATTGGTCTTATAGGAGAAAAACACTTCATTGCTCAGTCAAATCATATATTAAAGGTTAGTATTATTACTCCATTAAAAAAGAGATCTTTCCAGTAACTTTTCTCAGAGTCTGGAAAGAATTGAAAGATTGTCGAACTAGTTAAATTTATAAAGTAGGATCAAATGTACATGAAAGTACATAAACTTACTCTTGAATTGTATCATAATATATTTTAATACTCTTTATTGCTCAATGTTTGTATCTGTGTTCGTAAGTGAAATAGACCTTTTTAACTTTTTATATTTTCTTTTGGTAATAGGTTAATAATTGGCTTCATATAATGAGTTGAGCTTCTTTTATTTATTTTTCTGTCTTCTAGATTTTTTAAATGATAATAATATTCTCTATTCATTGAACAATTGATATTACTCTTACAAAGCCACCTAGGTTTGCTGTTTATTTTCAGTTATCATTTCTCAACTCCACTTCACTAACTGCTATTTGTTTAATAAGAATTTCTTATTAAAATTGGCATTTTTCTATTTCTGTAGATATGTAACCATCCGTTTCATCAGTTTTTCTAATTCATGAGCATAAAATTACTCCATACAGTCATTTATTTTTTTCTGTTGCGTAATCATTTGTTCTTTTTTATATTTAAACTGAATTTCTTAAAAAAATGAAATAAAATGAATTTCCTTTTTTCATGATTATTCTTGTATGAGGTTTGTCTCAGGACTTTTTCGAGTTTTATTGAGTTATAATTCACATATAACTTTATATTAGTGTAAGGGGTAAAACATAATGATTTGATACATGTATATATTGCAAAATGATTATTTCAATAAGTTTAGTTAATTCATCACCTCGCATAGCTACCTGTGATGTTATCAGTCCTCTCAAATTTCTGCTCTCAATTTCAATGATTTCAATCCTTATCCTAATTTTTTACTTCTTATTTCTTTAGCTTTGGCCCATTGTTCTTTGTCCTGTATGTTCAGTTGGCAATTTTGTTAATCAATTTCCCCAAAACTGTGCAAATCTGTAAATTTCTTTTAAATAAAATGCTGTTTTATTTTTCTGTGAAAGATTTTATTTATTTATTTGACAGAGAGAGAGAAATCACAAGTAGGCAGAGAGGCAGGCAGAGATAGAGGGGGAAGCAGGCTCCCCACTGAGTGGAGAGCCCGATGCGGGGCTTGATCCCAGGACCCTGAGATCATGACCTGAGCCGAAGGCAGAGGCTTTAACCCACTGAGCCACCCAGGCGCCCCAATAAAGTACTGTTTTAGCCACATTCCACAAAATTTGACATGTAGTGCCAACAATGTCATTTAGTTCTAAACAGTTGAGATTTCTTTCATATTCCTTTCTATTTTCTCTGTAGCTCAGGAGTTAATTAATAGTTTCTGAACATATTTGGTAGACACTTTTTTAATTTTTCTTTTGTTATTGATGGACAGGGCTGAAGCTAAATTTGATGGTAAGTCTCGGTCATTGATTCCAATAATTCTCTTCTGGGAGTGCTCCAGAATATAATATCCAGAATCTTTGAATTCACAGTATCAAGGGAATTACATAGGGAATGTCATATTCTTTAAGAAAAACTGCATAACAATAAAAAACTGTGATTTTTTAAATGTTCGCATAAATTTAGATAATTAAATAAAGAACAATTTCTCCCTTTTTTCTGGAAGGAAACCACTCATATTTCTACACTAGCTTTTGACCAAGATTTCAAAATATTTTAATGAATCTGAAATTGATAGACCACATTATTTTGGTGAGAAGAATAATGAATTTCAGAGGATCAGTAAGAATTTGATCAAAAGACAGTTTTGCAAACATATTACATATCTTATCTTTACATTCAATTTCATAAAAAGACATGAATGTTAAAGAGGAAAAATTTTGAAGACTCTTGTATTTAAAAAAAATCAAAAAGCCTTAATTCATCTTTTTAGCTGCAATCTGCTATAATTCACAAGATCAATATTGTTCTCCATGAAACATAATTCTTTTCTTTTGAGAACCCATTTATTTTTATTATACTAATGTCATTTTAATGCTAAGAAAAACTTTTTTTAATGCCCTGACACTTCATGAGAATGTTTTTCTAATGCCACTAGAGCATTTTATTATCACAGCCTAGTAGATCTTGGGTGTATTAACAGATTATTAAAAGTAAATAAGAAAAATTGTAAGAAAAAATAAATATTAAAAATGAAACAAGAGATTTTAATTTCTCAAATTTTTGCATCTGTGTACTTACTTAAAAGCAAAACAAAGCAAACAACAGATATCAAACCAAAAGCTGCCATTTCTTACAAGACGACTCTTGTGATACATTTTTGGCAGTGAAGATGTGCTTATACCAAGAAACCAAAACAAAAGTTTTTCTTTAAAGATTTTGGTTTTCTACTGAATTCCATCTGAACTGCAAAGTTATATTATATATACTATATATATTATATCAAAAATGCACTAGTAAATAATTATAATAATTATATACATAATTAATAATAGTCATATAAACTAAGGGATGTTCTCAGATCTGATGTGGTTTCAAAGTAATAAAAATTTTAGTCATAGCCTTGGTGATGCCAGTCTTTGTGCCAGCTTTCTAGAAACAAATAAAAATATAGCAGGTAAGGATGGCATTGAAAACAAATGTAACCCAGCTTCAAGATATGTGGGCAGACTTATAACAAATTATGACTCATTATTTTTGGAGTTCAGGAAAAAGTTTCTTTGAAAGGCAGTCTCCTGGCTCAATAAGAGCTCTGTTTCTCTAAGGGTTTAGTAACACTACAAAAGGAAAATGCAACTGATTTTGTGATTAAGTGTATTTTGAGATGCATCACCTGTGAACCTCAAATTGTATTTATGATTAACTTTTCATCACTACCTGTACATACCCCTCCATCTTTCTCTTTCTGTTTCACAGAAAAAATTATGACATCAGCATCCAAAGGAATTCTCCGCCCATTTTTAATCGTCTGCATTATCCTGGGCTGCTTCATGGCATGTCTGCTCATTTACATCAAGCCCACCAACAGCTGGATCTTCAGTCCAATGGAGTCAGCCAGCTCAGTGCTGAAAATGAAAAACTTCTTCTCCACCAAAACTGATTATTTTAATGAAACTACTATCCTGATTTGGGTGTGGCCATTTGGGCAGACCTTTGACCTTACATCTTGCCAAGCAATGTTCAACATCCAAGGATGCCATCTCACAACAGACCGTTCTCTGTACAACAAATCTCATGCCGTTCTGATCCATCACCGAGACATCAGTTGGGATCTGACTAACTTACCTCAGCAGGCTAGGCCACCCTTCCAGAAATGGATTTGGATGAATTTGGAATCACCAACTCACACGCCCCAAAAGAGTGGCATTGAGCACCTGTTCAACTTGACTCTGACTTACCGCCGTGACTCAGATATCCAAGTGCCTTACGGCTTCTTGACGGTGAGCACAAACCCCTTCGTGTTTGAAGTGCCAAGCAAAGAGAAGTTAGTGTGCTGGGTTGTAAGTAACTGGAACCCTGAGCACGCAAGGGTCAAGTATTACAATGAGCTAAGCAAAAGCATTGAAATCCATACCTATGGGCAAGCGTTTGGAGAGTATGTGAATGATAAAAATTTGATTCCTACCATATCTACTTGCAAATTCTATCTTTCTTTTGAAAACTCAATCCACAAAGATTACATCACAGAAAAGCTCTATAATGCTTTTCTGGCGGGTTCTGTACCTGTTGTTCTGGGGCCATCTAGGGAAAATTATGAGAATTATATTCCAGCAGATTCATTCATTCACGTGGAAGATTATAACTCTCCCAGTGAGCTAGCCAAGTATCTGAAAGAAGTTGACAAAAACAATAAGTTATACCTTAGTTACTTTAACTGGAGGAAGGATTTCACAGTGAATCTTCCACGATTTTGGGAATCACATGCATGCTTGGCTTGTGATCATGTGAAAAGGCATCAAGAATATAAATCTGTTGGTAATTTAGAGAAATGGTTTTGGAATTAAAGTTTTCCATCATTTGCACACTTGGAAAAATTATTCTGATGAGCTATCATCCAAGTTTTGAGGATAAGAAGAGAGACAACATTCTGCTTTTATGTCACAATTTATTTATATCACTCTCTCTTGGGTAACATGTATACTTTGATGGAGATTTCTGAGAGCTCAGCATTAGCAATCACTCCCTTTGGTTTTAAATTATCCTGTATATACCTAATTATGTGCACTGAAAATTAATTTATTCTTTGCTACCATTTGTAAACATTGTTTTTCACATTTTGGTAGTTGTTTGTAATGTAAATTTGTGATATGATTGTTGTTTCTACATTGGTCAGCTGTTTAAGCTATTTGGGAGATGATGCACATCTTAAAATATGAAATATTTTCACTAAATATTATAATCTCTAGTTCCAAGTTTGCATAATGTAACAAAGGAAAAGCATTTGTAATTGAGTTCTAACCTCTTTGACTTCAAAGTGAACAAAGTGTGTAACTGTCTCTATTTGATCTACTTTTTACCTGTTTACCACATTTTTTGTGAAGGAAGAATTATTCATGTAGTGAATAAGAAAAATAGTGAAGCAGAACTGTTTTATTCAGGAAGTTATTAGACTTTTCAATTATTTTCATTAAGCAGACTTGCAAATGCAGCCACTTGTTCTCACGATCTTAAGTCAAATTATTCAAGTATTTCTAAATACCAATTTTGGGGGATTTATAGAATCTGGGAAATAATCCTGACAACACTTAAGAATACCTAGGATAGTTCTCTTCCCAATCCTTACACTTATTATTATAATAAAACAAATAATTTCCTCAAATAACAAAGGAAAAGAATGTGTATAGATACAAATCGTATTTACAAGTGGTACGTTTATGTACAATCTTGAATAACATAAAAATTTAAAATATTTTTCCAAGCCCCAATATTTAAAAGTTTCATTTTACCATGTGGACAAATAAATAGACAAAACATTTTAAAGGTTTGCCCTAGCATTATAATAACCTGATAAAATTATCATTAAGGTGTTATATATAAGATATTAAACATAATAAAGTGGGGATCTATAGAAAATACACAATTCTAACCCAGAGTACGAACTCAATGCACATGAACTCAATGCACATTTTTTTTTTTGCACATTTATTGAATGAACAAATGAATGTCATTGAGAATCATGGGAAAATTTTTGTTCGTTTCAACAAAGTGACAGTTCTAGTGTAGAAATATTAACTGGAGATGATGTTTTATATTTCATTTTCATAATTATTCACATATAGCACATGTGACCATGGCCCTCAGAGCTTTACAGAACCAAAATGAACTTGTCATTATATTAAGTTCTTGGAAAATTCATCCCTGTAACTGTGGTTGTATACAATTTTCCTTTATAAGGTTAAGAGCTGAATATAAGCAGAGATTAGTAGGAGAGAAAAGATGGGGATGTTAAGGATTCTTCAAGAAAAACATTTCCCAAAAGAATCTTTAATGACTATTCCATTCAGGCTAAAATCCCATCAAAAGAATCAGAATATTCTGATGACATCTTTTGGATCTAATTGTGACTTATTCTAATAGTCCTATTACATGTTAACATTAGCAGAATACAAATCCACAATCTTCTACATCAAATGGAAGTTAGATGGAGACAAACTAGAGTTCAGTAAGTAGGACATATGTCCCATGCCCCAGACTGCCTTGTGTGGGAACGAGCTCTCTGGAGCTCTTAGGAGGATTGGAGCAGAGGAAGATTCTGGCATGAGATGGAGGACTGTTTGATCCTCAGGTTCATTTCTTTACCCATCTCGAACATGCATGTTGTGTCAGGCAATGCCCTAACCAGAGATAAAGATGAGCAAGGTACTGTCACTGCCCTACAGGAGCTTACAGTTAAGTGGAGAGATACATGAAAGCTTTTTTTGAGTCTGTGTTAATGCACATACTCCTCTCAATGGAGTTTATATGAGGCACTGTTGATTTAATGAAAATAAGATAGCAAATTTCCCCAATTGCTCAGGAATTTGACATATTTCTGAGCTGCAAACTTTGTTTACTCATTTGACCTGATGTAGTTTCCCTCTATATTATGTCTTCTAACCATATTGCATCAAGAAATAGTGTGTCTGTGTGGATGCCCTTGTAGATAAGGACAGATCTCACCTACATTTATTTCATCAGGTTAAAAAGTCTAATTCATACATTTACACTGACTTTGTCATCCTTTTGTCATCCTACAGAAAGTGTAGGGTTGTAAACAGGTTGCATGGCTAACATGTTTAGAAAGCACCTGCTTTCCTCAAAAGCAGCAAAGCATTCAGTGTCTTGACAACCCATCTTGACTGTGGTGGGCGCTCATGATTTCAAAGAACTGAGAAACCTGGGGGCATCGCTTCTCTTGCCAACTATGAATTTGATCTCTTTTTTAGACTGAGTATAATCACATGCTGATAATATGACCCAAGCCAAGGCAATAATACTAAGTCACTAACTGAGACATCTATACATTGAAAACCCATTACCAGGTCCCAGAAGAATAACTTTTCTGATTTGAAGTGCCAAAATGAATGAGTCAACTTAGCCCATCAGTTCTAGGAGTATTTATTTGTAAGTTTTAGGGCTAGATGGTATTATAGCAATGTTTACAAACCAATCCCTTTATTCTACTTATGGGTTAACCAGATCTAGAGATAACATTTATTCAAGAAATATGTTCACACACACACACACACACACACACACACACACACACACACAGAGTTAGTGACATAGCCAAGACTGGAATGTAAGGGTACCCTATCTCTCAATTCTATGTTCTTTTTCACTGTATTCTCACCTAACTGTAGAAGTATGTCTCAATTCCTAAAAATGTGAATGCCTTATTGGTCTAACTAAGGCCTATGGAATGGTACACTCTATGTGGAAGCACTTTGACTTTTGAAAAAAGTATATAGTAAATAAAACATCAAGCTTGTTAGCATTCTTTCTGTTTTAAATATTTTAGGAGATGAGCTTTAGCAGAAGGAAATGGACTTTGACTACATTTTAAGTGAAATGTGACCCTCAAAGATGGTGTATGGTTCTCAGGCACTCCATTAATAAATCCCATGGATTGCAATTCTTTTAAAGGATATCTCCTGGTGAGATATGGATTCAACAAAATTAGTTTGTTGTTGATTATAAAAACAAATAATGATGCCAGGGGATAAATTGTGGCTATAAAAACAAAATAGACCACTTAAAAAGTTTTGTTCCAAAATACCAAAATCTTCAATGGTCTGAATACTAAATGTTAATTATTATAGGCCTTACTAGTAAAAATATAGAAATATTAATTATTATAAGTCTTCTTAGTAAGAATATATACTAACTTCTCCATATCCAGCAATATTAAACTCTTAAAAAAAAAGACATGACAGTCATATTATATGACAGCCATAAATTTTACAATATGAAGTAGAGACTGGAAAAAAATTATCTTAGTGGGAAACTTATCAGCTTAGTGGGAAACAATATCAGCTTAAAATTTTACATTTACTACATAAGTCTTGATAATCCTAGAATGTGCAGAAATGTTTTCTGTTGTGAGGCCTTAGAAATCTCAGAGCACTTGAGGTATAAAGTGACAGAATATTTAGGAATTATTTGCTGAGGCTTTAAATTCTTGCCTCCAATTGGAGGTTAAATATGGTAAGAATAGGAAATTTTACAATTGATGTCTTTTTGATTGCCTATTTTCAAACTAGATTCCATGAGTCTTAAGGTAATGCCTTTGCCTTTCTCTAGAAAATGTCTTTGCATGAAATAATGTTACCAAAACAAGGTTTAGGTCCTTACATCATGACCTTATGCTTAACCATATCTTTGAGTTCCCTGGAACTCTGATCTCATTTAAGGGAACTTCTTAAAAAATTAATTACAATCGAACTGTTAAATATAAAAACTTCAGGCTCTAAAATAAGCAGAGTGCCTATCACAGAGAGGGATCTCAACAAATATTTGTTCAATGAATAAAGGAATTGCATTGGAGGTCGTGCAGAATTTTATTTAAGTGTGATAACAGTTCTAGCTTATTGGTACCAGTTACAGATTATATTTTATATTTATTTCTTTGGTCAGTTTCCTGATTGGATGCAAAGGAAGGCTTTATGTCCTTCCAATCTTCCTGCATCCTAGCACCCCAAAAGAACATTTCAAGAAAGATTTTAAAGGATTCGTAACATGTTAACATTCTATTCAAATATGAACACCAACTGTTTCTAATAGGAAAGACACTTGGTATTTGAGAAGAATATAGAGTGCATGCGCTGTGAAGGGCACATATTTATTACCAAACTATGCACAGAGAGAAATGCAGTTTCTTTCCTCCCTAACTGTACTCCTTTGTACTGCAAACATCAGTCAATTAAGATGACATTTTTTTCTGGATGTCTCTCATCTAAACATTTTGTAGCATTTTGCGAATGGGTAAGCTCAACTACTATCCAAAATGTTCTCCTTCTCAGTAATTCATATTGAATGCGTCCATATTCATAAGCATTATATAGAGCAGTTAACAGAACAAAAATAAGAGAGAGCCTGCTAAACCAGACAATGCTAGGCTGGGTTATAGGTTCAACAAACTCATTTTGAGAAATCCATCTAAGCTCTCCGGACCTTGTTGTTTGCAAGGTTCCTTCTGGCGCTGTTACTCTCTCATTTAAGATCTAAATTGACAATATGCATCTATTTGCAAATGAAATTCCAAAGACCATATCATTTTTTGGAGGTAAATATTTCAAACGGATTTCCCTCTTATTTCTCTGAATAGACATTTAAAGTGTAAAACTGAATATTTCAACTAATATGGGGAACGATCCTAATCCCGTGCTTGGGATATAGCAAGTGCTCAAATAACTGAACTTCTTTTAACTATTTCCCCTTCGTTCTCTACCTCGTCTTTTGTAAGTCGTGTACTCATTACTCACTGAGACCTTAACTGCCTACAGAAAACCAACCATATAGGGAGCATTATTTTAAAATATTATAGATTTTTCTATATCATCCACATTCTTATTACAATAATCTAAAACTTTTTTATCAATGCAAAAATTTCAAGGAGGCAGTGGAGGCACATTGCAAATCCCCAGATGACAATGAAACAAGGAGCCTCGTTTGAGTAAGCCAGATTGAATATATCCAAACAATTTATTTTTAACTCATAGTCACTATATATTTTTTCATTTGATCTACTTTGAAAATATTGTGAAGAATTTTTTTAAAAATCTCTCCAATGTCAGCTGTCTTTGTCAATGTAACTGAAAAGCCTGGTTGCTCGGTCACCACACCTGGAATCGCCAGAGGTATTTATGAACAATCTTGATGCCTTTACTCTGCTCAGGCAATTCTCTTCAAACAAGTCCAAAAAAACATGCTTTTAATACACTTCCTAAGTTAGTCTGCTTCACACCGTAGTTGATAAACCATCCTAACTTAGCCAGTGGTTTCAAACACACCTATGCCTTTGGAACTTCCTGGGTCAGCTGCATAAGAATCATTTGAAAAGGTATTAATAATATGCAGTTTCTGATTCTCAAGGTCTGAGATGGGAGCTGGAATCTGTATTTTAAAAATCTCCCCAGAGAGTTCTGATGTGCTGTCAGGTTTGAGGTCTGTGTCATAACCACCTATAAAATGGAGTGAATTTTGGTGTTCAACTGCTATAAGCTAATGTCTTTAATTCACTTGGAATCACCCTGGATATGTCAGTAAAGTGTTTCTCTACTTTAAGAGCAAGATATTCTATATGCCTAATTATTTCATGCATGAGCATGGTACTGGCTAACTAATCCTTTAATTTGGGGCAGATTATCTACAGTCTCCAAATCTTTTTTTAAGTTGTGAGTGGTTTATAGCAGTATTTCTCAGGCCTGAATGCATATATGGATCACCTGGAGAGGATTTAAGATTGTGGATTCCCAAACCCCATCTCCCGAAATCTGATCTGATTGGTTTGAAATGGGACCCAGAGACCAACAACTGTAAAGACACCTTAGATGATACTAATGTGGGGCCATCTCTGGGAACCACCAGTCTACACAAAAGACCCTCTCAATTCTTGGCCTTCTTGGCCTGGAGGTATTATTAGGAAAAGAAAAGTTTATGTATCTTGAAAAAATATCTCTCATTCTCTTTTTAGGTTCTAAATGCATGTTTGTATTTTGCAACACGAAAACTGGACTATCCAATTACTAAGATTCTTTGCAACCATAAAATTTTATGCTTCTGTGATCTGCTAATCCAATGTATATGTTTAAGAGAACCTCTTTTCCATCTCCCAAAGCCCTTGCTTGATGGGTGGAAAAGTAATTTGCAATTGGCATATAGCAATGAGCTAGCTGTAGCACATGGATTTTGGGTGACCACAGATTTACAACTGAATCTCAGCTCTGCCACTACCTAACTGTAGACAAGCTACTTGACTCCTCTTAGCCTCAGAATCTGCATCTGTAAAGTGGAGGTAGCAGATTCCCAATGTCTCTGTGTGTATGTGTGTGTGTGTGTGTGTGTACAAATAAAATAACATTTAAGTGAATAGATACTGTGTTCAATTACAATCATTTATTATAACAAAATATCACTGTGAGGAATTCAAAACTATTTCCACAATTTCAGTTCTAAAGCTGAAAATGTTAAGCAGACATTGATTCTTTTAAGAATCTTTTAAGAATCATTGCAAATTTAAATCAGCCAAGAAATAATCTTCAGAAGAAGAGAAACAAATAAATATAGTGTGGAAGCATGCATTCGCATCTTCTATAATTACTCAATAATGGAAGGGGGAGCACATAGGCATTATTTGCCTTACTAAACACATACACCATTTCTTAAAATAATTGGAACCCAAGCAGGCCTAATTTCCCCTAACTGTTATGAGCAATCAGTAAATTAACAGTCAATTTAGCTATTATTAGTTGGCATAGCTTATGTCACAAAATGGAATTGCAGGAAGATTCTCACAGGTGATTTTCTGGTAAAGACAGGGGCCCCGAAATATTTAGCAACCTGACTTCATCCCCCACATCAGCTCAGCTGCAGGGTCAGTTAATGACCTAAGTTAGGAGACAGAATCAAGTCTTCATCTACTTTTCCTAAAGTTAAAAAAATTCTGAAAGTCCCTTTAAAATGTAAGAATATAAATTCATTAAACAGGTATGTATTTGTTTAGTGGTGCAGAAATAAAATAATTCCTAGCCAGACTGTGATTAAGACTGCTCTAATTGCATAATAAATAAAAATTTGACATGAATATTCTCAACTGTTCATTTGCATAATTTCTAAGTTGTACTTTAATAAAAGAAAAAAGTAAACTTAAAAAATGTTTTACATTGATGTGTCAAAAGTGAATAATATTCAAAATAGTATTTTTAAGCAGTTCCCAATTGTCTCACTTTAAAGAACATTAAAAATGTTTATTTCAGATACAACGTTAGAAAACTTCAAAAATTAAATTATTTTTCTGAATCATTTGGCAGCCAAGTTATTGAATTAGTTGTATACATAAAGTATGTTACATTAGAGCGTGCTGGAATTTTGCTATAAAAAACAAATATAAATTTTGTCTGAAAAACTCTAAGAGTGATTTTTTCAGAGGTATGTTAACTCTGGTGACTCTTACTGCACATTTTTCATTTCGTTTTGATTAATGAAGGTGCAGGAGATAGAAAAGCAGGCTCACAGATACAGTACCCAGACTAAATTAACAACCCGGTACTACTCATTATGCAAGAAATACGTGCTGGAGTTACAAGAGTGCATCTCTCATCTCGGATTGGCCTCATTAGCCACCTTCAGTCCCTCAGCTGAGACAATCCTGAAGATCCCATCCTTGTACAAGGCCAGATTGCAAGAAGAGAGCTCACTGTCATCTAGGACGGGATATGTGTCTCCAGGGACTACAATGAGATCCAGGCCTGCCACACACTGGTTTTCTTCTTTAAGAGCCTTGAACAGACCGAGAATATCTGGTTCAATGTAAAAGTAAGATCAGTCCCCTTTTTACATGATAGATGGCCTATCTCAAATATTTTACATATTATTTAAAAATAATGAATCGAAGGACAAAGACTATCATGCTTGAGACCAGGAGTTCATTGACAAGGAAAAAAAAAATCATTTACCTTGTAGATGCTTTACAATTCAAATCAACGAGAGCTTTAGGGCTGGATGATGTAGCATTGGAAATGGAGATAGAAAAACATAGTGAATATAATGATATCTTTTTTACTCTTAAATAAAAATTTAAATCTCTAGAGCTATCAGCATGATGGCAGCCTTCAAAAGCAAAGTATTTATTCATGTGCGCCTTTTCCCCTCTTTTCTCCTTTATTCTTTTCTTTTTTTTTTTTAATATAAGGTTGGATTTTGTAGGAGTCGGGATTAGTGGAGTAATTGTGACAACATAAAAATACCATTTTCATAAATCATACATAAGATGAAGGTAAAAAAAGAAATGTTTGCTAGAGGAAATGCAACTGGTCAGAATTATCTGAGTGAAATTATTGAGATTAATCATCTTCATTGGAATAATATAGTTTATTCTGAATCTGAAACAACCTGTGTGTATAAGAGAGATTTTTAAAGGGAAAAAGTGAAGAGCTAACAAGTTTCAATGCAGATTCCAGCTTACAAAGCTGCAGAAAGGAGGAAAAGAGTAGTAAACTAAGGATTAGAACCCAAGTTCCTTGGGGTGCCTGGGAGGCTCAGTCGTTAAGTGTCTGCCTTTGGCTCAGGTCATGATCTCAGGGTCCTGGGATCGAGCCCCGCATCGAGCCCCGCATTGAGTCCCGCATCGGGCTTCCTGCTCGGCGGGAAGCCTGCTTCTCCCTCTCCCACTCTCCCTGCTTGTGTTTCCTCTCTCGCTGTGTTTCTCTCTGTCAAATAAATAAAATCTTTAAAAAAAAGAAAGAAAAAGAACCCAAGTTCCAGGTGGCACAATCTATTGCATGACTCACTAGCTTTTTTGGGCCACTGACATCTCATCCAACAATTGTGTGGTGGGCTTTACATTAGAGTCAACTGAGAAGCTCTTAGTAAATCTTGATCTCTTGATTAGACATTCTGGTTTAGTTAGCCTGGCACAGAGCATGGGCTGCTGCTCTTCTAGAATTTTCCTTCATTCCTTCTTGGTCTCTTCCATGTGGCCATGTCACTGCTCTGGGAACCATAAGAAAGAAGAGAAAATAGTTACCAAGCAGTTTCTTTAGGAGTTCTAATTAGACAGTTACTAAAGAAGAAAGCTGCAGTGGAGTTTACGTGCTTGTTCTCATCTCCTCAAGAACACACATACAGACATACATAAGCCTACACGTTTTCTACGTAGTTCAAGTGTAACTTTGAATAAAACAACGTACACTCAAGTAAAGACGGTCAAAACTATCATGGTGAAACAAAATGTGCCAATTCTAGTCAATATGTGAATTGTAAGGGTCAGTAATCCATAAACTATTTGGGTGGTAATTCTATGTTTTATTAATGTAATGTGATTTTGCACTATTGTACTGTCATATTTAAGCAGACTCTTAAAAATACTCTGAAACCTAAACGCCAAATGTACAGTTTATAGTTCATGTTATTTCTGATAAGGATTTAATTGCATTGTGCTAATAGTTGTTTAATGCTATTAACTTTCTGTATGTGTATAATTGCAATGCAGACCCCATAGGGTTGTTGTAAGCACACTAATTAGTCATCTGGATTTTTATAGATAAAATCACACATTGATCAGAAACCACTTTTCTACTTATTTTTTTGTAGAGTATTTTTCCACACTTGAAAAGACATGATTATTTTATATCAAACATCAGCTTTTCTTTAAAATCTTATTTTAGTAGTCAGTGCATGTTTGAAATAAAATGTGTTAGAAATTATATAAAGATATTAAGGTTGTGTTATATTAGGTGAAAAATGCATGCCCTTGGTGAATCATGGAACTTTAGGGGGACATTTACACTGCCAACTCATACATAGGCTTTGTCTCAATTTGTGTGCATGATTCACGTCTTTCAAAAAATTCTTTTTAAACTTGAGTAAAGTGAAAATGTTATGCTTAGTGCTAATGAGCCAATAGAAAATGCTGCTTTGCTCTTTTCTAACTGGGCAGCATAATGTGGAAAAATCCCCCCACCCCCAATTTTCTTCTTGAAGTCTCTTGTTGGCAATAAAATACAACAAATAAAATCATTTGTTGGCAAATGATACAATTTACTGCATAGCAATGTACTATTATAAAAGCATGAAGATGTGAAAAATATCATCCTAATCAGTTCCACACTATGAACACAATATTCTGGCAGCTTTTTCTACAATCAAGAAGAGTGTGTCTTTTTTTTTTTTACACTGCCAAAATCAGTACTGCCAGGGGTGGGGAGGAGGGATGTGGGAGTGGAAAACACTTGAGGCCAGGTCTGCACAACACTAAATTGGGCCATAATGCAGAACATCCAGGCAGTGTGAACAGCCAATCACTGTACTTGGTAGAGGAAGGGGGAAAAATATTTTTCTCGGTAACTCGGGTGATTAGGAAAAAAAAATGATTGTGTAGAAAATAGGAATTTTGGCTGCAAAGACCAAGCCTCTACATGCTGATAATTTGCAGTAGTCTTTGGGAACAGAAATTACTCCATTCAATGAGGTTTGTTTATGTTTTTATTTTTCTTTGGTGTTCTTCAGAAAATATACTTGTGCTTTTGAAAGGGCTTAATTCCAAACAGATAATATACGTGGACCAATGACTACTTCCCAAATGAAATTAGTCATTCATCATAATATAGTAAGGCTAGAAATAGCACTTAGTGACTTAAAACATCAATAGAAGCATTTATAAGCATTTATACTGTTGGAAGTTAATTTTATTGCTATGTTATTAAAACAGTAGGGGTCCTATTTATACCTTTATTTATTTATTTATTTACAGAAGTTTGGTTCATTCGAGTTCAATTTTAACTGCTTTAGTGAAGTTAGTATGACAGTAAGAAAAGTTGAGTCTAGCTACTATTCCAAGTGTAAATCATGCAACTGAGTCTCGCTACATCCTGGAGTAAAGCATTGATCCAGATGTTGAGTAGCCAGTCCTGGGAGTGTGGAGGCCACCTTCATTGACCAGGATGTTGTATGTGTACGGCATTCAGCAAATGACTGATCTGGGCTCTTAGTTTACTACCATATTTTTCCCTTCATCAGTTCAACTTGTAAATAACATAACATGTTATGGCAGCTAAGCAAATATTTTAATAAGCCATGCAAGGCAAAATGCCATAGGAAATCTGTATATTCAGCTATTTGAAGAACTTGCATTTTCCACAAATTAAACTGGAGATGTCATTTGAAATTTCCTTCCCTTAAAAATGCCATCGTAATGTAGATTTCTGGCCCCATTGATGTCTTTCTGGGTTTATAAATACATGGTGTGTTTGCTATAGTTATAATTTTTTGAAATTTTGTTCAGCAATTAATAGTGACTTCAGCGATCTGTGCTAAGATCCCAAGGCAGAAATAAATGTATAAAGGGTTTGAGCCTGTATGTGTAAGAAGAATTCTCTTTCTTCAATCATATTTCCTATATTCAATGTAAGTACTTCCCTGATTTACCACTGGAGTTATTCCTTGGATGTTAAATAATGATGTTCTATTCAGGCTTAATAAATTCCTGTACTGTGAATATTTAAAATAAAAGAATTCAATTAAATGTGCAAGAGTTAGTGCTGGTTATTTATACTACTTACATGCAAAATCATTCACTTGAGAAGATTCATTTCGACTTATATGCAAATCAGGATTCCCTGTATATACTGAATGAAAATTTAAAAACAAATATATTTTAGAGATTATACATTTATTACAAATACTAAATCAAAAAATGGCAGTCAGTGCACATATGTAAACTGTTCTACATTAGTTTGTTTCCTTACTTTTCATTGTTAATGGACTCGGGAATGAAATTAGATCCATTAATGATTTGAGTTTAAGTGTGGGGAATAGGAGAATCTTCCCAACTCTTGATTCTGCCTTGATCCTAGCTTGAAAGATGCCTCGCTGTGCATTTTCTTTTTTTTTTTTTAAGATTTTATTTATTTATTTGACAGAGAGAGACACAGCAAGAGCGGGAACACAAGCAGGGGGAGTGGGAGAGGGAGAATCAGGCTTCCCGCCAAGCAGGGAGCCCAATGCGGGGCTCGATCCTGGGATCATGACCGGAGCTGAAGGCAGATGGTTAACAACTGAGCCACCCACGCGCCCCTTCATTGTGCATTTTCAATTCTCTATTACTCTGCATATTCTCCTGATTGTTTTTACTCAAGTATATGGAATCAACAATTACCAGTAGCCTAAAGTCCCAAGTGTATATATCCATTTTGAACTTCTCTCTTCAGCCACATGTCTCTAACTTCCAATTGTCTATTGTCACCTCATTTCCTACAAACCCATTGCCTTGGATAGCCCACTAGGAAAGGATTTTAACACCCACTTCCCCTCTAATCTTTCATGCACTTAATGACACTATTAAAAACTATGTTGCCCAAGTCAAAAATTTAGAAATAATTCTTGATTATTTCCCTTCCTTTCCCCTATATTTACCTGACATGAACTATCTCGTACATATGTCCCCTTTCTTCTAGACCACTGTTCTTGCCCCATTCAATTAGTGGGGTCCTAAACATTTCCTACCTAGACTAAAGCAATAATTTCTTAAAGGCTTGAAAATCATCTCTCTACACTGCCACCAGTGAGAAAAAAAAAAAAAAAAGGTGATAGGAAGACAGAATTCAGCTATAATGTTGATTAGCCAATAATTTTTTTCAAAAAGTCATGCACTAGTTAGGATCTTTCCTTGGTTAATCATTGTTTTCAAGATATATTCCTCAACTGGTAACAAGTTGCATACACTTCTTTAATATTTGGCTTCTACCATTTTTTCTAAGCTTTTCCCTTATGATGCTCTGTCATGTTTGCTCTCTGTGATAGTTCCCACACCACCCAGAGCCCAGGCCGTTTTTCTGCCCAGTGAACCCTCAGCATCCTGAAGATTACACTAAAAGGGCACATCCACTGTGATGCAAAATAATATTCCATATTTAAAATCTATTTCAGAAGTTTCAAAGTCAAGATACAGGTAAGGACATCAGCATTTTCATGGAAGAAATGAGTTGTGAAATAGTCCTTGAAGAAAGAATTTAAGTAGACAATCTGAGAGGATGTGTGGATAGATCTTACAATGGAAATATGAACAAAGTCTTGGAGGCAGGATAAGCTGAATAAATCTGGTTAATTTTAGTGGTATGTCCATGAAGAATAACATTAGATAAAGCATTAGAATGTTGAAAAAAGGCCAGAATATGGAGTGCTTGACACTTAAACTGACAAACACAGACTAAGCTGGTTGGTTTGAAATGATTTATACTGCAGTGTGATATAAAGTCATTGAAAATTTACAAGCAGATATACAGTGTGAGCAAAGCCACAATGCACCTTTCTAAAACCCTAAATCATGAAAAAATGGAAACAAGCATCATATTATCTTACCCATCCTCTGGGTCAACTGCAACGTGATGTAATGAATAGGATCTCTCTTTAGCTGAAGACGGAGAGGCCATGTGATGTGGTGGCTTCAAGTGTCTGGGTTCCGGTGCAAGACGCCCACACTCAACTCAGCTTTCTCACTACCAACTGTGTGGCTTTGGAAAGGTCATTTATTTCTCTTCACCTGTTTCCACTCATGGAAGACAAGCATAATAACACTTTACTTACAGGATCGCTTTGATGATTAAATGAAAGATGTATAACAGTATCTGACAAAGTCAGTACTCAGTAACTCTTAGCTATTATTTACAAGCAGCACAAACATTTTCCTAAACATCTTTTCTTCAGTTCTTCCAGTATCTATTAAACTATATTGTTCTAAAAGTATATTGTTTTTGCTAAAGCCTTCTATCTCCAAATTACAACTCTGTTGTTGGGTAGGCAGAGAAAGAGGTTTTCATCACAGAGAAAAGTGAGAGAACATGACTGGATGTATCCTAGAGACAGGAGGAAAACTGAATGTTTGATAGCCTACTCTCGGTAGCCAGGTGCTCTGAAACAAACAAAAATTCCTTGCAGAGCAAAATCTGCTTTGGGAATTACCATATCCAAAGTAAGCTGATGATAATGGTAGCTCAGAATGTATCATATTAATAAGCAGTCTGACAAGCTTCCTTGAGCATAGAACCAGCTTGAGGGAAACTGAAAATTTCTTTCTGAATAGGAAATTCAGTTTTGCACTCTTACACTTAAAGAGGACTTCTAAAATTTTTTTTGAAATACTTTTAACAATGGATATGTCAACATAAGTCAACAAGGCAGTGAGTCCAATTCCCAGAAACTGGCAGGGCCATGAATCCCTACAACACATAATTCTGTGAAAAAAAGAGCAAATACGTTATTTCTCAAGGTTAAGCATTCCCCTGGGATTGCCAGATTCTGTCATAATATAAAATATTAAGCCCAAAATCAATAGCTAGACCTAAAACTTGGGTTTTAATTATGCACATTACAATTCAAGTAGAAAATACTATTTTTAGAGTTTATGAGCTTAGAAGCACAAGAAAACATTTGCATGACCATTTGGCCATTCATTAAATTTGTCAACATATGTTATTTATTTTAGTAAATGATCATATTTGCAGATGATCATTCTGCATCTGAACACTGCATCAAATATGTTCCCCTAAATCTATGTCCCAAATTAGACTAGTGTCAAACATTCATTCTTTGTGGTTTTCATTGAATAAAATTTGGGGAAGTGATCAAAAACATTTGAAAAAAATGCTTCACAAAAATATCCATCTTTTGAAGGTTCACAAAGCACTTTCATAAATTAAAGTGCCCAGGATGTCCTTCAACAAAGGACTTTGTTTACTCTTGTTTAACTCAGCAGTTCTTAACTGTATTTCATCATAGAAATGCTATTTTTCCATAATGCTAATTTATAGCACATAAAAGTAGTGGTCGAAGTAATACTCTGAAAAATATTGCTCTAAGGCCAGCTACTTTTTTTCTAAAGTAACTTGAGATCAACATCACTGGACACTTGAGTCTGATGGGTCCTTCTCGATACCTGTGATGCACCTTTGTCTGGCCTGCATTCAAGATACTGGGTGACTCCAGATTCACATTCCATGCCCATCTTGGAAATCAAGAGTCCTCTCTGGAGGATATTTAGTCAGCTGCACAGTCAGAACATCTAATCTTCTTCAGGATTTCTAGTCTAGATGCTCTAATTAGAACTAACTAAAACTCTTAATAGTTTCATTATTTGCCAAAACACCTCAGTCTATTGAATTCCCTTATTAGATTACCTAACCTTGTAGGTTACATGCAATGACCAAGAAAACTGAAAGATCATCTTATATTTTCAGATTTGTGGATGTTGAAAGAAGAAAAACACTAATCTCGACTTTGGTAGAAAGCACATCGACAACGGTGAGTTCAATTAAGCAAAATTCTTGATCCTGTTCCTTTTCTCCCCCTCACTCTAATAATCTCCAGCCTCAAATGCCTTTCAGATATGATCGTAATAACTTTAGTGAGACAGAACAAACTATAGAGAGAAACCAAGACCTCAAAACAGTTCTGCCAACTGAAGCAGGGCAGGTAATAGAGAGGCAGATGCAAGTTTTAGATAATAAAAGAAAGTTTGTTCCAGTACCTAAAGCATTATGTGATTTCCACAGGTTGGGGCAACAGACAACAAATGATAGTTCAGGACCAGGGAAATGATTAGAACAGGGCAGAGGAAGGAGTAAATACACCTCTATATATGAAAGGGAGCCCAAACAGAGAGGCAGAACATGGCACAGAAGACAGGAGCAGATGTCTGGAAGAAGAGAGTGAAGGAGGGAGGGCTGGAGTCCCCTTCATTTGAGAGAAGGCTTGTAAAGACCAGATTTGTATTCTATGGAGACCAGGAGCGACATGACATCAGTGACTCGGGAGAAGACTGGACCAAAGGAAAATCTCAGAAGCTCAGACCACCATAGAGGCTTTAGCAGCTCCTTAAGAAACCTGATCAATTTTGATAAGTCTCTGAGCTTATCTAGATCATGCTTTAAATGTTCCTAACAAGAAAAGAAAGAACTTTAAATTTAAAAATTTAAAATGAACTCTAAATTTCCAAAAATCTCCAGTTTAGCAATCTGGTCAAGTAATTTACGTTTTTTGGCTTGTAAAGACACTCAGAGGGCAAACATTTATTCCAGCAAAGCTATAGAAAAGTATTGGTGTGATTTTGAGAACTATTCTCATCAACTCTCTTCGGATGAGCTCTTTCTCAAAGAAACAGCTTTAAACTGTTTACTCCTAGAGAGGAATTAACTCTGCTGGCGTTACGTGTTTACCCAAATATCCATGTAAGACATATGCAGAAAAGTGTTTATCAAAAGCAAAAAAATCTACACTATTTACCAAATTTTTCTATTATGACATGTAATTTTTATTCTCTGCATTAAAGTATACTTTAGGAGATATATTTTTTAAAAATCTTTGTCTTCAAACTAACCAGGAAGATAATACAAAAAAATAATTATTTTCCTCACTTCAGGAGCAGGAAAAAGTAAACAGCATCAATATAATAATCATTATTTTAGTGTAAAATCACTCAACTGTCTTTTCTATCTGTATATCTACATGTATATGTGCACAGGATAGTGTTAGTTTCTTAATGCAGCCTTTAAGAATTGCATTTCCATTTTTAAATTCTAAAAATCTTTACAACTTAGAAAGTGGCTGTCCAAATCTATTTTCTAAAATGGTCAATCATCAGATTATATCTTCAATCAGATCTAGAGCTAAAAATGCTAATATACCTCTTAGCCAGTGTTTTAAAAATTGTAGAATCAATGTTTAGAATTTCCAGTGAATGAAACCACAATAATATAATTTCCAACAAGTCTGAAATTTAAAATTCCTCATTTGGCATCCTAAACCTTCAGTGGTAACTTAATCATGTGAAATATGCAGACAGAAACCTTTATGAAATATGCAGACAGTTACAGTAGCCACTGATTTTATGTTACAGTGTTTATTTCACCTGGATTCTTCAGAAAACTTCATACAGCTTTTTGCAATTAATCAGTGGAGTCCATATACTAGTGGAATTAATCTAGTCTATATACTGGTGGAGTCTATATACTAGTGCAATTAATCAGTGGAGTCTATATACTAGGTGATTTCATAATGGATACTCTCCTTATAACCACTATAAACTGATGGCAAAATCATTTCCAGTTTGGAAATAATTTACAATAATTAATTATTATATTAATTCACAACAATTGTTATGTTAATTAATAATTCACTTCCTTAATCCATAAAAATTTGTCTTAGAGTCCTAGTATTTCATTTGTTTCAGTCAAAATTTTCTAACCAAGTCCTTATGAGCCAGTCCTATTATGACCTATTTATTAAATTTAAATGCAAAATACAGAATTCAGCATTTCATTAAAATAGATTAAGCTAGCATATTAATAATCTCTGTTGACCCTATCTTGACTTTAATATTAAAGCTATTTTCTGACTTCCAACTTTTAAACACGATGCTTATATATCATGTTTCTAAGGCTCTAAAGAGTAAGTTTTTTGAAGCTATTAACTATTTGTCAAATATAGTTAAAATAAATCCCAAGTTTGTATTGATTTATTGATTGATACTTTTAAAATATTAGAAGAATTTGAAATTTTACCAAGTTTTTTTGTTGCAATAAAATTTGAGGTATTTTAATTAAAATTGAGGTATTTCTGGAGAAAATGTTAATAAGATAAATCAACAGGAGCTAAAGTAAGCCAAAAGAAAACTTAATGAAAGCATTCTGAAGTGTGGTTTAGAGAACTCACAGTGCCAAGCGTCTTGAGAGCGGGACCAGGAACAGGAAAGCCTGCGGGAACGTCCAACAATACCCCGCGGATGTATGTCTTCGGTGAGCATGGCCGCCTGGTACATGTGTCATGATGGGGAGGTCTGTGTTTCCGTATGCTCATCTGTGTGTGTGAGTATCTGTGTTGTATGTGAGGGAGAGGGGAGGTCCTTTTCTTTCTCCTGGCTTCATGCTTCATTCTGGGTAGATAGGATGGTAGGGCACCTCAGTATACCTGGAAGGAAAAGAAAACTCCTCCAGCCAAGGTTTACAATTTGGATCCAATCACGTACAGGCATTCACTGGCTATTTCCTACTTGGATTAGCTATCCCCTCTGCAGGTGAGGGCTCAGAGATAAAAACTAATCCATCTGGGCAGACTTCCCCAGAAAGGCTACCATATCAAAAATCTCTGTAGCAGTCCCCCGTAATCTCTAATAAATCTCAGAGTGATCCCAATAGTTCTTACTCCAAAATAAATCCTGTGGTCAGGATTTATGTGATAATAATAATAGTAATAATAAATAATTGTTGGTAACTTATCATTAAATATATTAACCATATTGATTAGGTTGATATATATTTCCTAATAATTATAGTAATGTAATTATTATTTAAAATTATTAATAAATTATAATTATGATCAATAATTAAATGAAAACAATAGTAACAATAGTAAACATATATTGAAAGTTTTCAATAATTCAAGCAATATTTTAAGTAACAGTTGACTCTTGAACAATGTGGGGGTTAGGAGCACTGACCGCCCCCACCCCCATCCATGCAATCAAAAATCCATATAACTTTTGACTCCCCAAAAACTTACTTGCTGCCGACTGGAAGCCTCACCAATAACATAAAATAATTGATTAACATTTATTTTGTATATGTACTATGTACTGCATTCTTACAATAAAGTATGCCAGAATAAAGAAAATGTCGTTGAGAAAATCATAAGGGGAGACATTACATTCACAGGACTGTACTATAAAAAAACCCATGTGTAAGTGGACCTCTGTAGCTCAAGCCCTAGTTGTTCAAGAGTTACAAGAACTTCACGTGTATTCTTTACTCCTTACAACACCCTGCAGTTCCATCATTACCTCCTTCTTCCCAGCCACAGAAATGGGACACTCATCAAAGTTTACACAGTTAGAAAGTGGTAGAGTTGGCACCTGAAGCATGGCCATCTAGCACCAGGGCCTCAGTGCTTAACCACTAAAGTCCACCGTTCAGAAACAATAGGTTAAATGAAGTTGAGCCAATGACTAACTGATTTCTGTTGTAGGCTTTCTTACTACTTTTAATTTGTTACTGTGAATTATGAATTCCCCAGCGCAGGATACACCATAAAGTCTCCAAAGTTTATATAACCACCAACTTCTTATTCTCATGCATTGAGAATAACGTTGGTAGAACATTCTTTGGGAAATGTTGCTCTAACTTGATTTTTCTCTGGGTTAATAAAATAATACATAAGGAACGACTGAACCATAAGGAAAACTGAACAAAAATTAAGTTTATTTTCAGTTTAATTTTAATTGGTTATAGAATTCTCTTCTTATGGATTCTAAAATTAATGAAACTGTCGACATGGATAGACAAAATTGAATGGTTTGCATACAATCAAAGCCCTTAAATTATTTTTTAAAAAATCAACAGTAAAGAAAAAAAGCAGCATATTAGCAGACAAATAAATGGAAGCAAATGTTACCTAGTACATAATCAATGCATGGGACATAACATTCCAAGAATTCATATGTTCAAAGAGCAGGAACTCGGGAAGGGTACCATTTAGTTAAATCCTTTGGTGATAAATTTATGATGATTTCAAAACAGAAGGTAAGGACATAGTTTCTTCCTACAATCAGTGCATGAAAGACACTTACAAAACAGTGATTTATTCAGTCAACAAACATTTACTTAGTGCCTACCAGGGGCAGAGAACGACATCCTTTGTTTCTAGAAGACAATAGATGGATAAGACGCACATTCTTTCCTCATAGTTTTCATGATGTATCCTCCAATCACTCCTACCTGCAGGGGAGAAACCACATTCAGAGTGGGGAGCAATGCACGGGAGAAGATAAAGAAAGGCTCCAGAAAAGGAAAGGCATTTAAACTGGACAGGACAGGTATTCAAAAGAGAAAGGAGTACATGCTGAAAAAAGGGAACAGAAGGACTTGCCCAAG
>CM052886.1:56701404-56822292 GCA_028534135.1 Potos flavus | reverse complement strand
GGCCTGCAAGCCGTCATCCAGAGTTTGAAAGCAATGGTTCTGCACCCACAGCAGTTTTGCTCCCCAGGGAACATTTGCTCATAGCTGGAGATAGTTTTAATTGTCATAATTGTTTGGATGTTGTATTTAGTGTTATGAGAATTTAAAAGACCTAAAGTAATACTGCATTTAACATTTAGGACAGTGACTGTTCAGCTGCAAAACACTGCTTATTAGCATTTAAAGGGAAACGTATGATCAGTGGACTAAATATTTCAGAAAAACTCTTCTGATAAACATAACTAACAAAAATGGATGAAATATAAAAATCATCTTCCCAAATGTATCAAGTAGGTGGGAGGTAAGGAATTAAAATGCCACTGGAAAGGGTGGGACCCAGAGATTTTAACAAGGCACTGGATGTGAAGCATTTGGCCAGGGGCATTATCCAATCATAAATTGGTTATCACCAAAAGCTGAACTACTTTTTATTTTATGCGTTTTTAACATCATTACAGGTTTTGGGTGACAGATACCTGCCTCCAGCACCTGTGAGGTGTGTAATCCTGCTAAACTTCACAGTCTGCTTTGGGTTGGGATCCAAAGAACCACATTTCAGGATTCAGAGGATTAAGAGGAAGGGAGGAACCCAGGAAAGAAGTTCTTGCCCAGGCTACAGCCAGGTACTCTGTGCAGACCAGAGAACTTCAAACCCAAATCGCAGCGTCTAGTTATGCAGTTTGATGGTGAACCCAGAGGCCAGCAGAAGCAATAAAAGTCTTCTTTAAAGGAAAGTAGTCATCCTGAGCTGTCAATTATTTCTACAAGTAATTTTTCTGATACAACATCCATTACACAAAAATACATAGACAAATAAGGAGAGTAATCACAGATGAAAAGCAAGCAAAACCACTTCTGAAAAGTCAGCAAGAATCAATACAAAAGCGCCTGAGTTGAGGACACAGAGAGAGCAGAGCACCAAATAGGAGGAGACACAGAGACACAAAGATAGAGAGACCAAGAGATCCAAGGATCTACAGAGAGACCCCTGTAAATATTCAGCTGAGTGTGGATCAAAACATTTATGTGAGGAAATTACCTGAGAAAAACAACCTGAAAGGATTAGAGGAAACAATCCTTGGAAATAATACAAGGCTGGGACTAGTTTATGTTCCTGGGCCTGCCTGCTCCAGAGAAGAGAAAAACTTTGACATTCACAGGATTTGGGGTAGAGTGCTCAGAATGTAGTGCCTCAGTAGGGGGAAATTAGTCCTCCATTAAAGGTTTGTCTGATTCTAACACAGCTCGAAAGCGAGGCTTGACAGAATCAAACTGTTTTTAAGCAACTGTGTCCAAAACAAAGCTCAAGAGCATTGGTTAGAATTAAAAGATGTCTATTATCCAAGATAAAGTATACAATATCTGACATCAAACCAAAAGTTAAATCTAAATTAAGCAGAAGAAAGTAGATAATAAAGCTAAGAGCAGAAATTAAAGAAAGAGAAAATTAATAGAGAAAATCAATGAAATAAAAAAGTGGTCCTTGGAGATGATTAATAAAATGGAAAAATATCTGGCTAGACTGAAAAAAAAAGACATGAGTTACCAACATCATATATGAGAGGAGTCGCATGATGACAGATCTGCAGGCACTAAGAGGTTAATGAGAGAATCTTAGGAAAAACCATACCATATGCCAAGAAATTTGACAACTTGTATGAAATGTTTTAAAAGGCACAAACAAACACAAGTCATTCAAAAAAAAAGAAATAACTTGAATAATCTAATAACTGTCTTCAAAAATTGAATCTGTAGTTAAAAACTTTTATGCAAAGAAATCTCCAGACTTAGATGGCTTTTTGGTAAAATCTGCCAAATATTTAAGGAAAATACAATGTCCATTCTACATAAATTCTTTCAGAAGTTGAAGAGGGGATGTTCTTTTTCTTGATTGCGGTGATGGCTGTAAGTCAAAACTTATAAAGTTATACACTGCAAATGGATGCAGCTTATTGTATGTCAGTTATATCTCAAAAGCCTATTTTTAAAAAGTTTAAAAAACCATGTCCCCAGTTTCCACAGGAAAATGTCCAGCATTTAGAAAGAGATGCAAACAAAAGCAATATTGAAATACTGTCTTGTGCCTCTCACCAATTTTGAAAATAAAAAGATCGAATAAATGCTGACAAACTTGTGATGAGACAAGTATATTTACATACTGTGCGTGGAATTCTAAACTTTTCATTCATTATGGAAAACAATATGGTAGTACATACCAGCTGTCATAGTTTTATTTATTTATAAAGAAATATTTATCCAATAATCTTTGCCGTTGTTGTGTGTTCTAAGAAAATGATTTCACAGAAAAAGAGCTATCTTGACCAAAATGTTTTCTTCATTACCTATCATAGGAAAAAATGGAAACAATTCTAATGCCAAACGGTAAAAGAGGTTTCATAAATCATGTTGCTGATACATGATGAAACAAATGCCTCCTAAGTTAAAAAAAAAAAGTAAAATGACAACAAGTGAAAACACAGATGTCAATATTATGCATATGTTATAATTGCAACTATTTTTAAATGTATATTTATTAATGAGAAAGACAACAAATCTGGATGTAATGTGTCAAAAATAGTTTTGTTGTGATGGGGACAATATTGGTGATTTAAAAAATTTTAATATTTCTGTTACTTTTGTTTTAATAGAAAAAAAAGCACTCTATTTGATCTAAATGTAGTTCTTTCTCCATACAATAATTAATTCTTTGACAAAAGTTTTATGTTGAGGATGACTAATTTGCACTAATTCCTCTATATTTTTCTTTTTTTCTTCTAATCTCATCAGGGATCTGAAGTGCAGACTCCAGCCACAGCTCAGTGTGAAGCCCTGAAATAGAGGATGATCTCATCACCATGACATTTATCAGCTGAGCTAAGTGGCCATGAATATGAATGCAACAAAGAGATTGCGACTAAAGAAGTTTCTGCTGTGATGGCTGCATTCTGTTTTGCGAACAAAAAATAATAAGGCGTATGAAAAAGTAATAAAAGCAATAACAATAAAACTCTTTGCACTGTTAAATATCCCAGAAATTTGCAAATTTGCATCCAGTGTCTTGGTCAATTGATCCTTCTTGGAAACGTAGATCTTTGAATGTAGTGGTTTCCAACAAGAATATTGTTTGACCAAAATAGAGTCCGAAGATGCAGCTTTGTTCTCATTTCTCTAACATCCCTTTCATCTCTCTTTCTGTCTCCCTGTCTCCATCTCCCTCTCTGACTCTGACTCTCTTCGTCTCTCTCTCTCTCTCTCCAAATGAGGGAAATATCTTCCCAGCTTTTTCATCTGCCCTCACAGCAGCAGCACCAAATAGCTTAACTTTGGAGAAAACAGTGTTTCTGGAAACCGTAACTTCTACATATTGCTAAAATTTTCTCTTTAACTACACGAATGCTTGTTTGTGCATGTTTCAAACATGCATGCACGCTAGGAAAAAATCACTCAGAAACAGGTTCTACTTGCCTATTTTTATATTTGCCAATCACCTGAAACCAAATTTGCAATACAGAAACACATATTCACATCACTTTAGCTTTCCTACTAGGTTATCCACCTTAACATGCTGCTACCCCATAATGCGTTAGAAGTCCATGGATCCTTTTGTGGATGTCATACAGGTTTCTTAAATCTTCCCATTTGTAAATTTAGAAATGTTCAGTACTTCCCTAACAGGATAGGTTGAGAACACATGTTTATAATATTTGTCACAATAACATATCTATTATAGTTATCATTAACTTCTGTAGACAAAAGATGGATTTCTAGCCAAATCAAACTTGTCAGAGCTAACTAGCTATTTTAACACTACCGTACCAGATATGGATTGCTTTTCCATTGCATCATGAAATTTAAGTTTTGGTTATCAACATTATTAAATTTGCCTTTGTTAGAAATATGTTAAATGAAAACAGTCACTTCCAGTGCTTGGAAGAAGTTGACCTTTGAGGGGAATGTATAGACTCTAAACTAATGTTAACATCAGTATTTATCTACTAGTGCTTGACACAAAGCAACTATGCACAAATCATTGTTAACATGAACTGAAAACCTAACTTGAGAATACAAAGAACTTAGAAAACATTCGTCAATTCAATTTAAAGTCAAGAATGAAATCTTCACTACCAATAAAGTTTAAGGAGAATCTTGATTCATTTAGGGAACACTTTGATGCCAAATATATTTCACAAAGTAACCTTCAAAAGTTATCATGGAACATTTGAGTAAAGAGAAAAAATTAATAAATAACATAAAATACCAAATGGTTGCATTAAAACAGAAATAGATACTCACTGCTTCATAAAGCCAAGGAATAATCTCAACCACCTCGTCCAGTTCCTTCATTTTACAAATAAGAGGTCAGAGAAATCAAGAGAGTTTCTCAAGGTTACATAGCCCATGGTTGGCATAATCCTGACTAAGTCTCTTAATTTCTAGTATTATGTTCATTCATCTTCTATATCATGCTTCTATGTCATGTAGGATAATAGGAGGCACAAAATGGAGCCCGCTGTAAACATATAGAGTATGGTAAAGGCCAAATGTTAGCTATGAGCCAAAGCCCAGAAGATATTCCAAAATGGACTCTCATTAGAAATATTCATATTACCTAAGAGCAAATTAAAATATCTTGTATATTACACGTTGACTGCCATTATCCTTCTTGCCTTTCAAACCAAGTTCAGCCAGAATTTCCATATAGCTGTGATGAAAGAATAACACCTTAAATGAGTATTTTAAATAAATTTGCCATTTTGATCCAAAAAAATTAATTCATTTATCCATTCATTTTCCACGCATTGGTCATTAATTAGCACTAGGTCTTATCTTTGTATTAGATATGAAAACTATGGGTAAAACTACAATCTTAGTTAATTAGGAAATATTCATTTAGTTCTTTACTAAAAAATTTTTCACAGAAACTAAAAAGTGAGTAATAAACTCAAAACATTAATCCAATTTTCTCTGAGAGCTAGAAGAGATATTACAGATTATTGAGTTCCAGTATTTAATTTGTTAATGAAGGAACTATGACCCAGAGATGACTCACAGCTGTGGGGCTATTACAGTGAGCACAGAATTACAATTCTTATGACTTGCTTCAAACCCCAGAACTGGATTCTCAAGTTACTAACTGCATAACACTGCACCTTGCATAATTTTACTGATAATGTTTTCAGAAGGAAAACATTGTAATCTAACTTTAGAAAGTGTAATAAACAAAATAGGATCTTAGACACTTGCCGTGCTGCTGCTTACCTGGCCTTCCACCTTACGCTACATTTTGTGAATGTGCTAATACACATCCCCAGACAGGTCCACCCTAAAGGAAAGAACAAACTGACCTTTGAAACAAAGCAAGGGCTGTTGATAAAAACAAACGTGAGGATAAGTGGAAATAATTCTTTTAAGGAGGAACTTGATGTGTAAAAAGTAGAAGTGCCAGTTTTTGAGAAGAAGTAAATATATTAAGAGGCACGTGCTTACCATGGATTACAGAGCAACTCAAGGAGCATAATTTACTAGAGACAAAAAAAAAAAAAAATTAATCACAGACAGAGGGAGAATCTTCTTTCATGCATATAATTAGCCTGGAGGTTCTGGTGGGAAAGAGAAATGAGGATAAAAAGACATCTTTAATAAAAGATAAGAAAAGTCACTTTTTCCTCAAACACCAGATGGCAAAATCAGTTAAGTATGGGGCTTTCCATACACCTGGGGTTTCCAGCACCGCAGGTAGGACAAGATGAGAAAATAAAAACCTCTATAAACACCTTAGATTAAACATACACACACACACACACACACACACACACACACACACACACACACTTTTCTAAGGATAGAGGGCCATTCTCTAAAATAAGCTCATTACTAGAACTCACAACAGATTCACCACCCACCTTCTAATCCAATTTCCTCCATCCCATTTCACCCTCTCAGGTGAAAAGTTATTTCTCTCAGGAACCAATACAAGATTCTAAAAATTTGTCTATGTGCCGGGAGATTAGTTCAAACCTATCGATGAAAAAATAAAAAAAGAAGCAATAAACGTCATTAATGAATCAGAACGAAGCAACAATTATCAATACCAACAGATATTTCTGCCTATCACAGTCTTTTTAACTTCCAAAACAAAACAAAACAAAATTTAATATCATAATTCAAAGATCACTGGATTTGGAATAACTGGAAAATAATTTATGTTTTCCAATATATAAATAGCAGGTTATTTTATTTTATTTTATTTTTTATTTTTTTAAAGATTTTTATTTATTTATTTGACAGAGAGAGAGATCACAAGTAGGCAGAGAGGCAGGCAGAGAGAGAGGGGAAGCAGGCTCCCTGCTGAGCAGAGAGCCTAAAGCGGGGCTCGATCCCAGGACCTGAGATCATGACCTGAGCCGAAGGCAGAGGCTTTAACCCACTGAGCCACCCAGGCGCCCCAGCAGGTTATTTTAAAACTAACTTTTATTTCATCATTAGCGTAGAATTAATAAATATGTTTTTTGGCCAGATGTTCACTTATATTATGACAAATGATAATGCACATACTTACAGGCTGTCTCCAATAGCATAAACAACACAGATGCACACACATTCTGGAGTCCTGGACTGTTCTAGGATATGGAAACCAAATCTTCTTGGTTCGGGATGGCCTAAGGGACACAGCTTCATCAGAAGAAATACCTTTGGGACACCTGGGTGGCTCAGTCAGTTAAGCATCTGCCTTCGGCTCAGGTCATGATCTCAGGGTCCTGGGATGGAGCCCTGAATTGGGCTCCCTGCTCAATGGGAATCCTGCTTCTCCCTTGTCCTCTGCCTGCTTGTGCTCTTTCTCTCTTTCTCAGTCTCTCTCTGTCAAATAAATAAATAAAATCTTAAAAAAAAAAAAAAAAGAAGAAATACCTTCATTTTCTGTCATTATGCATCACTGAAAATGCAAAGCACCTCCCTATCCTATTTGCTTCATAAAACAGCCCTGGAGGGTAAATCCATTTTTAGGTGAAGAAACAGGCCTCTAAATGGAGGATGTGTGTAGATTCCACAAGTCAGCAACAACAACTACAAAAGATTAAAAACAGTCCCTTAACTATCCTACATTGCTTATGTTCTAATACGCAGTACCTCATACAGTGGCTCACATTATTCGGTATGTGGTTGAGTTTCTCCATTCATTTTTGATCTAGTAACCTTGAGATTTTACACCACTTAAGTTTTATTACCTAGAAATTACATCTAATTTATCTCCACAAATACATTGGAATCGAATAAATGTAGTGTAAATCAGTAATCAGGTGGCTTTAAGCCTGCCTTTTAATTAGACCTGTGGTAATTTGTCTAACAAATATATCACTGTGCAATCAAATTAATGTATACAATAAATTCTAAAGTGTCTCCTCTCCCATTGGAAGACTGCAAGGTACGATGCATACCAAACAGGATCAAAGTGTTCTCTGGTCTGCATATTTTCTGCAATGAGTATTTTTTTTCTCCTTACAGAGTTAGCGACTAACTTGAGTTACATGCATGTTCTCCCCATTGTATGGCTAACTCAAAGCCACTTCATGACCAAGGATTCCCCACATAGACTTTGAGTTATACCTTCTGCTAGCAATATCTTGCCTAGCCCACGAGCCCTTCTGTTATTAAAAATTCTCGTGGGCTTATTCATGAGCTGTCTCAAAGGGCTTCTTTGTCAGCTACATCAGTCCACCTGACAGAGATGATGATGGAAGTTGGCAGAAGAAGAAAATTGATCAATAGCTCCTTCTTGTCCAAGAGATTCCAATAGAGAGACAAAAGCATCCACTAGATTAATCTTGTCAAAGCCCATGAGGCTTCATAAACCTGAAAGAAGCAGGGTCATTTCGGGAGTGAGCAGGTCTGTCTTCAGCTCTCAAATACATGTGCAATTTGCCTTTCCATTTCTCAGAAGCATCTTTAGTAAAATGGAGTTAATGCTTGTGTCTTTCATCATAACCTAATAACTTAATTCTGCTCTTTAAATACTCTTTACCCCACTCTGTTTCAGACATTATATTCTGTCAGCTACTGAAGCCTTTTTGAGTGTTGGTTTCTTCAAAGCATATTTCTTGGGCTGCATTTTCTTGAATTACTCAGATAAAAATATCATTGTCCCATATTGAATTTTAGTGATTATTTGCAGGATTCATTAACTTTAATATAGAATGAGGTTTTTATACTCAATCTAGAATATTATTTAGATTTTGGTATTATTATTACCATTACTATTGTTATTGTTGTCCGTTATCTAAAATTATCCCTTAATAGTGTGTCTACCATGTGGCACACTATGCTGGTGCTTCCCTTTACATTATCCTACTTAGTACTAAAAAAAAAAAAAAGAAAGAAAGAAAGAAAAAGAAAAGAAAAATTTTATGGTGAATATTTTAGCCCTCATTTTCCAGATGTAGAAATTGAGCTTCGAAAAGGTTAAGTTTTTTTAAAGATAACCTGGTAATTCACTGTGAGAGAACTCAGCTTTATCTGACTTCAATATCCTATCTATTCAGCAATGCTGATGTTCTCCACACTGGTTTTGAAGTGTCTTTTATTAGGATTTGAGGGCTCTGTTTTTCCACTTCATTCGATTATAAATTCAACGACTATTTTCTGATACTCCTAAGTGCCAGGCAAGACGTAGAGACTTGATATGTGATGGAGAGGAAGACAGACTTGATTCTCACTCTCACAGTTTGCAAACCCATGAACACACCAATAAATAGAAATTGCCAACGGAGACAAGTGCTATGAAGAAAGAGTGGAGTTTCAGGAAGATGGGTATTTGCAATATCTGCTGGGATTTGGGGGGTGGGGGTAAAAGGCATTTTCAAGGAACATGAAAGGCTCAGTGACCAAAGCTACACTGGGGCAAGATGAAGCTGAGCATCTGTGGAAACAGGCATGAGAAGGACACCGCCATGGGGACCCGATGGCATCCTGCTATGAATCAGGAATCTTGTTCAATTGCTCACATTAACCTGCACAATCAAATCTCACAACTGTGTGTAGCAGATGAATTATTAGTCTCCTTTTACTCATATCCAAATAGAAATTATATGACCACGCAGGAACAGAGCCAGGAAGCCAAAGGACGGAGTGTTGAATTTGGGTGTGCCTCACCTGAAAGCAGGCACCTTTCACCACATTACACTGCCCGGGGATTGCCTACAGAGCGGATTGCTTCAGAAAAATACACACGGTGACCATGAGCTAAAACTGCAAGAGTGATTAAGAACTGCTTCGTGACAGAGTTCCATCACCAAACCTCTTAGAAGGACAGGAGCCAAAGGATGAGAGAGGACTTTATCAAAAGCGAAAGTCATTTTTAAAATTTTCAGTGATATGAAATAAAGCTTAGATGCAAATTACAACAAAAAAAATAATCTTTGCCGCTACCCCTTTTCTCATGCTAAACTCCAATTCAATGCACACCTTCGAAAGGATTCATTCTAATCACCTGTCTCAAGGAATGCTGACACTTTCACGGTAGTTCTCCCAAATTGCTGCAGACTAGAAACCTAAACACATACAAAGTAATTGTGTCACTAAGTATGAATATAGCTGCAAATGTCTCCAAATGAGGTCGTGTAGCTGCATAGCTGCTGAAATAAATTCATTACTCCTTACAATATAAAGGAGTTTGAATTAGGAAATGCAGTTCACTTTTACAGAGACATCCAATATATCCTAAAACTAAAATCAAAATGTTTGTACAAGACCTATAGCCTAAGCTCACATAAGATTCCTTGTCAGAGATCCTGGGCTTGGTTATGCAAAGGTCTTCTAGAGCACAGCAGAGGAGTATGGCGATCTGGGCCTAAGCTGTTTCAAACTCACTGGTTTAGTCCCTCTGGAAACTCTTCCAAGAGGCTGCCCAGCCTCAAGATCAGTGCTGTTGCTGAAATAACCTTCCTCCCTTCCTATAGTTATTTCTAAAAACCTTCCTCATTCCTGAAGATCTGGTGTAAATAATGGATATTTTAGAAAGTTTCCCAGATGTCTGACTCAGAATTATTTTTCCTCCCTATACTCCCATAGGACTTTTTTCTACCTCTGCTATTATACCTATTCCAATATGACATATTAGAAATATGTCCTCTCTCCCCTGCTCACTATATGGTAAGTTCCTGAAAGTCGTGAATGATAAATTTCTTCTCCCTTTCCCCTGCCCAGCCCAGGACAGTGTACAAGGACTGTAGTAGTGGACTTGTAGACCCTCCTTATGTTAAGGGTTTAATTCTACACAGACATACTTGCTTTCTTACTGCCAACTGTTTACCATATCTGCATGACTTTTGGAGATATGAGTATAATTAAAATGATACTATAGTCATCTTAGGGATAGCCAATTCTTTTATTGTCTTCATACAGTGCCTACCATAATGCATTTAGTGCACTCCACACTCTGAATGTCTTCACACAAAAAACACGCTAAACACAAATTTAATCCAACAAGACTAATCCCTAGATTATGGGCACCTCCATGTGTACCTGCTTCTGTTCCTGTCTCTGGACACTGAACTGACTAATATTGCTTGATTAATTATGGAATGGAGATCAGGAATCAGATAATTTCTCCAGAAGTACTCAGAGTACAAAACAATATAATTTTTAACAAGAATTGTTTCTAAATATTGCAGAGCCAACAGGAACTTTGGAAACTGTGAGATAACCCTTTTGTTTTGTAGATCATACCATTGAAGCCAGAGGAACTAGGAGAACTGCTGAACATGCATTCAGTGATGAAATCAGGACTCCTGACTTCACTCTGCTGATCTCCAAGATCTGATATTTATAAAATTTAAAATTTTGGCTTTAATAACTCAAGAAGATGTTTCCACAATTTTGGAATATTTGGTCTAAGTATTTCTTTTTATTTTTAAATCAACTTTATTGAGTTAAAATTTGTGCGCCATGTCTCATCTCTGTTTTAATTATATATTTCTATGAGTTTTGAAAATATGGACCGCTGGGTGACCATCATAAGAAGGTGGAGAGCATTTCCCTCTCACCAAATCATGTCCTCAGGCCTATTTTCAGTCCATCCACTCCACCTGCCAGGCTCAGGCAAACAGGGATGTGCTTTCTGCTGTTGTAGAACAGTTTTGCTTGTTTTAGAATTCCATGCAAATGGAAACATTTGTTATGCAGTCTTTTTTGTCTGTCTTTTTTCACTTAGCATAATTTGAGATTCATCAATGTGGTTGCCTCTATCAGTAGCTGTTTGTGTGTGTGTGTGTGTGTGTGTGTGTGTGTGGGAGATTAACAAAACTCCAGACTTATTTGGATTTCACCAGTTTTTTCATTTGTATGAATTGATCACTAAATGTAGGGGTGTGATAAATTGCATTGATTTGGTAAAGAGTGTAGTTTTGGGTGACACAAATATAATTGAGGCTGGTACTGATTCTTATTTTCATTCATAAAGGCTGTGCATGACCCAGGGACTTTATTCATTCCCCTGTACTTTAGATTCCTCACTTGTGAAAAAAGAATAGTAATCTGCATCTCAGGGTTGTTTTTCAGATTAAATGAAATAGTGCATGTGCATATTTAACTTATATTCAGAACTCAATAAATGGTGGCTAAATAAAATTGGTAGAACATACGTAGGAGAAAACGCAGAACACTATTTATATAAATTTGACACAAGATACAAGAAATCCACAAAAGATAAAACTAACAGAATTGAAAGCATCAGCTAATTAATTCAACGAATACTTACTCAGTGATGACTTTGGGCCAGGAACTGATACTAGGAATTCAGTGTTGCCTCCACAAAACTTATACTCTAACAGGAAACAGAAAATTCACTAGGAAATATATATATGTGTGTGTGTGTGTGTGTGTGTATATATATATATATATATATATATATATATATATATAATTATATATATGTAAATGTCAGGTGTATATATATGTGTGTGTATATATATATATAATTGTATATATATATGTAAATGTCAGGTGGAGAGGAGTACAATGAAGAAAACTAAAGCAGATTAAGGAAGAGGATGCTATATTATATTGGATAGATAAGGAAAACCTTCATGAGGTGATATTTGCACACTGAATATATGTCTGAATCAAATGAGGAACCAAATCATGATTTAGATGGAAAGTATTCAAACTCAAGAGAAAAGCAGATTAAAATGCCACAAGGCCGGTTTGAGCTTAATATGTTAGAGGAAAATCAGAGTCCCATGGGACTGAAGTAGGGAACAGGGGTGAAACTTGTAGGAAATGAGATGGAGAAGAAACCAGAGGCCCATCCATATCAATGTGTACAGGCCATGGAGATGTTTTAAATATAATTCTAAATGCGATAGGTCACAATGGAGTGTTTTCAGCAGGAGAGTGACATCTGATTTATGTTTCAAGGACATCTGCATCTTCCGTTTCTAACATAATGGCAGAAAAGATATAAAGAAAAATACATCCAGGTACAACATATTTAACACATTTATTTAAAAAAATTAAAAAGCTGGAGGCAACATAAAGAAAATTCACTAAGGTTAGAAACAATCAGAATCTATACTTCGATTATATTACAAATTATATTATAAATTACATTGATTATATTATAAAATTTATAATGCTAGTGGTATATAGGATATAAACATAAAATATAAGGGCAAGTAAAATGAAGGAATAAGAAAATATATATATATCAGTATAAAATAGTAACCTCAGAAACTAGTATAGCTATATCAGTATCAGACAAACTTGACTTTATGGCAAAAATTTTATTAAACAATAGAGTTATATATATTATGAAGTTTCAATTCACAGGAAGATAAAATTCTAAAATCTTTGTGAACTTAATAATAAAACTTGAAAGTGCATAGAGCAAACACTCGTAGACTTCAAGAATAAATCAATAAATATACCAAATAGATTAAGTAGACAGATGAGATTGAAAAGACTAGGGAAGATTTTTAAAAATCACAATCAACTTTCTTGACTTAATTGGCATGTAGAACTACTACAGCCAACAAATGAAGAGTAATTTTTTTTCTCTAAGTAACATGGAACATTTTTAAAAATTGATAATTCACTAGACCAAAAAAATGAATCTCAGTACACTTAATAGAGTCTGTATCACAAAGCACATATGTTATGAAATACAATGCAACTCAGTTAGAAATCAATAACAATATGTTAAAAACAATATACTTAAAATTTTAAAATACAGCTGTCAATAATTTGTGGTGAAAGAAGAAATAATAAAAGAAGCTAGAAAATAATTAGAACTGTATTTATAATAGTGAAAATATTTAGGCTATTGGATATAGCCAAATCAATACTCAAGAAAATTTAATCCTTAAAGATTAATTTTGGAAAAGAAACAAAGCTAAAGATTAATAAGACACATAAGATATTTGAAAATAAAAAGAATGAAGAATTAATACATATTAGAAGAAATCAAATAAGTAAAAATTTTTAAATTACATTAGAGAGCATAATCAAGCCAAATTTGGCTTTTGGTAAAACTAATAAATTTGCCAAGTTTTTGCAATATCAATCAAAACTTAAAGAGCAAAAATACCAATGAATCATTCATTAGGACTGAAAAAGAGAACACAATTCCAAATTCAAGAGAGATTAAAACAAAGCAAAAGAGTATTATGAATAATTTTAGGTCAATATATTTGAAAATGTAGGTGAAATGAAGAAATTCACCTTAAATATAATTTACAATATTATCTTAAAACAAAAATAGAAACCCCGAATTGTTTTAGTAAGAAAATGAATTCGTTTTAAGCCTCTCCACAAAATAATTTTATAGTCAAATTCTACCAATTTTTTGAGATATAGATTATGCTATAGTACATAAAATCTAATAATGTTAGAAGAGGAAATACTCCCTGATTCATTAGAGGGAATACTCCTTAACTCATTTCAAGAAGCTCATGTCATCTTGATTCCAAAAGCAAATAAGGACAATATGAGAAAAAGCTTCTATAGGACAATATTTCTCATGTCCATAGATGTAAAAAATGAAAACAAATACTAAATTCAAAGATACACTTACAAAATAATTAACAAGTTTGTTTCATTCCAATAATAAATCAACATTGAGAAGTCAAATAGTTTATTTCATCAAATTAATAAAGGAAGAAAATAAATGATCATCTGAATAAATGTAGAAAAAAATCATTAAAATTCAGAAATATTTATGACTTAAGAAAACAGAGTTTTAGAAAATAAGAACATAAGAAGCTTCCTTATTCTAATGTTACCTAGAAAAATAGCATATTTGCCACATTCTAAAATTAAATATTGAAAGCATTTCCTTTAAAATTATGTCTTCCACCATTACAAACTATGGTCTCCCACTACAGTTTCATAGTGAAACTATGAGCAAAAGATACAAGGATTGGAAAGAAAGAAAGATCTGTTATTATTTGCAGATAACATGATTTTCTGTATAGAAAACTCTCAAAATATTTAAGGGCAAATTATTGGATTTAATAAGAGAGCAATGAAGTTTGCTGAGTATAAGATTACTTAAAAGGACAGTTAAATTTTATTAACCAGGCAGAATTAGAAAGTGCATTTTGCTAGAAATAAATCTACCAAAAGATATATAAAATTTTGTGAAGAAAATTATAAAATTTATTAAAATAAAAAAGACCTAAAGGGAGAAATATACCATTTCATGAATAGTAAGTCAACATTTAATGCCATTTTCAACAAAAAATAACAAATGGGATTTTTCATGGTACATGACAAGCTGATTCTAAAATTTGTATGGAAGAAAAATAAATGAATAGATTTTACGTGGAAGAATGAAGAACCAACATTAGCCAAGACCCTAGAAAGAAGAACCAGAATAGGAGGCGTATCTATCATATATCCAAGTTTTCAAAACGTTACAAAGCTATAATAATTAAGATACATTGTCACTGGCACAGAAAAAGACAACTGAAACAATAAAACAAAGTGGAGAACCAGACCTGTTTACCAAATAATGAAGATGACAATAAAAATTAGTGGGGAGTGAGGCGCCTGGGAGGTTCGGTCAGTGAAGCATCTGCCTTTGGCTCAGGTCATGATCACTGGGTTCTGGAATGGAGCCCCACATTGGGCTCCCTGTTCAGTGGGGAGTCTGCTTCTCCTTCTCCCTCTGCCTGCTGCTCCACCTGCTTATGCTCATGTGCTCTCTCTCTCTGTCAAATAAATAAATAAATAAAATCTTCAAAAAAAAAAAATTAGTGGGGAAAGAATGGCATACTCAAGAAATGATGGAAGCTAAAGATCTATATATCTGATAACTCAGTCTTTCCACCTGTAAGTATCTTAGAGAATTCTTATTATGTACATTGAAAGGCATGTGCAAGTATATTCATGGAATCGTTTCTAACAGAAGATAACAGTGGATGGATGAATGAATGAATGAATGGATGGATAAAAAAGCGAAAGGCCCATCAACATAGAATGTATAAATGAATCGTGGCATTTTATTATAAGGAAATAATAGACAGCAGTTAAAGAATAATTTATAGCAATAAATACCAATATTTAAGAACCTCACAGTATGTTTCAAATAAGCAAGTATACTATCAGACAAAATAAGAAATATATTGTTTAGCACTGCATATATATGTGGCAAAATCTTTAAGAAAAGTAAGGAAATTATTGACACAAAATTCTGAATAGAAGTTGCCTCTGGAGGAAAAAGGGTTGACATAGTGAAAGGGACACACAGAAGCCTTCTAATGTGTTGCTAATATTCTGTTTCTTAGGCTAGTTGGTGGATAAATGTGTATTTAATTGATTATTGTTATATCAAATGTACATACAGTATATATAAAATATGAATACTATAATATTTTATTTCCTGTTTTATAATTGAAAGGTAACAAAGAGAAATGTGTCACTTTGACTGAGTGGTGGAAAATGGATTGCAGGAGGGGACAAGCACACCAGGAGTCTAGGCAGAAGAGGCTGGTATCTCAGAAAAGGATGGTAGAGGTGATGGTGGTGAGAAAGGATTCAAAGGTCAAGCCAACAAGAGTCGCTGGTGTGAGATCGAATCTTTTTTAAAAGAGGAATCAACAATGGCATTGAGGTTTTTTACTTCGGTAACTAAGTGAAACTTTGTATTACTAAGACGGAAAATATTAGGTGACAGTTTATTTAAAATTTCAGTGATAAAGGACAGTATAAAAAGGTTAAAAGAGGGGCGCCTGGGTGGCTCAGTTGGTTAAAGCCTCTGCCTTCAGCTTAGGTCATGATCTCAGGCTCATGGGATCGAGCCCCGGATCGGGCTCTCTGCTCAGCAGGGAGCCTGCTTCCCCCTCTCTCTCTGCCTGCCTCTGCCTACTTGTGATCTCTCTCTCTGTGTCAAATAAATAAAGTCTTTTAAAAAAAAAGGTTAAAAGATAAATATATGAAAAAACTTGTAGCTTATAGAATAGAAAAAAGACTGTTGTCGATAATATATACTTTAGGCATCCCAAAGAAAAAGAATAAAGACACAAAAAGAAAAAATGGACAAAAGATATGAGCACACAAGTCACAGAACAAATGACAAATATACGAATAGATAGTTGTCCTTAGTAGTAATCAAAGAAATGCAAATTAAAACAGCAGTAAGATACTATTTTTCACAAATATGTTTGGGAGAAAAATTAAATGACAATTCCAGTGTTGTCAAAGGAGAACCTATTAGAAATATGCTGTCACATTTTTAATATTGATTTAAATTGATATAAACCTTTTTGGAAGGTGATTTGTATATGCTTTGATTCAGTAATTTCACTTTTAGGAATCTATAGAACTACCTTCTTATGTATAAAAAAGCACTTGTAAAATTACATTTATTGCAGAATTATTTTAATAGTGAGAAACAGTAAACAAGCAAATTTTTCAATGGTAGGATGATGGATGAATACATTATTATTATAAGGTCATCAGAAAACTCTCCCCTTAGGGTCTGAAATCCTTTTCCTATACTTTCCCACCACCATATAATTTTTCCTGCTTATGAGAAGAGCATTTTATCTTACTTCACTGTTCACGTAAATTTGGCAGAGTCATTATTCTTTTTTTCTTTTTTCTTTCTTTCTTTTTTTTTTTTTTCCTGTAAGGGGTTTATATATTTGCACTGAGGAAGAATAAATTATATGTGCAAATTCTCAAGGTTTATGTTATTAGGAACTCTGCTGACCCATCCTATTGAATATATATTTTCCTAATCTATTTATAAAACATCAATACAGTTACTTAAGTCTAATGGAATTCCCTGGGACTTGACACTGAAAAATTTTCATGCTGTAGATATTCACTGCCTCCTCAAATTTACCCTCTAACCTTCTCTGCTTGCCAGAATGATCTCTATGGTCTTTTTTAAGCCTATGATTTTTCTTTAAGGTATTTTAACATAAATATTAACATAAGCATTTTTCAAGCTAGCCATTCATGCCAGTTTATGTTATATATTGACACATAAAATCACTATCTTTTAATTTGTTTTATTCACTACACCTACCAAGTCCTCTTATATAAAAACAGAACAATGGATATGGGAGCTTTGTCAGTTGGGTGGCTAAGCAAGTTCTAACCGAGTTAATACTAGAGTAGAGATCTGCATAAAGTATGGTATTGAGACTGTGCAATGTGGAAAAAGAGCATTTCAAATACAGAAAATTCCAAGTGCAAAGGACTTGAGACGAGAATTTTTAGCATGATGAGTGATAAACACCAAGACACTGTAGCTAGAACAAAGTAAGGTAATGGTGGTCAGATGTAGCATCAGAGACACACACAGAGGCAGATAATGTAGGGCTTTGTAGGCCATGATGAAGACTTCAAATATAAAACAATAGGGGGTTTTTGATGATTTGATTTACATGATTAAAGGTTCACTCCAGCCCAGCTTCTAAATGGAGAGCTGACATTAGGGAGGCAAGAATGCAAGCATAGTCCAGGATAGAGGTGATTGTGGCTGAGCCTAGAGTGTTGAACAGCAGTGGTGAGTAATGGTTGAATAAAAGCATATTTTGAAGATAGAACCAATAGGTCTTGTTAATAGATGGATGTGGCATCCTGACACGAAGGATGTATCAAACCTTATGTATAGAGGTATCAAACCCCTGAGAGATGTGAATTTCTGGTAGTGACAAGAGTAAACAGGGATACCAGGTATGATGGAATTATTTCTGAGGGTCTTTTAAAGATGAATGAATACCCACTTCTAGTTTGGTTAAGCAATTCTGTAATAGTCATTTCAGACAATGTGTAGTGGAGACAGAGCAGGGCATGGGGACACAAATTATTGCCCAGAGTACATGAGGCTCCCAGACTTCAGTTAAACTCTGCTCTGGGGTGTGTCCCACCAACCTGTGAAATTTTTGTTTGACAGCTAATTTTTAATACTTTAACAAAAAAGCATTGCTGATGTCTTTCCCAGTAGTACACACTAAGGCATCCTTTAGAGAAAATAATACTCAGTCTCTGCAATCTGAAAAATATCTGTCCTCTCTGAGATTTTCCTTATCTTAATAAAAGTATAAAGAGCAATAGAATAACTATACTTTTTTCCCTGTGGAGTCACACCTATCCTGTGATGAATGTATGCTGTTTGACTATCCAGTACCCCTTTCTTTGGGGAACAGCTTCATCTGTGTTTAGTATGATCCCAGTGGGACTGTCCATAAAAGAAATATCTTTTCCTCAGTGGTGCTGAATCTGACCCAAGACATAGACCTAGCTAATCAAAGTACCTATCCCTCTGCCTGTGTCCCAAATAGGACTATTCACAGTTCAGTTTATACGCTGTTCACTGTATAAAATACTTATTAAAGGGGTAGGAATGACTTTACTTCTAAATTTAAAAGCTATAAATTTAATGTGAGCCAGTGGTCATCATTTCTACCACATCGGGGAGAGTCCGAGAATAGGAGAAACGTGGAGAAATGCAGAGCCAAGAGATGAAGCAAAATAGAGCCCTGATCACAGCTTTGAACATATGAATCCATATGTGTCTAGACAAGTTTTGCCACTGGATTTGTCATTTGTTTTATTAGGAATCTATTTCTCCATAATAAATTAGCCCAAGACACTGCAGCTTAAATGACAGGCATTTATGATGTTACACAGTTGCTGAGAGTCAGGAATCCAGGAGTGGACTAGATGAGTGGTCTGAATTTGGATCTCTCACATGTTCCAGAGCAGATGTCAGCTGAGTAGAACATCATCTGAAGGTGTGACTAGGGTAGGAGGATCCTTTCCAAGGTCTTCGCTCAGTCACATGGTGTTAGCCAGAGTTCCTCACCAACTTTTGTCAGGAGACCCCATTACCTCATCACAGGGATTTCTCCATAGAGCCGCAAGCTTGTCCTCACGACATGACAGTTTCCCCTGGCTTGAGCAAATCCAAGATAGAGAGCAAGGTAGAAGCTACAATGTCGTTATGATTTATCTTCAGGAGTCATATATCGTCACTCCTGCTGTCACCTATTTGTTACAAAGACCAACCCGGCAGCAATATGGGAGGGGACTGTACAATGGCTTAAGTCCCAGGAGGAGATTTCTGGAGCCATCTGTGAGACTGAACACTCAATTGTACAAACAAATACATTCCCTTTTATTTTTAATCCTAAACTACTTTGTTTCGGGTTTTTGTCACTGACAGCCAAAATAGAGTTCCACCTGATGTATAATCATCGACCAATCCCATTCCTCAGGAAACTCTGTTCTGGGAGCGCTTGGGTGTCTCAGTAGTCGAGCCCCAGGTTGAGCCCCAGGTGGGCTCCCTGCTCACTGTGGAGTCTGCTGGGGTTTCTTTCTCTCTCTCCCTATGCCCCTCCTGTCACTCTCACCCCTGCTCTCACTCTCTCCAAAATAAATAAATAGGAAATGGGACGAAACCAGAGAGGGAGACAAACATAAGAGACTCTTAATCTCAGGAAACAAACTGCGGGTTGCTGGGAGGGATGGGGTAGGAGGGATGGAGTGGCTGGGCGATGGACATTGGGGAGGGTATGTGCTAAGGTGATGATGTGAATTACGTAAGACTGATGATTCACAGACCTGTACCCCTGAAACAAATAATATATTACATGTTAATAAAAAAATTTAAAAATTAAAAAAATAAATAAATCTTAAAAAAAACTCTGCTCTGTTTGTAAACATCTTTAAAACAGAGGCCAAAGGCAATAGCTTAGAATGAAACCCCAAGTACATTAGTAGGGTTACCATATGTGGCATTTGACAAGACATAGACTTTCTGAGCTTCATTTCCATCTGAAAAATATCTGGACCCGACTTCCTGCCACCGTGAAAAATGAATGACCAGAAACAATATTGTTATTCTTTTTTAAAGGACTAGAACTTTTAAAAGTTCACAAATCTTTCACATCTATTTCTCTATTCAATGATTATAATAATCTTGTGAAGTAGATAGGTCAGGTATAGCTTTCAGCATTTTTCAGATGAGGAAATGGAAGGAAAAGGTTATTATTAACCCAAGGTCAATGTAACCCAGCTGGTAGAGTGGCATAGCTATAGAGCCAAGGCATTTGCATAGCCTCATAACTATCAATCCAGTTTGTACCATATTGTCCCTCTGCATTCTTGCTCAGGCCTGCTGGCCCAGCCAAAGCATTCCAACCATAATAAATGTTCCCGTCCTACTTCAGCATTAGCTCCCTCCTGAGAATGTGACTAAGCCCCATTGCCTACTTCTGTGCAAGCTTAACAAACTAACACAGACTGTACTCCAGTCTCGATCTTCATTAATTTTAAGGCCTTCATTTATGAGAAGTTGATACATTAGCTGTATTTTCAAATGTACACTTTCCTAATACCACATTCTAAGTTTATTTACAAAGAAAGAGAAACTTGCCAGGATGTCACGGAAACAAGGACAGGAAAAACGTTCTTCTTGCTTTTCATTATAAGGTGTTAGAATTGAACAGAAGGAATGCTGTATTAGGAAGATACCACAAGTGGGTGGAGAAGAAAGGCTGGTGTTTCTCCTGAGAATCATCAGAATGTTTTCTTGTTCATTTCCTTAGAATGAGTTGTGAATATCCACAGAAGCAAAGCCTATATGTTATAAGAGGATAGTGGTGCAGACTCATAGACTAGGGTGTGACAGCCTTTCACTCCCTTACACAAGCTTTGGATTATGCTTTTTAAATATAAGCAGGATACAAGTGTTAATTAAAATTACTCCATGTGCAGTGCAAGGCGTTTTCATTTAAGTTTCATTGCATTTTTCTCTGACATATATAATGCAGTAAATCAACCAATAAGGAAAAAACACAAATTCCAATAAGGCCTTCAAATATAAGCCATGCTCTCTGTCCTGTGAGGTTAATTACTTCCCCATTTTTTTAGGCTAAAATCTCAGTCCCTTTTCTAATCTCCCATATAAATTTCCTTCAGTTTCCTCCCAAGACAGCATTGCAACTCCCTGATCACAGTAAGCTCTTACACATTTTATAAAGTGTTATCATCCCAGGGGAATTAACTCCCTTCTTAGAAAATCACTGAAAATACAGAAGGAAAAGCTCTGCCGATTGTCCTTCTCTTTTGGTGGCAACAGCAACTTTTCCCCATTAAATAGAAGTGAAACAAAGAACAAAATTCAGGTACTCCCAGCCAGGCAAATCAATATAGGAAATTTTATAGTAACATCCAAGTTTCGTGTGTTTATCTACAGAAAGGGTGTCAGACTAAGTGACTTGAAATGGCTGGCTTATCACTGAGGCATTTCATTTATTTAAAAATACTGTGTGGCGAACCTGGAAAAGCAGAACATTTTGATAAAGATGAAATTTCACTCTTTTAAAAGTTATTATTATCAGCAGATTACCCAAACTCATTCCTGACCAGCATTCTTTCCTTTAGCCTCAATCTTCCTATACATCATTGCTCACAGCAGTATGCAGTGAGCTGAGTAGAGCATATGCCCGGAACGGAAGGACATTCAGCACAGAAGGGAGGCAAGGAGGGTGTTCTGTTAGAGAGGGAAATTAAATGACAATTTTAAACTGCTCAAAATTCAGTGACTTAATGTCTGTGGATATGAAATAAACGAAAATAAAAAAATGTCCTGATTATGAAAGTGGACGCAAAAGAAATTAACTTGTCAAAATGCGGTGAATCCATCGATGGTAGAATCTGCAAATAAATGGTTGCAAATGGAATCTGATACAGCAGAGAAAATGAACAAATTGCAGCTAAATACAATCACATGAATAGATCTTAGGAAAAGAACTTTGAATGGCAAAAGGAATCATAAAATAATACATACAGTATGATGCAGTTGAATCACATGAACTTCAAAAACTTACTAGTCTAAACAATATATTGTTTGAGATACATATGTAAAATTAAGCTAATATAGAAAAACAAGGGAATAATAAATCCCAAATTCAAGATGGTCATTACAACTGAGGGGTGAAGGAAGTGGGATGAGAGGAGTACTTGTGACTTCAAGGGAATGGGTTTTTGTTGTAAATTGGGTGGTAGATACACAAGAGTTCATTGTACATCGCTCTTGAAAAATCTTTGCATGTTTTTGGGGGCACCTAGGTGGCTCAGTCGGTTAAGCTAAACATCTGCCTTTGGCTCAGGTCATGATCCCAGGTTCCTGGATCTGCCTCTGCAGCTCCCCCTGCTTCTGTTCTCTCTCTCTGTCAAATAAATAAATAAATAAATAAAATCTTTAAAAAACTAAAATAAAGAAATAAAATATTTGCATGTTTTAAAAATTTCCTTTGGATTTCATTTATATTTAATTTTTACAAAACAACTTTAACTAGTATCGTGGACCTTAATAGTGATTAGCACTTGAACAAACCCTAATCTATTAGAGAAGAAATAGGTCTTGAAACAAACTCAAACTGAGAAGACAGGGTTTGGGGCCTCATGTTTTTGGATCTGGATGTTGAGGGAGGATGTCTGGAATATGCTTCTGAAGGTTATCAAAGTGGTGCCCAGTACAAGGAAGAAAGTCGGAAATGGGAATTGCTAAATTCTGGGAAAGCCAGAAGTACGGAATTCCCAGGAAAAAGTCAAGTCCTCAGGTTAAACAGTTATTTTTAGTATTCTGTTTCTAATAGAAACTACTACTGGCTTTTTTAAATGAACATATTCTGGAAATCCATATTTTCTAGCACCATATAAATAAGTAGCCCCTTATCTTAACCTACATAAAATCAAGAGTGGATCAGAAAATCTCTAGCCCCATGGACTAATCACAGATTTATGAGAAACAACTGTTGTATAATTTATTCTGAAACAGAGAACATAGAAGTGACAAGTGATACTGTACGTGTTTCCATTCTGGAAATCAATCTCTAGATAAAGTTCTGTAGCAGAACCTGGACTGGATCCTGGCGGAAAAACCAAGCGGCACTTCCGACTAAGAAAGGAGAGAGATTAGATTTATTCACCGGTGGACTCAGAGGAGATCCTTCTCCTAAGATCTGAGCCCCGAGCACAAGCAGGGAGGGTAATTTATATCCTCCTCCTGGCGCATACTTGGCATTCTGGTGCGCGAGAGGAACAGGGTAGGAGAGAAGAGCCGGAAGGGCTCTGAGACAAGGACTGGAGTTCCCTTGCCAGTTTGGTCAGTCGGCTTAAAGTACAGTTTTTCCCCATCATTTCCTTTTTTGTTTTAGCTGCATAGTCTGAGTTGTTTCTGATGGAAGGTGATTTAAATTTATGTCTGAAATTTCAGGTTACTTCTGAGAGCACTGTCAAATTTCCCTTCAGTATTCAACAATATTCCAGAAGAATTTAATCTTTTGGATATTGGGAAAGAAAAACTTATCAATAACATAGTTAACACATAATTTCTTATCATATAATAATGTCTGTCCTTGATTAAAATTTTCATGAATTCCCAGAGCAATTTTTTAAACATTAAAAAGGAAGATAAAATCCAATTTTATGTTGGTCAATATACTGTATATAATTGTAGTCGATCAGAAACAATGAATATGAGAAAAATATCCTATCAGTTTCTAAGTGATTAAAGAGAAATTTCTGGAGATAAATATAAGTATATATGTGTATATATATTTAGTATATGTTCAATATATATTCAAAGGTACATACAGATTATATATATGCACAATTTATACATGTATATAAACAATAAAGGTGGAAAACCAAAGGAAAAAATCACAGAATCTTAATCTAATGAGCTAAATTAAAAATGTCCAAAACATTATCACTATATTCCATTTATACTGACTGAGTGGGAAAGTTGATTAGAATGGAAGGTCCCTGATATATATATATACACACTCATATATAATGTATACATTCAATACTCTCATATATATGTAATATATAATATACATATATGCATTACTCTTACCTACTCCAACAGTTAACTAAAAGTTTTTACGGAGTCAGAATAATTAATATCAATCATTGTTGACTTTTTTTGCTGATTCACATGTCCACCTGGAAACCAGTTATTACTGCTGGTGTGTAGGGCGCCACTCCATTCTTCACATCCGACTGCCTTCTAAGGTCTTTTACACTCTGGGCCAGCTCCTGTGTATCAAACACAAAAGCAGTATCATTCAGAGGGGTAATTTTTATATGAGAACAGTGACCAGTTGGGAGAAGGAACAAACGGACGTGTTATTTCCACTAATATCTCCTATTTACATACTCTGTTAAGAAGGTACCCCCAAAAGTCTGCGCGGAGAGCATCCTGACCTACAGTCTTAACATGCTTCCTGGATCAATCCAAGTCTTGAGTGAATGGTAAGGTCAACCCAGATGTCTGGGTATAAGAAAAGGTCTAGGACAAAATTAAGATTCTGAACCTAAAAGAATAGAGAACGGGATCTTAATCCTGCTAGCATTCATCCCTCCTAAACTTCTGGTTGTTCTTTAAACACTGAAATCCTTGACGATAACGAGGTCTGGACTGAGGCCAGTTTCGAAGCCCTCCAGGCATATCCGCTTGCTGCTTTCAGAGCTGATTCATTAAGTAGTTGGTCCTAAAAAAAGGTAAGGATTGTTACAACAAGAATACCAATGAGGCCCAGCCAGGCTTTACTGCAAACACAACATCACTCTTTTCTTTGTATCGCTTTCATTGTTTGCATGAAAGTAACCCAGAAATATTTTTCTCTCAACAAAAGACATGTAATATTTTTTTAAAATCATTGCAAAGAATATCTGGTTTCCCAGTTAATAAAACATTAATTATACCCATTAAGCATTTTGAGCAACCTCTTTTTGTTAACATAGTATTTGACTATGGGATTATGCATCCATATATTTATTTCACTCAATACCAAAGCAGATATTTCCAGAATCTCCAAGGAATTGTTGTAACATATAAATACTCCTTCCTTTTAGACAAAGACTCTTTAACATTAACTAACATGAAAACACAAAGCAGGGATAAAAATGGAATTCATGATTTTAATTTCAACCTTAGTTATCATGTGAGGCCCCCCAGTTTCTCTAAAAGAACATTTTTAGGCAGAGAAAAAGTAGAACTACATAGTAACAAAAATATGTCTTGGTTTGGGAAGGGTAGGACTCACTCCACAACCTTCCTCCCAGGGACGTAACCTTTGTAATGCCACAGCCATACATTTGGTCTAAAGTTTCTGCCAACTGCAAGTGGAATGTTAAAGGTATAATAATGTTGTCTTTACAGCATTGTACTTGATGATCCTCAGACCTCATGTCCCATAAAATTAGAATCCTTCTTCCACCCATAGCTAGCAGGATCCCCAAATACACATTGAGAGAAAGTGAAAGTGCTTGATAAGCACAGGTGTTCAATGAGTGTATGAGAACGAAGGCATCACTGACCTGCATCTAATGGAGTGGCTGGGAACGTGTGGATAACACTAGGAAGCACACGCACACCTCCAACACTTGGTCACTCCCATGGCCTCTTCTGGGTAAATTGAAACAGAATCAGAAAATGATGAGCTGGGTCACCTGCCTCTATCCACAACCTAAAAAGGCACATGCCCAAATGTATCTTTTTTAGAAGTAACAGTAAAACAGCTGTCAAGTAGGTCAAACGCCTTTGAAAATAATTTTCATAGAGGGACAGTTTGAAAATAAAGTGGAAAGGATAAAATTGCTGACGGTATTATAAGAACTCTTGTTCTAAAATTGTCTATATCACAATATCTATGAAAAGGATCTGGAACAAAAATTCAACAGAGTTAACCTATAGTAATTTGAAACTTAACCTGTGAAGTGATTCTGATTGTATATAGCAAGTTTGCCTAGAACAGAAAATGTATTTTGTTTCATATTTTTTAAAAATCACCTCTTAAATGTTTGGTTTACCCCACTACAAAAAGTAGTCACTGGGAATACATAAGTTACCGTTTAGTGGTTACATAATTTTACAATAAGTCTCAGCCATCTGCTTCCTCCTCTAATTATGAATTCAAGAAAGACATAATTCACTGCACATGGTACAGAAGGCTGATGGAAAGGATTTAAGTATTATGTATAGATTCTTTCTAAAATGTTCCTTTTCAAGATAACAGTTTTCAGACTTAAAACAGAAATCAGGGGAATTAGTAACTTCCCTTTGAAAAATAGCAAATGCCCATAAAAGAAAATAGAAATTGATAAGAGAAGAAGCTTTTTTATTAAATCCATGTTTTCAGTCTCCAACTCAGAAAACCTTTTTTGATATCAAAAGTTGCAACTATAATCTTGATTTAAGTGCTATTTTCAGTTGGGATTCCTTTTTTTTTTTTTTTCTTTTTTTAAAGGAGAAAGGATGTCAAGAACTCTTCTCCATTTGTTTCGCACTGTTTCCCTAGTGTGAAATTGATGAGAAGTAGTACAAAGCTAATGACAGGGAAAGATGGAAATTAACAACACAAAAAGAGTATTTCTGAGCTTTTATTTTGACTAAGATAAATATTTACTGCTATTGTCCTACCTTTCATTTGTCACAGAGACAATACAGCTCATACTATAAACTCTCACATGAAGGATTCATTGTCTTTAATACGGTGAGATAGCAATTCATACGTACATATCTTCAAGATCCTCTTCGGCTTATAGAGGGAATGGCTGATAAATGGCAGTAAAGTTTCATGGAACAAACTAAAGAGAATGGCCTTACTTTTTTATGGGCAACATTTTAGAAATCGGTTTACTGAGCTAATTCCCAAAACAGGACAGAATTATATACCTTTACTGTCACCCTTTGACGAATTTCACACTTCAGTTCTCAAAATTAAGAAAAGTATCACAGAACTTTATAGTGCTGTATTTTCTTACATTTCAATCCACCAGGATCACAGTCATCAAATGGGGGAGGGGGTGCGAGGGAAGCTCAACATAGCTTCTAAAAAAAACTACACAAAGAAATTAAAACTTTTCTGTTCCTCTGCATGTTTTATCACTGAACAAAAGAAGGTCAGCGGAGGTTTTTGCTAGCGTCCCACATTGTGAGCCAAATTCCTTCTTTGTCAGATGTGGCCTCCAAGTGCACCCTCTCACCTACAGCACACCATTAGCTCCTGAATGCTGCTGTGCCCGTGTTCAGGAAGATTCCCGGCTAGTTTATGCAGCTCTGGTGTTTGGTTCTTCTCTCAGACACTTACTCTCTCAGAGGTAAGTACAAACTTCCTGACTTCTGTTAGTGAAGTAAGCAGATAAAACAATTTCATAGAATATAAGGTTGAGAGGCAACAAGGAAAGGGAAGATGACTTCTGTTATGTTCTGGCTGGGAGACAGAATAAGGGTTGTAGTCTCTTCAAAATCTTTCCTGTTCTTCATGATGCATCAAAGAAAAACATCATTAAAACAATAATAAAATTTGGGCTTCACACATAAAGGAATTTTTGTTGTTGTTTCAAGTTTTTATTTAAATTCCAGTTAGTTAACATATAGTGCACTATTAGTTTCAGGAGCAGAATTTAGTGATTCACCACTCATATATAATACCCAGTGCTCATCACAGTGAGCAATTTTTTAAATATAAAAATATTCATCTTAAAAAGGGTGTGGCAAGAGAGGGGCATTGAAACACATGCACACAGACATTACTGGTAGAGGAGCGTATTGGTTCGTTTTGTCAAGACAGCATTTTGGCCGATGTATCAAGAGTCTTTTAACAAATCTACTTACCTTTGAATCAGTAATTCCACTTTGACGATTCTATCCTAAAGGGGAAAAAATCTGATGTGTAACAAACATATACGCTAAAGGAAAAGCTAGAAGCAATATAAGTATTCAACAATGTGAGGGACAAAATGCATTATGGAGCATTCTTGCTTGCAATGTTGTGTAACCAATAAAGTCATATTTCCCTGAAGTATTGAGGACTCAGTTATATGCTCATAAAAATGTTAAGTTAAAAAGATGGGATACAAAACTGTGTACCACACATCTATACATATAGTTACACTTCTACACATACATATCTATACATATTTATCTACACATTTATGAATGCATTGTGTTATATATATGAATATATCTATATACATTTATGAATATATGAATATATTGTGTTTTTGTATATGCAGATAGTGTTTTTTAAAGATATATGAAACATTATATAAACCTTTGCCTACATATGTATATTAAATGATATATCTATTACAATATATTATGTAGGTCTACATATATTTGAGGTGGTTACAAATACCCCAAATATTACTAATTTTTGTTTTGAGGTATTAGCATTATACATATAAGTGGACTTTATCTCCTTCTTTGTCTTTTTTATATCATCCAAATTTTTATAATGAAGTTGCGTTTTTTTTAATTACAATATTAAATGTTAAAGCTTTCTGGTTTAGTAAACTAGAGTTTCACCGTCTCTCATAGTACAGATCACAGTGACTCCATGACTTTGAATAACACAGTTAACTCTTCCAATCGGGAAGGACTAACACCCAGTATTATATTAGCTTGTAGGAATGGGGCAGGCACTAGGGAGTACAGACGTGCACAGAAGAGGAGAAAAAAAATCTCGTCTAGTAAATGGAACTCTGTATCTGGAGACTAACAGTAGCCACAAGGGAGTGCCCAGACAGGCCCTGGACTTGTGAAAGTCCCACTCAGAAAAGGTCTTAAAAGATGGGCTTAGGAGGAAGGACAGCTGGGGCTCCCAGCTTTAGAGACCCAGCAGGCTAGATAGACAACAGCTGCTCAGAAGGCTATCAACAGGTCATCATATTCCAGCTACTAGGACAGAACTTCGATCCCCAGGGATCTGGGTAATAGGAAAAGCAAGATGAAATGGGCATTGGAAACTATATAAGGCAATAAATTTCCAGAAGTGTAATTTAAAGTAACAGTGAGGGGCGCCTGGGTGGCTCAGTGGGTTAAAGCCTCTGCCTTCAGCTCAGGTCATGACCTCAGGGTCCTGGGATCGAGCCCCGCATTGGGCTCTCTGCTCAGCAGGGAGCCTGCTTCCCCGCCCCCCCCCTCCCGCCTCTCTGCCTACTTGTGATCTCTCTCGGTCAAACAAATAAAATCTTTAAAAAATTAAAAAAAAAAAATAAAGTAACAATGAGTCTCAGCATTAGGGTAGAAGAGGAATATGGTCCTGGAATTAGAGTCGTGGTACTAGGATCTAGGTCAGAGAAAATTATAAAGTAAGCATGGTATTGTTTGAAACGTAGAGCATTTCAGGGACCCGTTCAGAAAACGGAGATGGTATTTGTTTTTAGACACACTGTGTTTGAAGGGATAGCAGGGAAATCATGTAGAAATAGCTAATAGATAGTGGACCTGGAAATTAGATTTAGATGAGAGCTCCAACTGAAAAAAATATATATTTGTAGTCACTGGCCTAGAGCTGATGTACTGGCTGTCATCGTTCTCCTCCCCGATCTGTAGGCCTCTGCTCTTTTCTGCCCACTGGGCACCTCAGGAGGCTGATCTCTGTACCCTGTTTATCTCACCTCACTTGCCAACCAGCTTCGAATTGGGTTTGGCACATGGAGGGCAGAGACAGGAAATTACAGGGATAGTGAGAGCAGAGAGTGGTCAGGGTATTTCTTCCTTGCTTCCTCCCTGCTTTGAAGCCTGATTTCTGACAGTAGCTGTGTCCGCCCACCTCACCCCCCCATCCCCCAACACACACCCCCCATACCAGGTACGATTTACCTCCTGCTGGGTTTTAGGCCTCCCTACATTCTTGGAAGTTTGTGTCTGCCCTTTTCCTTCAGGCCTTGAGGTGGAGATAATTTCCTAAAACCATTACTGTCTGGGTACCACACCATTCCTTTTTTGAGCCCTTAACACCACCCACGTCTCTCCATAAGTCGCTTCATATGGTAATCTGGGAGTAAATTTAGTTTCATGATAGTTTCATGACTGATTTAAATGATGAGATGAACTCTTCAGGGAAAATTTTTAAGAAGTGTCTCTATAAAGAAAAGATCCCTCTTTGATCCAGAGAGTCAGGGACTATATAGGGCTGAATATTGACACTTGGAACCTTGGGGATATGGACAAAGAATGCTAAGGAATTATAGGGAAGGAGGATGTTATAATGTCATGGAACCGATGGGAAAAGGCAGTGAGGAAGATTTCAGTCAATGGTATGAAATGCTGCAGACAGGCTATGGAGAATTCAAGTAAGAAAACTGGCATTTATCAGTTAGACACTAGTGACTTTCAGAAGAAGAGAAAATCTTAGCATATAAACAATGGAGGGCATATTTTCAAGGGGTGTGAAAAAGAATAAGTTAAGATAAATCTTGAACAGAAAATAGATTCCATATTTTTGGATGCTGGGGAAATAAGGGACTATAAAGCAAATGATACTATAGTACAAGATCGGTGAACATCTCTTTGTTTCTTTGTTTTCAAAATGGGGAAGAACCAAGAGTGTTTGAAGGCAGAGAGAAAGAGAAAGGGAGAAAATGAAGAGGGGACAGGTGCGTGATGAGAACAGTGGAGACGGGGTCAGTGCAAAGGTAGAGGGCTTTGCCCTGAGAAGAAAACAGGGGGCAAATGTAAATATGTTCCACTTCAATTTCTTTTTAAAAATCAGGATAATGACTTCTTCTAGACTAAAGGTAAAAGTAGAGATTAATAGCACATAGAAATAATTGACATTCTGTCTTGAGATGAGCCACTATTGAAGCTCGCGTGAAAGGTAGAAGGACCTTCCACAAGCATAAGTCTCATCCATCATGGTAGCTCAATTCTGGGGCATCTGAGACAGGAGGCATGCATTGGTCAGTGGCACCCAGATATTTTCATCCTGTACTCCAATGATCAAAATGAAAAATGTGCACATATACCTCATTGTATAATATTTAGAAATTCTTTGTATTAATATTTGCATAAAATTACCGTGATATACTAATTCTGAGGTCTAGTTTATAAACTCAGTCATTTCCTACTTGGTTAAGTGACACATATACCTGGAAAAGACACTTCACAAAAATATATAGATTCAAACAGAAAAAGTGTTTCACTGGCTGCTTCTACTAAAGGGTGATACCTTTTTTTTCTATCTTATCCATCACAATAGATAATTATGAAATTGAGCCAGCAAATCTTTTTACCTTTCCCGATGTCAATCAAAGCTTATAAAACAACAAACATAATGTTCCATTTAAAACAGATATAAGGGGTGCGTGGGTGGCTCAGTGGGTTAAAGCCTCTGCCTTAGGCTCAGGTCATGGTCTCAGGGTCCTGGGATCGAGCCCTGCATCGGGCTCTCTGCTCGGCAGTAAGCCTGCTTCCCCTTCTCTCTCTGCCTGACTCTCTGCCTGCTTGTGATCTGTCTCTGTCAAATAAACAAATAAAATCTTTAAAAAATTTTTTTCTTTAAATAAATAAAAAATAAAACAGATATAAAACCTACAAAACCTCTTCATTTGGGTAAATTTTAAAGAGATTAGAAAACTCTGTTTCCAGATAAGCAGAGTTTATAGGTTATGGTCTTACAACTGTTTTTGTCAATAAAGCTACATAATGATAGGAACATCTCCAGATATCTATTTTCAAAATTCTCTTGCCATAACACAAGTTCATTTTCTTGCTTATTGTTAAAATGTCACCTTTAACTTGAAAAGGCAGATTACATGCTTCTTTTAAAAAAGAAACATCTTCCAGGTAGCGCTATACCTCTTCATCCCTGAAAAGGGATGGAAATTTGGAACATTAGTTTTTTTAAAACAAATGCTGCAGTGCTCCATGCAATCCGTGCCCTCCTTAATACCCATCACCTTTTAAATTGGTCACTAAATGATTTGCAATCTGCTAAGTTAAAATTCATATGTACATATACATAAATCTTTAAACAGAGTATACAAATTATATTTTCATTGTTGTAAGAATTATTTTGCATGCAAGAGAAACAGCTTCAAGTTTGGGGGAAGCAATAACAGAATCATATATATTAGTCAGAAAATTATTTCCACAAGGAACACTTAGTTTTCTTATACTTTTCCTCCTATTTTCTTTAACATTAGGAAACACCTTAAATAATTGAATGAGATGCCTGGCCATTTCCTTTGTTCTTTATTCAAAGTAACAGACTCTAATTCAAACCAAAATACTCAGTTATAATGGGAAGCCACTTTAAATGTGATTTTTTACCTTCATGTAACTGTATCATGGTAGTTGACAAAAGAGTTTATTGTCATTTTTACACCTAAAGGGTTAAGAAAACCTAGGAGAAATTATAATTCATTTGCTATTTCCAACACGTGTTAAAATTCACATCCATCTCCTAGCCAACTGATGTGTATAAAACAGAAAGCGCAGTATTACAAAAGACTTTTATGCGACTGCTACAGGGAAGTGTATCATCTCGAGGAAACCTGGGAGTCTACTTGGTCTAACTGTACCTAAAATAAAGCTTCACGCTTGGGTACAGCTCTGGCTTCCAGATTTGCACAGGTGTTCCTACTATCTTAGGTTCAGGCAGCTAGGCACTCTTCCCTTTTTAATGTCATTTATTGAAAAACCAAAAGCCTAATTAGTCATTCAGTCAGTCACACTATCATATTGCTCACCTTATGTGAGCATCACAAATAAAACAATTTACATATTTTAGATTTTACATTTTAGCAAAGATATCTAGGCTCCTTACAACATCAAAGTTATACCCAATTAGACTGAATTCATAGTGATCAAGAAATTGAGCAGCCTTGCTCTTGTGCCCCTGTAGCCAAATAGCCTTTAAAAAGGCTAAAGACAGACAGGCTTAAAATCAATCAAATTTTTGGAAAGCCTGGGGAGGTTGGCACCTTAGATGTTAGACAGTTGGAAGCCAGTGAGTGCCCTTTCTAAGATCCTTTCCCTCAATGCTAGACAAGGGGAAATTTCTCAACAACTTCTTCATATGATCTCCAAAAAAGAAAAATTAAGTTACAGCATGAGAGGCTATGTCTACCATTGATAAAATAAATTAATAAAAAATTAACAGTCTATAACCCAGAATTTTGACAGCTCAAAGTCAAATTATTTCCAGTAAAGCATGCATTTCTAGCTTTCAGTCGAGAAGTTTTTGGACAAAGAATAATTCATAAAATAGTTTTTTCTCAATATTAATTTGATCAGGAACCTCTAATGAACCATAAAAGTCTCTACATGATCATTTAACTTTATTTGTAAAATTGCACATGCCATTTTGAAGTGAATTTTCACAGAAGCTTTTTGAAAGGATGTTCACATAAAAACACAGCCTTTAAAAAAAAAAAAGTGCAACTAAGGGAATGGCTGCAACAAATGCTTTTTGGCTGGGGCAGGTGACATCAATGAGTAAATCAAGCCAACCGAGGACAGTAGAGCAAGACTGGGAATGATACTAGAGTGAGCCCCATTTACGGAGGTCTCTGACACTACTCAGTTTCGGCCAAGTGTTGGCCCAGGCTTCTCCAATCTTCTGATTGTTCAGGAGAAACCAAAAATTTAGAACCAGAAGTGAAATCTCCCAATTTTAAATCCTAGCAAATAATTTGATTATTTTTAAAAACATTTATGTATGCCAAAAGAAATCTATCTCCTGCCTGGATTTGGCTCAAAGGCCACCCATGTTCAACTTCTGGCATAGAATTCTATATTGAAAAATTGAAATAAGTGATAAGAAAGTAAAATCAATGGAAGCAGTAGATTGTTATTACCCACCGTCATCATCAAGAGATGAACCGCACCTCAACCAGAGAACAAGAGAGAGCACTGGCCACCCAGGAAGCAAGGAAAGGAAGAGAGACTTGATGCTATCCTACTGATACATTCTTTGAGACACCATCATGGGGAGAGAAGATTTTTGAGAGGTCAGAAATTCCTGAAAGGAATTTAAACCTTGCATTGACCTGAGAAGAATGATTCAAAATGATAGAGTCTCAATTAATTTGAATAATCAGGTTTAAAGCCCTTTTTCTACTCTTGGCAGAAATAGAGCTTGAAAGAAGAAATCTGCCAAAAAGATAAGGAAAGCTACATTTCAGCACCAGTATAATTTTTGACTGGTAAAATTATACACACTGCAGTTAACTTTTTATTTTTCCATATTTTCTGAGGTTTAATTGACAAAGTTGTGTTATTTGAGATGTATGACTTGCTGTTTTCATATATGTATACATTGTGAAATAATCATCTACAGTTAACTTTTTAAATTTTCATAATATATGCTTCTCTACACAGCCACTAAAATGACTAAAAAGATGAAAAAATAAACAGACAATACCAAATGCCATCAGGATTTAATTAGTACTCTCCTTCTGTTGGTGAGAGCGTAAACTGGTAAAATCACTGGAGAAAAGTGCTTATCAGTATCTTATAAAGCTTAACATTTATAATCCTTACCACTCAGCAATTCTACTTCCTTATATATAGCCAACAGAAATGTTTACTAAATATCACATATAAGAACATCCACAGCTATAGTATTTGCAGTTGCCAAAAAGAAGGAAAAACATAAATGCCCATCTACAATAAAATGGATAGACTGTGATATAGATTTACACAACAGAATCCTACAGAGTAATGACAGTGAACCAACTACAACTACTCAGAGCAGCATGGAAGAATTTCACAACGTAGGACTCATCAAAAGAAGGCACACACAGAAGAGTATATACTATAGGAATCTATTTCTAAAATACTTATAAACAGGCCAAATTATCATGATAGAAGTCAAGATAGTGGTTAACTTTGGGACAGGTAGTGACTAGGAGGGGGCCAAGGGAGCTTCTAGGATTCCAGTAATAATCTGTTTCTTGATATAGAGTCAGGATCTTATTCACAGGTATGTTCACCTTATAAAAATTCACTGAGTGTATACTCATGGTTTTTGCTCTTTTCTATATATATATATATATATATATGTATATATTACACTTCAATACAACTTACAAAAAACAAAAGATGGGGAGTACGGAATTTACATTTTATTCTTAGTATTATGTTTCCTAACAAAATCGCTAAATTGAACGCTATAATAAGTTACTGTAAAATACACAAAGGAGATTTAAATTTTTTTAAAGATTTTTTGATTCAAGAGAGAGAGAGTGTGTGCATTTGTGCCTGTGAGTGAGGGGAGGAACAAGGAAGACAGAGAGAATTTCAAGCAGACTCCCCGCTAAGGGCTCAATCTCATGATTCATGAGATCAGGACCAGAACCCAAACCACCAGTCCAACACTTAAACAACTGAGCCACCCAGGCGCCCCAAGAGATATACATTTTTATGATGGATCTATTTGGGGGATCTCATGACTACCCTCAAGATAGGTGATTTGCCAGAAGGACTCACAGGACTCAAAAGCAGGTTATACTCATGGCTAAGGTTTAATACCGCAAAGGATATAGAGTAAAAGCAGAAGGAAAAGATATGTATTGAACATAGTCCAGAGGCACCAGGCACAGGTTTTCAAGTTCTTCCCCAGCCAGAGCTACGCCAGATGTGCTTTCTTTTTAGCATCAAACCATAGAGACATGTAGAGTATCTCTATTCAAAGAAACTGTCTTTGAATGTCAGGGTCCAAGACTTTAATGAAGAATTGGTCACATGGACACATTCTGCTATGTAACCAGCCATGCCAACTAAACTCAAGACCCCAACAATGAAATCCGGTGCATATCACCAATCTTGATGTTTTTGCAAAGCAACCTGGATGGACTGGTGCGTCACATTCCATTGCTCCCTGTGTATATAGCAAAAACATCAATCATTAACATAAAGAACCTACGTATAGTCATATTCCCAGTGGTTGGCTAAGGGTTAGTCATGGTCCTAGGTTTCCTAGGAGACATGCAAGGACTGAGCAACTGGCCCTAACATGTTAATTCTTTCCTCACAGGATCCTAACAATTTTAGATTATCCCTTCAGTTGTAACTCCTTTTCTGTCACACGGCTGGCAATGAGACTATTAAGCCCTATTTGTGGGCTTGCATGGGCCGTAGTCAGTCTCCTCCTTATTTCCAAATTTAGGCACAGTTTTACTTTCTTTTATTCTTTTTTTTTTTTTTAATTTTTATTGTGTTGTTACAATACATACAGTTTTACTTTCTATGGAAAAAAAAAACCCTCTTCTTTGTGAATCAAGAGTGTTATATTTGAAGCAAACATATGTATCAACTATCAAAAAATTAAAACAGTTTATACAGAAAACAGCCAAGTAATAGGTAAGTTTCATTTTGCTCGAGTCCTCTTTCCTTTTCCAAATATAAGTGACCTGGGTTTGGATTAAAGTAGATAATGTGTACTGAGGTTAAAGTCATTTTCTGAACTGAATACTAAATATCAGTCAATTTCCAGTGTAACTGTGACACTTATCACATTTCACAGTTGTTTTCTGTCTTCTCACTGATCCTAGGCATTGTTTTTTTTCTTCTTCCAAAACAAAAAAAATAGAGAGCATTTAGGATATCTGCATTAGCTCTCTTTTCATTGCTCTTTGTATGCATTCTCATTGCAACACAGAAACATATACCTTTTTTTGTTAGATTGGTTTCACATTAGTCTCCTTGCTACACTGTCCTCCACACTGAAGCAAAGGACATCTTTTCTTTTGAAACTTCAACATCTAGTATAGTATGTGGCATACAGTATGTAAACGACAATGTATGTTGAGTGAATTATAATTTTTAAAAATACATTTCATTATAAATTTCCCCAAACCCATAGATAAATAACACCAAGAGCGAACCTTAATATAAACTCTGGATTCTGCATAATAATAATGGGTCAATGTAGATTCATCAATTATAACCAGTATACTTCTCTGGTGAGTGATGTTCGTAAAGGGAAAGACTCTGCATGAGTGGAGGCAGGGGGCACATGGAAAAATCTCTGTACATTCTGTTCAATTTTGCTATGAATATAAAACTGCTCTAAAAACTAAAGTCTATTAAAAAATTAATCACAAAGCTTTTCATCATATTGGAAAAGTTCTGCTACCATGTAAACTTAAGTGACACTTGCTTTGAAACTCAGACTTTAATAAAAATGGATTTTAAAAGGCTTTGTAAAGTAAATCTGCCCCACAATACCTCTTTTACCATTTCTCAAAATCATGTCCTTGTTTGAAATGAAATCCTCTTGGAAATCAACCATGTCATCAAGAAAACCTGTCCAAGCTCTCAGGTTAAATTTGTGCTATCTCAGAAATAGCAGTCGGTCTTCATAAAAAGCATTGCCAACATATGTAATGGATGTAAGAAGCTGCAGACTGATGCCTTTGAGCTAAGAAATTAATTGAATGCACCTCTGTGTTCTCGCTGATTCACTGCATACAGCTAACAACCTACAAGATAAGAAAACACATGGCCAAGGGGAAAAAGTGAGCCACAGGTACCAACGCTTCTGGGAAAGGTCTTGTTATGTACAGAGGAAATTTGTGTGGCCCAATGAAGAATATGAAATAAGATTAATCTCTTGAGAGTAAGTTTAAGAAATACTTTAAAAGATTTCCAAGATTTCCTTCACAAAACTGACTCAAACTTCAACCTCAATTTGAATATCTCATGCTTTGGATTATAGCAGATCTTATCTGTGTGTAAACCATGCCCAGAGGTCTTAGTGTTGTTTCTTAAAGTGATGGAATTGTATGGAGCAATTACAAACTACTTCAGATCAGATGCTTAGAGTGCAGGGTAAAAGGAGACCATATATGTGACACATGCAGGGAAAGCGGGCATCTTGCCCCCAAATAAAATGACTACAGGGCAAAGAAGATAAGACTGCCTCTGACTCAGTGGCTGTAGGACACTCTCCTCCATTGCCAGAAATTAGGCATTAGGTCAGAATTTGAAGAGCTGTAATCCCTAAACTAAAAGATGTGCCATTTAGTATGTAAGGCAAAGAAGAAATTTTTGTTGATATAATAGGTCTTTATTTCTCTCTTTGTTCATTTTCCTTAGGTTTATGCCTTTTACGTTCACTCTGTTTTGATCCCCTCCATGCCATGACTTGACCTCTACTTTTCAATGACCCACCCAACAGGCATTTATCGAGCATATACTATATTGCTCTGCACCTTGAAGATGAGATGTGAAATACTCAAGAAAACAGGAAAATATGGTTCTCCGTTATCCGATATCTCATTGTTCAAGGCACTCATACCCAAGAATGTAGAAAATAATGAAACTCATTATTAGATAATGAAAAAAATTTGAAGAATTGTATAACCTAAACAAAACACTAGCTACTGTAATTAAGAAAAAAAGAAAGAAGACAGAAAACCTCAAATTAAGAAACAAAAAGGAGATTATCAGACAAAAGCTGAAAAGAATATTTTGGGCATGTATTTATGTTAATATATTACAAATGTTCAATGGAATACAGAATTTTCTGGAAAAGAAAATCAACTCAGATAGGTGAATTCCAATCCTAACAATAATTTTGGGGAATTTTGAAAAAGAAGTTGAATTCCATGAATGTTAGCATAACCAAGCAGTTCAAGTGGCTGATATTTTAAACTTCTTTGGAAGAAATCATTTCCCCACTAAATGAAATGTTGAGAAGAGAATAAAAAGTGAGAATGATTCCCAGTCCACATAAAGAAGCATAGCCTTGATGTGAAAAAGCTATAATTATAAGCAAAGACAAAAATTCATAGTTGACCACAAAAAGGAGAATATCTCAAAAGCACCATTATAAAGTTAACATGCAAAGTTTAAACTGGAGACAATATTTGATGGGTAGATGAGAGAAATATAGTGAATACGTAAAAAATATTTATACATCAGAATGAAAACAATTAGCAAATGACATGAGTTGGCAGTACCAAAAATGTCTAAAAGAGGAAATATTAGTAACAGTAATATATTCAGCCTTACTGATCAACTATATTAAAATTTGGATAATAAGATCCAAATTTTGCCTATCATCATATTGGCAAAGATAGTTTTGAAATCTTGCAGCCCAGTGAATACCATGAACAAGGGTGCTGGGAAACCAATACTCTCACTTTGCCGTTGGAATCATAAATTGTACATCCAGCTTTTTTAATGACAATTTTGCAGCATGCATCAAAATTAAAGTGTATACCATTTGACATGGCAATTTAATTTCTAGAAAATTGACTTAAAGTAATAATTTGAGACATCCACGAGTTGCAGCTAAAATGATGTTTCTTGTAATATTATTTATAATAAAAAACATTAAATAATATAAAGGTCTAACAGTAGGAAACTGATCAGGCACAGTATGGGAGCTACCTAAATATCATATTTATTTCGTTTATAAAATGCTGTTTAGTGATTATAAGTTATGCAACCATAATATAGATCCAAATTTCAAAAAACTTAACATATGTGATACCTAAGTGCATGTATGCATAGAAATAAATATATATCAAAATTATTAACAGCGTTCAGTCTTTGGATGGGATTGCTTACTCTCCTTGTTTTTCTTTATTATTCACATTTTCTCCAAAGAAAATCTATTACTATCATAATCAGGTATTATAATAATAATACAGTAATAATAATGAATTCAAGAAGTAAAATAGAAAATCCTGATTCTAAAATTTGAGAGAATTGTGATACTTCCTCTGGGGATTTGTAAGTGACGCTTTCAGGAGTAATTGAGGAACAGAAGCCAAGGGAATTGACCAGATTCCCTGTACAAAGATATTCCTGCTCCACTGCTCTGCGTTCCAGACTTCTCCTATGGTGGTAATTCATCTCTAAAGGAGTCTACAGACACCTATTATGAAGTACTCAGCTCACTGTTGCTTGAAAAGAAATAATAGAGACACACAGAGCAGGATGTTAAGGAAGGACACAGCTCTACCCTTTTTTTTAAGTTTCTCTAGTTTTTTTAGAGACTAATCCAGACACAGACAATTTCTGTTTCAATATCTGCCATGCAAAACTAATATTTCAGACTAACATAAAAAAGAAAATGCAAGGAAGAAAAATGAGTAAAATACACACGTTCTGCTGCAAAATACAAAGAAAACTGAAAGTGGCTTGCCAGGGAATGAGATTTCCTAGAGTTAAGAACTTTATGAGCAAGTCTGTCATTAACAAATCTGGAAAGAGAGCTGATGTTAATCCTGTGGATCTGTCCAGTTCTCATTTTCTCTGGGTGCCTTTTTTCTTCCACTGCTAAGTCTCCTCTAATTCCAAAGGCGTGAAGAAAGAAAACCAATCACTAAGAGAAAATGAGACTGGTGCTAAGAATGTTTTTCCCCTTTGATTTTGATTAGTGGCTTTATGTGACTAGTTATTTTTAGCTATTGGCTTAACGACACTTCGCTGACATAATTCTCATTGAATATATTTTTCCCTTTTTATTTATAGTGCTTTAGACATGGTATATAATACATACCTTTTATGGTGTGTGTCGGAAAATGTATATGATAGTGAATATTGATATAAAATAAGCAAATTCAAATCAGCCAAAAATTGCTTTGTGGTAATCGAATTACATCTCATGATTTAAACTACAAAAAAAAATGACGGCTAATTTCATTAATCGGTTAATTTTTAAAGTTGCCTAGTTATTGACCCAAATGAGGATTATTTTAATCAAACACAAATCCTAGTTTCCATATAAGTAGCAGGAACATCACTTTAGAAGCTAATGAGTTTTATTGGCCCAGCTATTATGTAAAATTTTTGTTGCCAGCTATACCTATGCATTCCTTGGTTATTGTTTCCTAGTACAAATATAAATAAGGGGGAATTTGCAAATGGTAACCTGAATAAATATCTGTTTAAAACAATTTTCTCACTGAAAATAGTACAAATGCTATTTAATTTTAAGTAGAGTAAGTGCATGAAAAGAAAAATAAGTTCTCTCTCTATTTCAGATAAAACCCATTGCTAAATTTCCAGCTAGTAAAAACAAGAAATACACTATAGCTGAAATGGAAGGCATTTTCCCAGAAACTTCAGTGATATTATTATTATTATTATTTTAGAGATTCCTATTTACTCTTCACCCAGCTTCTCCTAAGGATAGCATCTTATATAACCACAGCACGATTATCAATACTATTTTCTAAATTAATTTGATATTCACCAGTTTTTAAATTAGTGTCATATTTTATATCTCAAGATTCAATCTAGGATCTCTTACTGCGTTTAGTGTTATATCTCCTTAGTTTTCTCTAATACCTGACAGTTCTTATTAACCATTAGCAAATTCTTGAGATCAACCTATTGGGAAACAATTATTTTTCCCTATTTGTACCCTTGAGAATAAGAGACACACCATGTTATTGTGTCCCGCGCAGAATGGTTACAAATCATATACAGCCAAAATCAAGAATGCAGATTGCAAATAAAAAACTGGACCATGTTGGATGCAGTCTGAGTTACGTTCCTGCAGGAAAACCTGCGATTTTCTATTGGTTTGAATAGATTTTAAAATGATCTGGACAAACGTCTTCTGTGGGGGGCTTAGAAAAACAAACAGTAAGATTTAGTTAAGGTCATTCAGAATTCTTTTTAATTATTTATTTATTACAAAATGCTCACACCAGGATTTCCCAGAAAATTTCATTGTAAGCCTGTCAGCAACTAGCTGAGCCACATTCGGCATTTATCTGAACATCACAAGTCTACTGAGAGAGACTTTTGCATATGCATCAACATGTAAAACTGTGAAGAATGTAATGAAATGGAAAATATGGTCCCTGGAACCTTGACGTCCTCAGTCATATCTTCATCTGGTGCTAAAGCATGTGGGAGCAACTTTTGATGAAGTAGGTATAGCCAGGGGACATGGAGGTGGTTTTCGCTCGATTTTTCTTCTCTATCACACGCTTCTCCAAATCTGGGAGCTGCAAAGATAGACTCAAAAGCAACAGGCATCCTGATGACTTTAATAGTACAGCAAGATGTTTCAGGAACTTTTTAAAACACTTGGACATTGGGTTAACGTACCCAGTGATAACTAAGCTTGCCTTCTGTTTCCAACATGATTATGGAGTTTATATTGCCTGTATCTTACATAGATATCCCTAGCAGACAAAAATAACACATCTCAGATATATCTACAGGCAATTTTGCTATATAATTTTTTAAGAAAAAAAAACCGTTAGGAAAGGGTGCTTTCTATAAAAAGAAATCAAGTCAGTTGTTTTTAAAGGTCAAATTCGATTTTGATGACACCAGAGTATCCTCATCCATATAAAGAACTAATTGCCAGAGAATGTTTTATGCTGTTAGAATCATAGTGACTCTATATTTGGAAAAGAACACAAAATTGTTAGGTCCATGCCAATGCTTTTCAAATTAGGGTTCATCTACATATTGCAGGTCTGCAATCCAATGATTATCTAAAAACAAAGATACTCTTAACTACCCAAATGAGCACCTTATAACTACCGTGCAATTGGAAAATCTTAAATTACAATTGTGTTTACAATCATGTAAGTGTTAAAAGCTGTAATTTTGAGCCATAAGAGAACCTTGTCAGTCTATTTAATGGACAAAAACATCAAGGTGCCTAGCAATTTGAATAGGAAAAGGAAATGGGAGAAATGATTTACTACACAGTACAGAAAAGATAAAATCAGAAGAATTCCTGTCTTCATCAGTACCTTATTAGTGTTGCTTATATCAATTTAATGTCAGCAAAAATACATCAATTATCATAATGAAATTATTTAGATTAATCCTAAATTGATGACTTGCTAAGAGCTGACAAAAACTCAAGAAACCTTTAGAGGATTCTACCATACATCTGAGAATTTACTGAGGAGAGAGGATTCTTTGAAGGAAATATGTAGGAATAGAGAATGCCTTGGTGTTTCTTCTCCACTCTATGCCATTACCCCAGTCCAAGGAATGCAAGACCAGCCTTTTATTTCCTTCTAGATGCTTGAAGAGCTTCAAAAAACCATATCCCCACTTAAGATTAGAGCAGAGTACTGGAGATTTCTTTGAAGCATGGGAATAAATGGAGACAGTTGCTTGGCTCCAGTTAAAATGAATCCAAAGGTTAGAGACTAGTCCGAGTGCTCCTAATGGTCGAATGGGGATAGACAGCACAACTGAGAAAAGCCTGAAAGTTAAGAGCTTAACAGAGTCAAGTGGTGAACTTTCCTAGGGACCAAGTGAACACTCAGAAGTTGGTAGGGCTGGGATGATATTGAAAGAACCCTACTGAAACACTCAAGGGTATTGTTCATGAGGATAGGAGTTGGGAATTCTTTAGAACATGTGTTATCAGCATCAGAAAATGATACAGTGTGTAGCAGTCAGGTGGGGCTTTGTTCATTTCATATCATCACCATTTCCCATATCCCAGACCCAGAGGAAATAAGAGCCATAGATGTGAGGAGCAGGCCATGAAGCAGAGAAAGATAGAACACAATACATTCCTTTATCTATGGGGTCTACAATAGTGCAGGTCAGGACTAACTGGGAAGAGGAGGCAAAAATTAATCTAATTCATAGCAATTAATATTTCATTCATATGTATTAAATTATAATATTCATTAATTTAATAACAATTTATTTCATTAACATTGAATTTTTAAAGAGGTTGAATTTTTTTTAAAGATTTTGTTTATTTATTTGACAGAGAGATCACAAGTAGGCAGAGAGGCAGGCAGAGAGAGAGGGGGAAGCAGGCTCCCTGCTTAGCAGAGAGCCCGATGTGGGGCTTGATCCCAGGACGAGATCATGACCTGAGCCAAAGGCAGAGGCTTTAACCCACTGAGCCATCCAGGCGCCCCAAAGAGGTTGAATTTTTTTATTTAGCTTGGAATTGGTTATATAGATATGTATATTTCTTTTCAGGCCCATTGAAGAATATCATTAAAAAATTGAATTTTAAATAATTTTTAAATTGAATATCATTAAAAAATTGAATTTTAAATAATTTTAAAATTATTTATAATTATAAAATTATTATAATTTTAAAATTATTGAAGAACCACAAGTACAAAGAACTTTTTTCCTGAATCATTTGAAAATAAGTTGCAAATGCAATGCCCCATCATTCTCAAATACATCAGCACGCAATTTCTATAAACAAGGACTTTTTTTTACATAATTATAATATAGCTATCAAATCAAGAAATCAATCTAATACATGGCCAGCACCAAATCCTCAGACCGCACTCAATTTTTCCAGTTGTTCCAAAAATTTCCTTCATAGCAAAAAGATCCAGTCCAGGAGCACACACTGCACTTAGTTCTCCTGTCTGTCTCTTTAAGGCCCTTCAATATAGGAGACTTTCTCTTTGTCTTTCATGACTACCTTGACTTTCATGATCTTGGTACTTATGAAAATTATAAGCTAATGTTCTATGGAATGCTTTGCAGTTTGGGTTTGTCTCATGTTTTTTCATGATAAGATTGAGTTATAGATCTTCAGCAAGAATATCACAAAAGTGATGCTCTGTTCTCACTGTACTCTACCAAGTGGTACAGGGTTTCAATTTGTCCCATTACTGTGATGTTACATTTGGCCATTTGATTAAGGTCGTATCAGACTTTCCATGACCTAAAAATGGAATCATTTTAATGCCTGAAAGTGACCAGAGAAATTATGTCCAATATGCCATCAAGGGCTAAGAAAGAAAATTCCACATAGTCTGTTTTAAGTGATCATGAAAGCTAAAATGAAGGCATTATCTATATGTACTCTGTAGAATCAAACAAACAAGCAAAAAACAAAACAAAACAAAACAAAAAATGAAGGCATGCCAAAACAATCCAAGCCAAAAACGGGAGAAATCCGCTTTGGTTTTCATTTTGTAGTTTTATAGCTGTTAATGATTTATATCTGGTTTATATTTTGTTTTATGGATACACTTACTTAAATAATATTAGTAATATTCTCATAAGATCAATTTTAAATACTGAGATCTGTGAGAACGTGTTTTTAAGGATCCATACACGGCCCAAATTTAGGGGAAAATAAATCCAACAAACTATTAAAATTCATTCATGTTACATCTAAAAAATGTTGAGTTCCAGAAAGGGAGAGGGACTTCAGTCTTCCAGTGACAGATCCAGAAGCCAAACAAAATCTCACAGCTCAAAGCCTTGTTCTCACTCACTCAACAGGCAATCTGCCAGTTGTGTGAAATTCCCTCTTCTCTCATAATCTTAGTAGCACAATAACGCGTATTGACTACATACTATGTGCCAAGATTAGCCTAAGTATTGTGTGCATATTATTTCATTTTATTCTCACAACAATCCCATGAAGGAAGTCTTGTCTGTATCATTTATAATGTAAAGTAACTGAGGCATGAGAAAAATTTTTTAAATGTACCCATTTTTAAATTAAAATGATTTCAGAGTGGTGAGCAGGCAGTTGGACTGCTGAAGCAAGCATTATTAACTGCCAAGCCACACCCCCTCTCTGCTGGCCCTCTTGAATTCTGATCAGGGAGTTCTTACTGCTCTGGGTTGAAATTATCTGTGTGTGTGTGTGTGTGTGTGTGTGTGTGTGTGTGTGTTTGTGTGTGTGTGTGTGTCTTCAATTCTCTCGCTTGAGTATAACCCCCTCAAAGATACGAATTGTCTTTTTCATCTTTTATCATGTGTCTGACATGATGTTGGACACAGGAAGGAGTCAATAAATATTGTACCCAAAATAATTAATTCAAATTATTGAATAAAAAGGAGGAGGAAAGATTGCTAAATGCAAAAATCAGGATGAAGTTGGGGGGTTAGAAGCATGCAAATCTGACCATATGAACAAAGGTTTTAATTCATGGAAGGGTCAAGTGAAGGTTAAATTTCCTAAGTCCTCTGCAGGAACCCTCTGTGCGGGCTTCCATCAGAAGATGGAAATGTTAAACTCCATAAAACAGATATAGAGACAATGGCACTAAGAAAGGAAGAATGTGGGTGAAGTAGGAGATGATGAAATGACCTGAAAACAGGATTAAGAGTTAAGTATCATGACTGGTTTTTCCATTGTTCAGAATCAACTTGGAGGAAGGCCAAATGGTTCTGAGGATTTCCCACCAAGAGTCAGATCTTGTGTGAAGCGATTACAATGGTGGGGACGGCAGCCACGATATAGGCAATCATATCAGTTTGGTAATTTTGCCTAAACTGACTTAATTGATTGACTGATTAAATTGCCTTGAAAAGTTTTTGAGCAAACTTGGCTGCATACAAATGTAATCAGAATCGACCAATCAAAGATCTAGTATTGATTGAATGTGTTCGTAAACTAGTACATCTACTAAAAAAATCAACATATTTGGGGGAATTTGTAGCTTTCAGTAGGTGTTTGACTACTGGCAATAAATAATTACATCGCTTCTAAATATTCTGTACAGTTACTGCTTTACTTAACAGATAATATAAAGAATGTAACAAGGATGAAAGAATAATTACCGCATTCTGGTAAAATGCTGGTTCAAAAGCAAATTTTAAAATAGCCAGTTGCAGAGCCTACTGGCAAAGAGTTCAGAAGTGTGTTGAATCCTGCACTACAGAGCACTGCTAGTGCAGTTGAAAGGAAGCAATAGAGGGAGTTATTAAAAGGTAGAGAGATGAAAATAAAAAAGAAAACAGGTCACATAGTCTGGAACAGTCCATTGAAGGGCTTGTTGCAGAACACTGGAGGTCTGGCTGTGAAAATAAAAACCTCTGGCAATCCTGATTAAATCTAAAAACAAAATAAATAACATAGGGAAACACAGCCTCCATCGTTAGATGGCGGAAAGCGGATTCTTTCAAAAGAGCAAAGGGTCACATTTTCTGCAGTTGAGTTGCTAAACCAGCGGTTTGCAGTCTGGGGATTAGGGCAAGGAAAAGAACTGTCTTGGGATCTGACCACCCAGCGAGGCTCAAGCAGCTGCAGCGGTGGATCTGAGGACCCTGTTCTAGTGGCTTACTAGCTGGCAAAGACTGATTAGTGAAGACGGTCTGAGACAGGGATTTACTGTGAAGCTTGGTCAAGCCTGGGGTCATTTTTCCCCGAAGTGGAAACATTTTCACACAGAAGAATAATTTCAACGTTCTTTGCTTCCCGGGATAGAAAACAGATCATTAGCCCATCTATACTAACACATTCAGTAGAAATATGAAGATTTGTGTTTGCATGAAAGATATATGAGAATGCGTGTTGTTTATCCTTTGAAAGTATGTGCCTTTGATGACAAGGTCCGTGCCTTTCTTTAAGTCTGATGAGAGCCTAGGCTTGGCATGAGCTGGTAGCTCCTATAAATATTTGAATGATTCTCCTGGTCCTTGAATTTTTGCCACCGGATGAAAAGGAAATATTGATGCCTAGAGCTCTCCCCAGAAATCCCTGAAAGGCAATGGCTCCTCCAGAGAAGTCTGGCAGGCTTTCACATAGAGCTTCTTGTCTCCTTTTTTCAGCACTGAAAGCAGAATGGGAAAAGCTGAAAGGAGGACAGGAGCCACCATTCCTACACTGTCACACACTATGGCTAGGGCACGTAAGCACAGCAGCATACGAGACTAAAATTCCAACCTCTGACTCCACAAATCAACCAAGGCGCTTGTGCCTGGTGCTAGCTCTGAGCTGCTGGAAGACAGAAGCGGCCACTCATTTATTTTCGTGGTGATGGAACAGTAAGGAAAGTAAAGCCAAATGTGCTTTAGCTTTTCCTCTCCTGATTTCAGTGTCGAGAAGGATTAAGCAAACAAAATCTACAAGTAGCTAATAATGGTCCGAAGGATAGTCTTCTCAAATATGCTCAAAATAACACAATATGCCACATTTTTTGCATGTGTTCTTTAATTTACATAATTTAAGTAAATGATTCCCACTTCTCAATGGTTCTGCAATATGCTTTTTGCATTCAATATTATGTTTTTGAGATCTGCCCAAACTGATATTTAGCCTGACCTGCCTGTCTAGCCTGCTGACAATGGGACAGATCTGACTTTACTAAAAGATAATTGGGTACTATAATTCCAAATCAAGAAACTCACCTACAGGGATGCCTGGGTGGCTCAGTCGGTTGAGCAGCTGCCTTCGGCTCAGGTCATGATCCCAGAGTCCTGGAATCGAGTCCCGCATCGGCCTCCTTGCTCAGCAGGGAGCCTGCTTCTCTCTCTGCCTCTGCCTGCTTGTGCTCTCTCTCTCTGACAAACAAATAAATAAAATCTTAAAAAAAAAGAAAGAAACTCATCTACATAACAAAGGTAGCCCAAATTTAGAAGCAAATATCAAAATGAGATTTGCCATTGACACCTTCCCCAGCCATCGTAGATATTACCAGCTGATCAGCTGCACTCTGAGACTTCTTTCCTAATCTGGGACTGAGATCATTTGAGATTTTGCAGCTTTAGGAGACATACCCCATTTTTCCTCCCTCAAAGCCCATCATCAAAGTTTAGATGCAGAATTGGATTGAGCCCTGCCTAACAATAAATATGACTTTCACCCAGCAAGCTTTGGTCTTTGAGTTTCTATTTTCTGGTCCTAGTTTATTCTACATGCTATATAATATTCTTTTGTGTGCATCTTCTAAGATTTACTTCTCTACTCACCTACTGATGTCTATTTGGGGTTGTTTCTGCTTTTTCTCTTATTACTATTACAAACAATGCTACACTGAAAACTATTGTTTATGTCTTCCCAGATATCATACCATAATGATATGATGACAAAACCAGTCCCAACATTTGAAAGAAGTTCATGTCAGTTATTCAGTTAAATATTCAGCTAACATTAATGTTCTACTCTCTTAAGTGTACTCTCTTAAGTGTTGTCCTCTCCTAACTCCTTTACAAGTCTTCAATATCATGGTCCCACAATATTTTTTCTGAATAAATATTGGGAGTTGCTTTGTTTACAAGTCTATTGGCACTTACAGGGTTCATTCAGGACCCATTTCTTTTTCTTTTCTTTTTTTTAAATATTACCTCTTAGTTTTCTTTTTTAAAGACTTTATTTATTTATTTGACAGAGAGATATCACAAGTAGGCAGAGAGGCAGGCAGAAGCAGGCTCCCCGCTGAGGGGAGAGCCCGATGCGGGGCTCGATCCCAAGACCCTGAGATCATGACCTGAGCCAAAGGCAGAGGCTTTAACCCACCGAGCCACCCAGGCACCCCCAGGACCCATTTCTAAGGATCTGTTTCTGAGGTGCCCCCACCTACAGTTCCCTCCTATGGGACATTCTGTCTCTGGCCAGCAAGGTGTGACTCCTTCCCTCAGCTCTCAGCTTCTGGTGTGCACCACACACAAACTCCATCATTGGGGCTCTTTGATCCCCTCAGGTTTCCTCTTGGAATGAGGGAGACTAGGGGAAGCACAGATTCACCCTAGTGCCCCTCAAACTCTACAAATAACAGTATGTAATGTTGGCTTTGCCACCACAGCTCTGTCCTCAGCAGTCTCTCATCTTTAAAATACTTTTCCAGAACAAAGAGAAATCCTAGCCTTCTGTCCCCCAAATTCCAAGAGACACCAATTAACTTTCCCAGGTGGCCTTAAAGAACCCATCATTTGGGAATAGAGAGAAACCTAAGATAACTCCAACAGTACCCAACTGAAAGAAACCCTTTCTCTTCAGTCTTCTACTTTTGCATGACTCAATTCTGCGTGCAGTCTGGACCTGAGAATGAGTTAAACAAGGAGAGGAAAAGTGGTTTGATGAGCTCTCATCGTGTCCTACCCCGAAGGTCCAGCACCTATGTGTTCTGTGTGTAGTCACCGCTGAAATTCCCAGAGGACAAGGTAAATACATGACAATAGTTTCATGCATAGGTTTGCTAGCTTATTTGTGTTTGTCTGTGATGTCCTTTATTACATTAGTAGCTCTCATGATTATTCTTATTTCCATTTCTTTCATTCTGAATTGTATTTGTTTCTTCTTTTGTAGATTAGACTTACCAATGATTTTTCTCATTAGCTTTTCTTTTTAATTTTTGATTTTGTTAATCACTTTTTTGGTTTCTGCTCCCTATTTCATAGATGTTTGTTCTTTTATTTGTTGTCACTATTAATTATTAAGTTCCAGTTTATTCTGTCATTTTTTTCTTTATTTCTGAGTTTAGCTACTATCTTTTTTCAATATTTTTTGTGGTTAAATGTTTAAATGTATTCAAAGATATAAATTTCTAAGTTCTACTTTGGTTAAAACTCGCAGATATTAATATGTAGTATGTTTATTGCATTCAGTAGTTTGTAATTTCCCATGAGATCTTCCTTAATAAAAACAATAATTATTTTAGGCTCCAAATATAGGGGATTTTTTTTAAAGCTGTCCTTTACGGATTCTAACTTTATTGAATTTCCATCAAAGAACATAGTCTTGGTGTCATGCTGATTCTTTAGAATGTACTGGGGCTTCTTTTGCAGCCTTGTACATGGAGACTCCCAGGAATGAATTAAAAGAATCCGTGTTTCCTGTTGGGCATACATTTTTTACATAGAGCTAATATTTTCTTTTTCTATTTTCTATTACCCAAATTTACTATATTTACTATATTGAGAATTTTTGTCTGCTAGATTTCTCAATTTAAACCACAATTTTTGATATACCTGTTTGTCCTTATTCTGGCCATTGTTGGTTTATGTTTTGGGGCTGCAATGATATTTTGCAAATTAGGTACATGATTACTATAGCTAAGATTCCTTTTGCCAATACATAACATGTTTCTTTATTCCTACTAAACTTTTACCTTAATCCTTACTTGATGTATTATTAAAATAAAGATTTCACATTTCCTTCAGACTTCTTTCTTCTTCTCCTTCATATCTTGGTTCAAGCATGATGTTTTCAATAAGGCCTGTTTTAACAAATTACAATCCCCTGGACTCTCTACGCCTCCTCCCTGCTTTACTTTCCTCATAACGTTTGTCATGTTCCAAGATACCATAGGATGTAACTACTCGTTTTGTTTGTTGTCTGTCTTCCTGAGTTAAAAGGTCAAAAATACGCTGAGCAGATATTGGGTCTGTGTTGCTCCCTACTGTATCACCACACCTGGAAGAGGAATGGACACTTAGAAGGCATTCCATAAAAATTTGTTGAATGAATGAATAAATAAACAGTCCCATATCTTCGATTTTAATTGCATGTCCTGTAGACAACGGTGTCATTTATGTGCATGTTTCTCTGAGGCCCCTTCTGTATTCTCCTGTGTGTTGGACGGGGCCGGGAGTCTGCAAATGACATTTCCTAGGAATTCTTAACAACCGGCTTCCCGTCAAGTTCTGCTAAGGGGGTTCCTGAGAGGAATTTGTGAGGTGGAAGAGGAAAGTACCTCTCATCCTGCTTCCTATTTCCGGCAGAGTCTTCGGCGGCAGAAGCAAGAGAAGCAGCGACGGAGCGATAGTGACCACAGCACAGCCACAGATGACAGCATTGGTAGGAGCCACCGCGTGGCCTCTGGTCTCAGCCTTGGCCAAAAGGGCAACTCTGTGGTGGATCTTGAACTGGATGTGACAGCTGTCTAGCAGTTCGTCAGCAGGTGTAGACTCTTGGGCTTGAGAGAGAAAGTGTCAGCAAACATCTGATCTTTGAGCATCACTCCTTCTATTTTGCTCTTGCTAATCGTCTCTTGCATTTTGCTCATCCAGCATCTGTATAACCAATTTCTTGTTTTAAATCCCCTTTATATACTTAGAATTTTTTTTCATCAATGGAATCTTAACTGATACAGCGATATACTGCTAACCATTATTTGAAATCCATTCTGTGTGTCTCTATCTTTAGATTTTTGAGTTGAACTCACATTTATTGAAACTACTCATAATGAGATTTTCTTCTATGTCATGCTTGGTGTTAGACATTACCATAGTTTCTTTTTTTTTTTTTTCTTTGTCCTCCTTTCCTTTTTTATATTAGGAAGGTAGAATTTTCTTAGCTGGTCTAAAGTTCTATTTTGTGATTTCCAAAATGCATATATTTTATAATGTAATATCTTGAAAATCGAGGTAGGTTTTGCAGTCTGTAGTGTTTTATGATCACTGGGTTGGCCAGGTAGTAAAGTTATGCCATAGTTGTCATTCCCTGAGCATGCAGGAATATCAAAGTGCCAGCATCATTACCCATAGAATGGACGTCAGCAGTTCTAAAGAAAATCCTAGAGATAAGTGGTGGAAAATAGAAAACTTTTAACCTCTAGGAACGAAGTGATACGGGAAAAGAGGTTGACAGAAGAGGTGAATCAGACATACTTAACCACATTCTCAAGTATGCCTGCTCTACCTGCAATGCACGCCAGTTTTACTCCTGTAAATTCTTTAAAAAAATATTGTAATTCTTTAAAAAAATATTGCATTGCCACTCTTTAAGCACAGAGGTTTATTTTGTGCAGAAAAACAGGAACATCGATGATGTTAATAAGCCATTTAGAAAAGTTGGCCTCAGTGCGAAGAAATTTTATGAAAATGGTAACTGGTTTTATTTCGGTCTTTCCTCTTTATATATTTTATAAGAATGATAATGGCTAAAAGATCTCTCAATACGAATACAAATTCTAACTGGTAAGAAAGCATTGTGTCTTGATTGGCAGCCCCTTTATCAGAGCTGGCAGCATTTTTTCTTCTTAGTGGTAAATGAAATAATGGTGCATCTTATCATCAATGGCATCTTGAATTCTATGTAAAACAGCAGACATGTTATTTTTGTTTATGTATGATTATTTCTAATTAAAGCCCAAATTTATATTTATTTTTAACTATCAATTTCTTAAATTTATGTATATCTATGTATTTTTTGTAAACTATTCTCAGCCCCCACTGATTTCCAACATTCCTCATACCCCAAGTCATATTAGAATCACCTGGAATTTTAATTCTGGACTGTTAATGGAGTTTTTGTCTGTTTATGATTATTACTTATTAAGGCAATAATAACAGTAGATAGGCTATAATTCCATGGCATTACTTCCTCTTAGATTCATTTCTTTTTTTGCCAGAGTTCTTTCTCCAAGAACAATTTCAAAAGTGGTCTTCGTGTTGCACATTTTAGAGCTTCAATGATCTAAGCCTCAGAAAACAAAAATATTTCATTTTCATAGCTAAATATTGTTTATTTGAAAAAATCTACATTCAAAGTTATTTTCCTTCATACTTTTTTCCCATTTAATTCCCCAATTCATCTGGAAAATAACTTTTCATAACTTTTTTCCATAACTTTTTTCATAACTTTTCACCATCCCATTTATTAAATAAGGGTATCCCTCTGACACTGGTCTTTAATGCTTCCATTAGCATATAGTTAATTCAGAGATACATCAGTGCATGTTCCATTACATTTTAATGCACATTAATTATTTTGTCAGTACCACACTGTCAATTGTCAGAGCTCTAATGGAGGGACATATGAGGTTATTCCATTACAGTATCTCAAGATGTCAGCTACCAGTTCTGGGTCACCTAACCTTCCCTTGCAACATCCCCACCCCCTTTTATTTGTGGAGGATAACTCCCAAATTAAAAATGACAAAACTCTACACTATCCTGCAAGATGTAATTTAAAACAATGAAGAAAACCAAAGAGCTGGTTTTTGTCTTCCCCAGCTACCAGAAGTGAGCCCATAAATAGACATGCAAGAAAAAGAGACAAATCTTGGAGTCAGAGGTGTTAATAGTATAGAGAAGGTGACTTCTGCCTCTACCCTGATTGTCCCCATTCCCAGAATTTCCCCTGTAGCTTGGAACATGAGCTTAATGAGCACTTCTCATCTGAAGCTCTCATGGAGACTGGTGCTTAGCCAACTTGTGCAAAAGAAATATAAACCCAGATAAGCAAGTACAAATATGTATGTAACACAGACACACACACACACACACACACACACATCTAAATTCAACATACAGGCACCTGGCTGGCTCAGTCGGTTGGGTGGCTGACTTTTGGTTTTGGCTTAGGTCATGATCTCAGGGTCCTGGAATCAAGCCCTGCATCAGGCTCCACACTCAGCGGGGAGTCTGCTTGTGGATTCTCTCTTCTTCTCCCCTATGCCTTGCCCAGCTCACTCTCTCTCTCTCTCTCAAAAATAAATATATCTTTAAAAAATATATTAAAAAATAAAAATATAAAATACAACATACCTATGTAGAGGTTCAATTAAGATAGAGGAAGAGAACGTTTAAAGAGCTCCACAAAAGTACAAGAATATATGTGATATCTAATGGGAATGGGCCCTGGGCCAATCTGGAAGGTTGACAGCTTGGCAGAGAATAAAACCTCTATCAGTAGGACTTTGAGGGTCACATTAGAGGGACTGCTTCTCTAGAATCCTCCATGGCAAACAGCAGGGCAGGTGCCCAGCTAGGTCACCAAGTGTACCACGAATCAAAATCGACAATACGTATACCAGCACCACAAACCAGTCCGGAAAGGACATAAGCAGCTAGAACCCACAAAGCTTTGTGACCTAGCTTAGGAAATTTGACAATAAAGTCTCTGACTTTAAAATTATCTGACCAATGAAATTAACCATGTTGCTTACTCTGTTGCATACTACTGGCTCAGGGATAGAGTTGATATTAGTTGAGAGACAAAATAGAGTACACATGTTATACATATTTGATTGATGACTTTGCAGTTAATTCTTATCATGTTTTAATAGAGGCAATAATCGATATTTTTACTTTTTCAACAGTCCTGGAAAATAAGATTGTAATACAAATCGAATGCAGGTAAAAATGCATACCATTTAACCCAATAATTCCATGTGTAAGAACCTATTTGAGGAAACAATGTCCAAATATGCTTATTAAGATGTGATTTTTATTACAAATTTTCATTTTAAACCAATATTTAATAATAGAAACATATGATTATAAATTTGTTACTGTCACCATTTTAAGCATCCCCAACACTTTATAGTAATGTTCTTTAACCCTCTTGTTACGAAGGAGAAGTGTTGTTGCAGCAGCTAACAAATGCTTGGATGTTTTGTTTACTTTAATATTTCAATTGCAAATTTCAGATTTTATAGCATTTGGTCAGGAAAAAAAAATGTACCATGAATAATTTCTGCCATTTGAAATATTCTAAATTTACTTTATAACTTGATGTCTAATTTTCTGTGCTAAAAATTTCATGGATATTGGAAAATTGGTTTTGCTATCTCTTTTGAGTTAAAAAGTTTATATATAAACCAATGCTTCATTTTATTAATCATATTATTCTAATTTTCCACATTTTTCTACTTAACCTATTAATAGCAAAGATGGTTATCCTAGATCATTTGTTTCTATTTTTTCCCCAGTCTTTAAAATATATATTTTGATATTTCATTAAACATCACCAAAAAAACCCATAAATATTATATTTTTATTTAAATATGAATTATAGCTTTTAGCTCACTTAATTAATTTTACCCTTAATTCTCAACTTGCTGAAATTAATATTGCCACTGACACTTACTTCTTTCATTTGAGAAATATCGTCTATTTATTTTCAATAATTCTGATTCTATGTAGTTTTATGTGTGTATATCTTACATAACTTTGTCTTTAAACAGCCAGTCTTCAGTCTTCATCTTCAACAAAATGCTTAATCTGATTATATTTATTGACAAAATTTGCATGCTTTTCCTTACTTTGTTTTATGTTTTCTCTTTTGGAAGAAGCAGTTTTTAATTTGTTTGTTGCTATGAATTTCTATATTTTTGCATCTTTTCACTTTTTAAAATTATCCTTAAAAACCTTTTACAGAGTTAACAATCTTAGTTTAGTTGTCCTAATGGTTATCATAATTTTTAAAAAACATTCTTTTATTTTTCTTTACTTCTCTAATAACTATCATCAATCATAAAACTATGATTTAACCATGTTGGAATAAAATTTACAACTATCATATTACAGAGCTTGGATTTGAACCTATCACTACCTAAGCCAAGTGCCCATGCTCTGAACATCATTATTTTTTTTCAAAAATATTGACTTGTATTCAGGGTTTCCTTTACTTGTATGCATTTTTAAAAGTAGTCTTTAAAGTAATAATTTAGATTTACCTGAATGACTTTTTGATATTCAAGACCTGGGTTCGTGTTTAATTTAATTACTTATTATTTTATTTTTAACTTGGATTCATCTTCCACTTGACTAAGATATGACTTCAAACAAAAATTTTCAAAGGGACATGTGTAATAGTTTTTGGAGATCTCTACATAACCAATAAGGTTATTCTTGTAAATAGCAACTTATCTAATGCAAAAATATTAAGTCATGGATATAGTCTCTTCAAATCCTATAAAAATTGCTATTTATAGAAAGGAGCTATAATTATGAGTAGGGTACCAGCCCTTGCCCAAGATACAGGTGTCAGTGCCCACTCTTGACAATGTTCCCTGTGGTAGGCAAGATAATGGGCCCCAAAAAGATGTCCTAATGCCTGGAACCTATGAATATGTTACCCTTATAAGGCAAAAGAGACTTTGCAGATGTGATTAAGTTATAGATCTGAGATACAGGGACTGCCCTGGATTATCTATGTGGATTCAACATTATTACAAAGATGTTTATAAGTGAGAGAGGCAAGGACAGGAGAGTCAGAGAAAGAGATGTGATGGTAGAAGCAGAAGTCAGAGTGATGCAGAGCCATGAACCAAGGAATGTGGTGGCCTCTAGAAGCTGGAAAAGGCAAGGAAATGGATTCGTCTCTAGAGCCTCCAGAGAGAATATAACCCTGACAACCCATTTTAGAACTCTCTCCTTCAGAACTGTAAGACATTGCTCTTGTATTGTTTTAAGCTGATATCTTTGTGGCAGTTTGTTAAAGCATCAATAGGAAACAAATATATACTCCCTGTTGATGACCTTATCATGGCATACTATTTAAGTCCATTAACAGATTGAGGTGGTGAAATAGAAAGAATATATATATATATATTTTATATATTAGAATATTAGTCATCCATCAAAAAGAATGAAATCTTGCCATTTGCAATGACATTGATGGAACCAAAGTGTATTATGCTAAGCGACATAAATCAGTCAGAGAAATACAAATACCATATGATTTCACTCATATGTGGAATTTAAGAAACAAAGTAGATTAACATAGAGAATGGGGGGGAAAGAGAGGGAGAGAGAAGGAAACAAACCATAAGAGACTCTTAACAATAGAAAACAAACTGAGGGTTGATGGAAGGAGGTGGTGGAGGAAGTTAAACGGGTATTAAGGATTGGGTATTAAGGATGTTATGATGTTATGTTATGCACTTGTTATGATGAGCACTGGATGTTATATGTTAGTGGCTGACATTCTATTCCTGAAACTAATATTACACTATATATCTATATCTATCTATATATCTGTATATCACTATACATTATCTAGTTAAATAACTAGAATGCAAATAAAAATTTGGGAAAAAATGTTTGAGCCTTTGAATAATAACAATTTTGTAAATCACCCTATGTGTCCTAGAATACTATTAAATTCTCTTGAAATAATTCCTTAAATGTTGGTTGCATTTTGATGAAAATCAATTGGAATATTTTAATAAATTATTTACTAGATGGAGCACTAAATAAATAAATAAATAAATAAATGCTATTTCTACAGGGTACCCCAATCCCACGATAATCTTCAGAGTCCCCAGAGTGCTTTTTCATTTCCAAGTAGTTAGGCCTACTTGTTCCTACCTTACTGGATAGCATTAATCCCTTAAATATTGCAGATATTACAGCCAAATATGATAAATTAATTTGCTTCCCATCTGAGCTCTAAAGACAACCAGATACCCATGTAACCTCCAGGACATGCAAACAACACTCAGTTCACCATCAAGGCTCACATATTCCTCCAATCCTCTTCAAAATAATGTGGCCAAAGTAAAAACTCCTGCCCCAGTTTCAGATCAGCAGCTGCCTGTCTTGGACATTGGCATTCTTCAAGTTTCAAGGGAGGATGGCACACTGAGTGACTTCCCTCCTTTGAATGACCATGCTCAGCCACAGACTATTTTGGGCTCTCAAATGTATAACACTTTAGATTTACTCATGTTTTATGTTCCTTTGGTATAAAGAGGTTCAGATGAAGACTAAGTTTGGTATCAGATGCATGCTTACTTCAGGACCATTGGCACATGGAGAGGCCAGCCCACTGGTCCAATCCATATTCTAACACCTAGTAATGTGAGTATCAAGGACTTCTTTGCTCTTCCCTGATGCCAAGACTTGGTACAGGCTGGCTCTTCCCATTCAATAGGTTTCAGCAACTTGCATCTCAAGAGAGTTTGAGATTTCTGTCCTTTGCCTCTCAGGAACATCCAAGCTTCTTATGCAAAGTTGCCAAATTCTTTCCCTGAAATATCAACCTACATATATCAAGTTTTAAAAGAATAACTAAAAATTAAATTTGATTCACTAGCTGACCTGCCACATACATATATGCATTGTCAGAATGATCTTCAAAAGAGCTTACTTGACCACCCAAGTCTCACAAAGATTTTGTGTGTAAATCATACTCATAGTTTTTGTTGGCTTGTCTATTCCCACAAAGATACAGCACAGCATCTACCAGGCTGGACAGAGAACTGGTCTACTAAGACAGATATACACAGGCTTTGTCTCCTATTCCCCTCTACCCCTGTTGTAAATGCTCTATTGAATGTTCTTCTGTCCTCCTCTCTCTGTTTCTAATTCTTCGTACCCCTCCTAGTGTTGGGTCATCAACCCACCTGGCCAAATCCTTGATTATCACTTTGAATTTTGTGTCATAAAACATCTTTACTTTAAATGTTTACTAAACAGTATAGAGTTCATTATAAAACATTGATAGTATGTTTTAATCATTTATGATTATGTATTTTGTTATACATACATACCTACATGTATACCATTTTGTACACATATGTATATATACACACACATCACATATAATCATAAAAGATTATATGAAAAATGCTAACAAAGCTATTTATAAAGAGTGGATTCATGTAATAGAATTTTTTTACCATATGCTTATTTTTATTACCTAAATCTTCTAAAATAAACATATATTATTTTACAATAAAAAGTTAAGCTTACAAAAATTCTTAAATGCTCAGAGTTATCTGTTCAGTTTACCAGCATTGACTCAACCATTTACTCATCCAGGTATTTAGCACTTACTATATGCTGAGTAATATACCAACCACTGAGTTAAAACAGTGAGCAAGTGAGATATCTCCCCAACTGAGCTAGCATATCCTATACATTACAGATGTAAGCAAAGTCCACAATCACAAAAGAAGTCACACAATTTAATCAGGAAGTACATCTGTACATAAAACTGGTGTTTTAACATCACATGGGAGATAAGTGATCAAACTTGTCTTTTTTAGGATCTTAAAAATAAAGATGGGCAAGATTTATGTTAATAATAGTTCATATTTACCTAATGTTCTCAAAGGATACAGATTTTCCATAAATGTTTTCTTCTGAATTACGTGTCCATTATTTAATGTTTATGATAAAATACCTTAAAAGAAACGGTTATGTTTATCAGAGAAAGTATGTGCTAAAATATCCATATTGGGTAAACTACAGCATGGTATATATCAACTTTTCAGAACAGTCAGTGTGGCTATGATGGAGCGTCCATGTTATACTTCTTTATGACCTTTCACCTCCATCTCAGTCAAAGCACTATGAGGAACTTAAAATCTTCATGAGTGATGAAGTCGCACACCAAAATAATGCCATGATTGGAAATGGAAATAAAGTTGATCCATTTGGGTCAAAGGCCAGGAAGGAGCAAGACATGAGAAGGAACTTTGTATGAATCAACACCTAAATTCAGGATGGAATGTTTAAAATAACTAATAGGTGAAACAATTAGCTATTAACTAATAACTAATCAGTTAATAATTATTAATCTGATAAGAGTTCTTAAAAGCTCCTTCTGGTTTACAACAGGACTTGATGTTGAGTTCTGATACTTCATCTTACAAAAGAAGAAAAAATACAGTAAATAGGTGATTTAAAATTTCTTTCAATAATGCAAATGAAATTTAATGTGTTCATAATTTTTCTACTGCACAGTAGCTCGTTTTCCTAATGTTTTTCAAGCTTAGCAGATTAAGAAACACGAGTGAGAAAATGTATGTTTTATTTGGTTATAAAAGTTTGTTGACCAAATGGAATTTTATAAAGTATTTTTCCACTTGGAAAAATGGCCCCACAATATATTCTCAAATTTATATCACACAAAGCAAAACATCATCTTCTATTTTTCAAAGCAAGGAGAGACATAGCAAAGGGAATGTGGGAGTGACATGAGCATTAAAAATATGAGTGTATGCCTTACAATAGTATGCTTCTAGGGCTGCTTCTGTTACACAGTATTTCTCTAATGCCAGTTAGGTACTAACCATGGGCCATGCCATTTAATCCTCACAGTAACTGTATGAGAGAGGTACTACTTCCGTCCCCATTCAGATATGAAGATAGTAAGGCACAAAGATGCTAAGTAGCTTCCTCAAGGTCTGCCAACTGGTAAATGGTGAAGCCCAGAATTTCAGCCCACTCAGGCTAACTCTAAGGTTTTTAGCTGCTACTTGGTATCACTTCTTTCCAAGAATTTACACCCTTAAATGATTCTGCGGCTTTAGGCTATGACAAACCACAAACTAATGTGATGTCCCTGGGACTGACTGATCCCTGAGCCCTCTGACTAGCTCTGCTTTCATGGGCACCAACAGGTGCAACTTCTAGACTCTCTGAACACCTGAAGCAATCCTTCCAGATTTGGGCTATTTTCTGGGACAATTATTGAAATGGCAGAATTCAATCTTGCTTATTAAAGCACCACGTAAGAAAACTCGGTGGAAAAGAAGACTCTGTTGGAAAAAGGACAATGTCTCGGTTTATGTGGCTTACATAGACCAGGTCACTTTTTGATATTTAAAGTTCAATATTTAAAAACTGAATTTAGTTAATAATTTTACTTTGATAAGCAGAATACAAATTTATTTCAGGCAATGAATATGAGATACAGATTACCTCAAACATTCATCCACTATTTAAATGAATACCATTCCCAGTTTGCCAAGTTTCTCACATAAATTCATTTTCCAAGTATAAGCATTAGTGATTGAACTGATTCTTAAAAAGTATGAGTCTTTTTCCAGATTATGGATAGAGTCTTATTGTTCTAATAAATGTCCTAGTTAGCTTATAAGCTTTGACCATACTCTAAACATAGTATCTCATGATATTAAAATAAAATTTAATTATGCCTATTTCATATTCATAAATTCACAGTCAGTATCTTACACATTTTGAGACTTTTTAGTTTATAGGGCAATTGATAAAATGCCCAGTTCCTCTTGTAAAACTCTGTTGAATATTTCACGGCTATGTTGCATTATTAATTGATAAAAAATGAACTACCCCAGGAGAATACAAAGGTAATTTTTCCTTTATTTTCCCTTTTCTCTTTCGCCAAAAGAATGCCACATATTGTTCTCATAGCACTAAATTATAAACATGATGAGGCCTATTAAAGAAACATATACTAAACATTTTAATTTCAGAAATCATAGGAGCAAAACAATGAGGATGTGTCTCTGGTTCATCAAATAAGGTGTCAGATATCTCATGCAGCACAGTGAGCAAGTGATTATTTCGGAATTGTACATCAACCCAAGTCTCCAGAAAGCTCTTTCTTGTACCAGCTGCTAAATGATTAATAGTGTTGCATTGATAATTTTCATAAAAGACACTGCCGAATAAGAGAACACTGTGTCAGAGAAAATGAGTTTGAGGATCAGGGAAACAAAACACTTCTTCATAGTTTTACAAGAAACATAGTGAGTATTGAGTTATACAGACTCTATATCAGTTTCTTACAGTAAATAAGCATGTGCCAGTCCAATCTTCTTCATTATAATATGTTAGGAAATTTATTTTCAATAGTCTGCATCTATAATACATACATACAAATATAATCTTGACTACATGACTTTGGTGATTTTAGTGTAGATATTGAAATATATACATATTTTTAATTTTGAAACTTTGTTGTTGACTTGTTTTATGGCTTTTAATGTATCAACCTTTCATCTTCCCTACCATTAGCAAGGTTGTTTGTTATGGTGGGAAAACCATGGACTTTTAAGGCATGAAAAAATGGACTTAACACAGAGCCCCATGACTTATCAGTTATGTGATCCTATGCAATTTACTTATATCCTTCCTCAACTGTGAAGGGTCAGCTTCCTAAACCAAAAAATAACAAAAATTACACTAACCCCATTAGACTGAAAGAAAACTAAATTAAATCTATAGGATTTGTCAGCCAGTAATATAAAATAAAATCACAATTTTTATAGTTGAAATTCTAGTGGCTTAAGCCAGCATCTTTCCACTTAAGGAAATTTGCATTCTCAAAAATGTCTTTGGTCCAGATAATACCAAGAATCGCATATTAAATAGATTTATTCATGCATCTGTCATTGTAATCCACAACAAAATATTAGCAAATTGAATCCAACAGTGTATAAAAAGAATTATATACTGCAAGAAACTGGGATTTATTCCAAGTATGAAAGGCTGGTTCAACATTTAAAGTCAGTCAATGTAATCTACCACATCAATAGCCTGAAGAAAAAGTAAATCATAATATCATAACTGAGAAAAAGCATCTGACAAAATCCAATACCCATTCATGATAAAAACTTTCAGTAAACTAAGAATAGAGGGGAAACTTCCCCAATTTGATAAAAATTATCTAAAAAAAACTTACAGCTAACATCAAACTTAATGGTGAGAGAGTGGACACATCCCTTTAATATCACACACAAAAAAGGATGTTCTCTGTCACCACTCCTATTCAGCATCATAGTATAAGCTGGTGCAATAAAACAAGAAAAAGAAATAGAAAGTTTATAGATTGGAAAAAAAGGAATAAAACTGTCTTTGTTCACAAATGATACTACTGTCTATATAGAAAACCCGAAAGAATATGCAAACAACAACAAAAGTCAAAAACAAAAACAAAACTCCTAGAACTAATAAGTAACAATAGTAAGTCACAATGTAACTATACAATGTCAACATGCAAATGTCATCCGCTTTCCTATATACTTCCCACATGTTTTCCTATATCCATATATATATGAAATTAAATATATGTAGTTTATAATAGCACTCCCCAAAATGAAACACTTAGGTATAAATCTAACAAAATATAGACAGAATTTACATGTAAAAAAATTGTAAAAAAACAAAACAAAAAAAAAACGCTGGTGAAAAGACATTATAAAAAAACTAAATAAACAGAGATATCTCATGCTCATGGATTGGAAGACTGAATATTATTAATATGTCAATTATTCCCAAATTGATTTATAGATTTAACAGAATCCCAATCAAAAGTCCAGCAATCCGGGGCACCTGGGTGGCTCAGTGGGTTAAAGCCTCTGCCTTCAGCTCAGGTCATGATCTCAGGGTTCTGGGATCAAGCCCCGCATCGGGCTCTCTGCTCGGCGGGGAGCCTGCTTCCCCTCTCTCTCTGCCTGCCTCTCTGCCTATTTGTGATTTCTCTCTGTCAAATAAATAAATAAAATCTTTGGGAAAAAAAAAAAAGTCCAGCAATCCATTTTGTAGATATCGATGAGCTTATTCTAAAATGTATATGTAAAGACAAAGTCTAGAATAGTCAACACAACACTAAAGAAAAAGAACAAAATTGGAGGACTCGAATACTAGGTGACAGGATTTGCAAGAAGTCTATTATCTCAGAAAAAGAATCATGTTCAAGAGTTAAATCTCACTTCCCTAAAGAAAATACTTATCTTAACATAAATAGAAGGAACAGTATTCAGTAAAATCCATGTTGTAAAAAGTGTTTCACTATAACAAAAATTCAATTCCACTACTGGTGAAATTATGTTCTCTGTATCAGGCAATAAAAAGATTACTTGCAATCTAGGTGAGGGGTGAGAATTCAAACATATCAAGTTAGATCATAAAAAGTTGGGAAAGGTGTTACTATGAGGTTATAATAAAAGTAAGTTGGAGATCTTTAATACCTGGGTTATAAAACTTCCTTGAAATCCTAGCTCAAAGTCTTGATTTTGGGATTCTTGGTTGACACAGCAGATAACAGACAGATTGTAAGAATGGATCCAAGAGATAAATAAGTGTATTGGAGAATAACCTTCTGGGAAATTGTGTCAGAAATTCTGGACCCATGACCAGAATCCATAATCTGAATTTGCAATGTTAGAGAATTTGACGGGCTTCTATGGACATGATTGATTTGGTTTACTAGGCTACATGCTACCTTTTCACGTGCCTCCTGTTCTGAGCCAAGAATTAAAAATCATATCACTCAGGCTCACTGGCAGCTAGAATTCCATATATGAAATAGTTTCTGTCAATTAGACATCATCTCAGGAGACTTGGGAGGTAGAAGTGAAGCAGAGGATAACCTCTGCCACTCTATTCTCCTAATAGCCAGCATTGTAGAACATAGAGCAGAGAGGAAGATGTGGCAGCCGAACTTGGCATTTCAGAGTCTAGTCATCAGTTTCATAGGTGTTGGGACAAAACTGGGGCAGCAGAAGTGCCTGGGGACATAGGACCTCTCTGGTCCTGGGACAGCAGACTTTGTGGCTTGTATTTACATTCAGTAATTCCAGTTGTGCCCAGCTTTTCAGCCCTTTCAAAAATTTTCTTTATAGTCAATGTATTTCTGTGTAAAAATCCAGAGTAGCTGTAGTTTCTAAATCAAATCTTGACTATTATAATAATATTAGACTTACTTTTTAAATTTTAAATATTTTAAGATCATCTGAGTTGCTTATATTTATGATGTTACATATGTAATTTTTGTTTAAAACAATATTTAAAGACAAAGAAAATATAATTTACTAAATCCATATGTATAGGCTTTTAGGTTCATAAGACATATTTAAGAGTTTATGAAGTCCCTTTCATTTGAGTTATAGCTCTGTCTTGTTCTGCATATAACTGTGCTTAAGATAATTAGATATATTAGATTTAAGATTTTTGCATGAAATAACTAAAAGTAATCATTAATCAACTACTTAAATTGTACTAAAATCTAGGGAATTTAGTCTGGTAAATCTACAAGCAAATTGAACATTAATAGAAGAGAACTAAAATGAGCATTTTAATTTAAGCAAAAAATTAATTGGTTTTAAAAATAAGATTTGTAAGCTAAGCTTAAAGAGTTGGTTTTTAAATTCAATTTATCGAAGTTACAAATTTTAACACAAATCACTGTCAGTACCTTTTTTATACACTAAAGCTTTCCCCTCCCAATACTAGGCACTAAAAACCAAAGTGACAGCCCATAACTTCGGACTTCATCTTTTTCTTATTCCAACAATGTAATTCATTTCCACTGTGCAAATATCTGCTATTTAAGTAGTCTACCTGTGCAGTAAATACTCGTCAGCAAATTCCTAGAGCTTTAACAGATTTTAATATTGTGCTCAAGTATATCTTAATTTTATTGTATTATTTTTTAGGAGATTTCATGACACTATGAGGTGCCAGTAAAAGAGGAATAAAAAGGAGACTTATGACAGCATAGAATTAGTAATTACAATGAAGACACATATTATAGATGTAGACATACTGTAGATATACAAAATAGGGATAGAGAAAGAATGGACTCAAAAGAGCAAAAGGTGAGGCTGCAAAGTAACAGCTAGAGCATTCAGGAAACTGCATTCACCAATGCCTGCAAGCCCAGCTCAATCTGTATGCCTGACCTATCCTAGCATCAGTCACTGAGACACACGAGCCACACCAAAAATGCAGCCCAATTCCCCAGACTTCTACAAAATCTAATGTTATAGCTGTGCTAAGAAAGAAACAACAGATAAATAAGTCAGTATAGGGCATGTAAGGTATTCAGTCCAAACTAAATGCAAGAAAGCATGGTAAAACCAAGTTTGGGAATGGGAAGAATACATAGAAAAATTGCCCATCAGGTGTGCCAATGTAGAAGACTGAAGAAGACAGGAAGACCGAAATCAACACTGTGGGAGCCAACTGGAGATGGCATTGGCTCACAAGAGATAGTGTTCTGATGATCAGATTTTGTGCCTATATAAGGTTTAGAGAAAGAGTGGAAAGGAACTTAGCATGTGCCCACTTATCTTTTAATCTTCAAAACCATACTATGAGGGAGATAGTTATTTCCATCCAAAAGAGATAAGAGATGGTACAAACTAGATGACCCAGAACTCGGGCCAGGCTGTCACTGATTTTATGACAATCACCCCAGGAATTTACAAAAATATTGATGAAGTCATTGTGATACTCAACCGTAGATATAGTAGATTTTGAGGATTAGGGAGAAACTAGTAATAAGGTAGCCCACAGGATTTGGGGAAATCATTATGAGTGGACAACCTTGAGGAGGACTTCAAATACCAGATTTAGGGTTATTTCTTAATAGTAAACCATAAAGTCACTTTTTATAGTCTCAATTATCTCTCCCCCACCCAACAAAATGTCATGTTGAGTTTCTTAACAACGTCTGTATGTTGATATCACTTCTAGGCAGGATTAGGAATTGCCTACAGAATAAGCAAATGAAATGTGTTCCTTGTGTAGTCTATACCTCAAATTAAATAGTGAAGTGTTGCTATAGATAGAGATGTTGCTATAGAAATGTACAGTTGAAAAATCTGCTTCTTGACAGTAATGAAATTGTCTGCTTTTTATTTAAATGTGCTCTGATATAAAAGTAATAAGGTAACTTTCAAATAATTCTTTTAAACATTTCATCAGTTCCTTTCTGGCAATGGCACACCTTTGGAGTTATTAAAACTTTAGCTTTACTTGTCAAACCCAGACAGGTACTGTATCCTCTTAAAAAAGAATCAAAGCATCATGTAAAGACAGTAATGCCATCAGAGATCTGGTGTTTGAAGGTGAACCTGTCATGAATTCCAAGTGTGGCTCAAATAAAATCATTCTCTGCCTATGTCAAACCAGGGCTCAGATAGTAAGAATACCTGTGTTCAATGAGGCTTAATGTTTTGTCAGTCATTTATCTTCACACTGAAAATATACTGTCAACCATAAGTCAACTTCTACTAAAATGAATTACAAACCTCCAGGGAAAAGTTCCCTTTTCTCCAACCATAAAGTATCCTCAGAGACTAAAGATACTGCTTTCCTTTCCTCTCTTAACTAATGAAAACTGCAGTACCCAGAAATTCTCTTCAGTGTGAGTAAATACCAAATAGATTTGTTTTTCCAGAGTTAGTTTTTGAAGTGCGTGTTTATAACTTATGTGTAATATTTAATAACTAGAACAAGAAGTATAGTAAATTCCCATTTATTAGGAATGCAAATAGCCAAAACAAAACAAAACAAAACAAAACAAAACCTCAGGTACCTGATGTTTTAGTTTTAATGGACTGAAAAAGTTAACATGTCATTTCCAGAATTTTCAAGAAAAATGGGTTATAAATAAGTTTCAAGACTGGGATTTGTCTGCTTATTTATTAGCAGAATAATAAAAGATCATTAAAGACTACTGCTGTTGACACACAGGTATCAAACAAGGGACACAGAGGCCACTAAGGAATTGAAAACTATGTGACAAGGTGTGGGTAGGAGACGTAAATTTATTCTTTGGTGTATTTTCTTATGTGAGGCAGTGTAACTGGAACAGTAAGAGAAGAAACTAGCTTGGGGAGGGACATAAACATAACTGTAAATACAATCGGAGCTTTGAGTAAGAGCGAGTTCAGGGGTGTTGTGGGTAATGGGATTACCCACATTCCATGGATCTCCGAAAATTGTGTTGGGCATGTTGATCTCATACAAGTAGAGTAGTTGGCACATGGTAGGTGTTCCATACTTTGAGGAAATGAATTCTGAACTTTATATGAAGATGACATTGAATGTCTACCATTGACCCATGCATATGGATGACAGACTAGGGTAATAGAGACTTAGGTCTCAGGCAGACTATGGCTTAAACTCTAGTTCTGCCTTTTTAACCATGTAAACTCTGCCTTTCAGCAGGTCACTTGACTAACTGACTTTAGTTTCCTTAGGTATAAATGAAAGGTAATAATAGGATAAGCTATAAAGGCTGCTGAGAAGATTAACTAGGGTGGGTAGTTTATGAAAAACATTTAGCCAAGTGTTTTGCAAACAGTAGGCTCTCAAACAATGGTAGCTAAAAATGTACTGATTATTTTAATCAAAAGACTTAAAAATTATGTTTTATATTGAAATTGTTTTAGACTTATGGAAAACTGACAGAAGATAGTACACAGATGTTTTCATACACTGAGAGGGGGGTCTACAAACATTTTCTGTAAAAGATCAGATAGCAAATATTTTAGGCTTTGTGAATGAGATGCCCACTGTTTGAATTACTCGACTCTGCCATTGTAGAGTAGAAGCAGCTGTAGACAATACGTAACACAAATGAGTACAACTCTGTTCCAGTAAAATGTTATAAAGACTAGAGATAGACTAGATTTGGCCCACCCTCTAGATTTTATTTAGATGTCTCCAATTTTGGCAGTAATGTGTTTTCTGTTCTAAGAATCAATCCAGGAAACCACATCATCATATCTCCTTGGTCCCCTCCAATCTGAGATAGTTTCTTGATGTTTTCTTGTCTTCATGAGCTTGATACTTCTGAAGAGTACTGGCCAGGCATTTTGTAGAATGTCCCTCGATTTAGTTTTTCTTATTTTGTCTGATGACTATATTGAAGTTATAAATTTTTTGGAAGAATATCAAAGAGATGACATTCCCTTCTCATAGCATCACATTGGGTGTACATCACTTACTACTGGTAACATTAACTTCGATCATTGGTTAAGGTGGCATTTTCCAGATTTCTCCAAAGTAAAAGCTATTGGTTTCCTTTCCAAGCTCTATTTGTAAGAAGCAAATTACTAAGCCTGACCCCCTCACAAAGAGGGGAACTAAGCTCCACATCCTGGAGGGAAGACTGTTTCTATAGACCGAATGTGTCCCCTAAAATTCATGCTGAAATCTAACACCCAATGAGATAGTATTGAGAAGTGGGACCTTCGGGAAGTGCTTAGGTCATGAGGATGGAACCCTTATAAAAAACACCCCAGGGAGCTCCCTTCTTTCATGCAAGGACACAGCTAGAAAACAGCCCTCTGTGAACCAGGAAGCAGGCCTTCACCAGACATGGGATCTGCCAGCACCTTGACCTTGGAATTCCCAGCCTCCAGAACTATGAGAAATAATTTTCCTGTTATTTATAAGGCACCCAGTTTGTTATTCTGTTATGGTAGCCTGTATGAATGATGAGAACTATTAAAGAATTTATGGACACGTGCTAAAAATACCACAGTAATCAATAAATATTTTGGTGGAGGCTGTGCAAATGTCCTGTTAATCCTTAATATTTTGTCCACTAATTTTAGCATTTAATAATGCTTCATCTACAACAGTTACTACTGTGCTATACTAATAATCATCACTATACTAATAATATATTAATTCCTTCCACATCTATTAATTGGAATTCTATAAGGAAAGTTCATTGTTTCTTCCCATTCATTCATTCATTCATTTATAATAGTATGCACTCAAGAGTATTTATTTTATCCTTTGGCTTATAATTCAATACTATTATTATTTATTTGACTGCTTAAATTGTGCAGTTTGTGTTACTGGGAGCTCTTTCACTAGATGGCTTCAGTTTCCTTGACGCGACCCCATCTTTGTTTTTTTCTGTTTTGTTTCACGTACTTTCTAACTTTTTGATTCTACAACACCCCAGACTCATCTTTGTTTCCCTGCCCCAAATCCAGAATCAGCCATTCCTTCAAGAAGACTTTGTGCATTGTATTTAAAAAATTAATATTTAGAAACCAAAATCTGGGTGCTAGTTGTGCTTGTTGCTACTGGGATTTCATGCTCTGGTTCCTCTCAGAGAACACAGCAGGACATTTAAGTATGTATTTCCATACATGTACGTACATATATCTGTAATTTAGGGTTGCCAAAAAAATATAAGATTCCCAGTTAAATTTAAATTAGCATAAGTATGTTTCAAATATTGCACAAGATATACTTATATTAAAAGATTATCTGTTTATCTGAAATTCATATTTAACTGGATGTCCTGCATTTTCAGTTGCTAAATCTAGCAAACCTAGTTTATTTCTGTATATATTTTTTCTGAATATATATGAGAACAAACATGAGTTCATATTGATATGACCACACGATTCATTCTAAACTCCCTCTGATTTTTTTTTTTTAAGATTTTATTTATTTATTTGACAGAGAGAGAGAGAGAGAGATCACAAGTAGGCAGAGAGGCAGGCAGAGAGAGAGGGGGAAGCAGGCTCCCCGCTGAGCACAGAGCCTGATGTGGGGCTCGATCCTAGGACCCTGAAATCATGCCGTGTGCCAAAGGCTGAGGCTTAAACCCACTGAGGCACCCAGGTGCCCCCTCCCTCTGATTTTTAACTTCTTTCTCTAACAGCGAGATGTCTGGCTTTTGGTGTATTTACCTATTGTTCAATCCTAGTTTACATGTTTAAGATGAGTGAAACCACACCCTCATCGGAAATAAATTTTTTAAACTACAATTTTTGTCTACAGTTTACGCTTTTAGCTGTTCAGTATCTAGATGAAACAAAATATTTTAGGTCAGTTCTTTTCTTCCCCCGCTGCCTTTTGTGAGGATATCTCACGCATTCACAATATGCTTAGTATGTATTTGTTCAAGTCTTCATTCTATTCTGGGATCCTCAAATCTTGGTTAACTTTTTTATTTGCATATAATAAAAGTTAGGCTTTGTTTTTACTGTTTACAGTTTTAAAGGTATTGACAATTGAATAGAATCATGTAACTACCACCATGGCACCATACAGAACAGTTAAATAACTCTACTAATTCTCTTATGCAAATTTTATAGCAAATCCTTATTTTCATTCCCAACCTCTGCAACCACTGATCTATTTTCTATGCCTATGCTTCGACCAGAATGTCATATAAATAAAAGGCTATTATGTAACATTTTGAATCTGGATTCTTTCTGTTAGAAAAGTGCATTTAAGATTTACTTATGCTATAGCATGAATCAGTGGTTCATTCCTTTTATTGTTGAGTAATATGTTATCATGTGGATACACTATAGTTTTATTTATCCATTCATATGTTGAAAACTATCTGGATTGTTTGCAATTTTTAGAAATTACAAATTTTCACATACAGATTTTTGTGTAAACCTAAGTATTCGGTTTTCTTGGGTAAATACTATGTCTGAGAACACTGGGTCCTATGCTAATGGTGTTTGCAATTTTATAAGAAACTGACAGACCATTCTCAGAGTGGCAGTATTATTTTGCTTCCTGCCAGCAATGAATTAGAGTTCTTACTGCTCTGTGCTCTGGTCAGTGCTTGGTAATGTTAGGCTTTTCTTATTTTAACCATTTAATAGGTTTGAAGTGATACCATATTGTGGTTTTAATCTGCATTTCCCCAACAAATCATGTTTCTTAAGCATCTTCCTATATGTTCATTTGTAATTTGTATACGTTCTTTGGTTAAGTATCTGTTCATATTCATTGCCCATTTTTAATTTATTTTTTATTAGATTTTACATTCTTTTTGTATTCTGGAAAGAACTATTTTATTGGATATATGATTTGCAAATATTTTCTCTCATTTTATGGTTTGTCTTTTCATTTTCTTAGCATTGTCTTTTATAGGATAAAATTTTAATTTTAATAAAGTACAATACTTATCAATTTTCCTATTACGGACCATGCTTCTGGTGTCATAGGTAAAACTCATTGTCAAATCCCAGTTGACTCAGGCTTACTCCTTTGTACTCTTCTAGTTTTATAGGCTTGCATTTTTTATTTAGGACTATGATCCGTTTTTCGCTAATTTTTGTACAAAGTTTGAAGTGTGTGTTGAGATTGTTTTTTGTTTTGTACTGTTTTGTTTTGTTTTGCATATGATTGTTCAAATCTTCCAGCACCATTATTTGAAAAGACTATCCTTTCTCCATTGATTTTCCTTTGCACCTTTTTCAAAATGAGTTGACTAATACAGCAGTCTATATTTGTGTGGGTCTATTTCTATGCTCTCTATCAGGTTTCATGAATGTGTATATCTCTCTTTTCACTAACATACTGAATTATTACTGTAGCTTTACAGTAAATCTTGAAATCAGACAGTATGTCTTCTAAATTTAACCTTCTTTTTCGAAATTGGTTTGGCTGTCCTAGTTCTTTTGATTTTCCATATAAGTCATAGAACCAGCAAAATGATATCCAAAAAATAGTTTTCTAGGGCTTTGGTTGGGATTACATTAAATTTATAGACAAAATTGGGGATAATTGACATCTTAACGATATTGAGTCTTCTGAGCAATATACAGGGTGTATATCTTTATATACTTAAATATTCTTTGATTTCTTTTATCAGAGTTTTGCAGCTTTTAGCATTTGTAAATCGCACATTTTTTTTTGTTTAATTTATACCTACTTCATTTTTTGAGCAATGATAAGTGGTATTTTTGAATTTCAAATTCCAGTTGTTCTTTGCTGAGAATGACTGGTTTTTGAATATTGGCTGTGCAGTCTACAGACTTGCTAAACTCATTTATGTACTATGTAACTCTTATAAAGTCCATGGGATTTTTCTAGGCAGACAATCCTGTTGTCAGCAAATATAGATCATTTTATTTCCACCCATCTAATCCATGTCTTTTTTTTTTTTCTCTTATTCTTGTCTTAATTCATTGGCTAAGACTTCCAGTGCATTGTTAACAGTATTAGTGACAAACAATATTGTTGCCTTGTTCACACCTTAAGAGAAAGCATTCAGACCATCAACACTGAGTATGAAGTTTGCTGTAAGTTTTCTGTAGATGTCCTTTATTAGATAAAGGAAGTTTCCTTTATTCCTAGTTTGCTGAGGATTTTTTTAATCATAAGTGGAAATCGAATTTTGTTGAATATTTTTTTGCATCTATAGATATTGTCATAAGTTTTTTCTTACTCAATCTGGTATTATGGTATATTACATTGATTTTTCAAATTTTGAATAAGTCTTTCACTCCTTGGATAAATCACACTGGAGTGTTATATACTATTCTTTTATATATATTGCAGAATTTAGTTTATATATATTTGTTGAGCATATTTACGTATATGTTCATGAGGGATATTGGTTTCTAATTTTGTTTGTGTGTCATGTCTTCTTCAGGTTTTGATATTAGCATAATGCTGGTCTCATAGAATGAGCATAGAAGTGCTCCCTCCTTTTCTATTTTCTGAAAGAGATTGTGTAGAATTGGCATTATTCCTTCCTCAAATATTTGACAGAATTTGCCAGTGAAAACATCTGGGCCTGGAATTCTATTTTTTGGAAAGATTTTTAACCACGGTTTAAATCTTTTGTATGGATAGAGCCATTCAGATTTTCTATTTCTTCTTGAGTGAGTTTTAGTAGTTTGTGTCTTTCAAGAAATCGGTCTATTTCATCTTAATTGTTGAACATATGGGCATAAAGATGTTTTTAGTAATCCCTTGCTATCTATTTAATAACTGCAGGTTTGCAATGATGTTCTATCTTTCATTCCTGGTATTATTGTATGACTTCTCTCTTTTTTCTTGGTCAGTCTTGCTAGAGGTTAATCAATTTCATTGATATTTTCAAAGAAATTCTGCATTATAGCCTTTAACATATAAATAATTAGATTCTCTCTCTGGTAACTGCCCTATCCATATCATATCTGATATACCATCCATACTCATATCATGATTTTTTTGGTCATTTTAGACTATTTTTTTCTTGCTTGCCTTTTATTGCATAATTATTGTTGAAGCTGTATATATGTACAGGCCTGTTGATGCTGAGATAGTATATTTTATGCTTGAGGATAAGCACAACTTCTCTTCTGCTAGCCCTTCAACGAGGGGTTTTGTAAATCTAGTTAGGAGATGGGCTGGGTTTGAAGTTTTTTGTTGCTACAGTTACCCACAATGCACCAGACACCAAATTCCTCTGCTGATACTTTGTATTTAGGGTATGGGCTCCTAAGAGGCTTTTCCCAAGGTTTGCTCCGTACTTGGCTTTGGGTGTCCCCTTTCAGTACCCCCCAGAGAGACTCTGTCTCAGAAATATTCCACTGTTTTTGTTTTTTAATCTATGCTTATCGGCCTGGAGGGAGTAGTCTGGAAAGGAGGGCTTCTCTGATGTTCTGATTAAACCTGTTGTTAGGCAAGCACCATGAAGGTGCACCCAGGCTTTGTGGTTTTCCCCACTATTTCCGCTCTTCCCCCAGCTGTATGTAACCTGAGTTTAGTGTGTACTCCAGCCCCTTTCTTGAGGTATGATGTTTTCTCATCCTCCTCTTTCTTCTCCCCCTAATGCCAAGTGCTCCGATGCAACAGATTGTGTTGATGTTCACTAGGTATATCAAACGCTTTTATTCCATAAGGAAGATAAAGGACATGGATCTAAAGAACAATAATGATTGTTGTTCCCCTGGCTCAGCCACAACCACAGGGAACCTTTCTCAAGATTCTCCATAATCACCCCTGCGAGTATTTGGTGGCTTTCATGGAGGAAAAGCCAAAAGAGGGTACAAACCCCCATGTCTGTGACCCCCAGAGTCTTCACATTATCACAATAGCCCCTATTTGGCCTTTAGTGATTCCTTTTAAAAAACATTTAGCTACATTTTCTTATTGGTTTATACAATCTTCAACAACATCTGCCCAAGTAATCAAACTCCAGGATCCTATTTTCCCCTGTCTTCCACCATTTGGGGGTTAGTTGTTTGCTCCAAAAAATCTTTAATTTGTAGTTACTCCAGACTTTTTTCTTGTTGTAAGGGTGGGAGAGATATCCTTTCCAGCTTTCTACATCTTTGAGCTCTCAGCTGACATTTTAAAAGATTCTTTAAATGTACTCAAGGATATTGCTAAGATTAGACTGTCTTTACTCAGCTTAAAGAGCATCATGATTTGCAGTGATACCACAGATATGGAAATAGGTAAGTCCTTATGTTACCAATATATAGGTTGGCAACTACTATGGTATCAGTGCACAGGATGATAAAAAAAATCGTTCAAAATCTAATTACAAATGCTACAACAGATGTTTTTGCAAATGCTAATGTCTTAGCTGTTCCAGTGTGAAAATGTACTTTAAAAATAAAGGTCAACAACACAAGGAATGAATTTCATTAGACTTATATCAACAGTTCTGTAAGAAAGAAGAACTATACCACGACATTTATTCACAAGTAGTGTCACCATATGAGTTGACAAGAAGAAAGCTTCAGAAAAAAATCAAATAAAACGCCTAAGAAATCCCATGATAATGCAAAGATAGAATTCAAATAGCAACTTCCAAATCACCCTCCAAGGCACAGCCAGAGAAGAAGCTCAGTCTGATTGCCACTTTCACAGGAAGTCTGGATGCACTTATGTTTACTAGGCGATCCCAATAGTAGTTTATATCTCAGCTTTATATAGCCAACAATATTTTGTACGATATTACAAAAATATTTACAGATAGAAATGCTACGTAGGCCTAACAGAAAAATAACTGTTATAAATCAACACAAGTGCCTTCAAAGGAGTGGGGATATTGCTATGTTGTACTTTGAGCATTTTATGGGTTTAGATTTGCAAGTTTGGGCCAGGAACTAGAGGTAAATGTTGGGCTACATAACAGTGAGAGGGGAGTGAGAAGAAGGAATTGAAAGGTCAGAAGAGCAAGGAAGTTGGCAGTCAGCCAAGGTCCCACCTAGGCAGGAATAACCACTATGGTTTTGAAGTAGGAAATAAATTTCGTGATTGTAAATTATCGTGAGGTGATCAAGCTGACCCTTTAATGAAGCTTTAGTGAAAAACTCCTTCCGTAACTTTCTTTTATCCATGGTGCTTTGGAGTGTTATGATCCCTTGATAGAAGCAATTTCCACATTTGGATCAACCCCAGGGAGAAAATAAAGGACTTTGTCTGGAAGCAGGAATCAGTCAAAGGGACTTAAGAATGAAAGTCCCTTCACCTATTACCACAGAAATCAGCAAAGACTCAAAAGGGCTTCTAGATTTTCAGTAGCTCAAATGAGGTGGTCTTCCTTTGCCAGTAACTGTCTACCTGTGTGTGTTTAATTCTTTGCAACCCCTGAGCCTCACCACCCACTTGTTCATAGACTATATCACTCATTTGGGAAATCAGGAGAAAATACATGGTATTTGTGTTTATGATAATGCAAATAATAATAATAAAGAAATTGCTCCCTGTTTTATCCAGGGCAGCTCCAAGCATAGGAACCACAGAGCCTCCAAAGGAAACATGAGGACCCAGGACCTATGGAATAAAACATTTCACAAAAAGTCGCTCATCACCATAATTCACTTTTTGCTCGTTCCTGATGTTTACACCACATTTTTATTTGTGAGGATCTCATTTTTTTCTAAAGATAACCCAATACTTGTATGCAGTACTCATCTCAGAGAACTTAGGTCTGACTCCAAACCCAAAGTGCTGCCCACTAACCAAAGATGCCTCCTGTTCACTTTATTACCTCTCCCAAGACTGCCTACCTACAGGCACACAGAATTATCAGGCATAGATACTGATATATTTTCAACATTCTCATTAGCCACATAGAAAAGAATTTTTAAAGTTCCCTGAGAAAGAAAGAACACTTTTCCTTAAGCATGAAGTGATTAGCTAATTGCATTTAAAAAACTGAAAATTAAGGACTTTGAATGATGTCATTCAATATTGAAAATTCTTGGGGTACCTGGGTGGCTCAGTCGGTCTAACTCTTGATCTCAGTTCAGGTCTTGATCTCAGGGTCATGAGTTCAAGCTCCACCTTGGCCAAGCTCCGCGCTGGGCCCAATTTATTATTTAGTAAAAAAAATTTAGTAAAAAATATATAGAATTATATATATCTATATGTGGTTTATATAGATATATATAATACTAATGGATACTGACAGACCATCAACTTTCTTTTAAGCATTCAACTTCACACTGACTGTAATTATAAACAGAGTAAAGGGCTGTGTTAATAATACCTTATAAAATATTTCAGAACAGAACAGAAAGTATTAAAACTATACAACAATATTTCAATAATACCTCTTTGTGGTGGGTCATCTGTAATTTTCACTTCATAAATTTTGCTCTGGAATTTTCCAGTTCTTTTCCAAGTTATGTGGATTTAACCTGTGAACTAAGAAAAGTTGGTTGTTCCACAATTAGGTTGTTTGTGGCAGATATCAATATTCTTTAGTTAGAAGGGTTTTCCTCCCACACAGCTTAACTGTTCTATAATTTTTTTAAATTTCTTTCCTCCCACACAGCCTAACTGCTCCATATTTTTAAAATGAAATATTATCTTAAAAATAGCCAAGAAACTATTAACTGTGTAAAAAGGCATGCTATCAGGTAAACCAAAACGGGCAAAATCTTGGAAGCAAGAGTCTATCTGTTTCAAAATAGGATCTCTTAAATAAGCCAAAATGATCACTTTAGAAAGAGATCAACTAGTCAAATTGCTTCATTTTACAAATGAGAAAACTAACACTGGAGAAGCAAAATGACTCTCCCAAAGTCACAGAGAATGGGATGGCCAGAAACAGAGCCCAGGTCCTCTCTCCTTCAGTCCAGTCCATGACATTGACCTGACCACAGAAATATAGCCTATTGAATACAAAAAAAATTGTGGCCTTTCATAAAGGTACCTACTGCCATTACCTTCTCCATTTGCACATCTTAACTGGTGTCAGGTCTAGGGAATAAAAAATAAACTAGTGGACCTTAAATCCTGGCTCATCTCACACAATTAAATTTCTCCCATCCTTCATAGGCATATGGAAAAAAAACAAAAAGAGGAGAATATCATTCCATTTTGTCCGAACAGGGAGGTAGGTTGCTGTGTATTGAGGAGAAATAAATTTCTATTTTAACAACCGGCTCCAGATTCCCAGAGAGCAGTGCCTTTGCCTAGGAAATACCGTCATAGAACTTTGATAAGGGAATCACCAAGGCCTGAGAGTATGTTCTTTATGGAAACAGCAGAGTAAAATACACCTAGGCTGTTCAAAGTAGCCACTTAACAGAAATTTGGTATTGGGGGAAGAAACTATGGGAAGGAAGAAAGAAGTCCAAACAGCATGGCAGGATATTGGATAATATGGATAAAAGTAAGAATATTGATGATAAATATTGACATTTAATTTCATCAATTCTATTTGCTAACAAGACACATTCTCTTTATTTAGTGACAAAAAATCCTAAAATCAGGGGTAAGACACCAAATTTTGTTGCACACACAAAAGTTCTGGGCAAATGGGTATCATTAGAAAGAGAAGTTAGTGGTTCATATTTTCTGCCTAAAGCGGAGAAAGAAAAACAGCTGAAGGAGTTGAGACTCAGTAAGATTGAGAATTCAGTGGGAGCCCAAGCTCAGTAGAAGGTGAGAAATGACATAACTCCAACATGCAAATCTATCTTCTCCAAGCATCTGACACATTAAATAAAACATTAGCTCCATTATTTTTGTGAAAGAAGTTGAATTCAATTCGTACTTAATTCTCAAAAAATGTCATTATTACAGTTGACATCTAGATTATACTGGTCATATAGTATACTATATGACCAGCATAGTATACTGGTCATACTGGACATACTAGGTTATACTAGGTTATACACTCAACCATGAGTGTATAAGTAGAAACATAAATCTTTACATCAGGGACATCTTGCCTCCCAATTTCATTATCACATTGTTTTTGGTGCTTATCAAAACCCGGGGTGATTCCTACCTCTAAGTAAAGCTTCATTCAGTCTGTTTCGGTGATATGCAGTGAATTCAAAACATTTAGGAAAGTTCTTTAGATCATATTAAATGCCATGTACAGAATAAACTTTATGGTAATTAAAGAGACACAAAGCGAACCTTAGAGTAATTAAAACTTGCATGTAAAAGCTTAAAGTTGAAATAAACTAATAAGAAAATGGCATGAATGTGCAGAAGATTCTAAAAAAGTGATATTGGTGCAAAAATATGTTGACCACAGAAGGAAAACCTATATGGCTTTACAATTATGAAAAAAAAAAATTAAATGGAATCTGACACATATGATAGGCAAGGACTAATACCAACGTTTTACAGATTCTATCAATCACACAACAAACATGACTTAAATAGTTATATGGTCAAAGGACATAAGAGGTTATTCAAAAGAAGAGGAAATCCAATTGTTAAGTAAACATTTAAGAAAATATTTAACCACATTATTGGCCAAAATAATTAAATTTCAAAAATAGTGTCTTTTATAACTTGAAAAGTTGGTAAAGGTAACTTCTTTCATGAAAATATTTCCTGCTGACCAGGATGTCTCATCTTCACTGGGATATGATTAAATTTGGTAATATTTACAACGTACACTGAAAAAAACCTTTACATTGGAACTTTTTTTAGAAAGCAAAATCACTATACTTACCCAGAATCACAACCAAGTACATACACTTTGACCAATAATCCTAAGGAAATCAGAGTGTAAAAAACAAAAACAAAAAACAACTCTAGGTTAGATGTGGTTCAAAAACAACAACAAAAACCCAACCCAGACATTAAGAAAATAAGGAGAAGTAAATTATGAAATCAATCAATGTACTGCCTTACAACAATTTTAAATACTGAATATAATGACAGCTTAGCATATAATTTTAGATAAAAATATAGAACAGAAAATATAATTTAAGCCCTGAATGTACATGCACATATATGCACATGTGCGTGTACCTGTAAATGGATATATATTTAAGCAACAGAGGGAAATATGGTAAAGGTGAAAGGAGTGTTCAAGTTAGGGTGAAAGATACAGTGAGAATTGTCTTCTAACTCCTTTATTGTTGTGAAAATATTCATATGAGAAATATATGGTTTTTAGGAGAGAGGAGGTCATATTGAATAGAGCTCATGTAACTCCCACTTTTCTGAGCTATACCATTTCGTCTGTTGACATATCCCCTCTCTTCATTAATTAAAAAAAAAAGGCTATATTCTGTACCCCAAATTTTCATTGTCTTTACCAAACACAGAAAACCCATTCTAGGCAATACTATTTAGAAGTGCGTCAACTCTAAGCAATAATGAGAAATATGGCCCTGATTAGGCACCTAAACACCAAAGTTGAAAACAATGAAATAATTTATTCTAAAGTGAACTTAGACCATGTCCTGATATTAGTAACTCACCTTTATGAATTACGAATGCTAACAATTTTTTAAATTTAATTTGTTAATTTTTCACTTATTTACTAAGGTTCTATTATTTATACCTAGCAATGTGTGAGTGCTAGGTGTTCCACATTCGTTCCAACAGTTAGTATTATTTGAATTTTTCATTTTAATCATTCTGATGGCTTTGTAGTGGTAGAACTTTGTGATTGATACCAGGTGCTATTTTAGATGCTTTCTTGGTAACATCTTTAGTCCCTAATCAACCCATCTGGAAACTGAGGCATGAAAAATGTCAAGCTAACATGAGAATATGAGCTGTCAGACTGCAAAGCCTGAGCTCTTGACCTTTGCGATGGAACTGACTCTACAAGTACCACATCAATTCTCTTCTTGGTAGTTCTGCAGATTATTATACCAGGTTGGTGGTTCTAGTGAAGGAGACTAAAATCAATCATTCATTCCCCATTAGCTCAAAATATTAATCAAACTAATGTTGCATTTTCTCCCTTTAACCTATGACGTTCATAAAGCTGTCTTTTAAAGCACTAAGAAATTAGCATTCAAGTTAAAATATCAGTTAACATGACTGATGAAACAAACAAAGAGAAATTCTAAAGCTGTCATCCAACTATAATTATATACAATTTAAAGTTTTAAATCATAACAGTATGATGAATGCCTCCCTTAACACACCTATAAATACATTTGAGGAAAGCTGAAAGTTTAACCAGTCCTGATGGCATACTAATTTACTTTTTCAGCCGTTCTCTGTAGAATCAGTCTCAGGATGGTAAACAATTTTTAGTAGCAATGTATAGAAATGAAGTCAATAACTACCTTCCCTGTCTTCTTGCTGATTTCTGCCTATTCATTAAATAAAACCAAAGTCTTAAAAATTCCAAATTTCATAACGAACTGTATTATATTAGACACATTTTTTTTAACTTTGGGTATCTCTACTAACTGTTAATGATTTGTTGGTTCTTTCTGTTATTTAAATGAGCCTACCACACCAGATAGTAGTTGGAGTCTAACGAACATTTTATTCAAGTTTCTACAAGTGAAAAATTAACTTCACATTTAATTCATAATCTAGAGACAGAGCAAATGTAACAATTTATTTTGCAATTTCCATTCTGAATTTTGGTTGGCAGTGTCGAGCTGGAGTGTTAAGAGGAGGTGGCATTCAAGAATGCAGAGTTCTTTAAATATATTTAGACAAAAGTAGGGGAAAGGGAGGTATGGAAATAGGGAATCACAAGGAAAAAAGATTAATTTGGGGAAGAAAAACATTTCCATTTAGGCTTAAAACTCATGTATCAATAATACTGTAGTGTTTTAAATGCATAGTATTTTAATGCATATATATTAATAGCATTTTTCTATTGTAAACAATAAACATTTATAGAAAGTTTATTGCACAATTCTGTGACTCCTTTCATGTCTGGGCCATTAAAAATGATGATCTTGTATATAGGCTTGAATGGATGTCTTCATGAGCTACTTGCAAGGAGGTGATGAATAATATTATTCATGTAGCTCATTTCACACGCTAATTTTCACAAAGTACTAAGTAGTACAAAGAGTAGCAGAGCAAACAAAGAAATCACAAGCTAAAATCAACATGATTTTAATGAAGAGTGGCATATATGTTATCTAGGTGTAATACAGAAAAACACTGGTATTTTGCAATGCTGAAAATCCAGAGAAAGACAGAAAAAGTTAAGTTTTGTTACAGAAACATTAGTCTAGAATGGTCTTATATGATATTGAGATCACTACAAACAAAATGGATTATTCAAATAGAATTCTCAAGGCTCTATTTCAGTTTCTGTTTTCTGTTTTCTGTTTTGTTTCAAGAGAACCCAAGTGGGCAATTAAATCTAATTTCTTAATTTGTTCCACAGTTACATATTTGAATGATTGGGGAAATTTTGTATACTATAGTCTTCTATAATATTCCATTCTTACTAAAAATTAAACTATCCAAACTAAACTCTTAAGCAATGTTTGTCTATGGATCTTTCCTAAATCAATCCTCAATCCATCATCACCATCAAGTAGATATAATCCTAATGTTAATATTTTAAACAAGATCAGAGTTGTAGATCTGTCATTATTCTGAATTTACTACATGCAAATTAAATTGTACATTCAATAATCAATACTGTCTTTTATTAACCTACATAGGTTTGACATACTTTTATAGGCATGAAATTACATGCTTCCTAAAACTTTCAAGAAAGTTTGCAAGTTTCAAATAGCTTCTCTCTACTATCAGATACACAAAATACCAGAACTTTCTCGGTATTAATGATGTAATATTAAATATAATGCCATTAGCAAAGAAGGTTAGATCATTCTTAATAAAAAATTAGGCTATTAAAATCTATAAAGTGAAATCTTTTCTCATATAAATCACATGCGTAAATCAGATTCTTTTAAATGAACTATTTTAGAACAGCTTTTTGTCCATAAGCAAAATCAACTTGAACTAAATCTATCTCCCTACAATATAGATTATTATCAAGCAGGTCACTAGGCTATAAATGACCTATGTCCTTAATATAATTACAGAAGGACTCAAGATTCATGTATTTTTTTTAAAACTCTAACCTCTAAATTAATAGAAAAAATGTAAAATTCTTATAGAAATTTTCACTTAGTAGCAGACATTTTGTAAGAGAAAAATGAACTTTTGGAACCAAATTCGGTAGATGTTTTCAAGTAAGATGTAAAATTAAAAAAGAAAAAAAAAAGGATTTCCCACCAGAGCCTAAATCATAAATCATTTTCAGAGAAATCAATGTACATTCCCTTCCGTGTCTGGGATTTCAGTCCCTTATATAATACATCTTTCTAAAACAAATGAAACTATCTTATACCCTTGCTAATAGAAAACTAATGGTAAGTTATGCCTCAGAAACCTCATTTACAATATTTTCATACTTATTGCTTTATATCTCTATAAAGCTTCATTTTTATGTTTCACTGGGTAATTTCTAAAAAAAGAAAATCTGTTCTAAATCATTGGTTTTGTGTATTGGAAAACATATATTCACTATATATCACGGCAGATTTTTAAAGGCAATTAGAATCAATCAATAAAAGTATTACATAAGATTTGCAATGCTTGAACTAGTCTTTAATAATTATTTTTAAAAAGCATTCACATAGATCTAAGTGGTGTTTATAACTTCTTTCGGAGTTGGATTTGTTCTGGGAAGGGAAATAACAACAGAATAGGATTAGATGACTATAGTACTTTCATTTCTAGCTTTCGAATAACTTTATTTTATTTATATTGAGAGGAAGGATTATTGCTACATTTTGTGGGGCTGATATCTAGACACTGATGTCAAAGAACTTAGAATCTGGGTGCCTGGGTGGCTCAGTTGGTTGAGTGGCTGCCTTCAGGTCAGGTCATAATCCCAGCGTCCTGGGATCGAGTCCCACATCGGGCTCCCTGCTCAGCGGAGAGCCTGCTTCTCCCTCTCTGCCTGCTGCTCTGCCTACTTGTGCTCTCTCTCTCTCTCTCTCTCTCATTCTGTCAAATAAATAAATAAAATCTTTAAAAAAAAATAGAACCTAGAATCTAAGAGAAAAGGTAAAACATTCCTTCCAATAACTCTAACACAAGATGGGAGTTAAAAGCACCCATAAATCGAGTGCTCCTAAAGAGCTATGGAAGCGCAGTGGTCCCTTCCTACTTGGAAGAAGCAAGGTCTGGGAAGAATGCCCAAAAGCAAGTAGCTTTTGAACTGGACCTTGAAGGGTAAGTAAGAAAACAGAGTGTCAAAGGGCATGAAACTGTTCTTTCACAGAACACTTATTAATGCCTGGTAGCATCTTATGGAACAGAGTACGAAGAAATACCAGTTTGGGACATAGCACTGTATAAAATCGGTAGCCATGGCCTCTGGGAGAGAAGTAGGGGCATAATCTAAACAGTATTCATTGAGAGCGGAGAAGGTACAGAGGTATAGAGAGAGACTTGGAAAAGACTTGGTAACTGTCTGACAAATGAGAATGAATGGATACTGAAAAGTCAGAGTAGGATTCATGCTCTCGCATGGCCTTCAAGAGTGAGGAAGTAGCATCCCTCCTTCCACAGAGGCTGGAATAAACAGCACCACATGGGAAGATCACCAAGACAGAGATCACAGTCAATTTGTTTTCCATCTCTCTCCCTGGTCCTCCTTTCTCAGCCTTCTTCACTGGTTTGTCCTGTACACCTTTGTTCCTTGAGTTGGAAGTGGCAGGGATCAGTGCATGGGGGGTCTCTTCTCTTTTCTGTCGGTCCTCACTCCCTTGGTGATCTTGGAGTATTCTTATTCTCAAGGCATTGAATGCCATTCTTACGCAGATGATCTCCAGTTAGTATCACTAGCTAAGAAGTCTCACCTGCACCCGAAATTGTCTGTATGCTGTAGCCACCTCAGTGCCTCACAGACTTCTCAAATTCAACATAATTCAAACTGGTCTCCTGATCCCTACTTCCCTGCCCCTGACCTTACACCACCAAATGTCTTCCCTTCCAGTTTCTCATGCAAAAACATTCCTGACCCCATTCTTTCTCTTTTACTCCACATCCAATGCTTTGGCCTTCTGTTGGGTCTTTTAAATTTACCCAGAATCTCACCTACTTTCACTGCCTCTACTCTCATGTGTGATGAAAATTACTTGTCTGGCTCCTACGTGATCTCTTAATTCCCCTACGGTACGTTCTAAAGTAGAAAAGCCAGAAGGATCCTTTTAAAGCGTGCTTCAGTTAAGACGACTACTCCATTCAAAACCCAACGAAGGCTTCTTATTTCATCCAAGATGAAAGGCAAAGCTCTAATAAAACCCAAGTCTCCACACGTTCTTCCTTCTCCTATGGGGCACCTCCCTGACCTCATCTCCTACTATCTTGACTTAGCTGATTCCACTGTAGGCACACCAGCCTCTCTGCTGTTTCTCAACTGTGCCAGGGAAACTCCCACTTTAGGCTTTGGCACTGGCTGTTCCCTCTGCCTAGAATGGGCTCCTCCAGAAGAACTATAGTACTGACTCTTACCTCCATCAAGTCTTTGCTCAAATGTCACATTCTCAAAGAGATCTATTGAAACCACCTTGTTTGAAATTACAACCAGCTCTCCCACCCACCTAGCATTTATCAATCTCCTATTATCTTGCTTTTTTTTCCTATTTCCTTCCACGAAATTTATAGAAGGAAATTAAATCATACAATGTGATTTCATTATTTATTATATTTATTTTTTATTGTGTATCTCCCTCTATTAGTAAGTAAGCTCCATAAGAGCAGAAATACTTGCTTTATGTACCAAATACCTAGAACCGTGATTGCCAGAGTAAGGGCTTAATAAATACTTACTAAATGAATGAATGCATGAATGTACTCTGAAGTGTCTATTGAGATAATATTTCTCTTATTTTAACCACTAATGTAATTATATGATATTTATATATTGATTTATTAACATGGTAATAGTTAACTGTGGTTGCTATCCAGGGAAAATCATATTTTTGTGATATTATATATATGTATATATATATATAAAATATAGTATATGAATATAAAAATATAAAATATATTATATATAAATATAAATAATATACATATTTAAACTGTATTCCCTAAAATTGTTTTTTGAAATTTTCACATCTATATTCGAAAGTAAGATAGATGTGACCTTATTCTGTGCCATCTTTATAGTCTGGGCTTCAGGCTGTGTTTGCTCTTTGAAAAAAGATGGGAGCAAATACTATGGAGTGTTGGACGTGGCATACAAATTTGCCAAAAATTTCAAGACAATTTACCTAAGTAAATTCAGCAGAGATTTTGATGATATCTCAAATTTTTCTGTTTTTTTCTACCTTCTACTTAAAAAAATTTTGGAAATACACATACTTATATATGTATTTCATAGGTATATGAATTCATATGTATATTAAAGTATATAGATATTTTCTAAATATGTAAGCACACAACTTAAGAGCTTATGCAATGTAGCTTTGGTGTTAAAAATTGGACTCTAAGCCAGGGTACCTGGGTTTGAATCCCAGAACTCAATTTCCAGTTTTACCATTTACTAAACATGTGAAGTTTTGCAAGATGGTTTACTTCTTTATGCATCAGATTTTCCAAACATAGAAGGGATGGGCAATAGTATGTATCTCTTTGGGAGGTTCTGAATGATTTGATATATATAAAATTTACCTGGAATTGAAACAAAGAATTCAGTATTTCAACTTCCACTCAACTAAGATGAAAATAAACCATCCAACAAGGATAGCCTGATTTTATGATAATTGAAGTACACTTTATTTAAATTTAGGGTTAATGTTTATGCAGCTGGTGCTTTGGTTCTCTCTCTAAGAATTTAATGATCTGTAAACACACACTTGATAAGGTGTTATATATAAGAGGATCCTGCGATACTTTTGTGGTGTGAGGAATTCACTGCTGATGGAAATAATTTCATCTGCTAATTTTTATTTAATTAACACTTTAATAGTAAAGTGTTTAGGCTGTGTAAAGATTCTGTTTGATAATATGGTAGAGCACCTCCCAGATTTGCCACAGCCGTATTTCTTCAGGCCACTAATCTCTAGTTTCTCCTCCAGGGAGCTTTCACTCATCAACCCTCTATCCTCTGCCAATCTGGATTACTTGTTACAAGTTACATGTTCTCACAGCTCTCTGTTTTTGTCCTTTAACACTTTTTTAGCACCAAAATTGTATTTTTCAGTTATTTGTATAATACTAGTTGAAACTCAGAATGCAGGCTCCATAAATGCATAGACTGTGTCTATCTTTTTATTTGTTGTATCTCTGCTATCAGTTTTAAAATCTGAAAATTTTGGGGTTCCTGGGTAGCTCAGTCAGTCAAGCGTCCGACTCTTGCTTTCAGTTCAGGTCACAATTTCAGCGCTGTGAGATTTAACCTCACAACAGTCTCTGTGCTGAGCATGGAGCCTGCTTGAGATTCTCTCTCTCCCTCTTCCTCTGTCCCTCCCCACCCTTGTGCATTTTCTCTAAAAAAAAATGAATAAGTAAATAATTAAATATTAATTAAATTAAAATCTGAAAACTTTCAGACCCTCAATAAATATTTTATAAAATAAATGAATGATGATGCTATTCAGCATGTACCAAACAATACCATATAGGGTTTAATGGTGTAGACTTTGGACAAATAAAATTTTGATTTTGTGTCTCTCTCTGCTATTTTGTATAAATAGGTTTCCGCCAAGAAAGCTCATCTTTCTGATACTCAGCTTCCTTATCTAGGAAAGAGATATAACAAAAATCTCTTTCCTTACAGAATGATTGTGAAACTGAAGTGAAGTCATGTTCCTGAAGGGCTCAGCAGGGTAGTCATGTCTCAAGATACAATACACTGTGGCTATTATTTTTAGGGTCATTACTGAACACATTATTATTATACCTTCAATCTTAATTGTATCTTTCATTAATATGAAATAAACCACAATCCAACATTATTTGGTTTGTGTTTAAAATATCCTTCTCTAGAAAATGTTCTGAAAGTCGATTTCTCTATTGTTAAATTTATCTATTTGCTGAACTACCTCCATTTGACCCCCTACAATTATTAGATTCTTCAGATGGCAGTATTTTCGACGGCCCGAGATACTTAAAAGACTGAAGAAGACTAGAGGTCCTACTCACTACCCAGTAATGGTTTGGATGTTCTAGAGGGTTGGTCTGAATCCTGCCACCTCTGCCTGGATTAACAGCAAGTGATATCAGCAAGTGATATTCCTTTCATAGGAAGCTTGATGAAGTCCCAGCAACCTGTCCTTTGAAGCAGTCTCCTGCCCCTTGCAAGGTCTACTTGAAGCAGATGTAACAATTTTCTAGAGAGGAATCCAGTCAGATTTTAATCTGAATCTGGTGACCAAATTCATTTTTGTGATTCATCTCAGGACATTTTTGTGAATCATCTCAGGATGATTCTAGGAATACTACTACAAAAGTAATGATGACCTTCTTGATTTTAAATCTTATTTATGAAAAGACACTGGTGCTTGATTAGTATCTCTAGCTAATCCACAAATCTCAAATATCAGTAATTCCATCAATGAAGTCATTTCTCACATCCCTTTATACTGACTGGTAAGCTATCTAGTTCTAACCAGAGATAAAGAGTTGACTTGCTTGTAGTTACTATCTTTGGAGCATGGAATGAAGACTTTAAATGAAGTCTTTCAAATCCTGACTATTCTCTCACCCACCCAGCAGCTCCATATTAACCACTCTGGGGTGTATATAAATCAAAACTCACATACACAGCATTTTCTATGCTGAAATATTTTAAAGTAAATTAAAGCAATGTGATATGTTTACTAAATCATTTTGCATTTAACTCTTGACATCCTGGAGTTATTTACTTACCCTCTCTATTTCAGTTTACATCTATAATATGGGGGTAACAGTAGTAATTTTCTTACAAGGTTGATGTGAGTTTTGAATAAGTTAATACCTGGTAAGCACTTAGAACAGTGTCTGGCCTATAATGAGATTTAATAAATTTTGACAGCAGCAGCTACCACCACTAACTACTATTATCATTTTTATAATTATTAAAATTACTGACAATATAAGCAGATTTTTAAAAAGTCTTTAGGTTCTAGGTTGTAGTTCTTTTGGACAACATTATTTTCTTCTGAGTTCTCAGGATCCTGCTCCCTTCTTTGTGTCACTTAATTCTTTCTTGGTTCCTATGTTCCTTTTTCCCATTTACCCACTCATAAATAAAAAGAAATCTCCCTGGAGATTACAGTCAGGATGTGTGGATTAACCACAGCTTCTATACAAATCCCTCCTGGACTGCTCAGGCAAGTCTTCAGGAAACTGGGGACCCCCGAGAGAATCAAATTTCCCCTTTCAGGTTGGAAGCAAGAGTGCGAGTTGGTATGTACTGTTCTTTGCCTAGTCTCCAGATCCTCTGAAGCAATTGACAAATGCCAGTTGTCCTTCTGGATATGAGACTAGATTTTAAGCCTCCAGAACAGAAGCTCCCAACTCATGACCCCAAGCTTACATTTAGATATCAGAAGTAATTGCTTGTCCTACATAATGCTTTTATTGTTGTTGCTATTGTTTGTTTTGTTTTATATAATTTAAGTCAAAATTAAAAATTGAGAGAGTCTTTCAAAAACTGACACATTGGACCTAATGCCATAAAACTCCTAACGTAAAACAGAGAAGAAGCTCACCCATATTGATCTTGGCAATGATTTTTTTTAATATGACAACAAAAGCAAAAATTAACAAATGGAACAATATCAAATTCAGGAGCTTCTGCCCAGCAAAAACAAAACAAAACAAAACAAAATAGAAAGACAATTTACGGAACAGCAGAACATTTTTTTGTAAACCATATATTGAATACAAGGTTAATAGCCAAAATATAGAAAGAACTCAGCTAATTTAATAACAGAAAAACAAACAATTTGATTAAAAAATAGGCAGGTAAGCTAAATAGATATTTTTTCAAAGAGGACAGCAAAATGGCACATGAAAAGATGCTCAATATCACTAATCATCAGGGAAATGCAAATCAAAACCATACTAAGATGCCACCTCACACCCATTAGAATAGCTATTATCAAAAAGACAAGAGACAACAGGTGCTGGCAAGGATGTGCTGGAAAGAAACTCTTACATAATGTTGTGGGAATATAAATTGGTTCAACCACTGTAAAAAACAATATGGAGGGTCCTCAAAAAAAAAAAAAAAAGTAAATAAAACTACTATAGGACCCAGCAATTCCACTTCTGGGTATGTACCCAAAGGAAATGAAAATAGGATGCTGACAAGATATGTGCAGTTCCATGTTTATTACAGCATTATTCACAATAGCTAAGATATGGAAACAACCCAAATGCCCATTAATAAATGAATGGATAAAAAAAAGATGTGGTATAAAAACACAAGAGAATATTATTCAAACGTGAGAAAGGAGGATATCCTTCCATTTGTAACAATATAAATGGACCTGAAGCACATTACGCTATATGAAATAAGTTAGAGAAAGACAACGATTACATGACCTCACTTATATGTGGAGTTTTTAAAAGTTAAACCTCTAGGGGCACCTGGGTGGCTCAGTTTATAGAGCATGCAACTCTTGATCTCTGGGGTCATGAGTTCAAGCCCCACATCAGGCATAGAGATTACTTTTTAAAAATAAATTTTAAAAATTAATTAATTAAAAAAATAAAAGTTATACCTGTTAAAAAAAAAGAAAGAGTAAAATGGTAGTTACCAGAGAATGAGGTAGGGGATGATGTTTAAGGGTACAAACTTGTAAGGAGTAATAAATAAGCCACAGAGATTTAATGCACAGTTTAATGAATATAGGCATTAATATTATACTTCAGTTATGTAATGTGATCAGCAATCATGATATATAAATGTATCAAAGTAACATGAGGTATATGTTAAATTATATATCACATGTCAAAATTATTCAATAAAATTTTTAATAAAATTAAAAAATTTAGAAAATCTTCCACTAAAAACCACATATTAGGTTTCTCTTGAAAAGATCAAGCAACAAAAGGAAAAAGTTGTGTAGAGCTGAGTAGCAGCAGCCCCTTCCAGAAAGCATGTACTCTCCCAATTTGTCCCAGTACTTCCACTGGTCATATACTCCCCACCATAAGGTCAGATGGTGCTTGCAGTATATATCTATGGCTCTGCTCTTTCTTCTAGTACAAATATCTTTCCTGTACTCAATCTACGTACATTTGTACCCATGCCCTCTGCCTTCCTTAATACGAAAATGGATAAAATGCTAGGCGATTTCACCAAGGGTCAACCCTCCACTTGTGTTCCTAATCCCATTATCTTTTTGTATACTCTACTCATTCTACACTCTTCTGCACAGTTTTTCCCTCTCAATTGGTTCATCCTTATCAGTATGTAAACATGCAGTAATATCTACCGTCTTTAAAATACCTCATTGTTTTCATATCCCACATCAAACTACTGCCTCATTTCTCTTTCATAACAAAATTCTAACTGCTTGATACATGAGTAGTCTCTCCTCCTGTCTTATTCCCTTTTCAAAGCCACTTCAATCAGGCTTTTATCCCATCTACTCCACTGAAACCACCCTTGTCAAAGTGGCTGATAACTTCCATCTTGCTAAAACCAAAAATCAACTCTTTGTTTTTACCTTAACTAGACTTCTCATCAGCATTTGACAGGGGTTCAATAATCTTCATTTAAATACTTTCTTCTGTTGGTTTCCATGACACCACACTTGCATGTTTTCCCTCCTTAACTCATTGACCCTTTTCAAGGCTTTTTGAAGGATTCTCATCTTATCTGCATTCTACTGTTTTATTTCCCATTCATATTTAATTCCCTGCATCTCATTTTGACACCTCTTCTCTTCTTCCTTATGCCACAGGCTTTAAATATTCCTTTATAATCTGACAATTCTCGGAATTCTCTAGCTTCAAACGTTACCCTGAACATTGCACTCATGTGACGGAGACCAAACCAACATCTCCACTTGACTACAGATTAGGCTGTCATGCATACACATCTGCATCCAAACTCCTGAATTTCTTCAGACCTGCCCTTGCCTCAGCTTACCTCATCTCAGTAAAAGGAACCACAATTATCCACTTGCTCATTCTTGGCTCTTCTCTTTTCCTCATGCCTGACGTATAATCTCTCAACAAATCCGCTAACACCATCAAGATATTTGTCTGAATCTGACCGCATCTCACTGTGGATCACCACTACAGACTACATCCTTTTTCATGTAGACTGCAGCAATAGTTACTCAACAAGTCTCCCTGCTTCTACTCTCATCTTCCTAGTCAGTTCTACACCATAGTGACCTTTGTAAATGTTAAACCATATTATTTTATGCTCCTGGCTTAAAACCATCAAATGGTTTCCTATCACTACCTTAACCACCTCCTCTCAGTTTGAATAAGGCTTTCCCGGATTTAACCTGATAGTCTTATGTGCCAGGAACTCCCGCAGTTTTGGGCAAACTGAAATAGTAAGTCACCCTGTCTACCATAACAGAATAAAATAAAATACAATGAAATAAAAATCTCTACCATCCACCAGGTCAACTGTATGACTTATCAATGAATTATTTCTACTCATTTAATATAAAGACATCCAACTGCTTTGCTAATTATATTAGAAGTCTGGTCCCAGTAGCATGTGAGTTTTCAGCTCTTGCCCTAAGCCATGCTAAGAAGCTCAGGACATGAAGGCTGTTGTATTAGATCAATTTCAGGAAGATAGGAGACCTGAGCTGGGCCTGGCATTCAGCTACTGAGCAGTTAATGGAAGCTGTTAATTGACCAAGAGAAGTAGATTTTCTGTCAGAAAACATGGGTCCTGGGGCACCTGGGTGGCTCAGTGGGTTAAAGCCTCTGCCTTCGGCTCAGGTCATGATCTCAGGGTCCTGAGATCGAGCCCCACATCCGGCTCTCTGCTCAGCGGGGAGCCTGCTTCCCCCTCTCTCTCTGCCTGCCTCTCTGCCTACTTGTGATCTCTCTCTCTGTCAAATAAATAAATAAAATCTTTAAAAAAAAAAAAAAAGAAAAGAAAACATGGGTCCTGGTCTTGGCTTTGCCACAGGCTAATTATATGACATTCAAAGGGTCACTTATCCTCAGGCGTTAGGTTTTTGGATTTTTGCTTTTGTTTTGTTTGTTTGGTCAGTTGATTGGTTGTTGTTGTTTAATCTGAAAGAAGCAAGTTAGGGTATTAAGTTGTCACTTAGATTCCAGCTCTACAATTTTTAAATGACTGATTCTCTTTTGCTTTTTCCCTTGAGCTATGCATTCATATTTTCCAGATACAATAGTCATAAGTGTACAATCTGTGTGAAACTGATCTATTACAGATGCCACAAATCAGAGAAAAATAATGCTGGCTACATACTGCCTCTCTCACCAAGCCTAGGCAGTATTTTTTGCATGATTTTTAAAGAGATTATTCAGTGAGATGAAGACTGGTTAAAATTATTCATGTCATCAAGCTGTTAGCACTTCCTTAGGGCTCTGTTTCCTTGACACTGTTGAGCAATTTTTTGGATGGTAGGATAACGTTTCCTTTGCTCAATTTCTTCCTATTTCTTTTCATTAGTACCTTTTAGATCAGATAGCATTCTCCTTCCCATCTTGGTGCTGACAATTTTTAAAGATTTTATCGTAATGTGCCATGCCCTGGTAGCTTTCTAAACTAATTTCAAATCCCTGGAGCTTTATGGAAATTCTGTTGCTTACATTTTTCCAGAGAGGTAGAATGTAAATCAGGTTATTAATATTTCAAATCTAACTTCATGATACCATATTTAAAATTCTATTTTGTTTTAAATAGAATAAACTCCCTCACATATTCCATTTCTAAATGGCAAAAATACTAAGGAAACTGAAAAGTCATATCTCCTGCTGTGTCATTTTCACTGCAAAATGGAAAGAAAGTGTCACCTAGCTAGTTTGATGCTTCAGAAAACCTACCCCAACTTACATTTTTCTTTTTGTTTTTATTTTACATTATTCATCCTCTCCTAATTTCCCCTTAACTATAAACCTTGCTTATTGTTATGCTCCCTGAAATATAATTTACCTTGCTATTTAGTGTTAATACATTCCTCTCTCCCCTCTAGGTATTTAGCTCTCCATTTTCTTGGTTATGTCATTACATTTTACTCATTTTATAACTCTACCCATTTTTTTTTTGTATGAGACTCACTTTTTCCTCTCCTTCCTGTGAAGGATGGATGATAATTGCCTGTCATCAGCAAGCTTTAATGAATTTGTCTTGCCTGTTTTGTTTTTTAGGAAGATACTTAATAATTCTCAGTATTACTGTAACATCTTTCATTTTATAACTCACTGTGTTCTTAAAATTATACAATTGGTATTTATATAGCAGCCTTTGGAAATAATTCAATGGTGGTACGCATTTTACAAATATTTAGAAATGGGGATTATAAATAATTGTATGCAGCAATTAAAAGTAAATTACTCTCTTTCCTCAGAATGGTATATCTGGTTAAGGCATGGCCCACCTATGAGTATCTCACCTTTTGGGCTTCCTTTGTTGTTTTTTTGGTGGCAGGGATCTTCAAATAGGCTTATGTTTCACTCAGCCCCCTTTAGTACTGGAGGTGGTTCTGAGTGTATCTAGAACATGGTGGTGGTTTATATATTTACAATTATTATATCTTTTTGTTGTATAGTTCCCTGTATGATTATATAGAGTTCTTCTATGTCTCTTGTTACAGTCTTTGTTTTGAAGTCTATTTTGTCCAATATAAACATTGCTACTCCAGCTTTTTCACTTCCGTTTGCATGATGAATGCTTTTCTATCCCTTCACTTTCAATCTACATGTGTCTTTAAATCTGAAATGAGTATCTTGTAGGCAGCATATAGATGGGTCTTAATTTTTATCCATTCTGTTACCCTGTGCTTTTGGTTGGAGCATTTAGCCCACTGGCATTCAAAGAAGTTTTTCATAGGTGTGTACTTACTCTTTTATGGTTGTGTTTATAGTTCTTCTCTGTTCCTTCTTCTCTTGCTCTCTTCTCTCATGGTTTGCTGGTTTTCTTTAGTGATATACTTGGATTCCTTTCTCTTTCCTTTTTGCATATCTATTACCACTTTTTGATTTGTGGTTACCATTAGGTTTATATATAACATCTTATTCATATAGCAGTCTATATAAAGGTGATGGTCACTTAAGAATGAACCTATTCTAAAAGCACTAAACTAACTAAATTGTTATTATTCCTCTCCTCCTCCATGTTTTAGGTATATGGTGTCATACTTTACATGCTTTTATTTTGTGAATCCCATGTCCGATTTTTATAAATATACTTGATTTTAGTGCCTTTGTGCTTCCTACTTTTCTTACTCTTACAAATGTTCTTTCCTTTCCACTCAAAGAATCCTCTTTAACATTTCTTGTAGGGCTGAGTTAGTGGTCATAAATTCCTTTAAATTTTGTTTATCTGGAAAACTCTTTATCTCCCCTTCTATTCTGAATGATGGCCTTGCTGGATAGAGCATTCTTTGTTGAAGTGTTTTTTGTTTGTTTGTTTGTTTTTCCCAATACTTTGAATATATCATGTCATTTTCTTCTGGCCAGAAAAGTTTCTGCTGAAAAATCCACTGATAGTTTTATAGGGTTTCCTTTGTATGTGACTGCTTTCTTTCTATTGCTGCTTTTTAAAATTCTCTCTTTATCACTATTTTCTGCTATTTTAATTACTATGTGTCTTGGTGTGGACCTCCTTGGGTTCATTTTGTCAGGGTCTCTCTGTGCTTTCTGAATCTATATATCCATTTTCTACTCCAGATTCATGAATTTGCAGCTATTATTTCTTCAAATAAACTTTCTGTCACCTGTTCTCTTCTTCTGGGATCCCTGTAATGTGAATGTTATTACACTTGATGGTATTACTGAGTTTCCTTAATCCATTTCCATTTTTTATTCTTTTTTCTCTCTCCTTAACAGTTTAATTGCTTTCCATTACTCTGTCCTCTGGGTCACTGATCCACTCTTCTGGTTCCTCTAGTCGACTATTTATTTCCTCTAGTGTATTTTTAAATTCAGTTATTGAATTCTTTGTCTCTGATTGGTTATTTTTTGTTTTCTTTCTCTTTGTTGAGGTCTTACTGAGGTCCTCCACTCTTTTTTCAAGTCCAGTGAGTATTCTTATGACTGCTACTTTAAATTTTCTGTCTTGCACATTACTTATCTCCATTTCATTTAGCTCTTTTGCTGTGATTTTTTCCTATTCTTTCATTTAAGACATATTCCTCTTTCTCCTCATTTTGATTAACTCTCCGTGTCTGTTTCCATGTGTTAGGAAAGTCAGCTACGTCTCTTGCTCTTAAAAGTAATGGCCTTATAAAGAAAAGGTCCTGTAGTGCCCTATAGTGCAATGTCCCCTGTTCACCAGAAGCCGGCACCTGAGGGGTGTCTATATGTGTTACATGTGCCCTACTATTGTAGTTGAGCCGCTTTTGCCTACAGTCCAGTCGTACAATGGTTCTTTGCCTGCTATGGGCAAGGCTTGGTCCCTGCATTGTTAGTGGGCCAGTCTGACCTTGGGTCAGACCAGACATTTGCCAGAGCTGCAGTAGTACCAAACTACAGGGCACTCTCCCTGTGTTGTCCCCTGACAAGCTTTCATTGCTAGGCTGGGTCTGCAGTTACATCAATGTCTGCCCCCAGTTTACTGCTGGGGCCACAGTCAGACACGTGTGTGATTATCTTCATCTCTCTGCAGGGCAGGAATCACTTTGGAGTGGTGCTAGCTCTTGTTGGATGCTTGCACAATGCCAGGCTTGTGATGCCACTTTGGATGGATTCTTGTCAAGGTGTGTTGAAGGCGGTTGATCCACAGGAGAACATGGGGGTGAAGCATCCTTTAGGAAGCTAGAGAGAGAGTGCTTGTGCTGAGCTGGTTCTGGCAGGTGTCTACATATCTAGAGTGGAGGAGGGGAGGGAAGGGAAATAGTGCCCATCAGCCCTTTTGTTTTTAGAGAATTCTCCCAAAGATCACTGGCCCTCTAGCACATGCTCTGAGATTAATAGATATATCTTCCCATCTACCCTAGGTGTTTTTCAAACTGCTTCTTCTATGCTGTATCTCAGCAGGACTATTGTTGTGCTGTCCCTTTAAGGGCAGGGACTCAGTTTTTTATCACTCTCTGGCTCTCTCAGAGCCAAGGCCACTGATTTTTAAGGTTCCAGATGTTTAGCCCCACTGATTGTAAGAACTCAGAACATTAGACTCCTCTGGTTTTCAAAGCCAAATATTATGGGGATTCATCTTCCTAATGTGGGCCCCTCATGCCTAGGGTATCTAGTATAGGGTCTCCTTTCCCCTCTCCACTCCCACAGCATCTCTCCTGCCTACAGACAGTCCCACATGTCCATTTACCTTCCAACTGCACCCTTCCTACCCACTTCAATGTTGCTACATTTAGCTGTGAGAGTCTGTTCTGCCAGTCTTCAGGTCATTTCCTGGGTATTTACACTGATGTGGATGTTATCTAGTTGTATTCATGAGTCGAGGTGAACTTAGGATCCTCTTATTCTGCCATCTTTCATAGAAGTCTGAGATCACGTTTTTAGTTCTTCGATGGGGATTCAGAGAACGGGCAGAGGAGGAAATGAGGAGTGCTTAAGGAATGGCAGATAAGTCCATTTACATATTGAACTAGGAGCAGAATGTGTTCCTGGGATTTAAAGTTTTCTTCATGGTTTTGAGAAGAGAGGCATATATTTAAAAAAAAAAAAAAAAAAAAAAAAGCTGGGGTTTGTGTGGTAGAGGATGGAAGAAGGAATTTATGTAGGAATGTTGGTGACTTTCTGAGCTTTTCAATCTGCTTAATAAATGCAAATAAAGATTTTTATTTTTTCCAAATTACTTCAGGTTCTTACGCCTGGTTTATGAGCAATAGGATACACAAGAACCAGGGAGTAAACTGGGGAACCTCAACCTAATCAGGGAGTCAGAAGACTCCTCACTGAGATTGTGGCATCTAAATTCAAATTTAAAGATGAGTATCCAGGTGTAGACAGAGATCTCAGGGAAAGGGATCAGCATTTTAAAAGCCCCTAGAAAAAGTCTGTAAAGTATGTCAAATTAGGCAAAATAAATGTAGTCTGCTAAAGCATTCAGAGATGTATCAGAGAGTTCTAGTTGAAGGAAATATGGTTTAGGAAGTTCTAGGACATCAGAACATGATATATAACTTACAGACATGGGTTTAGCATATAGATTAGATTTGAGGCTATATACCCAGGCCTAGAAAAGGATCTGGAACTTGGCTTTCTTTAAGGAAAAAAAAAAAAAAGATATTGTGTTCATGAATTGGGACACTCAATATTGTTCAGATATCAATTCTTCCCAACTTGATCTATAGATTAAATGCAATTCCAATCAAAGTCCCAGCAAGATATTTTGTAGATATAGACAAACTGATTCCAAACTTCATATAGAAAGGCAAAGACTTAGAATAGCTAACATAATATGGAAGAAGCAGAAAACATTGTAGAACTCACACTTCTCTATTTTCAAGATTTACTACAAAACTACCATAATCAAGACATTATCATATTAGTTAAAGAATGACACACAGATCAATAGAATAGAATAGAGAAACAAAAAATAGACCTACAAAAACAGTAAACTGATTTTCAACAAATGTACAAGGGCAATTCATTAAGAAAGCATAGTCTTTTCAACAAATAATGCTGGAACGTTTGGACTTCCATATGCAAAATGGTGAACACAGACACAACCTTTCACCTTTCACAAAAGTTAACTCAAAATAGATCATAGATCTAAGTGTAAAATACAAAATTATAAAACTTCATCGAGAAAAATCTATGTTACCTTGTCTTTGGTGATGAGTTTTTAGATACAACATTAAAAGCATGATCCATGAAAAAAAAATGATAAATGTCAAATTTAAAAACTTCTGGACATCAAAATATATATACGACAGTGAAAAGGCAACCCTTGGTTAAAATGGTAACTTTTATGCAATGTGTATTTTACCACAATTAAAAATCATTTTAAAAATTAAAAACTTCCGTGAAAAACATTGTTACAACCATAAAAAGACAAGTCATAGACTCAGAGAAAACATTTGCAAAACATGTATCTGGTAAAGACTTGTATCCAAAATATACAAAGGATTCTTAAAACTCAACAATAAGAAAATCAACAATCTAATTTTTAAAAGAGCAAAAGAAATGAATAGGCACCTCAGCAAAGAAGATATACAGATGGCAAATAAGCATATGAGAAGATTCTCAATAGCATGTCATTAAGGTAATGCAAATCAAAACAAAGAGATGCTACTACATACTTTCAGAAAGGCTAAAATCCAAACCACTTGAAATAGTTACTGGCAAGGATATAGAGCAACAGGAACTATTATTCATTGCCAGTGGGAATGCAAAACCCTACAGCCACTTTGGAAGATAGTTTGGAGGGTTCTTACAAAACTGACCAGAATCTTATCACATCATCCCACGATCCCTCTCCTAGGCTGTTTATCCAACTGACTTGAAAACTAAGCTTACATGAAAACTACAAACCCCCCCCCCCAAAAAAAAACTCCAAAAAAACTAATTTGGAGACAGACACCCTGCCTGGGCCATTGATAGGAGGAATTATTCTTCACCAAACAGAGCCAAAGCTCTTATCTTGCTTAAAAATAAGATCCAAATTCACAATATCCGTGATGTGCTGAAACCTTGAACAAGAAACTAGTATATAGTCCCTAACTGGTTGACCCAGTTCTGGTAACAGTGAAACTGCACTATGGGAACTTGTAAAATCCAAGAAATGCCAGATCTTTTAGAGAAAAAACTCCCAATAGAGACAAACTCAGGAAAAGCCATAAATGGATAATTCATACTTCATACTAAGGAAATAGAGATCAAACAGATTGAAAGAGATTTTAAAATATGTTTAAAATATTCAGAGATCAAGGAAGCAAGAGAATCCATGAAGAATAAAGATTTTATGAGGGGAAAAAAAAACACACAGATGTATTTGAAAAGAATCAAATGGAGATTCTAGAAATAAAAATAGTCAATGAAATTTTTAAAAAACTAATAGATATTTTAAACAGCAGGCCTTCTAAGAAACCAAATGAAACCAATTGAGAACTGAGAATGCTGCATTAATCCGGCAGAGAAGGTGACTGCTTGAATTAGACAATGGCAGTGAGAGTAGAAATAAGTGGAGAAATTTAAGACTTTGAAAGGAGAATCAACAAGATTTGGTAATGAATACTCCAGCCTCCCAATACATCCCTTCCTGACTTAGAAGAGAGGCATCCTGGCTGTGGTTTGAACTGATGTGGAAGCTTCTTCATGCCTGGCCCGTGGTAAGCAATCATTGATGCTGTTCATTGTGCTGCGGTGGTGGTTGTGATTTTACTATTAGTACCATTAAATTTGATTGGCTGTGGTTGAGAAGTAAAGAAGGAGGCAGTGAGCCTCCTACTAGGGAACATGGAGGCTATCTTTTGTTGCTTTCTATTGTCCAAATATTTTGCAGACAGTTTGGCACTACAGAGCTGCTCTGCCTCAGTCACATTGAAAAAAAAAAATTGACTGAAATAGGAAATAAACCAGATGCTTCAGAAAACATACATCATTGTATGTAATCATGTACTACCTGATTAAGGAAGCAACCCAAGTCAGCACCAGAGAGACAGGATTATTAAATCAATGAGGCTGGTGCAGCAGCAGTGAAGAATAACAACAGACTATCATCACTTCGCAATGCGGACACAATTTAAAAAATTCAAAAAGCACATCAGAAAAAAGTCGTAACAAAATTAAAGAGATGCAGTTTTAAAGATTTCTTTTAAAAATATGCAGATGTGATTTTTTGTGGAAAAAATTCTCATCAAAGTAAGAAATAACTTTTATGGGAATATGCAATGCTCAACAACATGCAGTAAAACAAGCACACTCTTGCATTACTGGAGGAATAATAATATTTATGGCTGTAAGACATTGTCAGCAAGTATTAAGAGGCCTAAGAACATTTATGCTTTTTAGTGTAATAATTCAACTCCCAAGAATTTACTCAAAGGAAATTGTAGAAATGAAGAAATATATGCATTGTTTATAATACCAAAAATACTGGACACAATCTAAGCAGTCAATCAAAAAGTAGTGGTTGTAATACAAGGTATGGTTATTTTAGACTATTACATGGCCATAAAAATCTATTAATAAGCAATTTTTAATAAGTAATATGCTGATTATTCTCCATTTGCTCCCCATTCTGCCAGAGCTATTCTTCCTTGATTTTCCATTCCTTTCCTTGATCTGTCCTCAGAGAAGGACTATTACAAACTGCATCATATAGATTCCTTGTCACTTCAGTTTCCACTGAGCTCTAGAAAAAGATGATGTTTTTCCTTTGTCCTTGAGGCCTTATAGCTTCCTACTGTTGCTAGCCTCTGATATGCACCATCCCTTGTCCTTAATCTTAACCACACTTCTATATAGAGTCTCTTCATGAAAGTCTCTTCATTAAAACCTTCTTAGTAAATTCCATACCCAGACTGAGATGCATGTAAACTCATGTCATGAACTGCATAGTCTATATAATCTAGTGTGAAAACACAGAGAAACACTTGTAAAGAAACACACGAACATGTGGAAGAAGCTTTTTCTGAACAGCATAAATATGATTCATTTCTTTCATCTGTTTTCTACTTCTTAAAATTTTTACAACAAATAAATTATATGTAAATTAAAATGTAAAAAAAAGTAATTATTATTAAAATTGCCAATAATTCTTTTATGGTAGAGCAACAACTCTAAAAATTAGATGAACATATTTTAAATATACCTCTTCTTTTAAAAGTGACTTAAGCTGGCTTTTTTTTTTACCTTTTTTGACCTTTTTTTTTTGACCTTTTTTTTGACCTTCCAATAGAACTAGATTTCCAATAGTTCACTGTTCTTTTATAGAAAGATTCCAAGTCCTGGTATCCACATCAAAATAAATATTTTGCCAGAAATCATTCTTATTTTTCACTTTTGACTGGGGCCTTTTAATTCTTGAAAGGGGAAGATATGATATCTAATTTTGTTTCTGCTTCTTTGGGGACAGGAACTTTAGTTCCTGCCACTGTAGACATTTTCATCACATCTAACTAGATAAGCTTCCCTGTACTCTTCACTTTCTTGGTTTTTGGAGAACTCAAATAATATACCTCTGCTATCTTTGTCATTGTTGTAGCTGTTGTTACTCACTTTTTTTTTTTAAGATTTTTAAAGATTTTATTTATTTATTTGACAGAGAGAAACACAGTGAGAGAGGGAACACAAGCAGAAGGAGTGGGAGAGGGATAAGCAGAGCCCAACATGAGGCTCTATCCCAAGACCCTGGGATCATGACCTGAGCCAAAGGCAGACACTTAACAACTGAGCCACCCAGGCACCTTATTACTCACTTTCTTCATAGGAAGGTGGAGTGATTTTTCTGACCAGAAGCATAGGAAGAATAACTAGACACTCTCCACTATCCTATTTTCTCCTGCAGCCAGCCTCCTGGAGACTGTTAGCCTTCCTGTGCTCTTTCATGCTGGAAGTGGTACAGGAGGCAGCTCTAGTGAGTGTGATGAAAGGAGATCTACCCCAAGTCCAGTGCTTTCTGCAAATGGATGAAATGATCCAAATACTGGGATCCAGGTGGCAGGCCCATTTGACTAATAGACCTAACGCCACAATCTGCATCCTGGCCTCTAGTAGTGACAAAGGCATTATTTTGCTTGACATATTTACTCGTTTGTTTTATTTCACAAATTATTTAGTAATTATGTGGGAAAGAGAGATGTTATTTGCTGGTGGCCTCCTCAGGAACTGCAAGACATAGTTCTTTTACAATCATAACTATATATATATTATATATATAATATATATGTATTTTACTTAGTAGTCGAGCTTTCTGGTTGGTTTGAGTTTTGCTATATGTTGTCATAATATGGATGCCAAAAGGCCTCACACCATTCTTAAACAGTCCATCATAACTTCTTAGAGAATTCAGAAGGTCAAACACCAAAAAAGGAGAGTGAAAATCATTTGGAGAGCTGGTAACTCCCAAACCCCAAGAGTATGAATGCAGTTATTGAGCTCTATGTAGATGTTCCCTTTCCTCTTATCATTTTAGCCCTGGATTCCCAAGAATTTTTGCAAAATAAGTATTCTATATTATTCTTCTTAAAACTTTATTTTTGACATGACTCAGTAATACCTCACTTAGGAGTTAGGTAATCAGGCTACCCTAATATAATAGATATTTCTTCTAAATATCAAGATAGTAAATTAGAGGCACAATTGCCTATTCAGCTCCCCATATCTTAAGCATTAGTCATTCAAATAATGTTGAAATCTTTTATAGTAATTATATTAATTCCACTTGAATAGATCTTCATTTCATGAGTCACTGTGCACCCTTATTTTCTTCTTAAATAAAATAATTTTAATGAAATAATTTTGTGTCAATTTAGATTTTATTGTTATTATTAATGCTACATTTTAATGTTACATTCGTTATGTGATCTGTTAATAAAAATCTACTAAAGGCAGGTCATTAATCCATTTCTTTCAGAGTTCATGAAAAACTGATACACTCGCTTGATAATTTGGCAGCAAGAGATCATTTAGCATAAGACATACTTCACACCATATGATGAAGCATGACCATTCAGCTTGTGTGGAATGGATGAAAGATTGTTCATTAATCCCACAAAAGTGTATTGAGTACTTACCATGTGTCAAGCACTATGCTAGTTACTGGACCCTAAAAGAAAAATTATACAAATGATATACATGAATTGAGTGATCACACAAATAATTATATAATGATAAATTATGAAAAATACAATAAATAAAAATGTATAATATGACCAGGGTTGTCAGGAAAATGTAGGAAAACTTGATAGATAGTTTAATGATCCTTTTGCCCTACAGTTAATAAAAGTTTTCAACCTCTAAAATTTACTTCTTGCCTCTAAGTTGAATCACTATAGGAACTTAAAATTTTTAAAAGATTTATTTATTTATTTTACAGAGAGAGAGAGAGAGCAAGCATGTGCATGCAGAAGAAGGGGAGGGGTAGAGGGAGAGAAACTCAAGCAAACTCTGTGCTGAGTGCGGAACCCGAGGTGGGGCTCAATTCCATGACCCTGAGATTGTGACCTGAGCTGAAATCAAGAGCTGGAGGCTCAACCAACTGAGCCACCCAGGCACCCCAGAACTTGCAATTTTTATAATCAACTCTTTCCTTAAAATTCATCCAAAGACAATTATGTTATAGACATTACAATCCAGATAGCAGGACACCCAAGCTGCATATATAACCCTTCCAAACTCCAAAAGGAGCCTTAGGAAAGCAACTTTGCCTCTGTGGGCCCCCGTGGGTCATCTTGCAAAATGAAGTGTTGCCCAGGTCTCAAGGACTACACCAGTCTAAATTCTCTGATTTATAACTTAAGAGAAATATTCTCTAGGACTACAGAATAAGTCTGTGCCTGTCATATAGAGATTACCTGTCATATAGAAGATACAAGAATGTTGATGTTAAGTGAAAATACAGAAGTGGATCCCTTTAGTCCTTCCTTAATATATGACTGTGTAGAGCTACTACTTGAAATGAAAACAGCTATTGCTTCCTGATGTGAATATAGCAATTGCTTTTCCTGGAATATAGTTTCCCAAAGGCACATCTGTTCTTTAATGGAAGTTGGGATGACACATACTAAATAACGAGTAGAAGCTAAATTAAATTGATTTATATATAAATAGTAGCCACCAAGATTTTCCTCTTCCTCCAGACTAGTGTAATACCAGCTATACATACTTGTAGAAACATTCCATTTCTTTGAAACACAAAGAACATCTGTAACTACCTTTTTAATGTATTTCTTCTTCATTAGACACATTATCTTATCGACTGCTGCATTAGTTTTCAATGCATTAACTAACAACCAAACTTAGAGTCTGGGAACAACAAATCTATTTCTTCTTCATGATTTTGTGTTGATTATAGCTTGACCCAACTGGACTCAGCTGGGCTTGGCTAAGCATAATTCCAGGTTGTTGAGTTTATGTTTGCTCCACATGTTTCTCATCCTGAAACCAAGACTGAAGAAACACTGACTTTATGCAGTATGGTTTTATAGCAAATGACAATAGTGCAAGAGGAAACAAACTCATGGGAGTTCTTAAGCCTTATTTAAGAATGGTCACAGCATGTCTTCTGCTTGCATTTCATTGGTCAAAGCAATCACATGGACAAGTGCAGTATCAATGGAATGAGGAAGTATTTCTGCCCACATGATGGGGATAGGAGGATGAATTAGTGAATGATAATAAAGTCCACGACAGCTGCCCTATGCTCACCATGTAGCACAGCTCATGGCACATAGTAGATGTTTAACTTTTTTGAGGAATTCATGAAATTTGATAATATGTCATTCATCTTCCCAAAATAGTTCATAATCTCTTGTCTATCTTTGTGATACAAATGCACTTTTCGTTTCATGTGATAATAGTACTTTATTTAATACTTTAATTTTCCCCAGAGATATCATTGTCCAGGGAACAGTTTGTCATCATATCTCTAGTTCCAAGTTCAGTGGCCTTCATATAATAAGTATTCAATAAGTATTTTTTAGATGAACAAAAATATAAAGGGATGAATGACCCCATGAGCCAGATGCTCTATGTTTTTGTTTGCTTTTGTTTATGCTTGTTTTTGAGCTTTTTTTTGTTGGGTTCATTTACAAATAATAAAGCTAAATATGACATCCAGTAAGTGATGAGACCTAAGGTGTTCTAGAATTACCTTCTATATAAATCAATAAATTAAATATTCCTTTGTGAACTCTACTTAAATGTTATGGTGCACTACTTGAAATTGGTTTTGAAAGCCAAACATACCCTACCGAGATTATATGGTCAGCATGGAATTGGTCTTATAGACCAGTGAATTTCAACCCTCATACTTTAAGGATGATTATCATTATCTTAAATTTATTTCTCACTATCTCATGGAAGTATCTTGTCTTGATGTATTTGCCATTGCTTTTCAGTAAAAAAAAAAAAAAAAAAAAAAAAAAATTCAAGTATCTATTATATCCAAACCTCTGATATACAAGGTATATAAGAAAGAGTTTCATTTGTTCACGGTTTGCTATCTGTTTGAGTAGATATGCTATATTTCAAAATAGCTGCAATAATACCTGTGAGTACCAAATGAGTAAAACATAAACCCATAGGAATTTAGATAAAGGAGATAAGACCCTGTGAGAATGATTAGGAAAACCTCATGGATGAAATAGAATGCAATTGAACCTAAGAAAATGAGTAGGATTTCCATAAGTGAATCAGAGACGGAGGGTATTCTAGGGAGAAAGAATATAATAAATAAAAAAGCAAAAGATATAACCCAGCAACATCAAAAAAGTCAGAGTTAAAATTGTGTAGGAAAATAACCAGAGATAAGGCCATAAAAATAAGTAGAGAACAGATTGTGAATGAAGACATAAAATGATGAACTAAGGATTATCAATTTCATTTTGTAAGCATTGTAGATCCATTGACATCTTTCACAAGGGAAATATATATTCCCTTTCACAAGGGAAAAATATATCACAGTGAGTGTATATTTTTAGGACTATTAATTTGGCAATAATATAGACAGTGGATTTGGGGAGCAGTAGCACAGAGGCAATTTAGGAGAATGTTTCCATCATCAAGGTATGAGGTAATCACACCTAAATGAAGGTAGGTGTCTATAGCGTAAGAAAGGACTAACTAGTAAATACAAAGTCAGATGTACTGGGACTAAAACAAAGAGCAGTATGCCATAGTTTCATTCACGGCCGTGTTGGGGCCAAAGTACTGAAAGAATATCAAGTTGGGCTAAGATCTCAATCTAAAAATGGAAACAAGGGCTAGGGCAAGGGCCGGTTATTCCTGAGATAGGCATGATTCTTGAAGTATGAACAAATCCAAGAAACTTGGCTCAGGATATGAGCATTACTCACCCGAGTTCAAACTGAATAGGGCATCTACAGCATGGATTTTAGAAAAGAGAAGCTGTATGTTCATTTAAAAAAAACAGCTAACATTGGACAGAATTTATTAAGTGAATAAATTGAACTAATGTTGACTCTTCTGGCCCAACCTAAAAGAAATTTTTCTCATTGGGAAGTATGAAAAATTAAAAATAGTGTTTGTAGAAGCAATAGGATTGTAATGTTCATTGTTGTCATGCAGTACAGGTTGAACAGAGACATGCACCTGAGCACCAGGACTAGAAGCAGAAGGGACAAGATGATGGTGATTCACTTCAGGGAAGTGAGACTTACATGGTCCATATTGAAAATTTGTTATTTCTTATCAAGTGAAGAATAATTTGCATGGTCTTTGCAAACCAGCCACTTACTCTTCATCAAAGAAAGGAGTGTTTCATATCCTAAATCTTATTCAGATTATGCAATTTTGAATTTTCTCATTCTTACTCTAGCAATTTTTTTCTGTAGTAAGATTTCTAACATGAAGTAGCAAACATACCAATGAGGCTACATATACAGAGAATCAGAGAGAAGAGTGCCACAATGGTATGGGGTGGGGGGAGGGCTGTGATTGGAAAGAAGAGGAGGGGGAGGTAGAAGAGGAATAAGGAGGAGGAAGAGGAAGAAGAATGTGAAGGAGGAAAAGAGAGAGGGAAGAGTTTTTGTATTAGGTAAACTGAAATCACTAATCAAGACATAATAAAAGCACAATTTGCAAACGTAAAGACTATATCTAAGGTATAGTTCCTTCTTAAAATGACATTTTAAAAATATTTTTATTGCTTTTGGATTATGATATCGCCATGTAGAATATTATCAAGTGATGAATTTTTTTCATCTCTGAATATATTCATTTGTATGATTTATAGCCCCAATATACAGAAGCCTGACTTGTATGTCACTGAGGGGAGATTTTAGATGCAGCACTATGCCTTTGCTACTTGAAAACTTGTCAGCAGATACTGAAAACAATCATGTATGCTCTACTTGCTTCTGGGTACCAGGATACTAAAAATAAGATTTCTTCTTGTTTGTTAACTGAAATTTTTCAGTGTATAAGATCTAATGACACATGAGTTAGTGGCAAGATAAACCATCTATTATTAATTGATCACAGAACTACCAAAAAAGCAAAATGTAACAATGGTTGTAGGTTTCAAATACGCGGGCATCTACCAGATGTCTAAGGCAAATGAAATCAGTGCAGTATGTCTGTGGTCACCATGAACACATCCTTCTTTCTGAATTGAAATTCTCACTCACCTCATTCTCCACACCTACCCAAGCTCCAAAACTCTTTATATTTTAATCATTTTTACTGTTTACACTTTTTCTGTCAAGTTTCTTAATTCTATAAATCTCTTCCACTTTGATCTCTCTTTTGGTTTTGTTTTTCCAAATGTGAGTAAGAGCAGTCATGCATAAGAAAGAAATTTAGGAAATGCACTAATTTCAAGATTGAGTTGTTGCTTTCTTGCCTCTCCACCCAACCTTAAAGCTCACCAGCAGCATTACTGCTTCACAAATAGGAGTCAACAGCAAAAACATACTGAGTATGATTGCAAATCAATGGAGAAAAATCTAATAAACTCTGTCCAATTGAAACTGTCATCTCCTAAATTAGTCATCTGAGTCAGAAGCACCTTTGGAATTTATTAAAAATACAGATTCCTTGGGATCTACTCCTACAGAGATTCTGATTCAGTAGGTCTGGTGAAAGGCCAAAAATGTACATTTTTAACATGTTGCCTAGATGAACCAGATGTACGGCCTTACATATTGCAATTATTATTCTAGAAATGGAAGGAATCAATACTTCTTGGTCCTAAATTTGACTAACAGACTAACTGATAGCAGAATTGATAGTGATGGAGACATAGGGAATAAAGGTCCAAGGTAATCATAAAACTCACAGTACCTGAGAGGACAACACAAGACCAAAATTAGACCTTAGACATTAGGACTTCAAATTTCTGAAAATTAAAAGAAAAAATAGATTGGATCTTGGGAACTAAACAAACACATTTCTTTCAGGTTGCTGCCACGTACACTTAAATATGATAGGTCCTACTGATTCCCATTTTCAGCCCATCGCTGCATACTTTTCCAGTTCTTTCACTATTTTTATGATTTACTACTTTACCATCTCTTTCAAACCCAATTCCTTGGTCATCCTTACCTCCATGTCTATAAGCCTCTACTAGTTACTGTCTTCCCTAAATTCCAGCCCCAGAGTCCTTCATTTCACCCAGCCTATTGTCAACACCTTCAGGTACATGTCACCATTGCCCACACTACTTGTTTTATTAAATCCCTAAGCTAAGATGAACCCAATCCTGGCATCTACTTCTCTGCCTCCACTGATCACCACTGAACATAAACTACACAGCCAGGCATACTAATGCTGTTACAATATAGGACTTTTCCCCTCAGCTGGTCTTTTAACTTCAAAACAATCTTTTTGTATATTTCTAGTCAGTTCTGACTCTCTTTTTTCACAGTAGCTACACTAAATCTACACCAATTTGCTTGATGACTCTATTAATTTTCTTAACACAAAAAAATAAAGTCCATCACACATGAGCTACTTTAACTTTCCATTGCACTACATGTAAATGCCCACGTCTGCATCTCTACCAAATACTTATATCTGTATCCACAGCTGTGCTCATCCTTTCCCTATTCCCTCTTAACCCAGAAAAATAAGTGCTTCTAAACAAAGCTAACAGATCGATCCTATCTTCTCCAAAACTCTGTGTCATTAGTTTTACTTTTTTTAAAATCCGTATCCACTTCTCTTTCTTCACTGTCCCTTCTTCATCATATTTTCAGGACTCTCCATATTTTAAAAATGCTCACCAAATTTGCATTCTCCCTAAAACAACCCTTCCTCATTCCCTTACTTTATGTTGGAAACTCATAAAATGAGGGTTTAAGCTCTCTATTTTTTACATTTTCCATTCATTCTTTAGCTCTCTATATTCTGCCTTACTATTCCCTTACTACATCTTTGTACTCAAGCTGGTATTGCTGATACCATCAATGAACTCCTCGTTTATAAATCTAGGGAATGCTTCTCATTACTTATCTTACTTAACTCTGGCATTGACATGCTCTGCTCTTGTGTTCTCTTCCTTTGGACTCTATGACAGCAGTTTCCCTGGTTTTCCTTTCATTTGGCTGCCCCTTTCCTAGAGTGGTGGGCATGGGCTTTAGAATCAGACTATTTCTACCACTTACCAACTATGAGACTTCTCTGACCATAGCTCCCTTCTCATATATAAGGGAGATGCTAATAATATAAGTTTCATAAGGTGGTTGCAAGAAATAAATGAAAAATATGCTATAAATGCTTCACAACACAATGTCTGATGAATAGTAATGTGGTGAAGTAACTGGTAGACAGCGTGGTGTTAATCCATATGCTGTTTAGTTGTTACTATTATTATCATAACTATTCCTTACGTCAAAATTTTTCCAAAGGAATCCTTTCTTGTGTTTGTTAAAATATATTCCTGGGCCTCACCCCAAACCTAACAAATTGGAATCTTTGGAATAGATCCCAGTAATATGTATTTTAAGAATTTCCTTAGGTGACTTTTCTGTTCACTGAAGTAGGAGATCCATTGTCTTATCTTCTTCTGTTAGTGGGGACCTTAGTATCAGACAGACCTGAGATCAAGTTTAAGGATAAAGACTTGAGTAAATTATTTCTTTCTTACCTTTAGTTTTCATGTCTATAAATGTAGCTTAGTACCATCAACTACATAGGCTTGTTGAGAGAGAAAATTTGCTTGTGTATATAAGTGGTCTAGCACACTATTCTTAATATAGACCACTCAATAAATATTTATAATACACCTCATTTTCATCTTCAGACAAAGGTAAAAATAGTATGAATGTGACATAGAAAGCAAATCCTTTCCCACACTGTATACCTATCCCCAAGATGTATCTGTGTACATCTTCTCTAAAGATAGAGTTTTAGTTGCCTTATTTACTGAGAAGTCCAATAAGTATAACAGTAAATTAGAAGGCAATAGAGCAGGGAAAAACTATAAGTATGGCAATAACTTAGAACCAATAGACCAGGAAAAACGGAATGAAGTTAGAGTGTCAGGTATTACAAAATAAATTTAAAGTAAAAACTAGGTCATTTTGTCAGCTAGGTCCCACCTAACAATGGATATTGTTCATGTGTTGAAAATCTCCAGCACAATCAGCATTATGCTGGCTCATGTAGAAAATCCAGAGTTTCATATTTGACCTCTCCCCACAAGGACCTAATATCCAATTGGGTTAAAAGACTAAAACACATTGAATAGTAAGATACAAATTTAAGCCATATTTTTCTACTGAATTAAAATATAATCAGCACTTATATGTGTAAGGTCATACTATTTGCTAGAGGTGATTCCCTTGCTTAAATACCTTATAAACAAGTAGTCAATAATAATAATCTGTATAGATAATATAAGGTAACCCAGAAACTGGGTTAATATGGAAATAAACCCTCTCAAGTTTCCATATTAGAATTTCTATAGTATCACAACTTTAAATTCTCTCCCAGTTTCATTCTGGGTTTGGGGGGAGGTCTTTGTATATTAAGTACTAAATTAAGTGTATTAATTTCTCCTTTTAGTTCTGAAAGAGAAGAAACTTTGCTGAAATAATCATGGAGTGCTCCATGGGGAAATCGGGAACTGGGATGGGACCTGAAATAAGGCTTGGATAGCTGAAAAGAAGACAGGTTTGCACCTCAAGCCAAGGAAACATCAGCAAAGCCTTAGGGGTGAGAATGAATATGGCATGTCTGTGGAATACCAAGAAGGCCAGTAGGACTTGAGCGGCTACCTAAAGTCATGTTACATAGAGACGATGTGAGTAGACATGGGAGAGACTCAGAAGCCTGGCAAGGAATGCGGATTTGCTTCTATAAAATAGGATTTTTTTTTAAATGATGGCAAAACAATGAATAATATTATTCTGTTAGTCATGTTCATTCCCTCAACAACTAGCCACTGGCAGTTCACATAGTCAAAGCCAAACGCTGGGCATTGCAGGAAATAAAATTGAATGAGACATAGTACACTGCTCTCAATGTCACTGAAAAATTAGGACATAAGATAATGACAAAAATAATTATAATCACAGAAGAATATAAATGCTACCAGATAGATCCATGATATTACTATGAGAGGAAGTAGGTAGCTTATGAATAGCAGTAACTCATGATATTTGAATGGGACCTTGAAGGATAGAGGTTATGTAGGTAAAGATATGAAAAGAGGACTCCTGGGAGGAAAATAGTATGAGCAGAGGCTGCCCATTTCAACAAGCATCACTTGCCCACTGTGTGCCAGGTCCTTGATTAATACTGGGGTATAAAGAATATCATAAGCTCTGCTCTTAATTGCATAACAGGCAAGCAGAGCACTCATTCTCAGGGACATTTGGGGAGTTCCATTCAGGCAAAGCATTTATACATGAGGAAGTAATAGAATGAAGCTGCGAAGATAAATTGAACCAATATATTAATGAAAGCCTTAAATGCCAGGTTATGGGTTCAATAGAAATCTGTTGCTATCATTTTTACCAGGGGCGGGAAATTATGAGAATTTTATTTTGGACAGTCTAAGCTGGGAGGAATGTATAGAATAGATTTTAAAGGAACTTTAGAACTAGGAGGTTATTATTACACTAATAAAGTATGGAGTGATAATAGCCTGGGATAGCTGGTGACAGCAGAGTATACCAAGAACATGGTAATGCTCTAGTCATTTGCTAAGAGCTTAATGAATCATCTCACTCAATCCTCACAATGTCCCTATGTTATGGGTACTGTTATTACTCCCTATTGACAGATGACTAAATTGAGCACAAAGATATCAAGGAACGTGCCGTGTTCCACAACGACTCAATGATGAAGCATAGGCAGTCTCCAGAAGCTATACTTTTTAACCATTGGTTATGGAGTCAAAACAGATATACATTTTTGAACTTGCATGTCTAAGTAAAAAAAAAAAAAATAGCTCAATTAACAAATACAAGGAGGTTTAAATACTCTTTTCACTTAAAAACTTTACCAGCTAAAAAAAAAGTTATATCATTCCTTTCCGAAATCACACTCACTGAAAGGTTTAGTGGTTTTCAAATTCAATAATAGAATTTTAATTGCAGAATGTATCTCAGAGAGTATTTACTCCAATCTCAGAACTTTACAGGAAAGGGAATTGAGACCAAGATTAAGGGAATTGCCCAAAGTCAAAAAGCTAGCTAGGGACTGAAGTCAGATTAAAACCCATATCTCCTGTTTCTGGCCTACTATAATACAGTACTCTGATTTTATCATATAGAAAGAGGTATAACTTCCACTATGGCTTTCATAGCAAATATAAGGAAGATCCCAATACAGACTCATAAAAGGAAAGTAGTTTTTACTATAAATTCTAGTAATATATATAGTTGATTGCATAACTACTCACTCAAAATCACAGCAGTAAGTGTATTAATAATTAGGCCCATTTTTCATTTTAACAGTCTTAACAGATAAATTTATCTGCAACAGTGGATTTTTAGGCAATGATGCCAAATAGGTCCACTTCTATATTATAACAAATCTTTAGTGAGCAAATAAATAAAAATCCATATACTACTTTTTATCTCACAATGATAAATAAATACTAGGGTGTTTTGTTTTTTGTTTTTTGTTTTTTTTGCTTTGGCAGATTGGGAAGGTGGAGGGAGCACCAGAAAGTGTTCAAATTTGAAATGCATTGCTGTCTTGAGTGTACATCTTTCCAAAACTTTGACCTGGTTTTGTTTTTTGGGTTTTTTTTTTTTTGCTCATTACCAGGTGTTTCCCTTTGCAGCACCAGAGTCAAGCATTGATAGTAAAAGCATGGCCAGACCAATTTGCTTTCATCTATTTGGAGCCATTGCCAGACTCAGAGAAAAAGAACAAAAGGAAGCATATCCTTTTCATGTTTTTTTAAATTGAATGATCTTCCATGAAATATCTTCATACTATTAAGTATGTTAGAGAATGTCCTACATTGATGTAGGACCAAAATACCTTTGAGAACTCTGTGGGTTCAGGGCTAATGGAATGTGCCCAGAGAACTATCGTGCACGCAGAGAGACCACGCCAGGACAGAGAGTAATGGTGTAGGGTTCTCTGTCAGGAACAAGTCCAAATAATAACTAAAAATAGTCTGTCAGTTATTTCCCAATGGCCCTCTCTAGCCACAGGTTAGAAAAATAAAAATAAAAGGAGTTCGAAGTAAGAAGAAAATATAAACCAGGCAGGTTGTAAAGAAAGGCTTGATTCACTTCAAATTCATTGGATGAGCAACTGATTAGAGATGAATGCATAAATACCAGAGAGTTCACGTCACTGGATAGAATAAGAAAGAAAGAGGTAAAAGAAGCATACATCCAAGTGGAGTGGAATGAAGGGGGCAAAAAAATGAGAAAAGCTAATAAAATTTAAAAAGCAAAAGAAGGAGAGGCGAAAGAAAACGAAAAAAATTAAGCTGACAGGAAGGAACATATGAAATGCAGCTGTGATGCTCATTTGCTCTTCTTTTAAAATGTAAATTACTTGTGATTTTGAAGTCAAGGTCTTGATATTTTCCTGTGGAAATATAGCCATGTACACTTAAATAGTCTCTTCTACAAAAAAGAGAAAATTAGGAGAGATCATGTAGTTTTACTGCAAGGAATTAAAAAAATAGTCCTAAAAACCTAAAGGCATTTCAGTGTAAGTTGTCAGCAATAGACAACAGCTTTAAAAACCTCCAAATTTCCTAGCCTGATGTAGGCACAAAGAGAGCCAGGGACTTGGTTGCTTGGCAACCGCGCTCTTCACAGGCAGCTGGAGTGAAAGGAACCGCCTGGTGCCAAATGGCCTTTCACCTGCTTCGTTAAAGGGAAATCAAAGTGAAAGTGTTACTTCGCAAGGGCCAAAGCGCCCCCTGAGAAACAGAGGCTGGAGAAACCCTCCTCTAGTTTCACTTTGTTTGGGGAATTATTTGAAGGGGGTTTTCTAATGCCTCAGTAATCTGGAGTGCTTTCTGTCTCCTTGCCCTCTCCTCTGGGTACCACCCTGCATGTGACAGGCTGTAAGCTTGCTGTTCTGACATTGTATACAAGGCAAAAAGCCATCGTTTTAAACTTTTCACTCCAAACTGATAGTTAAACTCTGAAAACCAAGAAAAAGGCTCATAACTCTTTTAGTGACAACCTTTCAGGAAGGTCTCCCCAGTTTTTCATTAGATTTGCTTCCTGATAAATACTAGGACTAATAAAATTTATTCACGATGAAAAGAAACTTAGAAATAATTACAAAAGTATTTTGTGTTTGCATAAACATCTGGTGACTGAATTTAGCTTAGGAATCTACTTGGCTGGCTATTTGAGTGGAAATGTGAAAAGTGCCTGGAGGTGATTTCTTATAAAGAGTGTGGAGAGTTCCTCCCAAAAGAATTCATACAGCCCATTCCTAAAATATAAATTATTCTCTCTTTTTTTAATTTATTTATTTGAGAGAGAGACAGAGAGAGCACGAGCAGGGGAAGGGGCAGGGAGAGAGGGAGAGAGACAAGCAGACTCCCTCCTGAGCGGGGAGCCCAATGTAGGGCTCCATTCCAGGACCCCAAGATCATGACCTGAGCTGAAGTCAGACACTTCACTGACTGAGCCACCCAGGCATTCCTAAAATATAAAGTATTCTAATACACACCTTCGTCTGTGGAAATTTTAGATTTTGCTAGAAAATGCAGTTTTGTAATGGCAAAACTTACAGCTTAATGAGTAACTTCCATTTAGTCCAGCTAAATGAGTAACTCCCATTTAGTCCAGCTCTCTTACAATCAAATGGTAAAATGGGAGTGGAAATTGGGCAATTAGCTGCATAGCAGTCAGAAATAAAGCACTGGAGAAAGCAGTGGATTCTGGTCCTCACTCCAGTCACCCGGCACCGCACTGGCATTCTAACTGGAGTAGCATAGACGTAAGGAATGTACTTAGTTTGCATTTGGATTTTTTTCTCCAGGTAACTTCTGAATAAAAAACACAAAGTATAATGTTAAACTTTTCAGGTTATCCAAAGTATATGTATTTATTTCAGTTTTATTCACTACCAGTATGAAGTATAATTTTTATACCTTTTATAGCACTTATTCACTTATTCCTTTATTTTATTGTACTTTACTAAAAGGTGCTTTTTATGTTCAAAATTGGTGTGTGTATCTACCTATATATTCCATAATCCACCTCCCTACTCCACCTTCAGAGTTGAGGAGGAAATGTATTTTTATTCTCCACATGATTTCTCAAGGCAGTCTTCTGTGATTGTCAGTAGCTTTAGAAACACCCAGAAGACTTTGGTCAATGAAGGTGAAGAGGTGTCAAGCAGCTAAAAAGAAACAGAGAACAGCTTATAAGCACTCCCAATACCTCTCCCAGAGGTCAAATCAACTACTAAAGACTTGGGTGAAAGTAGAAAGGTGTATAATTTTGCTCCAATCTGAAGGTACATCTGACCCAAAGTTTATAGCTTTCACCTTCTCAGCAGTGGCTATAGGAATATTAACTGACATTATTCCTCATATAACCTTATCTTAAAAGTAAAAACTCCTAAAGAATGTACTATGTAAGTAAATATAGTATATTTGGTCAATCAGTGATTCTTTTTTTTTTAAGATTTTATTTATTTATTTGACAGACAGAGAGAGATCACAGGTAGGCAGAGAGGCAGGCAGAGAGAGAGGGGGAAGCAGGCTCCCCGCTGAGCAGAGACCCCGATGCGGGGCTTGATCCCAGGACCCTGAGATCATGACCTGAGCCGAAAGCAGAGGCTTTAAGCCACTGAGCCACGCAGGCGCCCCTCGATCAGTGATTCTTAAGTAATTAAAAATTTAAGCAGAATATTTTTCTTCCAGGATGGCTAAAGTGTTTTTGTAATAATCAAATATTAAATAGCTTTTTAAAATTAGTCTTCATTTACACAGTTAAAATGGAAGATGATTTTGTTTTCCTTTATTTTAAAAAACCTGGCACCATAATTCTTTCTGGGAAAAGTAATTTAGGGTAGAAGGTAAGACCCCGAGGCCATAGGTTAGTTCATAGTTTCTTAAACTTGCCTACATGTTAGGAGGGAATTTTTTAGAAATGCTCATTCCTTACCTCCACACCCTCCTCCCCATCAAGGCTGTAATCTTGATTCCACGTCTGAATCAATTCTATATGAAACAGCATCAATATGTGTCCATGAACTTCTAAGTTATCTTAGATTTAAAAGTTTAAAAGGTATCATTTTCTGGGAGATGGACTTTGGGAGATTAATTACACTATTGCAGAAAAAAAGGAGCACAGTGTTTAATGTTATTTATGCCTAATTGCTTGCCTGACAACAGTGTCTTTCAAGTCATGTGCTTCTGTAGCTTTCACTTTTAATGCTGAATTTTAATGTCCTAAAAAACAGTTCAAGAGGCAATTAATGCCAAAAAAATTCTAAATTATATAGAAGTGTAAGTAGTAAAGCAAATGCTAGCTCTTACTGTTAGCATCCATGCAGGCCACACTTTGGTAGTGGAAAGCCATATCAGCTATACTGTAACCGTACAACTCCAGGTACACACACACAGTTTGCTTTACAGAAAAAAACATAAGCTGAGCAATTTTTGCCATAAAACCATATACATATTTCCTTAAGGTATAATATTATTTTCTGATAGAATTTTTAGGGTGCATGTAATATTATGCCATCCCATGAAAGAATGATCTTTTTTTTTTAAAGATTTTATTTATTTGACAGAGAGAGAGAGAGATCACAAGTAGGCAGAGACGCAGGCAGAGAGAGGGAGGAAGCAGGCTTCCTGCTGAGCAGAGAGCCCGATGCGGGGCTCGATCCCAGAATCCTGAGATCATGACCTGAGCCGAAGGCAAAGGCTTTAACCCACTGAGGCACCCAGGCACCCCAAATGATCTGTTTTTAATAATTCTCTACCTCTAACATTACTGATGAAAAACAGTGATCTGTGTAGAAGAATTAAAATATACCTTTTGTCATTTGTCACCACACACCATTTACAATAATCTGTAAATTTCATCATTCTATACCTAAGAATAGAATAAATTCTAAACCATCATACGTCACATATATTCACCTGACTTATAGCTTCGAGCTGAGAAGTTGGTCCTATTGCTACCTAATAATGAGAGAGACACTGGATTTTAATTACTGAAGTTCTGTTTATTGGCAACGAACTGTCCTTCTGATATTTGTCCTTGAGTCCTAGAACTGTTAGGGTTCCTGGTTTCAAGAAAGAAAAATCAGTTCTGTCTAATTTAAGCAGAAGTGGGCCTTACTGGAAGGATGTAGGATATTAAGAATTGTTAGGAAAACTGGATATCAGGCTCCCGAATCAGGCAGGAACAAAGCAGACAGGCAGAAGAGCATCAGGTGGGGAGATCACTCTGCAAAACCAGTCTGGTCAGAAAGTCACCATTAGCTTCACTGCCCTCACAACTGTCCTCTGCTGCTATCACTGGGAATTACTGGAGAAACCACTCGATACCATTGTAGTCACTGTTATGCACTGCAACTAGTACCAAATTCTAAACTGTCCCTTCATCTTCACATTGACTAATTTGGAGTCAATGTCCCTGGCAGAAGCTGAGCTAATATCACCTACTCATATACCTTAAATGCCAGCGGCAGAGGGAGGGAAAGAAAGTTTGGCCTCCTTTGGCTTCTATAATGGGAGCTGGGGCTCTGGATGCAACCAAGATTTTAGGAATGGAATATTTCTTAAAATACAAAAGGGGTGTGGAAGATGGACAGCTGAAAAGGGAGGAAGCATCTTTCTACCATATTTCCCAAGGACTACTCATGTGAACAGAATCAAAACTTTATCATAATGGAGGCTGATGTAGAGGGGAGCATACATTCCAGGATAATGAATTTGTAGAATCAATTTCAAATATGGAGCACAGACAAAATGACCATTAGTTAATTTTGGATGACTGGCTCTGGGATTAGGTACAAGTTTTGTGTTACTATTTTGATAACTGTGGCCAACATAGGTCATGAAAGCAAATACCAGGAGCCTTACACACAAGGAAAAAATAGTCACCAACATGGTATGGGTACCATTTAATGGGTAAAAGATTTGATGGCTGAAAATTGGACAGTATTTCTGATGAATAGTGATAAATACACAACATATCAATATTTGTGTGATGCAAGTAAAGCAGTGATTAGATGAAATTTTGTAGTTTTAAGTGATTATATTATAAAATAAGTAAGATTTGAAATCATACATTTAAGAGTCCATGTTAGGAATCCAGTAAAATATGAGCAAATGAAAACAAAGGCAAGTAGAACAAAGAAAATAAAGAGATAAGACTATAAAATAGAAAAATCATTAATTAACAAAACTACAAATTGGTTCCTTGAAAATATCCATCAGTGTAATTCATCTTTTTAACAGGACATAAAATAAGACAAAACCATCTCAATAGCTGCAGAAAGTATTTTACAAAAGTCAATACTTAGTGATATTAATAAATGGAACTAACAAATAACAAAGGAAATACATAATAAGCATTTGAAAAAGTACTTAGCATCATAAGTTACAAAGAAAATTCAAGTTAAAATCACAATGAGATAGCACTACATGTTCACTGGAATAACCAAAATTTAAAAGGGTGAACATATTAAATGTTGACAAGGATACAGAGGAACTGGAACTCTCATACACTGTGGTGAGAATGCAAAAGGATGGCATCACTGCAGTAAAGAGTTTGGCAGATGCATGTCAAATGAAACATATCCTTACCACATGACCCAACAATTCCACTCCTACATTATTTACTGGGAGAAATGAAAATACATATCCACACAAAGACTTGTACATAATGTTCATAACAGCTTTATTCATAATAGCCTAACACTGGGAACAACTCAGTTGTCCATCAATAAAAGAAGGGATATTTTGTATCAACATGGATGCCACTGGAAGAGATTATGCTGAGTGAAACAAGTCAAGCAGAGAGAGTCAGTTATCATAAGGTTTCACTTACTTGTGGAGCATAAGGAAAAACATGGAGGACATTGGGAAAAGGAAAGGAAGGGTGAATTGGGGGAAATCGGAGGGGGAGATGAACCATGAGAGTCTGTGGACTCTGAGAAACAAACTGAGGGTTTTGGAGGGGAGGGGGATGGGGACATGGGTGAGCTTGGTGGTGGGTACTGAGGAGGGCACGTATTGCATGGAGCATTGGGTGTGGTGCATGAACAATGAATCTTGGAACACTGTAAAAATAAAACTTTTAAAAAAAGAGATAAACTGGTATTTTATACAACGGTACACTACTGAGCAATAAAAAGGTATGAGTTACCAATATATGCAACAACATGTGAATCTCAAAAACATTTTACTTGGGGCGCCTGGGTGGCTCAGTGGTTTAAAGCCTCTGCCTTCGGCTCAGGTCATGATCTCAGGGTCTTGGGATCGAGCCCCGCATCGGGCTCTCTGCTCAGCAGGGAGCCTGCTTCCCCCTCTCTCTCTGCCTGCCTCTCTGCCTGCTTGTGATCTCTCTCTCTCTGTCAAATAAATAAATAAAAAATCTTAAAAAAAA